>OZ038005.1:17689512-18354512 GCA_964035705.1 Porites rus
TTGATATGCATCTGGTAAGTTGCGATGTTTTGAACCCCGATGTTTAAAGGGTCTATGTCATGGCAAGTTCCTTATTTTTAAGGTTAGACTCTGACTCGCTCTAACTCAGAATTAAAAATTCTAACTTACTCAACAGAATAATTTTTATAGTCACCTTTTAGCATTTCATACGCGTTCACAAAAACAGAGATTTTCTGGACGTCCAAAGACGAAAGTAAGTCGCCTGAGGTCACCGAGCTCGGCTAGATCGGGCGGCCCTGCCGGTGGAATTACCAGCCGTTGTGGTCACTGTGGCTGATTGTTACTCAACCTAACTATAATTCTTTCTTCACAGCTACTTGTGTTCCATATTGTCAGAACGGCGGAACATGCGAGAAGCCTAATCAGTGTAAATGCACGCCGTGGTACACAGGCGCTATGTGCGAAAGATGTAAGTTGTTCATATTAATAGAACTCTTAAACACTCATCTTGGATGGTTTATGTTAACCCTTTCACTGCCAGAGTGCTTGATGGAGTTTTGAAAGGTGACTGTAACTTTTGCGTTTGTGGACGAAATCCTATGATGTGACCATTCAAATGAAAGCTCCCTGCCTGTACTCACACATGGTACTTTTTGTTTTTCAAAATGTTAGAAAATGAAATTTCGAAATCTGGTCGAAATTTGCCTTTAACTACGTGTGGCAGTGAAAGGGTTAAAAAAAAGAAGAACAAAATATTTTCGGTAAAGGGAAAAGAATTTTCTTGATCAACAATTTCATTGACGCCTGTTTTCTCAAGCTCTCTGATGAGAGTGTTATTATAAAAAATCTGTTTTATCTTTTGTTTGTAATTTTCAGCAAGCTGCAATCCGGACTGTGGAGTGGGTGGAGTGTGCGGCTACAATAATACGTTAAGTAAGATGATGTGTACCTGTCTTCCTGGATATCATGGTGAAGCATGTGACCTAGGTATGAACTTCTCTTTACAACCTTATTGAGGATTTCTGGAGATTTTGGAGTCTTTGGTTTACTGACTTTATGCCCACCTGCCATCTCTCTCCTCTCCCTCCTTCCCTCTCTTCCTTTCTTGCTTCCCACGACTTCAATTTATTCTGCCTCTTTCCTTGCTTCCTTCCTCCCCCTCCCTCCCTCTCTTCCTTCCTTTCTTTCTACCTTCTTTTCTCTCTTTCTTTCCTTCCTCCCTTCCTCCCTCCCTCCCCCTCTTCCTTTCTTCTTTTCTTACTGGCCCTTCCTCTCTTCCTCCCTCTCTTCCTTCCTTCCTTCCTTCCTTCCTTCCTTCCTTCCTTCCTTCCTTCCTTCCTTCCTTCCTTTCTCCCTCCCTCCCTTCCTCCCTTCCTTCCTTTCTTCCTGCCCCTCCCTCCTTCTCTTCCCTCCTCTCTTCCTTCGCTCCTCCCTCCCTCCCTCCCACCCTTCCTCTCTTCCTTCCTTTCTCCCTCCCTCCCTTCATTCCTTCCTTGCCTCCTTCCGTCCTTCCTCCCTCCCCTCCACCCTCTCTTCCTTGCTTCCTCCCTCTCTTCTTCTTCCTCTTCCTTCCTTCCTTCCTTCCTTCCTTCCTTCCTTCGTTTCTTCCTTCCTCCTCCTTCCTTTTGTTTCTGCCTTTCGTTTTTCCTGCCTCTTTCCTTTTCTTCTCTTCTCTTTTTCTTATTCTTTTCTTTTCCTTCACTTTTCTTCCTTACTCTCCTAATCCCTTTCTCCTTTCATTGGTCTGCTTTCTCTCGGCGGACTTAATTGCATTAATGCTGTGATCTAATGTTTCTCATTTTTGTTCTTGGTTTGTTTTAACAGTACGTCCATGTGAAATGCCTCTCAGTCAAGGTGTTAGTGCCCAGTTTCTCGACGAAACCTTTTATTCAAACGCTCAGAATAGGCTCCCCTTCACTGGCAACGCTGCCTCCACGATTGCCTGTCTCAAGTATCTTGAAGAAGTGGACAAAAAGTGCTACTCAAAAAACACAACGTTCACGCAGACAGAGTGTGAGAAGTATTGCGGTAAGCAGTGATTTTGTTAGAAATGGTTATGGTGAGTCCTTGGACTCATCTTGTGAAAAATCATAAGTCATAAGCCCCATTGAGTCCCAGTTCAAAAATCAACGAGTTCTAAATTGAAAAAGCTTGGGTCTTTATGTAATCAGGCAGTTACTAAGTCTGAAGACAGACTCCAAAACTCACAGTTTACTGAAATTAAAATATAATCCTCCTGTTTAAACAACAAAATTGAGGGGACTGAAAATAAACATGTATCGTTAAACAACAACCACATTAACAGCCTTAAAAATCACACGAACAGGATTTTCTACAAAAACATCCTCAGATCGATCGATCTTTGCGTCCTACGGGACGCACCCACACAGTAATTTTCAAGGAGTTATAATAACTCCTCTAGTGGGTTAATTTAACTCCTTACAGTGCAGTTATTTTTTGGGGAGTTATTTTAACTCCAAAAAGGAGTTTAACGAACTCTTTTTCAGGAGTAGAAATGACTCCAGATATTGAGGAGTTAAAATAACCCGAAAAAAAGGAGTTATCCTGTACGTAAAATTTTTACTCCACTTTCAGAGTTCAATTAACTCCAAAAAAAGTAAAAACAACCCATGTAAGGAGTAAAAATAACCTCATTTTCGGAGTTTTTTTTAACTCCAGACTGGGAATAAAAAGAACTCTTTTTCAGGAGTAAAAATGACCCCAAATTTGAAGTTAAATTAGGAGCTAAAGTAACCCCAAAAAAGGGGTTTCCTGTACCTAAAATTTTTCCTCCGTTTTTGGAGTTATAACAACTCCCTAAATATTACGGTGCATTTGATTATTTTGCGTCTTTGGGGATTTTTATGCGTCTTGGACGCAGGGCGCAGAGGTAACAAAATCAGTGGGCAAGTCATTTATTTAGCATAGGTGATCGACTTCAAGTATTTCCCTTGTTTTTGTTTTTTCAAAGAGAAATAGTAAAGGCAAAACATAAATAAGAGCGCGGAAAATATCACCCTTACTGCTCTTCCTTTGGAATTGCACTAGACTTTCAATCCAGAGGCCCCGAGTTTAACTCCCGCCCTCCCGCTACCTGGATTTGTTCTCGGCAGTTCCGATTTTACAGCGTCGGCCATGTTTGCCTCTATCCAGTTGGGATTTTTGACCCTGTTATGTTTAATTCGAATTGTTTGTTTCATTATGCCTGAAAAGCCCTTAAGGGAAGGGAATAATTCAATATCTATATTTGTTTACTCCTTGATGAATGTCACCATACATTTGGGTTTTTTTTTTCAGACGCTCTGGAGACGAATGATATCTGTAAGAAGATCTGGAATCCAATTGGCTATGGATATTCTGAAAATGATCTCAAGCGAGACAACATCACGTGGTACTACGATACGGCCACACAGTCCTGCAAACAATTCCAATCGCTTGGCTGCCTCGGAAATGAAAACAACTTCAAAACTGAGTCGATCTGCCGAACAAAATGCTCTAGTAAGCACATAATGATAGTTGAGCCTTTCAAAATTCATAAAAGGACCAATTTTCTTTCTAGTTTTTTGAAAACGAATCTACATTTTGAACGTTCTGCTGAAGTCAAAAGTGCGAACCACCTTGTGCGGCGTAATAGACAGTACCACAGGAAAGTACTATTTAGTAGCTTCATTTGAATGGTCACACTTTAAGATTTCATCCACAGACGCAAAAGTTAGAACTACCTTGTACAGCATAATAAACAGTACCACAGGAAAGTACTACTCAGTAACTTTCATTTGAATGGTCACACTTTAAGATTTCATCCACAAACTCAATAGTAATGACCACCTTGTGTAGCGTCATAAACAGTACCACAGGAAAGGTCTGCTCAGCAGCTTTCATTTGAATGGGCACACTTTAGGATTTCATCCACAGGCTCAAAAGTTAGAATCACGCTGTACAACATAATAAACAGTACCACAGGAAAGTACTGCTCAGTAGCCTTCTATTGAATGGTCACAATCTGGAATTTCATCCACAGACTGTAAAATTAGAAGTACATTGCCTGTCTATGTGACTGACTGCGGTTAAGATCCGTGGTTGCAAATGGATTTAAGTTTATATTCTCTTGAACTGAATTACCAGCAATCAGCAATTCCTTCCTTGGCTTAACTTATTCTAACTTTTACATGACAAGACATCAGATCACTTAGTCCAAAAATAAATTAAACCGTCCGAATTCATACTTTATAAGCGAGCACAATTCGTATCCAGTATGTCTCATTCGAAAACGCTAACGTTTCAAAAATATATATTTTTTCTTTTATTGCAGAGGTTGTCCCGACTCTTCCAGCAACATTACCTGTCATAAAGGGTATGTTAATAACGTGGATATAATAATAAAATAATGGATATAATAAGGAAATAATGGATAAGGTTGAGCGGTATAGTGAGAATTATCAAACCTGAGGCTGTATTATTTGGCGATGCCTACGCCTGGGGCGGATAACACAAACTATTAGAAAGGTTTTTAAAAAGGCAAAAACTGTCGTGGGCCTTAGTGTTTTCGTGGAAAAATTAAAAATGATGAATTAGCTACGTAGCGACTAATCTGTAATTTTCCATCCTTATAGCACCTGGAAGTTGTTTTGTAACTGGTAAAGACCACTTTAGCACCTTTGATAACACTGGCTACCGCTTTACTGGAGCTTGTTCATCTATGTTGGTGATAGACAATGAGAATCCTAACCAGTTCAAAGTTGTCCTGAACGGTGATCCAAACTGTAATGTTAGCGTACCGTGCCAGAAATCATTAGACATGATCGTAGATGGTGTCAGCGTGCATTTGGGAGCAACGACAAATACGTCTTTTGTTGTGAAAGTGGACGGCAATCCGATAAGTCTGCCTTATACGACGTCAAGTCCATTAATTAAACGGGTCAGTGATAGTTATATTTCGTTTGTGGAAACCAGAATATCAATTACTCAGTCAGTCAGCCAGTCAGTCAACCAATCACTCGGCCAACCCGTCAGTCGGTCGGTTCGTCAGTCAGTCAGTCAGTCCCATTGGCGGTAGCCTGCAACTTTTTCATGTTACGAGGCTAGTAAAGTAAAAGTAATTTTTCATGTGTTTAGTAGCTTGAAATGCTACAACATTTGTCAGATGCTTATCATTTAACCTATTTACTGTTCTCATTCAACAGAGTGGCCGCTATGTGCTAGTGAAGTCTAATGACCGTATCAACATTCTTTGGGACGGTGTAAAAGACGTTATCATCAAAGTCCCTGATACCTACTTGTATTCCGAAGATCACAAACTTATTGGTCTTTGCGGTCTTTATGACGGCAACAGTACCAATGACTTCACCGATATCCAGGGAAAGGAGATTCAGAACCCAACACAGGACCAGATCAACTCTTTCGCGGACAGTTTCAAGCAGGATCCGAACTGTCAAAACCAGCTCTCTACCAAATTGAAATGTTACAGTCCAGACGGAAACGACGCCAACGGTAGAATCCACGCCGAGCGCGTGTGCAGCGTTCTTGAGGAGCCCGCTTTCCAGCCATGTCACCGGTTCGTTGACCCTAAGCCTTTCGTGGAAATGTGCATGTATGAAGTGTGCAGTACGAACTACACTAATAACCCTCGGAGCATGTGTGACGCCCTCGCTCTTTACGCGCGGGTCTGCGCGTGGTATCACAACACGACCCTTACGTGGAGGCAGCAGTTCTGTCGTAAGTAGAGAATTAAATCAACTTTTGACACCAGCTAGTCAGTCAGCCAGTCGGTCAATCAGTCAGTCGATAAGTCAGTCAGCCAGTTAGTCGGTGAGTTACTCAGTCAGCCAGTCAGCCAGCCAGTCAGACAATCAGTCAGTCAGTTGGTCATTTTTAGTCACTTAGTTGGTCAGTCTGTTGGTCAGTTAGTTGGTCAGTCAGTTGGTCAGTCAGTTAGTCAGTCAGACGGCCAGTCATTCAGTCAATCACTCAGTCAGTCAGTCAGTCAGTCAGTCAACCAGTTCTTCATTAAACTTTTGCCGCTCCTTTTCCAATGAAATGAACAAATAAGGCCATAACTGCCTATCGCCTTCAATTGTATCAAGCTTGAGCTAGTTTAAAACGTTGATAAACCAAAAAGGTTTTCTGACCAACTAACCCAGAACAGTTGATCCTAGCAGAATACGAACTAAATTATCATGTTTTTGTTAGCCATGGACTGTCCTAACGAAAAGGAATACAATGAATGTGGTTCCTCCTGTCCCCTGACCTGCCGAAATGTTATCAGCGACCAGACGAAGTGCGGATCGCCTTGCACAGATGGTTGTCATTGTCCTCCAGGCAAGTGGCTGGATGGGAATAAGTGTGTTGATAAAAGCGACTGTTCTTGTTTGTATCGCGATATCACTTATCCCAACGGAGCGAAGAGGGCAGAGCCCTGCCAGACTTGGTAAGAAGTTTAGTTCCCCACTCCAGAAACTATAAGGGGAATAGGTACAAACTTTCGGCGCACTTTTTTCTGGGGTCGTTTGGGTGGACAAGCAATGGTTATGATTAGCCTATGGTTTTCAAGGCAAACATTAACAAATCATAACGCTTGTCCACCCAAACTGTCCCAAAAATCGTTATGTCGAAAGTCTTTATCCATTTCCCTTATATTTTCCTGAGCGGTCAATTTCTTTTTAAAAATGTAAGTTGTATTTTATTGTGAATGCTGAGAAGTGAGAAACTCTACAAATCCTTCTGCAAGTTCAGGAAAGATAAACTAGGAATCAAGAAATTTTTTTGTACCTAGCTTTCTCTACCGGCAAATTTTTCAAAAAGAATGAACTTCGCCATGTTGTTCTGTCTTTTGCGTCATGAGTTTCGCTTTGTCAGAGGTCACGTGTTAAATATTCAGTTAGTGTAGAACTGCCTTCTAACGTTTTGTACGAGGTTAGCTATGTAAGTACATCCATGTGCAAATTTCAACGGTAAAGTTTACTCAGTCTGGATCATATTTTTTACCAACAAAATTCTCCGTGGTATGAAGACTTTTTATTACAAAATGCCAGTTATCAATAATACTTTGTTTTTGTTTATAGCACTTGTAACGGAGGGCTGTGGAATTGTGTTAAGAAACCCTGCCCAGGTAAGCTGTCAGTTATAGTTTTATCAGTTTTTACGTAACAGAGTAAATGGTTTGAACCGGGGAATCATGTCATAGGTAGGTGGAATATGATAGTCCACATCAGTGTGTAGTCCTGAATAGGACTGATGTTGACAGTGACTGACGTTTCGACAACTTGTTCGGTAATCCTCTTCACATTCAGTATTATCTTGTCAGTTGATAATATTCAACTCTGGTTGTTGACCACAAGATAACAAGATAATAACCAACTGGTAATAACCAAAGGTCACGGAGTGCGGGCGACAACGATTTAACGTCAAAACGCTTTTGCTCCATCGCTGTGCTTTGCGTAAGTTTCGCGTGACAGATAGTGAAAACACGTGTGATCAGATTACGAGTGAAAGAAGGTCGAAACGCGCGTGATAAGAATGCGTTCTGTGCATTCCATCCATTCTTAGTAGAAGTCCAAATGAATGCTGGCTACATACATGCGACGCATGCGTAATAACAACCTGGAGATTAGAGTTACGGGCTCCTCTTGTCGCCCGCAATAACTAATCACTATCAAGAACATTCCTATTGTCTTCAATAGGTAATAGCGTGCTAAATATATTGACACTTACATAGAGTGGGTTATTTTTTTCAGGGACCTGTTCTGTCCTTGGTGATCCACACATCACGACATTTGACGGCGACAAGGGTTACACAATGAATCTGAAGCAGTGTGCCTATATTCTGTCCGAACACTGTCACATGCCAAATGGAACAGACAGAGGTTTCTCTATCACCATTAGAAACAGGTGAGCTAAGGTTCTAAAGACAGGGCCATCTCACGGACTGTCATCTTATGGAAATCTTTCTGATCAGGTCCCGGTTGTTCAAAAGTTGGATAGCGCTATCCACCGGATAAATCGCTATCCACCGGATAAATCGCTATCCAGAGGATAAGTATTACGAAAACCAGTTGCGCTATCCTTTGCAGCGGCGGATCTAGGGGAGGGTGCAGGGGGTGCGCCCCCCCCCCTCCTGAGATGACCTGCGGTTTTCTAATACAACTGGTATTCTGCAAAAAGAAAAAACTATGTGGTTTATTGGTGTTGAACTAGAGCAAGAGACGAGTGCACCCCCTCCTAAAAAAAATCCTGGATCCGCCCCTGCTTTGGATAGTAATTTATCCAGTGGATAGCGCTATCCACCTTTCGAACAACTGGGGCCAGATGGCTAATCATTTTTACATGAACTCAGATGACGCTGCTAAATTGTTTTGCTCTACAAAAAGAGGTGTAAAAGGTGACCGCTGTGCTTTCAAGTTTGCATTAATGCAATCCTTTTTAATCTTCTTCAACTTTGCCCATCCGTACTCCTTTCTGGTGTTCTCCTACTTATCTTGTGTTTTTCTACAGCTTGAAACAGTTATTTTGATATTTCAGTGTTTCCTGTGAAATTTTCGTTGAGTGATGAAGTTTTAAATCTACTCTTCCACGCAGTCTGCTACACAGCCGTTTTTAGTGTCGTCACACAACGGAGCGCAACGTAACGACACTAAAAACGGCTGTGTAGCAGACTACTCTCCCACGCAGATGTTGTCAGGGCTCTATCTCGTGTTCGTGGGTGAGGAACACGTGACGAAACCCTAATAACGTCTGCGTTAGAGGCCACCTAAAATGGCGTGACCTTGCCCCTTAACCTTACCATTTTTTTTTCATATTAGGTACTGCTCTTCCTTGTACTCACACTGCAGACGAGAACTGCTGGTAAATGTCACAGGGCAGCCCTACTTGATTCTGGACATAGACGACTGGACGAAGAAGCCAACTGCTTCCATTCAAACGCAACATGGTAGCGTGACCACCATCACCAAGAGCTACTCGACGCAGAAGATGGACGTGGAATTTTTGGGCGACCAGAACATATTTATCCACGTTGACCTGCAGGTGAGATTTAGGTTATTTTTACTTTTAGCCTTGTTCGTCGTCTGCTTGTGGCAAACATACGAGTTACGACTGCACCAAAAACTGAAGATTTTTGGTCTTTTCTCAAACCTTGCTTTCCCAGAGTGAATGATGGAGTCTTGCAAGGTGGCTCTAACTTTTGAGTCTGTGGATGAAATCCGAAAGTGTGACCATTCAAATGAAAGCTACTGAGCAGTACTTTCCTGTGGTACTGTTTATTATGCTGTATCAGGTGGTTCTCACTTTTGAGTCTGTGAATGAAATCCTAAAGTGTGACCATTCAAATGAAAGCTACTGAGCAATACTTTCCAGTGGTACTGTTTGTTGTGCTTTACAAGGTGGTTCTAACTTTTGAGTGTGAGAATCAAATCCTTTAGTGTGACCATTCAAATGAAAGCTGCTGAGCAATACTTTCCTGTGGTACTGTTTATCATGCTGTACAACGTGGTTCTAACTTTTGAGTCTGTGGATGGAATCCTAAAGTGTGACAATTCAAATGAAAGCTACTGAGCAGTACTTTCCTGTGGTACTGTTTATTATGCTGTACAACGTGGTTCTAACTTTTGAGTCTGTAGATGAAATCCTAAAGTGTGACCATTCAAATGAAAGCTACTGAGCAGTACTTTCCTGTGGTACTGTTTATTATGCTGTACAACGTGGTTCTAACTTTTGAGTCTGTGGATGGAATCCTAAAGTGTGACCATTCAAATGAAAGCTACTGAGCAGTACTTACCTGTGGTACTGTTTATTATGCTGTACAAGGTGGTTCTAAGTTTTGAGTCTGAGAATCAAATCCAGTGGTGTGACCATTCAAAAGAAAGCTACTGAGCTGTACTTTCCTGTGGTACTGTTTATTATGCTGTACAACGTGGTTCTAACTTTTGAGTCTGAGAATCAAATCCAATGGTGTGACCATTCAAATGAAAGTTACTGAACAGTACTTTCACAAAGTTCTATTAAATTTCATGCTTTTTTTTTACATTTGCTGGGTTATTTAAACCTTACGCCTTTTTTTAAACATGGTTATCCGTGTGCTTTGCTCAATAGGCCATTTCAGAGTTGCCCCATGCCTCTGTTTCAAAGCGAAGCTAAGTGTGAAGCGTTTCACATTGATTCTCCTGCAAAAAAAGACTCATTTTCACAAGAAAAGTTTTTCGCTTTCCCTTGCTTTGAAAGTGAGAGTTTTTGAAACTCGGAAATGACCTATTTAATGGCCAGCGCCTAGTGGCTCAATTTGGCTCAATTTCGTGAATCAATTCCTTCAAGACTTGACCACAAAAATGAACGGAAGTTTAGGCGAAACGGGCGCAAGAGTCGTTACTTTTAGTACGCCTGAGTGATAATGACTGATTGAGTTTGCATGTCACCCAACAGAACGGCGTGGCGTTTTCCCTTCACTGGACAGGGTACAACACTTTCTTGACGGTGAATGCTTCATTGCAAGATCAAACGTGCGGTCTCTGCGGTACGTTCAATGGCATGAAGGAAGATGATTTTCACCTGCGAAGTGGAGACGATAAAGTAAGCTTGGATGAGTTTGCTAGAGAGTGGTTGGTCCCTGATCTGTCGGAGGATAAATGCTCGAAGGAGTCCGTGGAAAGTTCCATTAACTACTGCGACATATACTTGCAAAATAAAAACTGGACTCATCAGCAATGCCACGTGATCAAAGGTACGATATGAGGGTTTGTTTTCGAATTGCATAGTCTTCGAGTCGTCGAAATGATGCTTTTCATTTTTGGGTGAAAATGTTAAATGGCCCTGTCATTGTTGTACAAAAACTATATTGCTCAAAGTGAAATTAATCTTTGGGATATATTTAGTTTGTTTAAACAAACTGTTGCTGCGTTAACAATTGCCGCATTTTGTCAGGCAGTTTCGCGTAACTTGAAAACGTTTGAAGTGAAGTTGTGTCGACGTTCATGCTGAAGTTACATTACAGATTTTATTGGTGGTCTTGTATCTCGGAGACGGTCGAGCGACTATCCAGCAATAAGTGTCATTCATTTTCGACCGGACGTGTTTGTTATTTACTTGTAGATCCTGTCGGGCCTTTCGCCGATTGCCACAAGGAAATTTCATACGCTGAATTCTACAAGAAGTGTATCCAAGATGGATGTCGCTGCGAGGGGTGCCTGTGCAATGTGATCGCTGGATATGCAAAGGCATGCGCGGCGAAGGACATCGATGTGAACGGATGGCGTAACTCTGTGAAACCATGTTCTCAGGGTGAGCTAAATAATTTTATGATTTTGTAATTATTTCAAGGTATCTTCCTTTTTTTGATTTCTATTTTATTGCCAGCTTTCGCTTGCTTTCATTTTGTCACAAGTCTCACAATGCAAACGGCATTCGCGGTGCCGTGATTTAATAGGCTGATTTAGCTACAGAAGGGGAACGTCATTTAACGACGGCGCACGCAAATCAAACTACTGGCTTGACCAATGGCAGAGCGCGAAATTGGGAACCGGAAGTCGAGTTTAGTCCTTTTCGCGCGCTTTCCCGTCGTCAAATGAGTTCCTGTTCTGTTTCTAAATCAGCCTATATATCAAACACAAGAAGGAGTGTTCTACCTGATATCAAAATATGAAGATATCTAATAAATAAGAGAAACACTGATTCATTTTATGTCCAAAAACCAACAAGCTATATACCAAACACGAGAATGAGTTTTGTATCTGACATAAAATACCAGGATATCTTATTAACATGAAGAGAAGTGTTTTATTTGATGTCCAAACACCAAGAAGTAATGCATCACGATAAAGAGTGTTTCATGTAATATATCAAACATGAGATGCAATGTTTCATCACCAGATGAAACACCGAGAAGAGAGTTGAAAATACGACGCGCAGCGGAGTATTTTTGACGAACTTCGAGGTGTTTCATCTGGTGATGAAACACTGTGTCGAATGTTTGATATTTCTTCTCAAACAAAATCATTTTTGAAGGAGAAATTAAGGATGCAAATACTAAGCAGTGTTTCATCCGATTTCCAAACACTCATTAAACATTAATTTCCTTTGTATTTTCTTTATGAATTATTAATGAGTTTGAGTACTGATATTCAAACATCAAAAAGTAATACATCAAACACGAGGAAGAGTACTTCATTCGACATAAAATGACCAAACACGAGACAGTGTTTCATTTGATATCCAGACACTAACAAGTAATACATCAAACACGAGGAAGAGTACTTCATTCGACACCGACTGACCAAACACGAGATAGAGTGTTTCATTTGATATCTAAACACTAAGAAGTAATACATCAAACACGAGAAGGAGTGTTTCATCTGATATCAAAACACCAGAGGTAACACTGTAAATACGAGAAGTGATGTTTCATCCTACACCCAGACGATGAGAAATGGGTAAAGAAAATAACGAAGCGTAGCTGACGGAGGTTTTTTTTTAACCTAATTCGTGTAATTTTTTTATCAGATGAAACACACCTTTAAGTGTCTTTAGTGTTTTTAATGCTCTCATTTTAAAGATATTGAAGGCAAACAATCTCAGAATTATATGCAGGTTATTAGGATGCGACTGATTGATCACATAAAAAAATAATAAATCTCTCTTTAGCTTTTTCGTGTGGAGCCGACATGGTGCTTGAACAATGCCACAGGTTAAGCAACGGCTCGTTGAGTTGCCCTCAAACCTGCGAAGATCTGGACCCAACCGAAGGAGACTGCGAGAGGTGTGTATATCATCCTGTTCACAGTTTCATAGAAAAAAACTCACTGTAGGGGTAACACAATTACTTTTCATCATGGGCCGCTCGGTTAAGGATCCAAACTGGCCGGAAACAAACCAGTTGGCTATTTACAATGTTGACTGAGGAGTTATGGGCTGAAACAGAAACTGTAGTAAAGTGCTTTTAGGAATTTCAATGAACCAATCAGAATTGAAAACGAATGCATGTATAGGGCCAAGCGCGGGAAACGTTTGGGAGCAAAGCAGGATCGGTTCTTTTAGTACTCCCGATGGGTTGAAAAAATTGGCGCAAATTTTTCCGACCTACCGCAAAGCGTGGAAAAAACCGTGATAAACTGCTTTGTCAATCATAACAAGCACAGACATTCCGTTAAGACAGTTCACACGTTTGTGCGCAGAAGCGCACAAACGTGTCGATTAGTTTTTCTTTCTGGCTGATTTAAGAAATGGCGCGCTCTTTTTTATCCTGCTATCAAAGGTTTCTTTCCGAAATGAATTTTAGCTTTACGAAGTCGTTAGGGTCGCTACCTGAATGACATTGATGCCAACGACTCCGCACATGCTGAAAGCCATGCAAAGCAAAAGGGAGATTCTTTGGCAATTTCCAGCAAAACAAGATTCATGTCCCTTACATGTAAAGACAAGATTCACGCTTCCATTTAAATGGAAGCGTCTATGCTGCGTTGTCCCGTGTTTCGTCTTCTAGCAAGTATTTTAAGGCCTAAGAATTTTTTTTTAAATTTTGTTTACTTTTCTCCCCCTTTCCTAGGCGCGGCTGCGTGGAAGCATGCTACTGCAAAGATCCTAACTATGTGCTGAGAGGTGACAAGTGTGTGCCGAAGTCGAACTGCCCTTGTTACTTTGAGGGAAAAGAATATGAACCTGGATCGACAAGAATTGAAAAATGCAACACATGGTAAGTGTTGAATAATTCCTCAATTTCTAATAGGACCAAAATAAAGGGGAAAGAACAAACTTCATTCTGTAAAATAGTACAGAACAAATCTTACTGCACTAAAGTGCTCCTGGTGATGTTTAATGTGAATGATTACACCTTATGATTTCATCCACGGAGTCAATATTTTGATCTTGCTTGTACGGCATCATACACAAAAGCACACGAAAGTACTGCACAGTATGTTTCGAATGAATGATTACACTTCCACAGACGCAAAAGTGAAACTACATTGCACAGCCTAATGAACAGTACCACAGGAAAGTACTGCTCAGTAGCGTTTATTTAAATGGTGACACTTCAGGGTTTCATCCACAGACTCAAAAGTTAGAATCACCTTGTGCAGTATAATAAACAGTACCAGATTCTGATAAACTGGACCTTTTAAACAAACGTATTCTTCGATTTATTTTCAAGGATTGTAACTCTGAGTATAATAATTTACTTAAAAAGGCAGGAACTGCAAACCTTAGAGACAAGCGTTTACAAAACATGATTCTTACTATTTTTAAATGTCTTCATTTTTCTGATTATCCAAGATATTTAAAAGATATGTTTCGTTTACGCTCTAGCACCTATTTTTTAAGAGGACGTAATATGCTCTGTTTGCCCAAACCATTGACCACTTCTTATGGTATCAATTCCTTTAGTTACTTGGCAGCAACATCTTGGAATTCTCTTCCTGACCATTACCGCACTATTTCTGATTTTACTTCTTTTCGACGACTGATATCTACTGGGAACAATAATTTACTTAAAAGGGCAGGAACTGCAAACCTTTCTACATCATGACAATTTGCAAATTAGTTGTCTAGGTAGTTAGTTATCTTATTTGTTATATAGAATTAACTTTTTATTATAATTATTTATCAATGTAGTTGGCTCGAAGATATTAGCACTTCAGTGCTACACTGTAAATTCGAGGGTAAATAAAGTTTATTGATTGATTGATTGACCACAGGAAATTGCCGCTCAGTAGCTTTCATATGAATGGTGACGCTTCAGGATTTTATCCACCGAATTTGCATTCAGAAGTACGTTAAACAGGATAATAGACATTACCACAGGAAAGTACTTCTCAGTCGCTCTCTTTTGAATGGTGACTCTTTAGGATTTTTGACAAGCAAGGGCAAAAGTAACAGTATATCAACAAGGACAAATTGTTCGAGCGTCAGTGGCAACAGCTACAATACAAAATATAGAAAAACTAAAAATAAATTCACTCAAAACTCAAATAGTGATCCTCGTTCCCAGGTTCCTCTCCTCGTCCACGGGACCGAGAACAGGAACCTGGAAACGAGGTTGAAACAGTGATAATATCGAAAGCATTCAGAAAAGTATGAATAGATAAGATAATTTTCACCTCATGTGTGAAAACCTGTAGATGCTCTGTAAGCCATTATTATTTCTTACCTATTGTTTTTCGTCTTCAGCGAATGTAAAGGAGGTGGGCAATGGCAATGTACTGCAATGGATTGTGATGGTTCGTATTAAACGTGTTATTGTCTTGAATTTATGCTTATCATATTGACGCGAAGAAATGCTTTTGTTATACAACGCAAAATCGTATTTAAAGAGCCGCCGGTTGACAAGGGGCTACGGCACTGAAGAAAAATGTGTTGTATGTACCGTGGGATGTTAATAGGGAGTTTAAGATACGGAGACTACGGACTACGAACTACGGCTGGACGAGCGTTGTCCTTTGTTCGTAGCACTGGGTTGAGTCGTGCAAATATAGAACGTTAAGATTGCACTACAGACAGTAAACTACGAGAGAAGAGGCGGAGAGGGAAACAACACGCAAAGATTCTCTTGTTTTCATCACAGTTCACAAAAATGCAAGTCAGTTTTGCATGTGATCTTATCTTTAGAACGATGAAGAAATTCTTCCATACTTGAAGGAAGCAATTACGTCGGGTGAAATTGGTAAACAAAGTTTTGGTTACACAGGTTTTATTTTTTCGCCCATGAATACTTATGTCAAATATTAAAGAAATAGACAGAAATAGTAATAGCTCATTTATTAGATTTAGAGGATGGACTTCTCCGACTACTGATCTGATGTAGTTTGAAGTATTGAAATGCCGAGTTTCGATTGTCTCGAAGATGTTTACATCATTTTCATTCAGCAAATGGCGCGATTCAAAAACTCGCCTAAACAAAGGTTACACACGTAGAAAGACACAATGATCAATTCGACCAAACATTGAAACTTTTCAAGTGCGAAGAGAAAGTAAATTACCTGCATGATTTCTTCTCCTACGCCGTCAATCTGAATTCTGCGTATAAACATCTGAGCTTAATATGAGCTTAGCTAGAAAGATTTGAATCACAACAGTCGATTAAAAGCGTAAATCTGAGCAGAAATTAGACACAACTTACATATTTCGCTTCCCTCTCACTTAAAGCTGGTGAATTGAAAACTTTTTTACGAAAAGATGAGATTCTTGAATTACCGGACGGCAAAATACGAGCAAAATGTTCTCCGTAGTCGCGACTACGCGAAACAGCTCAACAACTCACCGTAGCCGCAGGACTACGCGGAAAAAATGAACAGTCACGTGGTTTTGATCATGCGCAGTAGCATGTTTATCCGTAGTCGTAGTCCGTAGTCGCCGTATCTTAAACTCCCTAATAAGCGTGGAACGGGGAACGGGGAACGGAAACAGGGAACGGGCAAGGGGGAACAGCGAACAGGGAACAGGGAACAGGGAATAGGGATCAGGTGACGGGGAAATGGTGAACCGGAAGTGGGGAACGGGGAAAAGGGAATGGGGAACGAGCACAGGGAAAGGAAACATGAAAAATGGGGACCAAACAGAGAATAAGAAAGGACGTTGCTGAAAGGGCTAGGGTTCAAGTTAGGTTTTGTTCCCATTTTTAATTTTCCCGTTCCTCGTTTTAGTAACGTCCTTAACCGTGTAACCTTGTTAATTGGGAAATGCAATGTGATCACAGTAACGGGGTAACATCACGTGATACTGGCAATTTCTGAACTATGTGATTGCAAATGTAAATTAATTCTTTTGACCAGCGGTGCAATGTTGATCAGGAAAAGGAAACGAGCACCCTTGTTAATTTATTTTAACGGTATCTCGTAGAAAGTGGGAAAAGGTGGTTTACGGCCTACTTGTGTTAATTAATTTTGTCGCCGATTGAAGTTCCTTTTCACTATCGTATAATGATTTTTTTCCAGAACTTGACGAGTTTTTTTGACACTAATCGTTCGTGTTTTTGTTGCAGCCTTGTGCGCAAGTCAGGGTAAAGTATATTTAGACTGTGGGCTCACATGTGAGAACTTCTTGATGAGTGACTCGGCGAGAGCGTCGCGTTGCAAGCCGGGGTGTTACTGTCCGGGAAACAAGCTGCTTCTTGAAAACGGCACATGCGTGGAGAAGAGCGAGTGCGGTTGTAAACACAACAACAAGTTTTATCAAAAGGGGGATGTATCTCCTGTGGACTGTTCAAAGTATGTGATCGTGCCTGCTTCATTGTGAATTAGCTAAAGTGCGTTTTGTGAATATTGTGAGAATAGTATCCCAGGGTCCTTATTGGCCTTGTTGCCATTCGCTGCCTTAAAACATAACTTGTAAATCAAATCGAAACGGAAACGAGGAGACTGGAGGCGATATGTGTCCCGCAATCGTTTGTGGGATCGCCGTTGGGGATGCATCGGTCAGCTATTGGTCAATTTTTTCCCTGTCCCCAGTAACAGTCCTAATAATAGTAATAGTTAACTCGGCTTAGTTTCCTTCTCGTTTCTAACGTGGTGCTGAATAAAGGAGAAGAAAACTGGGCCGAATTAACTTTCGCAAAGACTTCTGGGACTGTTACTAGCGACAGGGAAAAAAATTGGCCAATAGTCGACCGGCAAATTGAAACAATTGCGAAAAACATTTCGGCACCAGTCCCTTTCTCTTTTCTAAGGTGGCGATTGTGAACTAAAAAGCGCTTAGCGACCGGGCCTGTGTTGCTTTGCATATGTATACAACAAAATCGAGTCAAACAGACTTGGCATGACTGCGATCGCTAAACTAAATGGGATCAGTTATCTGTGGTGCTTGGGATTTACTGAATATGTCTGACGCCGACAGCGTTTGATCGTATGGCAGAGCTTTCCAGATTCTTTGGAATCCAGGCTTAACCACCGTGCTTCATCACGGGTCAATACAACCTACAAGACTAAAACGGATAGTCGCATTCCTCTTATTAACTCTCGATATTTCTTTGGAACCTTGAGGATCTAAAAAAAACTCTCTGGAAGGCACGATTTTGAATAGAAATAATCTCACGCTAGACGTAAAGAAGCTGATATTGTTTCAATCTCTCATAGCCTTTACGTAAATGAATATCTTATAGTTGTCTGCAAATATCACAGTGGGCGTTCTGACATGTAAATTTCAGAACTTGTGTTCATAGAGTACGATATACTGCTTTCAGTGGGACGAATTTTAGCCTAGGACATGAAAAGGAGGGATAACGACTGCCTGACCATTGCTTCCCATCTGCGTGACATATTTCTGATTATACGTCAGTGCCACCTTCTTGACCAATTTTTTTATTCATATTAAAATGTGTAACGTACCATTAATGCGAGTCAGTTGCGACAAGTATGTGACTTTTGAGTGGCAACTGATTCATGTTTGCGTGACTTTTGCGTGACGAATTTGTCCTTTATTTCAGGAAATGTAACGGTGCCCGTGAATGGATTTCTGACAATATGATCGAGCCTTCCCCAGAGTATGAATGCGCTGCGTACGGTCAAGATCAGTACCGCACATTTGACGGAAGATGGATAGTGTTTCATCATGAACGCTGCGAGTTTATTATGATGGAAGGAGATGGCGTCAAGATCTCGGTCAAGAACGAACCATGCAGGTTAAATTTCTGTGTTTTGTGGATCTAGAAATTGGTGAAACTATGAGTGTTTCTAGGTGTTGCGAGAGCCATTGTTCGTTAGCTGTGTAATGATGTTGGTGTAATTTCAGGTTCTTGAAGCTTTTTTTTATGCAGCTTCATTCTTGTTATCCATTTGCCAGGTAACTGGTTGTTGGAAACAGTAACTAGAAGTTGATATCGGAGTTGAAAATCGCAAAACGACAGCGATCGTTGACATATGGTTTGGAAAAGGGTCATAAGTATGCAGCGTATCGCATGGTTCAGATTTTACAGTTTCACAGCGGCACTCCGCCACAATGAGGCAGCGAGCAGCCCCCATTCCTGGGGTGGGTGTTGGGCGGGACACTTGAAGTGATTAGGGAGTTGAAGCAACAACGACAACGACGGTGTATTCACGCAGCTTCACGATTAACCACTCTAATTCTGTGCCGATCAATTTGCCAAATGTTGATATCCTGAATTTTTCTAATGGATTTCAGTTCTAAAGGGCTATATGTAAGTTGAAAAAAGAATTAGAAAATCGTTGTCCTGTGTTCACGTACTCCTCAAAACTTGAAATTGGAACGTTTCACGTCGTGGACGAGCACCGAAGGAAAAAATAAGCACAACACACAGCGTGTTGCTGCATTGAGAATCTAAACCTGTTGCTTTTTGCCGTTGTTCAGTTGTTGTTGTCGTTTTCCTCGTTGCTTAATCTCTTTTTTAAAACAAGCCTTTTCGTTTTTATCCAGAAATTCGCTTGAACTACAGATGTGCAAACGAGTTGGTATTGAGTTGGAGGGCGGGAAGACATCATTGGATTTGTACCAAAAAGAGTTCTCCATTATCCAAAATGGTGCCAGCAAGAGTTACAAGCCGGGAGAATATCCCGAGCCGTGTCAGATGGAGATCCCCAATGTTGAGGTTTTCCATGTTGGTCTGTTCCTGATAGTTCGCATTTACCAGCCAAATAATCCTTTCTTTGTGAAATTTGAGGTGAGTTGAACTAAAACTAAAGGTATAATTTTGATTGCAGCTTTGTAACATTTCACTGAGAAAAATGGTTATTCTGCCATGAAGCAAACTCTCATTTTATGAAATTAAATCGCAATGAGAATTGTGTACAGTTAAATGTCCATTAAATGGCAACCTTTGACCCTCTATTTCGCGGCCAGAAATCAAAGTTCTGAAATAATTGTGCAAAAGAATGGGAAATTAAACCTCTATTAAGCGGCCAGCTCTATCAAGCGGCCGCGGCCACCTTTTTGCCGTTCCAACGAGAGTTTTCCCATTGACACCTTTATTAAGCGGCCATCAAGCACTTGATACACTAAGTTTGGCTTTAATACAAATACATTCCGAGATACAAGGTGACGTCCGATTGTGGACCAGTAATAGGGAGCTAAGCAGCGACGTTTTTGAGCGACGCACGTCAACCGGAAATGGACTTTTTGCACACTTTAGCCGTGATTTTGAACAAATTTTCGGGCAGATCGTCTCTATAAGAATTAAGACACTTGGCAATACAAATACAGTAGCGTAAAGTCTTACTAAAAGAGAAAAAGGCTCACTTCCGGTTGACGTACGTCGCTCAAAAACGTCGCTGCTTAAGCTCCCTAATGCTGCTCCCATCGCGCGCAAGCCGTTTGTTTAAAAATAAAATGATGTTTCTGCTAAAGATTATGCTAATTTAAGAAGAACCTCTATTGAGCGGCCATCCTCCGCGTCCGCTTGCCAGTACCCCGAGGGTGGCCGCTCAGTGGGGGTTCAACTGTTACTTGTTACTTCTCCTATTGTAGGTGCGTTTCGATCAAGGATCTCGTGTGTATGTAACGCCTAATCCCTCGTATAAGAGCCAAGACAAATTAAGTGGTATTTGTGGTAACTTCAATGGACGTGACCAAGACGATTTGACGTTGCCGGACAAGAACACGGACGCCGCGGATGACACTGAGTTTGGTTATGCCTGGCGAGATGAAGAGGATTGTCCGTACCCTGTGAGTCTCGATCCTTGCTCGGATAATCCTGATAGACAAGGCTGGGCAGAGAAAGGTAAGTTGTAAAAAAAAAAAAATAACCGAAATCTCACATGGCGATGTAATTCAATTTTATCTCTGGGTAATTCTATTTTACTTTGTTTCAAACTCATTACCAAATATAACCATACCCAAAACTAAAGGAGAATAAAAGATAATATTTCTGCACAGCCCCATACATTTATTAACCTTTCGACCCTAGTCAAATAAACTGTTTGTGATAAAAACTATGGTATTGCTGCGTGCATAATAAATATATGGGGCTGTTCGGAAAGTTTACAAAATAAAATTTAGACCAGCGATGAAATTAAACCACAAAAGAGACAGTAACTATGTTAAATGAAGCGACCGAACCGATCTCGTATGTATGAAACTAATTCCAATCTTTTCTTTCCTTAACATTGCCTATTTGAACAACTGGGCCTAGGCCCCGGTTGTTCAAAAGATGGATAGTGCTATCTACCGGATAAATCACTATCCCACGGATAAGAATTAGGGAAACTAATTACACTATCCACTGGATAGAGATTTATCCGCTGGATAGCGCTGTCAACCTTTTGACCAACTGGGCCCTGGACTCTAGTTTTACCCACTGGCTTTTGAAAATCAGTTCCGAGCAAGTTGTGAGTTCGTAATACCCTTCATTTCTGCTTTTAGAGTGGTTTTCGTTTGAGTGTCGTAAAACCAAAACCAAAGTAATTACTCTGGCCAATCACATAGGACACAGACAATACATTGAACCAATCAAAACTCGAAAACTCGAAACATGTGGCTGACGCAAAGCGCGGGAAAATGCATGCGAGCGCTTCACAATTGGCTTTGGTTTTAGTTTTGATTGGATGAAAAGGTGGCGCCAATCTTTTAAGCCAATCGCATCGTGTAGAAAGTGCAAAACCAATTACTTTTCGACACTCAAATGAAAACCGCTCTAATTCTTACGTGTTGTAAATGCCAGGTTGTAACGAAATCAAAAGGAACGCCAACTTCACCGTCTGTCACGACACAGTGGACCCGGAGCCGTACTTCGAAGCCTGTAAGCACGAAGCTTGTCTGTGCCACAAGGGAGGCGACTGCGCATGCTTTTGTTCGGCGGTTGCTGCGTATGTGCGAGCCTGCAACCAGTACGGCATCTCAATCACGTGGCGTAGGGAAGGATTTTGTGGTGAGTTAAATATACAGTGTAGTGGTCGTCATAGCATAGATTGTTAATACTTAAGTTGAGACCTGACGTGAACTCAAGTGAAGTATTACTATATCAATGGCAACGATAACGGTGATGATACATACATACATACATACATGCATACATATATATTTTATTGAAAGGACAATAGCGCAGTCAAAGACTGATGTGGTCCTTAATTATCAAATACACTAGAAAGATAATTTACGATATTACATGTGTTACGGTTAACACAATTTCTACAACTGAAAACAACAAAAGTTACAATACAACAGACGATTACAGCTACACAAGTGATACTAAAATTATCGTTATCAGCACAGCATTAAAAGTTAAAAATTTACAGATTAATAATAAAAGAAATCATCTAAATTTTTATTTAAATTCACGCAAGCTCCCTTCATATAACTACTCTGTTCCAGATTGCATTTCTTCAAGGTTACCTTAAATCTCGCTACATCATCTTGATCCTTGTTTTGTTGTTGAGGCCATTTCAAAGGATTGGTCCTCTAATCGTGAACAGGGACCTAAAGATCCGAGGACGGCGACGGCAGAGAAAGCGTTGACCTCCTTCTGGTTGGGATTCTTACCTTTGTGGGTCACAATGAAAACTATTGGTTTGCCAGTAATTGTGTTACCTCTATAGAGTCAGATTGAACAGCGCGAAAGGCACACATTTAGGTGGACACAAGAGTTGGTGTGTGTTGAACTGTTTAAGGTCAAAAATACTCTAGAACACAAAAGCTTTAAAAATTTGTAAAAAGTTTCAGCTAAACTTAAGGTCATGGGAAACATAAAAAGGTCATGGAAAAGTCATGGAAAGTCCTGGAATTTGAAGAACTTAAAAGAGGACGAACCCTGTTTAAAATGTAAATGAATAATAAGCTAATTCATACTTCTGCAGAGCTCCCCTGCTGTCGACCTTGTCAGAACACAGGTGGTTACCTAGCCAACATAAGTTTGCCCACTACCTGCGAGAGCCCCGCCAAAGATTGTCAAAAATTGGGTGCAAGGTGCTGCCGTGGGCCTCGAGTTGAAGGATGTTCCTGCCCTCTTGGTACGTTCTTCGACGGTAAAAAGTGTGTCAATCAAACAGAGAAATGTAGCAGGCCTTGTGTCGCCACAACAACTGTTGTCACATCGTCCACGACCAGCAGTATATCAAGCTCGAGTAGCACCAGGTACGTAAAACGACATCGATTTATAATAGCCATAGGACTGTGCATGTGAGAGGTCGTTTCGGTCTGCAGCCATAACAGTGATAGCCAAAGTCCAATTTGATAAAAAAAAAAAGTTAAAAAAAAAACGGTTAAAGGTTTATAGTGAAAATTCCACTTAACTTATCCACCTAGTCTACTGGAACTCCACTCAAAAAATTTAGAACAAATAATTGTAATATACCATATTATAGGAAGTTAACGCTTCATGAAATTAACTCGAATTTCAGAAATTGGGTTAATTGCTGTAAACGTTAATTTCCGCGACCTCAATTTCCATGTTTTTGACCAAATTCTCAATACACTTCTGACGTTCTTGACACCTAAGAAAGAGGAGTATTTTATCAGGGTGGAGATCCGCCAGCAACAGTGAAACTGTGATGAACTTGAAGTGGCCAGATTTCTTCGCGTAAAGTTTAAGTAAAGAATAGCCTGCGAAGACATGCGTTTCTCCTCGCTCTTCGCCGATGGGGACGGCCTCGCGAAACGTCCCCGGCGGCGGAGAGCAGGAGAAACGGATATTTTCGCAGGCTAAGTAAAGAACCACGAACAAAGTTTCCGTTTCGGATTTTACGTTTAATCTTCGTTCTTGTTGTCTCAGCAAGGTTTGTTTCTTTGTACACTTCGCGTAAATTTCCTTCATTTTGTATAGGTAATAGCATGATTTGTAGTAATATTTGGAATAAATACCACGAGTGATTTTTCAAAATTGTGATACGTAATTTGAGACAATTTATTACAATTTATTTATTTATACTACTACACGCAAAGGTATTGTAATTTTCACTTACAGGTATTTTAAATTAAGCTGTAAAACCACTGCTCTTAGCCAGTCAAATTGAGGAAATTTCTCATGTAGTAATATAATAAATGTAACCCTCTCTTTCGCGTTAATTTCCTTTATTCGAAAGTCGTGTTTTACTAAATTCGCGTTAATTTTTAATACATTAATTTCATGGAGCGTTAATTTCATATAATAACGTAACATATAACACGATCCCCCCCCCCCCCTCACACACACACACGCACGCTTTTTAATACATTTCTATGACGTCCACTGAACAACTACGACGTGGACATACGACGACGAATTTTCCTTCCTCTTTTTGAACTTGAATAAAATCCTTTAGAATTCAACTCTAGGAAAAGTCGCCTGCGTTTGACACATTGAGCAGGTCCAAATAGACGCAGTTAAAAGTTTGAAAGAACGAAAATTCATTTTTTTAGCGACGTTTTCACTGCCTGCCGTCGTGGTCGTCGTTGCTTAAGGTCCCTATTTACAAGCGTGGCCGAGGAGTGCGACTCGAACCCGAGACCGCCGGATTGCGAGTTCGATGCGCTAACCACTCAGCCACACTCTCTTCAAAGCGTTGTCTCCTCTTTGTGTCTCATTACAAATATGACTACAGAATGAATTGGACGACACGAAGTTATCTTTTTAGTTGCTCAATACTTAAGCAAAACGTCCGAAAAACGGTGAAGGTTTCAGTGATTTGTTCAACAAAAGGACAAAGATCGTCCAACGTGTCTTGCTGTTCTTCACTCAGGCGTAAAGAGAAAAAAAGTGACTTTAAACTGTCGCATTACCGCGGAGGTTACATCTTGCTGTCCAATTCCTTAGATATCTCGCATTCTGTCACACTACACTTTCCTATTAATGCTGAAATTGGGGCTAAAAAATAGCAGTTGAGATTGAGGATTTTGTTCTTAATTATAATAAATACTTTCATTAATGATATTTAAATAAATATGACTTTTTGCACTCTTCTAGCTCGTCCATTTCAAGCACCTCCAGTGTGTCCACACCCACTACTACAACTTCATCCTCGAGCGTCAGCACAAGTGTGTCAAGCAGTACATCATCGAGCTCATCGAGCTCATCGAGTTTAAGTGTTTCCACACCAACGACAACAGTTTACTCGACTTATTCAAGTCCGAGCAGTTCAACTTCAACTTCATCCAGTTCCAGTGTTAGCAGCTCAAGCTCTATTTCATCGAGTTCCAGTGTGTCCACACCCACTACAACAACTTCATCTTCGAGCGTCAGCACAAGTGTGTCAAGCAGTACGTCATCGAGCTCATCGAGTTTGAGTGTGTCCACACCAACGACAACAGTTTACTCGACTTATTCAAGTCCGAGCAGTTCAACTTCAACTTCATCCAGTTCCAGTGTTAGCAGCTCAAGCTCTATTTCATCGAGTTCCAGTGTGTCCACACCCACTACAACAACTTCATCTTCGAGCGTCAGCACAAGTGTGTCAAGCAGTACGTCATCGAGCTCATCGAGTTTGAGTTTGTCCACACCAACGACAACAATTTACTCGACTTATTCAAGTCCGAGCAGTTCAACTTCAACTTCATCCAGTTCCAGTGTTAGCAGCTCAACCTCGTCGAGTTCCAGTGTGTCGACGCCCACTACAACAACTTCATCCTCGAGTGTCAGCTCAAGTGTGTCAAGCAGTACATCATCCAGTTCATCAAGTTTCAGTGTGTCCACACCAACGACAACTGTTTACTCCACGTATTCAAGTGTGAGCAGCTCAATCTCAACGTCATCAAGTTCAAGTGTGAGCAGTTCAACTTCAACTTCGTCGAGTTCTAGTTCAAGCAGCTCGACTTCACTTTCGTCTAGTTCCAGTGTGATTAGCTCGACTTCAACTTCGTCTAGTTCTAGTCTGAGTAGCTCAACATCAATTTCGTCGAGTTCAAGTGTAAGCAGTTCTACGTCAACTTCGTCTAGTTCCAGTGTGAGTAGCTCGACTTCAACTTCGTCGAGTTCTAGTGTGAGTAGCTCAACGTCAAGCTCGTCGAGTTCTAGTCTAAGCAGTTCCACCTCAATTTCCTCGAGTTCGAGTGTAAGTAGCTCGACTTCAACTTCGTCAAGTTCGAGTGTGTCTACACCCACAACATTAACGTCTTCCACAAGTGCTTCAAGCTCTAGGTAAAATGATCCTTCTTGGGTGTTTGATTGTCAGACTGCTTTTTTACTGAAAGTCAACAATATGTGTAGATAGTAAATTTTCTGCATAGGCCTAAATCAAGCACTACCGGAATTACGTAATTTCTCGGTTGAGTTGTCGCATGTGTCTTTATGCCTTGGTGTTGAAGGTTGTTGTTCATCAAACGGCGTTTAATTGAGCGTATTTTCGGGTCATTATTTGTAACAGACGTTTTTAGAGCAATTCTCGAGATAAATGTCTCAAGCGAGAGGAAGAGGGTAAATGTTAAGTATGAGGCAGTCATTTTCTCGTGTATCTTTGAGAAACTGAAGTTAAGAATATGGTATTATCATTAAAAGCTAGTGACTCTTTACAACTTATAGAATTAATTTTAAATGGGTCTTTTACAGAGCTTTTATTAAAACAGTAGATGAGTTATTTGCCCTTTTATACTAAGTACTTACCACTGATATTAAACATGTTCATTCCAGTTCCATATCAACGTCCACGTCATACAAATCAGTTTCACAGAAAAGCACGGCTACTGTTTATCCATCTACAGTGACCAGAACCACTGGAACAGAGTACTCCGTTGGAACATCAAGTAGGACGCCACCAAGCTTAAAGCCACCGTCACAAACTTCGAGATCAAGTCCTTCATCCAGCAGGTGGTTACATACTCTTCACTATTACCACGATCAATATCAAACTTCTATTCAAAGTAACAGGGCATACTTAAGGGAACAAGTCATGAGATTAAAAGCAATGATCACCCAAAAACTAAATTCATTAATCTCTTGAAATCTTCCCAAAATTTATGGAGACCAGTTAAGAGAATTCGTGCTTCGATATTGGGGGTTAAAGGGTTAAGGTTTAGGAGAATAGTAGTGGAACAAAAAAGTTACAAGGGATACAGTAAAGGGAAGGAAATAAGATAGAAGTAGCTTTCAAGTTTCTTTATTGGCCCGCAGGTTTACAGATTTTTCTTTCCGTTTGAAAGGACGAATAATTTCCGGTTTCCTTCTTTTTCTGAATTAAAACTTGGTTGTTTTTTTTCTTTAAGAATTATTTGTATGCCAAATTGGCTACGGACTTTTCGGTCGAAAAAGATAGATAATGTGCTCTTAATTGAAACGTAGCACACCAAAGGTTAAACTGCAAAGACAGATAGTCTATTCGTTAAGTTTAACGCTCCCTTCAATAAAGAGTATATTAATGGTAGTGACCGTAATAAATTTTATTTTTTAGATATTGCAAAGAAATTTAGTTTTACTTTGGTGAAAGAACTATATACCTTGAAATGGTTTTTGAAGAAATCACAATCGCAATCAGCTCTAGCTTGGACACGGAATCCCCGAAATTTAAGTGAGAAGACGCTTGTTCAGGTCTTGGCAACTAACTATATCATTCAAATTTTCTTGTTTTAAGTTCTTCATCTAGCTCATCTGTGTCGACACCAACCAAAACAACTTCATCCACATCACTCACTTTAAGTTTTCCTGGCAGTACATCAACCAGCTCAACGAGTTCCAGTGTGTCCACACCGACCACAACAGTGTACTCCACGTATTCAAGTGTCAGCAGTTCAACATCAACCTCGACTAGTTCCAGTGTGAGTAGCTCACCTTCAACTTCGTCGAGTTCAAGTGTATCCACACCAACAACGACAACTTCGTCCACCAGCGTCAGTACCACCGTTTCAAGCAGTACTTCTTCAAGTTCATCGAGTTTAAGTGTATCAACACCACCAACAACAGTTTACTCGACATATTCAAGTCCGAGCAGTTCAACATCAACTTCATCAAGTTCAAGTGTGAGCAGTTCTACTTCAACGTCGTTGAGTTCCAGTGTGTCGACGCCCACTACAACAACTTCATCGAGTAGTGTCAGTACAAGTGTGTCAAGCAGTACATCATCCAGCTCGTCTAGTTCGAGTGTCTCCACACCAACGACTACGGTGTACTCGACGTATTCAAGTGTGAGCAGTTCAACTTCAACTTCGTTGAGTTCAAGTGTGAGTAGCTCAACTTCAGTATCGTCAAGTTCCAGTGTGAGCAGTTCAACTTCCACCTCGTCTAGCTCGAGTGTTTCAACATCCACGACAACAACGTCATCCTCTAGGTAAAGTAGTTTAAAATTGCAGAAGGAATATTGGTTAGTTTCGTATTAGCTTAGCTATGAACAACAAAGAAAACAGAAATTACCTTTTATAAGCAGGTAGTTAAAAATTGCCTGCTACCGTCACTATGACATTTCAACGTTTACAGGTTACAGGTTGTGTTGGTCATGTACAGGTGTTTGTAAGACCCGTGAAATGAATCGGACGCTAATCGCTTGTTCAAGTGTAATAAGCACCAAAAAGTGTTTACGATCAACATAATGGCAGCTTCATGTTACACAGCGCTGCTTCTAGCACCTCTGCTGCTCCTTCAAACGAGGATGATATTGGTTGATGGTGGAGGTGGTTTTGGTAATAATATTAATGGCGACAATATTGGCGCCGATCACTGTTAAAATGATGATGAAAGTTAATAAGACAGATACGTCACAGTGGAACCGCCTAAATACAAAAAATAGGCAACCAATGTGAGATTTGAATCAGGAACTTATTGAAGGACACAAGGAATCTAGAGTTAGGCCGCTAGGGGAAGTTGTTGCCAGAAGTTGAACCGTTGCACGGAAATCTAATGTGTGAGTGCGTCTCTTTTTGGTAAGAGAGGCTGCACGTTTGAAAATAAGGTGGACAAGCAATTATGCAATTCAAAGAACCTGAGTCATTTCAGACGACAACATCATTGGGTGGTGAGGTTTAGTCGTGAGCCTTGTAGGGCACGCAGACGCAGGCGTTGGTGTGTGTGGAAAGGGACTGCTGTGGGTCCACAGTAGTTACTGAATGCTAACAAGTCTAATTTACCTAATGAAAGTAAAAACTTACCTTTAGACAGTGATTGGGTAATCATGAAATAGGATCATTTTCCTTTCTTGAACAAATTTTAACGTAAGTGTTTTCTTCAGTTCCGCGTCGTCTACAACAACAACTTCATATAAATCAGTTTCTCAAAAGAGCACAGCAACTGTTTATCCATCCACTGTGACCAGAACTACTGGGACAGAATATTCTGTTTATACGTCGAGTAGAACCCCACCAAGCTTAAAGCCACCCTCGCAAACATCGACGTCGAGCACTTCATCAAGCAGGTTGGCACAATGTACTCTTATAATGTACAAAAATGTACGATTGTTTTGACTACAGTCATGTAAAACTAGGTTTACAAGAAAAAGATGAAATTTGTAATTGGAAATTTTACTTTTGTTAATGCTCATAGCTTTTTGTCAGTTTGATGGTCGAGTGACTTTGCAGCTCCACACCCCTGACCTAACGTCAATGTCAAGTAGTAGCAAGGACGCCGGGAGATTAAGTCATGCGACACACATATATATGGTTGTTTAGCGGTCCGTCTAAATCTAGTACAAATAAACGTGAGGAATTGAAAGGATAAGTAGAGACAAGGGAAGTGCTGTACGGAAGTATAAGGTACCCAATTAGAAGTACAACAGTGGAGACGCGATGTTTAACAAATGAAGTGTATAGTGAAAGACCTTCACCCTATTTTTTTCATGCTTGTGTTTCATTGAAAAAAGGAGGCGTGTCAGGAATGAAAAGTCATTTATTGTCAAAAGACTGTCCATTTTTGACGAAGGCAACTCAGAGCCACTGAAAAAATCGTTTTTTGACGTTAAACACTTTAAACGTTACGTACCCCAGTACAGGGTACTACAACAGTCTTTTCAATATACAAAACAGAGTAGCCGCAATGGTCTTGACAAATGATTATTCCTTGTCAGTTCTTCATCCAGTTCTTCATCGACTTCAAGTGTGTCAACACCCACTACATCTTCATCCTCATCTGTCAGCTCAAGTGTGTCGAGTAGTACTTCTTCAAGCTTATCGAGCTCAAGTGTGTCAACCCCATCGACAACAGTGAGTAGCTCAACGTCAACTCCGTCTAGTTCCAGTGTAACCAGCTCAACGTCAACTTCCTCAAGTTCCAGCGTGTCCACACCCACAACAACAACTTTGTCTACTAGCGTCAGCACCAGTGTGTCAAGTAGTACATCGTCCAGCTCGTCGAGTTCAAGTGTGTCTACACCAACGACAACAGTTTACTCGACATATTCAAGTGCGAGTAGCTCAACTTCAACATCAACTAGTTCCAGCGTGAGTAGCTCAACTTCAACTTCGTCGAGTTCAAGCGTATCCACACCAACAACGACAACTTCTTCGACGAGCGTCAGCACTAGTGTGTCAAGCAGTACATCGTCCAGCTTGTCGAGTTCAAGTGTGTCTACACCAACGACAACAGTTTACTCGACATATTCAAGTGCGAGTAGCTCAACTTCAACATCAACTAGTTCCAGCGTGAGTAGCTCAACTTCAACTTCGTCGAGTTCAAGCGTATCCACACCAACAACGACAACTTCTTCGACGAGCGTCAGCACTAGTGTGTCAAGCAGTACATCGTCCAGCTTGTCGAGTTCAAGTGTGTCTACACCAACGACAACAGTTTACTCGACATATTCAAGTGCGAGTAGCTCAACTTCAACATCAACTAGTTCCAGCGTGAGTAGCTCAACTTCAACTTCGTCGAGTTCAAGCGTATCCACACCAACAACGACAACTTCTTCGACGAGCGTCAGCACTAGTGTGTCAAGCAGTACATCGTCCAGCTTGTCGAGTTCAAGTGTGTCTACACCAACGACAACAGTTTACTCGACATATTCAAGTGCGAGTAGCTCAACTTCAACATCAACTAGTTCCAGCGTGAGTAGCTCAACTTCAACATCGACTAGTTCCAGTGTGAGTAGCTCAACTTCAACTTCGTTGAGTTCAAGTGTATCCACACCAACAACGACAACTTCGTCCACCAGCGTCAGTACAAGTGTTTCAAGCAGTACATCTTCCAGCTCATCGAGTTCCAGTGTTTCCACACCGACCACAACAGTGTACTCCACGTATTCAAGTGTGAGCAGTTCAATATCAACTTCGACTAGTTCCAGTGTGAGTAGTTCAACTTCGACTTCGTCTATTTCCAGTGTGTCCACACCCACTACGACAACTTCTTCCACGAGTGTCAGCACAAGTGTGTCGAGCAGTACATCATCCAGCTCATCAATTTCGAGTGTGTCTACACCAACGACAACAGTTTATTCTTCGTATTCGAGTGTGAGCAGTTCTACTTCAACTTCCGTGAGTTCGAGTGTGACTAGCTCAACTTCAACTTCGTCGAGTTCAAGTGTAAGTAGTTCAACCTCAACTTCGTCTAGTTCGAGTGTATCTACACCCACTACAACAACTTCCTCCACCAGCGTCAGCACAAGTGTGTCAAGCAGCACATCATCCAGCTCATCGAGTTCGAGTGTGTCTACACCAACGACAACAGTTTATTCCACGTACTCAAGTGTCAGCAGTTCAACATCAACGTCATCTAGTTCCAGTGTGAGCAGCTCAACTTCAACTTCATCAAGTTCCAGTGTGTCCACACCCACTACGATAACTTCATCCACGAGTGTCAGCACAAGTGTGTCAAGCAGTACATCATCCAGCTCATCGAGTTCAACCGTGTCCACGCCAACTACAACAGTTTATTCCACATATTCAAGTGTGAGCAGTTCTACTTCAACTTCCGTGAGTTCGAGTGTGAGTAGCTCTCCTTCAACTTCGTCGACATCAAGCTCTTCTAGCAGTTCATCGTACAGCAGTTCTAGGTATGGATAGTATATGGTGTTATATGGCGGCGCTACCAATATTCAGGCCCATGCCATTCTTGTTAATTATTCTAGGCGCTTGAATATGTGGACGGGCTTAATACTGAAGCAACTAGTATTACAGAAAATTAGTTTTTTAGTTGCTTAAATTTCCACATTCTGACTTCTGCTTTGGACTTCCGGGGTAGCCCACCGTTACATTCCAAGAATATTGAAGATAATATAGATGAACATTTTCTGTGTTGACAATTTAGCCCAGTCGCGTGACGGTTATTGCTGAAGTGATCATATCACCACCCTTGCTTTGTCTCGAATTACAGCTTTAGTTTATTGGTTTGGTTGTGCTTATAAGTGGTATTCTTTGACTGTGGCAAGAATCGTATAGTTTTGCGTCAACCCATTGTGAATTTTGAGGGACCAAGAACATAATGAGGCTATGTCGGGAAACGGTGATGAAAACGTGGAACAAGCAATAGTTGTTCAAAAGGTGGATAGCGCTATCCATTGGATAAACTTCTCCCCAGTAGATAACGCAATTGGTTAGCCTAATAGTGATTTAGCCGGTGGGTAGAAGTACCCAACTTTGTACAACCAAGGCTGGATGATGTTAAAGGTTATGCCTGGCAAGATTGAGGAGGGTTCTATGTTACTGATAATTTTCATAGATTCTAGACGATGATGATGATGTTGGTGACGATGGTGAGTGTTGATGATAAGATAAGATGAGCAGTGGATAAATGGCAGTGGATAAATTGTAGCAGGTTTAATATCTTAAAATTTTGCTACAAAACTGAAGAAATATACCTATGTAATTATATTTGGCGAAATGCTGTGATGATAATGGTGATGATGGCGATGATCACGATGATGATGCTGGTGACCATGATGATAATGATGTTGATAATGATGATGATGATGATGGCGGAAATGGTTAAGGTGGAGATGGTGACAGAGGGAAAACAAAGGCATTGCTTGTATATGTTAAGGTTATATCTTACGAGATGGGCCTTAGATAGTGGTCGTCCATAACTTAAAGAAGTAAACTTTTTAAGTAACTTTCAGTAGCTTCTAATAATGTTACCAGACTGAACGATTTGATTGATAGTATCCATGAGTAAAAGGGAAGGATCATTACGAACGTCTTTACTGAGGGTATGAACTCTTTCAATCCTAACGCTTAGCTCACCGAGTCTATTTACACAAGTTCCTCCATCTTCAAAAGTGACATCTGTGTCTTCATCAAAATCAGAGTTCACAGTGTCGTCCTCAAAATCTAAGTCCAGTCCAGTGTTCCCTTCTCCGTCTTCGGTGTCTTCCTCGACGACATCTACTTCATATAAATCGGTTTCTCAGAAGAGCACAGCCACCGTATACCCATCTACCGTGACCAGAACTACAGGGACAGAATACACTCTTGCTACATCGAGTAGAACCCCACCAAGCTTGAAGCCACCAGTGCGAACATCAAAATACAGCTCCTCATCAAGCAGGTTATTATCATGAGTTTAGCGAGGTTTTGATTACTGAGGGGATGGGTGAGAATAAAGGACATTTCACAGGAAATAGTAGTTGACAATTACCGAGGGATGCGCAGCTGTAAATGTCAACGAGCCTTTTTCATCAAGCAGGTTATCCGTTGATTGGGTCAGGTTATGAAAACGAGTTTTGCAAGGATTTTATTTCTAAGGGAATGTTTTGGGATAAGAGAGGTTGGGAAAGGTCACAGTGCATACTGACAAGCAATAACTGGTATTCCTTGTCGTAGTAAGGCAAAGAAATAAAGACGGGGTGATGGGTCATTCCCAGGAATCCCAGGAATGGAGAAACGTATGGGTTAAAACTGGAGAATTCGCAAGATGGACTAGCATTTTAAACGCTTTAGTTGGAAAGCGATTTCAACTACACCCAACGATTAACTTTATGAGGTAGCGGTGCGGTTAGGTTATCAACGTCATAACTTGCTGTCTTCCTTCAAACGCATTTTTGCTTTGACTTTTATGAATTGCGATACCTTAATGTTTGTCAGTGTTCTAATCTCTTGTAACAACAAACAAACTGACCTCATGTTTCTTGCGTAGATCATTTGCTTATACTGTAATGATCTGTCTGTTACAGCCAGCGATATTGTTAGTAACAATCGGATGTCAGTAGTCTTTAGGGTGTACAAAGGTAACTGAATGTACCGGTAATCTAAGGCTTTTAAGCTCTGCGAAACGAAAGGGCGTCTTAGGGCCAAGGCTAATCTTTGAATTCTGAAGGTGATGTTGACACATCAACTTTTCCAAGGTTCAGGGTAAATTTTACATTGTTAAGCTCTCATCAGTTGGAACGCATGAAATAAACTAAAGAGAAGGGAGGCGAGTCGGAGGGAAATGCTATTCCAAGCACAAAAGATTACTTGAGAAATATCCGTTGTTCATGTTACAAGTGTTAGGAAAAAAAAACTAATGTAAATGACCTAGGTTGGCACTTGGGAAAGGAAACATGGCTCGAGTACCTTTTCCAATAATCTTCGGAAAGATTGTTTGTTAGCAAGCCCACATCCGTCGTTCTCATGATATCACTAGCTATGATCAGTAATGTTGAAAACATCCTGTATGGTACTAACTAGCTTTTGTAAACTGTAATTACGATAAGTGAATGAAATACTGATAAATAGTAATAATGATATCATTTTGGTCAACCCTATTTCACAGTACTTCAAGCTCTAGCAGCTCCACTTCAATTTCATCAAGTAGCAGTGTCAGTAGCTCAACTTCAACTTCCTCCAGTTCAAGTGTGTCCACACCCACTACAACAACTTCCTCCACATCAGTCAGCTCCAGCATATCCAGCAGTACATCATCAAGTGCGTCAAGTTCCAGTGTATCCACACCAACCACAACGGTTTACTCGACGTATTCAAGTGCGAGCAGTTCAACTTCCACTTCATCCAGTTCTAGTGTGAGTATCAGTAGCTCTACTTCAACATCATCAAGTTCTATTGTGTCGACGCCAACTACAACAACTTCATCTTCAACAAGCGTCAGCTCAAGTGTGTCAAGCAGTACGTCATCAAGCTCATCAAGTTCCAGTGTGTCCACGCCAACCACAACGGTTTACTCGACATATTCAAGTGCGAGCAGTTCAACTTCCACTTCATCCAGGTCTAGTGTAAGTAGTTCAACCTCAACTTCGTCGAGTACCAGTGTCAGTAGCTCTACTTCAACATCATCAAGTTCTAGTGCGTCGACGCCAACTACAACAACTTCATCTTCTACGAGCGTCAGCTCAAGTGTGTCAAGCAGTACGGCATCAAGCTCATCAAGTTCCAGTGTGTCCACGCCAACCACGACGATTTACTCGACATATTCAAGTGCGAGAAGTTCAACTTCCACTTCATCCAGTTCTAGTGTGAGTAGTTCAACCTCTACTTCGTCGAGTACCAGTGTCAGTAGCTCTACTTCAACATCATCCAGTTCTAGTGAGAGTAGCTCAACGTCAACTTCGTCGAGTACCAGTGTCAGTAGCTCTACTTCAACATCATCAAGTTCTAGTGTGTCGACGCCAACTACAACAACTTCATCTTCAACGAGCATCAGCTCAAGTGTGTCAAGCAGTACGCCATCAAGCTCATCAAGTTCCAGTGTGTCCACGCCAACCACAACGGTTTACTCGACGTATTCAAGTGCAAGCAGTTCAACCTCCACTTCATCCAGTTCTAGTGTGAGTAGTTCAACCTCTACTTCGTCGAGTACCATTGTCAGTAGCTCTACTTCAACATCATCAAGTTCTAGTGTGTCGACGCCAACTACAACAACTTCATCTTCTACGAGCGTCAGCTCAAGTGTGTCAAGCAGTACGTCATCAAGCTCATCAAGTTCCAGTGTGTCCACGCCAACCACAACGGTTTACTCGACATATTCAAGTGCGAGCAGTTCAACTTCCACTTCATCCAGTTCTAGTGTAAGTAGTTCAACCTCTACTTCGTCGAGTACCAGTGTCAGTAGCTCTACTTCAACATCATCAAGTTCTAGTGTGTCGACGCCAACTACAACAACTTCATCTTCTACGAGCGTCAGCTCAAGTGTGTCAAGCAGTACGTCATCAAGCTCATCAAGTTCCAGTGTGTCCACGCCAACCACAACGGTTTACTCGACATATTCAAGTGCGAGCAGTTCAACTTCCACTTCATCCAGGTCTAGTGTAAGTAGTTCAACCTCAACTTCGTCGAGTACCAGTGTCAGTAGCTCTACTTCAACATCATCAAGTTCTAGTGTGTCGACGCCAACTACAACAACTTCATCTTCTACGAGCGTCAGCTCAAGTGTGTCAAGCAGTACGTCATCAAGCTCATCAAGTTCCAGTGTGTCCAAGCCAACCACGACGATTTACTCGACATATTCAAGTGCGAGCAGTTCAACTTCCACTTCATCCAGTTCTAGTGTGAGTAGTTCAACCTCTACTTCGTCGAGTACCAGTGTCAGTAGCTCTACTTCAACATCATTAAGTTCTAGTGTGTCGACGCCAACTACAACAACTTCATCTTCAACGAGCGTCAGCTCAAGTGTGTCAAGCAGTACGTCATCAAGCTCATCAAGTTCCAGTGTGTCCACGCCAACCACGACGATTTACTCGACATATTCAAGTGCGAGCAGTTCAACTTCCACTTCATCCAGTTCTAGTGTGAGTAGTTCAACCTCTACTTCGTCGAGTACCAGTGTCAGTAGCTCTACTTCAACATCATCAAGTTCTAGTGTGTCGACGCCAACTACAACAACTTCATCTTCTACGAGCGTCAGCTCAAGTGTGTCAAGCAGTACGTCATCAAGCTCATCAAGTTCCAGTGTGTCCACGCCAACCACAACGGTTTACTCGACATATTCAAGTGCGAGCAGTTCAACTTCCACTTCATCCAGGTCTAGTGTAAGTAGTTCAACCTCAACTTCGTCGAGTACCAGTGTCAGTAGCTCTACTTCAACATCATCAAGTTCTAGTGTGTCGACGCCAATTACAACAACTTCATCTTCTACGAGCGTCAGCTCAAGTGTGTCAAGCAGTACGTCATCAAGCTCATCAAGTTCCAGTGTGTCCACGCCAACCACGACGATTTACTCGACATATTCAAGTGCGAGCAGTTCAACTTCCACTTCATCCAGTTCTAGTGTGAGTAGTTCAACCTCTACTTCGTCGAGTACCAGTGTCAGTAGCTCTACTTCAACATCATTAAGTTCTAGTGTGTCGACGCCAACTACAACAACTTCATCTTCTACGAGCGTCAGCTCAAGTGTGTCAAGCAGTACGTCATCAAGCTCATCAAGTTCCAGTGTGTCCACGCCAACCACGACGATTTACTCGACATATTCAAGTGCGAGCAGTTCAACCTCCACTTCATCCAGTTCTAGTGTGAGTAGTTCAACCTCTACTTCGTCGAGTACCAGTGTCAGTAGCTCTACTTCAACATCATCAAGTTCTAGTGTGTCGACGCCAACTACAACAACTTCATCTTCTACGAGCGTCAGCTCAAGTGTGTCAAGCAGTACGTCATCAAGCTCATCAAGTTCCAGTGTGTCCACGCCAACCACAACGGTTTACTCGACATATTCAAGTGCGAGCAGTTCAACTTCCACTTCATCCAGGTCTAGTGTAAGTAGTTCAACCTCAACTTCGTCGAGTACCAGTGTCAGTAGCTCTACTTCAACATCATCAAGTTCTAGTGTGTCGACGCCAACTACAACAACTTCATCTTCTACGAGCGTCAGCTCAAGTGTGTCAAGCAGTACGTCATCAAGCTCATCAAGTTCCAGTGTGTCCAAGCCAACCACGACGATTTACTCGACATATTCAAGTGCGAGCAGTTCAACTTCCACTTCATCCAGTTCTAGTGTGAGTAGTTCAACCTCTACTTCGTCGAGTACCAGTGTCAGTAGCTCTACTTCAACATCATTAAGTTCTAGTGTGTCGACGCCAACTACAACAACTTCATCTTCAACGAGCGTCAGCTCAAGTGTGTCAAGCAGTACGTCATCAAGCTCATCAAGTTCCAGTGTGTCCACGCCAACCACAACGATTTACTCGACATATTCAAGTGCGAGCAGTTCAACTTCCACTTCATCCAGTTCTAGTGTGAGTAGTTCAACCTCTACTTCGTCGAGTACCAGTGTCAGTAGCTCTACTTCAACATCATCAAGTTCTAGTGTGTCGACGCCAACTACAACAACTTCATCTTCTACGAGCGTCAGCTCAAGTGTGTCAAGCAGTACGTCATCAAGCTCATCAAGTTCCAGTGTGTCCACGCCAACCACAACGGTTTACTCGACATATTCAAGTGCGAGCAGTTCAACTTCCACTTCATCCAGGTCTAGTGTAAGTAGTTCAACCTCAACTTCGTCGAGTACCAGTGTCAGTAGCTCTACTTCAACATCATCAAGTTCTAGTGTGTCGACGCCAATTACAACAACTTCATCTTCTACGAGCGTCAGCTCAAGTGTGTCAAGCAGTACGTCATCAAGCTCATCAAGTTCCAGTGTGTCCACGCCAACCACGACGATTTACTCGACATATTCAAGTGCGAGCAGTTCAACTTCCACTTCATCCAGTTCTAGTGTGAGTAGTTCAACCTCTACTTCGTCGAGTACCAGTGTCAGTAGCTCTACTTCAACATCATTAAGTTCTAGTGTGTCGACGCCAACTACAACAACTTCATCTTCAACGAGCGTCAGCTCAAGTGTGTCAAGCAGTACGTCATCAAGCTCATCAAGTTCCAGTGTGTCCACGCCAACCACGACGATTTACTCGACATATTCAAGTGCGAGCAGTTCAACCTCCACTTCATCCAGTTCTAGTGTGAGTAGTTCAACCTCTACTTCGTCGAGTACCAGTGTCAGTAGCTCTACTTCAACATCATCAAGTTCTAGTGTGTCGACGCCAACTACAACAACTTCATCTTCTACGAGCGTCAGCTCAAGTGTGTCAAGCAGTACGTCATCAAGCTCATCAAGTTCCAGTGTGTCCACGCCAACCACAACGATTTACTCGACATATTCAAGTGCGAGCAGTTCAACTTCCACTTCATCCAGTTCTAGTGTGAGTAGTTCAACCTCTTCTTCGTCGAGTACCAGTGTCAGTAGCTCTACTTCAACATCATCAAGTTCTAGTGTGTCGACGCCAACTACGACAACTTCATCTTCTACGAGCGTCAGCTCAAGTTTGTCAAGCAGTACGTCATCAAGCTCATCAAGTTCCAGTGTGTCCACGCCAACCACAACGGTTTACTCGACGTATTCAAGTGCGAGCAGTTCAACCTCCACTTCATCCAGTTCTAGTGTGAGTAGTTCAATCTCTACTTCGTCGAGTACCAGTGTCAGTAGCTCTACTTCAACATCATCAAGTTCCAGTGTGTCGACGCCAACTACAACAACTTCATCTTCTACGAGCGTCAGCTCAAGTGTGTCAAGCAGTACGTCATCAAGCTCATCAAGTTCCAGTGTGTCCACGCCAACCACAACGGTTTACTCGACATATTCAAGTGCGAGCAGTTCAACTTCCACTTCATCCAGTTCTAGTGTGAGTAGTTCAACCTCTACTTCGTCGAGTACCAGTGTCAGTAGCTCTACTTCAACATCATCAAGTTCTAGTGTGTCGACGCCAACTACAACAACTTCATCTTCTACGAGCGTCAGCTCAAGTGTGTCAAGCAGTACGTCATCAAGCTCATCAAGTTCCAGTGTGTCCACGCCAACCACAACGGTTTACTCGACGTATTCAAGTGCGAGCAGTTCAACCTCCACTTCATCCAGTTCTAGTGTGAGTAGTTCAACCTCTACTTCGTCGAGTACCAGTGTCAGTAGCTCTACTTCAACATCATCAAGTTCTAGTGTGTCGACGCCAACTACAACAACTTCATCTTCTACGAGCGTCAGCTCAAGTGTGTCAAGCAGTACATCATCCAGCTCGTCTAGTTCGAGTGTGTCCACACCAACGACTACGGTGTACTCGACGTATTCAAGTGTGAGCAGTTCTAGTACTTTAAGGTATGAACGCAGTATGCTAGTAGCTGAAGTTGTAAATCGTAGATTTACGCTTAGAATTGAATTATTCAGTCGAAGTCTGAATGTGGTTATCAGATTATGGAAATTAACTGTACTGAGTTTTTTTAAAGGGCAAACACTGCGATTTTCATGTTAGAGGAATACTGTGATACTCTGTAGTAGTTATATTTTGGTGCTTTCTCTCTGGTTCTCGTTTAGGCACTTTCGTTTTCGTATATTCTCACTTTATATTTTTCCTACGCTGTTTGTAAACAATGTAATATGCATACGTCAAGCATATTGAGTTCTTGAATGAGAACGTCCTCGTGAATTATAGTTTTTACGGTTATTTATTTTACCTTCCCGGTCAAGCTCATACAAAGTTTCCTTTTAAAGACTACTGAAATGGTGCAAAGTCTCTTTTTGTTGTCTCAGTTGCTCAAGTATGTCACGATTAGATTGGTCGTTTGTCAGTTGATCCGAGGGTAGAACATGGGTGATGCGTTCTATTACTTTCAATTTTTGGTTAGTTTGTTTAAGAGACTTTAAGTGCTGTGCTATGTTGTTTTAAATTACCTAATTAGTACTTTAGCAATTTGCAAAGTAGCCTCCTACTTATTAGACATTCTTAGGGGTTCGTTACGCGTTCCTGTTCCTCGAACGAGTTTCGTCAGGGAGAATTGCTGCGTCTGCGTGGTCTGCGTGGGAGGCAATTCGCAAAGCCGACGGAACATCAACTACGTCCATTATTCCAACTGCGACCATTTGTGGCTGGCAACGCCTTTGCACTAATATGTTAATAAAAACGTTAAAGTCAACGAGAGACCAGTGACAACTCGAGGTGTATGTTAAGAAGAGTCAAGTATCACGTGTTTTCGTGAAAATTGTTTTGTTTCTGTTTTGTTTTTTATAAACACAAACTGGCTTGAATGGATATCCCCATCTTTTCAGGCAAAATTTATTCTCATTATACACTTGCCTGTTACTTTATATTTATCACATAACTTATTTTTCAACGGATGTTTAGTAAAAAGAAACAAACTGTAAACGTGCACTTGCTCTGATGACTTTTTTGTGGCTTCCTTTAACCATCTAAGTGTTATTTTTGTTATCGTGCCTTTTTGCTTACATTTGATTGCTGTCTTTCTTTGTTTAAGTTACCATGCATTCTGGTAGAAACTAATAATAGCGTTTAACCGACTAAATTAATTATACTCTTCCTCAGTTCCACTTCTACATCAAGCTCGCCATCCTCTTCGACGACTTCCACTTGTTATAAATCGGTTTCTCAGAAGAGCACAGCCACTGTGTACCCATCTACTGTGACGAGGACTACAGGGACAGAATACACTGTCACTTTTTAAGTGACGGTCTCGCTGCTGTCGCCGTCCCCATCGCTGTCGCCGTCTAGATCACTTTTTATGGATCTTAAGCAACAACGAAGGCGACAGTTGCGAAGACCTCACTTAAAAAGTGAAGTCGCTTTGCTTCAAACTTTATCACGCTTATTCCATGTCGTTCATTTCGTCAAATTTTGGCATTTTTTTCTGCAGTTTAATTCTAAAAGACTGTAACAAAGTTCAGGAAAAGAAAAGAAAGTCGTCGTCTTGTGTTCACGTTCTCCCCCAAACGTGTAATTAGGCATTTTTACGTCGTAGTCGTGCACTGGCAGCAAAGAAATATACAAAAAAGCGTGATGCACGTGCGGAGTTGTTGTTTTGCCAATCTAAACGTATTGCTTTTTTGCTGTTCTCGTTGATGTCGCCGTCTTCGTTTCATAAGCTCGCTAAGAAATATGACCCAATTGCGTAGCATAATAAGCCGTTTCAACAGACTGTCAATCGAAATGCTTAGGGAGGCATAATCACTTGTTGTAGTAACAATTCTCCATTCGAAGATTAGCTTGCATTAAGGATTAACATGATCTCGTAATCACAGAATCTGTAAGGCCAGAATTTGAAACAAATAAATGATCTTCACCAGCCAACGTCGAAATAGACAACCTAAAAACATCCCCATAGGAAGTTTGTAGTCGTTACGTAATGCTGAAAGTGTAGTTTCCTTTTCACCTCAGTTGTAATAACTCACAATGGTCTGTGTCTGCTTTGTGCTACATAGACCAAAAGAAATCCTTTCTATAAAATAAAATCTTATTTATGGCTACCCTGCGCCACAGACGAAACTAAACCTCTTGTCAAGTCCGTGTGCGAACCAACGCCAAAATCCTGGTTCTGGGCCCCAGGTTGGTACCAAGATTCGAGTAGGCGCCATGAATGACTTGCTAAAAAAAATTCAGTTAATGTCAGTCGGGTGGAAGGGAAATACAAAACGCATTTCTGGTAATTTGTTGAGTCCGTGGAGGCCCAGAAAGAGGAGTTAGCCCTGCTTCACAGAAATTACTAGCCGAGGTTAGATAGTGTCTGCAACGCATGCTAATAGAGACCTTTAGATTCTAAGACGAGTACGAGATTTTCTCAATACTAAGTGTTGCATGCGCGTGAATCAGCGTCATTTTGGCGGGAAAACATGGTAGCCGTCGTCATTCTACGACGAGTTTTAGCGAGAATGTCGTGCAGGCAAAAGCAAGATATCAAATGTTACACGTTTTATCATTTTGCGTTCGGGAGAGCGCGTAACCTCCTTCACTAAAGATAACAATGCTAACTTTTCTGGTGAAAAATGGTAAAATGAAACTTTCCGGGAAGTGATATTTTGAGAAGACCCGAAAAAACTTCAAGCCAAATCTCGTACTTGTAGTCGTCCTCGTCCTCGAATCTAAAGGTCTTGATATATGGCATAGCCATTCAGAAGTCAAACTAGAGTGGTTTTCGTTTGAGTGTCGTAAAACCAAAACCAAAGTAATTACTCTGGCCAATCACATAGGACACAGACAATACATTGAACCAATCAAAACTCGAAGTAATTACATGTGGCTGACGCAAAGCGCGGGAAAATGCATGCGAGCGCGTCACAATTGGCTTTGGTTTTACTTCTGATTGGATGAAAAGGTGGCGCGAGTCTTTTAAGCCAATCGCATCGTGTAGAAAGTGCAAAACCAATTACTTTTCGACACTCAAATGAAAACCGCTCTAACCACTGTTTACAAACCTTCCACCACTTATAGTTCGACAAGCTCGTCTAGTTCAACTGTGAGCAGTTCAACATCAACATCATCCAGCTCTAGTGTGAGTAGCTCAACTTCAACTACGTCGAGTTCAAGTGTGTCCACACCAACAACAACAACGTCATCCACGAGTGTCAGCACCAGTGTGTCAAGTAGTACGTCATCCAGCTCTTCAAGCTCAAGCGTTTCCACACCAACTACAACAGTCTATTCTACATATTCAAGTGTGAGCAGTTCGACTTCAACTTCGTCAAGTTCCAGTGTGAGCAGTTCGAGTGTCAGTAGTTCAACGTCAACTTCGTCAAGCTCCAGTGTGTCCACACCGACTACAACAACTTCATCTACGAGCGTTAGCAGCAGTGTGTCGAGCAGTACATCATCCAGCTCTTCAAGCTCAAGCGTTTCCACACCAACGACAACAGTCTACTCGACATATTCAAGTGTGAGCAGTTCGACTTCAACTTCGTCAAGTTCCAGTGTCAGTAGTTCAACGTCAACTTCTTCAAGTTCCAGTGTGTCCACACCCACTACAGCAACTTCATCCACGAGTGTCAGCACAAGTGTGTCAAGCAGTACATCCTCTAGCTCTTCAAGCTCAAGCGTTTCAACACCAACGACAACAGTGTACTCGACATATTCAAGTGTGAGTAGTTCAACTTCAACATCGTCGAGTTCCAGTCTCAGTAGCTCTACTTCAACCTCATCTAGTTCCAGTGTGAGTAGTTCTACTTCAACTTCATCAAGCATTAGTGTGTCCACGCCTACTACCACCACTTCTTCTACCAGTCTAAGTACAAGTGTGTCAAGTAGTACATCGTCTAGCGCATCAAGTTCAAGTGTATCCACACCAACGACAACTAGTGTTTCAAGGTAAGAACTTAACACGAGTTATAACTGAAGTTGTAGATTTTTGATTGAACAATGGAAACGAGATTATATACTCTTCGTGTTCGTTAGGTTTTTAATTTAATAGACCTGGCGCGCTCTGGGTTGATTTTCCGGGTGCTCATTTTAAGTTATTGTAATAGTTACCTTTTTGAGTTCCTTTTTTTTCTACTTGACTTGTTTTTATTTTTGTGTAGTACACTTGTTGTTTTGTTGGCTTGGCTGTTTTCCAGAAACGTCCTGTTTAAATAAAGGAAGACCATCACATGTATAGACACAAAGTTTGCGGTTTCGAAACGAAAACCCGAAAAAAAGCCAGGCTTGTATGGGATTCGAGCGCGTGATCTCTGAGATACCGAGATATCATTGAGTTAGTTCGTTAGAAACACATGAAAAGGATGAGGATGAAATAATGAATGTATGAAAATCATTTATAGGAACTGCCGGGGGGGGGGGGGGCAGAATTATATGAAAGAAGATCATCGCCATACGACGTTTTGAATGCTATATTTAAGTAATGCTATAATGGTTTTGATGCAGATTCACATTGAAGGGGTACATTACATCACGGGTGATTTTATGAAAAGCCGAAAATTGTTTGGTAATCTTCACATTCTTTTCACTGATTATGTTATTTATTATATCTTCGTTTAGTTCCACTTCTACGTCAAGTTCAGTATCCTCCTCGACAACTTCCACTTCATATAAATCAGTTTCTCAGAAGAGTACAGCCACCGTGTACCCATCTACTGTGACCAGAACTACAGGGACACTATACACTGTTGGTACATCAAGTAGAACACCACCAACCTTGAAACCGCCCTCACGAACCTCGAGAACAAGTTCTTCATCTAGCAGGTAACTCTCCAAGCAATTTTTTTTTTTTTAATTTTAGAAATGCTTTGACAGACAGACAGACAGACAGACTCTGTATATCCACCCGGAGTTTCGGATCAATTTGGTTTCTGGGAAACTGTCCACCTACCCCTCCCCTAAATCAGCATTTTGTCCTAAACGAGAAGTTAGTGTAAATGTTGGCTTAGGGGAGGGGGAGATGGGCAGTTACCCAGAAACCTAAATTAAATTACTTTTTAAGAAGTCGTAAGGGATAGCTAAGGGGACAAGGCAGCCTAGTTCCAGGCTTTGCCTCTTGCTTCGTTGTCAGCACGAAGTTTGGAAAATGGTGGAGGAGTCTCTGTTGGAGACGCACAACTCACGGTAGTGTCCAAGGTTGACCGAGCTGGAAACCAAGGGATTAGACTGGGAATGTTGACCAGTAAATCAGTGTTGATAAATAAGGCTCGGGAATCACGTAAGGGAAATAAACTGGTATAATGATGCTCGTGTAACAGCCGTGCATGTTGATGTAGCTGACGTTTTTGTTCTTAACTAGCTGTACCATATACAAACAGCCGGCAAATTTGCTTATTCATACACCATATCCTCAAACACTCATGTCCAGAAATGCAATCAACGCGGAATTTAGGTTTTTCATATACGACATAATTATTTGTCATTTCCAAATGCCTTTATGTTTGACAAGAGTGCTTGCGTTTAGCTGAGGATCAGGGCTAGAAGATATTTCATGAAAAGCGTGAATCTCGTAAGCTTATCGTGCCCTTAAACACAATCAAAGTCATTGGCCTGTAAAATGTTTCCTTTCGTTCAAGTGTGACAAGAGTACTTGTTAGGATGTGCTAACTTTATTTTTCGAAGATCCATACCGAGTAAACAGGGAACCTTACGAAACTACAACGGCGATGGTCACGGGAGTGTTAAAGAAGCAATAATCATTAGTTTGTTGATCAAAACAACCCTGCCAGTGAATGACGCTTTTCTGTAAATTTTTTACCGTCCTAGCACACAAACAACGTGAAATGTCCAAATTTTACGTTTTTCTGCAAAAAGTGATAAAATTTACTTTTTCTATCCGAGCTCGCACACGGTAAACTCTCTTCAGCTCCAACCTTATGTCCCAAAGGGACAGGGTGTATTTGAATGATCGCCCCCAAAAAGTTTTTCATTGATGTTTTCACCGGTGTCGACGTTGTCGTATCGTAAAGACCCTGATTTTGAAGAGTAACTAACATGTGGAAATTTCCAAACATGCGATTACCGCTTTCTTATTCCATGTCATTCAGCTCAAGTCTGAGCAGCTCAACTTCAACTTCAACTTCATCGAGCACTAGTGTGAGTAGCTCAACTTCCACTTCCACAAGTTCCAGTGCCTCAACGCCAACTACAACAGTTTACTCGACATATTCAAGTGTGAGCAGTTCGACTTCAACGTCATCGAGTTCCAGCGTTAGTAGCTCTACTTCAACTTCGTCAAGTACCAGTGTGTCGACACCTACTACAACAACTTCATCTACATCAGTCAGCTCAAGTATTTCAAGCAGTACATCTTCTAGTACATCGAGCACAAGCGTTTCCACGCCAACAACAACAGTTTACTCGACATATTCAAGTGTTAGCAGTTCGACGTCAACATCATCGAGTTCCAGTGTGAGTAGCTCTACTTCAAGTTCGTCAAGTTCCAGTGTGAGTAGCTCTACTTCAACTTCATCAAGTTCCAGTGTGTCGACACCTACTACAACAACTTCATCCACATCAGTCAGCTCAAGTATTTCAAGTAGTACATCATCTAGTTCATCGAGCACTAGCGTTTCCACGCCAACAACAACAGTTTATTCGACATACTCAAGTGTTAGCAGTTCGACTTCAACATCGTTGAGTTCCAGTGTCAGTAGCTCTACCTCAACATCGTCAAGTTCCAGTGTGAGTAGCTCTACTTCAACTTTATCAAGTTCCAGTGTGTCCACACCTACCACAACGACTTCATCTACATCAGTCAGCTCAAGTATTTCAAGCAGTACATCTTCTAGTACATCGAGCACGAGCGTTTCTACGCCAACAACAACAGTTTACTCGACATATTCAAGTGTCAGCAGTTCGACGTCAACATCATCGAGTTCCAGTGTGAGTAGCTCTACTTCAAGTTCGTCAAGTTCCAGTGTGAGTAGCTCTACTTCAACTTCATCAAGTTCCAGTGTGTCCACACCCACTACAACAACTTCATCCACATCAGTCAGCTCAAGTATTTCAAGTAGTACATCTTCTAGCACATCGAGCACGAGCGTTTCCACGCCAACAACAACAGTTTATTCGACATACTCAAGTGTTAGCAGTTCGACTTCAACATCATCGAGTTCCAGTGTGAGTAGCTCTACTTCAAGTTCGTCAAGTTCCAGTGTCAGTAGCTCTACTTCAACTTCATCAAGTTCTAGTGTGTCGACACCTACTACAACAACGTCATCTACATCAGTCAGCTCAAGTATTTCAAGCAGTACATCTTCTAGTACATCGAGCACAAGTGTTTCCACGCCAACAACAACAGTTTACTCAACATATTCAAGTGTTAGCAGTTCGACGTCAACATCATCGAGTTCCAGTGTGAGTAGCTCTACTTCAAGTTCGTCAAGTTCTAGTGTCAGTAGCTCTACTTCAACTTCATCAAGTTCCAGTGTGTCCACCCCCACTACAACAACTTCATCCACATCAGTCAGCACAAGTGTGTCAAGCAGTACATCTTCTAGCACATCGAGTTCGAGCGTTTCCACGCCAACAACAACAGTTTATTCGACATACTCAAGTGTTAGCAGTTCGACTTCAACATCATCAAGTTTGAGTAGTTCGACTTCGTCGAGCTCTAGTGTGTCCACACCCACAACGACTACATCGTCCACCATCAGTTCGAGTGTGTCAAGCAGTACATCGTCCAGTCTATCATCGAGGTAAGGATAGTTTTCTATCATAGGGGTATAATATATACTCAGTTATGTTGTTACTTTGTCACGTTTTGGTTTAGGTTGTTAAGGATGCTGGATTTTAGCCTTAGAGCTATACACGGAAATCGTGGTTTAGGTATGCGTTGTCGGTGTGGTATTATTTATTTTGAATATTGAAAAAAACTTGGTCTAGCCATTTCATGCTGTGGTTGACGATAGATGGAAACCAATTAGCTGTTAATGATGCGTGATGGTAAAGTTTTTAACTTATCTGGGTATTTGACGTCCTTGCATGTGCAGGTTGATACGATATAGAATCACCCAACATGCATTGGAGAATAAAAAGCTAATGGCACACTCTTTTTCCCGTGTTCGGACCAATGGATTTTTTTTATTTAAAATTTTTTACTATTTAGCTTTAAGGGGTCTTCTCCTCACCATGCGTTTTTAGTTTTGCGAATTACCTTAATGACAAACTTTGAAAAGTTTTGCCATAAGGTGCAAGTAAAGAAAGAATGCATAATGTCTTATCACTAAAAGGTTTTTGTTTGGTAGAGTGACGAAGTTTATGCAGTTCATTTGCTAAATAGGAAAAAGAACACGATCTGAAAAGTGTACGATAAATAGTTGCAGAGGCCAATTTATTCACATGGAAATCAGTTAGGCATTTTTCCTGCCTTGTAAGAAGAGAGTAGGTCCGGAACGTTTTCGCTGCTATGCCGGCAGGGTAAGACGTAGTCGTTGAATTCTTCTCCATTGGTGAAGTCATCCTAATACCCTTCTGGGTGAAACACGCTTTTGTCCGAAAGGACAGATAAATGTTGTAATAGTAAATAAAATCCAAAATGACTAGGTAAGAAATGACGACGATATCAATGAAGAAGCTGAGAAACGTTGTAGCGAAAGGAGGAACGACATTGGCGTCAGAAATCAGGGCAAAAATAAGGATGGCCACATAAGTACTGATGCTAGGTTTTATGCAGGTAGTGGTATAATTTGTTCGCGGTGATAGTCACCGCAGTGGTATGTATATGTATTGATTTACCAGGTTATGAGTGACAAGAGGTCCGCAGGTTTTTGAAGTTCTAAGTTGTTGCCAGGATTTTGTGAAATCACCACATGGGCGTTGTTAAACCGTTAACTTCAGAAAAAAATACAGGTCTCATTGGGAATTTATAAACTCGCATACTTCATTCGTTTAGCTCTTCGGCGTCTTCCTCGACGACATCCACTTCATATAAATCGGTTTCTCAGAAGAGCACAGCCACTGTTTACCCATCTACTGTGACCAGGACTACAGGGACACAATACACTGTTGCTACCTCAAGTAGAACACCACCAAGCTTAAAACCCCCGTCGCGAACATCAAAGTCCAGCACTACATCCAGCAGGTTATTATCAGTTTTTTGAGGTTATAATTGTTGAGGGTATGGGTTAAAGTAAAGGAGTGTTGATTAAGAGAGTTAGATCAAAGTGATCGAGGAGCCCCTGTGTAAATTATTCCGGTGCAATTAGGCACGAAACCAAATTTAAGGCGTTTTATCACGCAGGTTTTTGCCATGGGTTTCATGAGGTTTTGATCATTGAGAGGATTGTTGGCAAAAGGGGACGTTTTCATAAGGACCAGCGCCTTACAGTGATCGAACGATCATACCATCTGCAATCATACCCGTCATATTTACTTAGTTAGTCGTAATGATGGTAAAGGTAAAGATAAAGTCCAATGTTCCAGTACTCATACATTCACAAAAATTTATGGGATTCCCTATAACATGGATATAAAAAGGGAGAACAGGCTCTTCGAAAACAACTTAAAAAAGAGGTTGGAATAAATTGATGGTTTGGAGGTATGAAGGTCGGGAAAAGTAAAGTTTTGCTACTGCATCTCAAGTAGGCCTTTGCCTTTCATATTTTCCGTCCGTCGTATGTCTAGGAAATGCTATAAACGATGTTCAGGAGTAACCTCGAATTTCTAAGTAAGTTACTGGTCTCTCATAGACAACACAGCAGACACCTATTCCAATTCTCTTACACATTCCGAGATTTCCCTTTCAATAAAGCTAAGGGACCAAGGCCTAGAGAGCATTTCTCAGTCACTAAGATTGTGACGTACGAACGTTCTCTGGCATATCAAAGCTTGAAATGAGCCATTCTGTGTCTATGCGAGAAGAATTGTTTTAGATCGCCAGATAAGGTTAAACGGAAGCCAACAGACAATAACATGAGGAGAAGATTCAGACAGAAGAGAAGATTCCGTGCTGTTCTTTCTAGTTAAATCGGGTTGCACGAGTATAGATGGTTATTGCACTCACCGATCCCTAACCTTACATAATTACAAAGCGGTGTGATAAATTAAAATGTTCATTTGTCCGCTGTTGACAAAAACATTTATCGCATTTCTAGCAGTACTTCCTCCACCTCGTCGAGTGTTAGTAGCTCAACTTCCACATCATCTAGCTCCAGTGTGAGTAGTTTTACTTCAACTTCCTCCAGTCCGAGTGTGTCGACTCCCACTACAACATCGACGTCATCTACGAGCGTTAGCACAAGTGTCTCAAGCAGTACATCATCCAGCACATCAAGTTCCAGTGTGTCCACACCGACGACGACAGTGTATTCGACATATTCAAGCGCGAGCAGTTCACCCTCAACATCTTCCAGCTCAAGTGCGAGTAGCTCTACTTCAACTTCTTCTAGTTCTAGTGTGAGTAGCTCTACTTCAACTTCTTCAAGTTCTAGTGTGAGCAGCTCTACTTCAACTTCGTCAAGTTCCAGTGTGTCAACACCAACTACGACAACTTCCTCTACATCGGTGAGTACAAGTGTGTCAAGCAGTACATCCTCTAGCACATCGAGTTCAAGCGTGTCCACACCAACGACCACAGTGTATTCGACATACTCAAGCGCGAGTAGTTCCACTTCAACATCTTCCAGCTCAAGTGTGAGTAGCTCTACTTCAACTTCTTCAAGTTCTAGTGTGAGTAGCTCTACTTCTACTTCGTCAAGTTCCAGTGTGTCAACACCAACTACGACAACTTCCTCTACATCGGTGAGTACAAGTGTGTCAAGCAGTACATCCTCTAGCTCATCGAGTTCAAGTGTGTCCACACCGACGACCACAGTGTATTCGACATACTCAAGCGCGAGTAGTTCCACTTCAACATCTTCCAGCTCAAGTGTGAGTAGCTCTACTTCAACTTCTTCAAGTTCTAGTGTGAGTAGCTCTACTTCGACTTCGTCAAGTTCCAGTGTGTCAACACCAACTACGACAACTTCTTCTACATCGGTGAGTACAAGTGTGTCAAGCAGAACATCCTCTAGCACATCGAGTTTAAGCGTGTCCACACCGACGACCACAGTGTATTCGACATACTCAAGCGCAAGTAGTTCCACTTCAACATCTTCCAGCTCAAGTGTGAGTAGCTCTACTTCAACTTCTTCAAGTTCTAGTGTGAGTAGCTCTACTTCGACTTCGTCAAGTTCCAGTGTGTCAACACCAACTACGACAACTTCCTCTACATCGGTGAGTACAAGTGTGTCAAGCAGTACATCCTCTAGCACATCGAGTTTAAGCGTGTCCACACCGACGACCACAGTGTATTCGACATACCCAAGCGCGAGTAGTTCCACTTCAACATCTTCCAGCTCAAGTGTGAGTAGCTCTACTTCAACTTCTTCAAGTTCTAGTGTGAGTAGCTCTACTTCTACTTCGTCAAGTTCCAGTGTGTCAACACCAACTACGACAACTTCCTCTACATCGGTGAGTACAAGTGTATCAAGCAGTACATCCTCTAGCACGTCGAGTTCAAGCGTGTCCACACCAACGACCACAGTGTATTCGACATACTCAAGCGCGAGTAGTTCCACTTCAACATCTTCCAGCTCAAGTGTGAGTAGCTCTACTTCAACTTCTTCAAGTTCTAGTGTGAGTAGCTCTACTTCTACTTCGTCAAGTTCCAGTGTGTCAACACCAACTACGACAACTTCTTCTACAACAGTGAGTACAAGTGTGTCAAGCAGTACATCCTCTAGCACATCGAGTTCAAGTGTGTCCACACCGACGACCACAGTGTACTCGACATACTCGAGTGCAAGTAGCTCGACTTCAACATCATCCAGTTCAAGTGTGAGTAGCTCTACTTCAACTTCATCTAGCTCCAGTCTGTCCACACTCACTACGACTACTTCCTCCAGCATCAGCACGAGTGTGTCAAGCAGTACATCGTCCAGCTCATCATCCAGGTAAAAATAGTTTTGCTTCTCATAGGAAACACTGTTTTCTCGATCTTGTTTTTGTCTTGTTACCTTTTAACTTTTTTGGGGGGTTGTGGTGAAGGATGCCGTGATTTAGTGAGAGAGCTATGGAAGGCAAACGTCTGATTGGATATTCTACGGACCATGTTGTGGTATCGTCTCTTGATATGTATTTATGTTGATTTCTGGTGCACCTTTACATTTATTAGTGTAGCGTCATCTAACTCGCTCTCTTGATTTCTTTTGCTTCAGAAATCTTACGTTTCATTTGTAAGCATTTCAAAGCCGTGCGATATTTATATTTAAGACTTAAGCAAAATCCAGTAATATCGAGGTGGGTAAAACTGAGATTTGAAAAGATGGAAAAATGCGTTTAGAACATTGCTATCTAAAGGTACATATGAGATTGCATGGTTGTACCGAAGTGAGTATTAGCTGCTTCTTATGGTCGCAGACATCAACTTCATTGTTTTATAAAGATGCGCTTTATCAAGAAGACCCCGTTTTTCCCTGATGACTGACAGAAAGTTATGACGCGTTTTCCGGTAGGAAATGGAAATGAAATCAGTTCACGTAGTATCATAGTTTATGTGGAAACTTATGAAATAGTTGGCAAGAAAGGGTGTTGTTATGACGATGATGACGGTGATGATTGTGGACAGGTTGTGAGATTTTGAAAAAAATGATACGGACGACAAGAAGTGATTAGTTACTGCTAGGAGTTGTGTTACTACCACTACCGAGAAGGAAGAGACCAGACATGTTTAATTCATAAACTCACATATTTCATTCGTTAGCTCACCGAGTCTATTCACGCAAGTTCCTCCATCTTCAAAAGTGACATCTGTGTCTTCATCGAAATCAGAGTTTACAGTGTCTTCCTCAACATCAAAGTCCAGTCCAGTATTCCCTTCTCCGTCTTCGGTGTCTTCCTCGACGACATCCACTTCATATAAATCGGTTTCTCAGAAGAGTACAGCTACGGTGTACCCATCAACTGTAACAAGGACTACAGGGACACTATACACTGTTGGTACATCAAGTAGAACACCACCAACCTTGAAACCGCCCTCACGAACCTCGAGATCAAGTTCTTCATCTAGCAGGTTACTAGCCTTTTGTATTAACGTTTTTAAAGGCGAAGGGCTTATTGAATGAGGTTTGCGTCGGTTGGATATTAAATAGAGCATTGTCTCTCAACGAAGTAGAACGCCTGGTCCACCACTTTATTAAGCCAGTTTTTGTCAGTAGCTTTGCGAGGTTTTGTTTATTGAGGGTAAAGATGTAAATAACCGAGGTTTTATAAGGAAAAGTAGCATAAAAGGATCGATGGATGCCCAACTGGAAATGTTCCCTGAACCACCAGGGACGAAAGCAACGTAAAGGGTTTTATCAAAAAGGTCTTTGCCATGGGCTTTGTGAGCGTTTGATTATTGAGGAGATTACGGGAAATGTGGGATGTTGTCATAAGGAAAAGCACTTTAGAGGGAACGACGGACCCGCAACAGTAAATGGTGTCTCAGGAGTCTGAGTTTGAAAGAAGAGGTTGGAATAAAGTGAAAGCAGAGAAGCATGACGGTTGGAAAGTATTTGATCAACATCTGAATAAGGCCTTTGTCGCTCTCTTCTTGTTTGAATTATGATGTACGTTAAGACGGAATCCATTTGGAAATTGAGTAATTTTAATTTTCATAGGACAAAAACCTTGTACCAGAATATTTTAAGCCATATCGCATTCTTTTTTACACGTTTCAACGGCTATAGATGTAATTAGTTAACTGTAATAACACCAAAGACAATTTTCCCATAAGAGCCCGAGAAAATAAATTTCAATTGTCACGTTAAATTGAGAAAACACACAGGTAAAATCGTCACGCGCAAGATCTCATTTTGTGAAATTTGAGGCTATTGAAGTTTGCTTTTTCGGCCGTTTTCTCGTGGTCCAATAAGAACCTTTTCTCCGGAGTTATTTCAGACAACGTGTTACATTTATAGCCCTTGAAAAGTCTGAAAAAGAATGCAATATGCTTGAAAATATTCTGGTACAAGGTTTTTGCCCACTGAAAATTAAAATTACTCAATTTTCCAATGGATTTTGTCTTAGATACTTCCATTGTTCAGAACAAATCATTTCCACGGGTAAACTCTAAGTGCCGAGTAATTTACTGGCCTTTCACCAGACAACACGGCATACATCTTTTCCGTTTCCCCTTTAGAGATACCAAGATACCTCTTTAATAAGGCAAAAGATCGTTTATCGTGAAGAGATTTACCGATCTGATCAGCGATCATCCTTGGTATTTATTGTGCCAGACTCTACGTCCATGCAAAAAGCTTCTCTTAGGAATACAAAATAAAGTAAGACAAAAGTCAACAAGCAGTAGTTAAAATCAAACCAGTTTTCTCCAAAGTCGTTGCTCGTTAAACGACATTGAGCGAGAATATATAATTGATATCCCATCCTTATAAATACACCGAACGCTAACCTCGCTGGGTGTCATATTATTAGAGAAGGAAGGGTGACATAGATTGAACATATAATTGTTAACGGTTAAATTTTTATCACACTTCTAGCACTTCAACTTCATCAAGTTCTAGTGTGTCCACACCCACTACAACAACGTCGTCCACGAGTGTCAGCACAAGTGTGTCAAGCAGTACATCATCCAGTACTTCAAGTACAAGCGTTTCTACACCAACTACAACAGTGTACTCGACATATTCAAGTGTGAGCAGTTCCACGTCAACTTCCTCGAGTACGAGTGTCAGTAGTTCTACTTCAACTAGTTCCAGCGTAAGCAGCTCAACTTCAACTTCCTCAAGTTCTAGTGTGTCCACACCCACTACAACAACGTCGTCCACGAGTGTCAGCTCAAGTGTGTCAAGCAGTACATCATCCAGTACTTCAAGTACAAGCGTTTCTACACCAACTACAACAGTGTACTCGACATATTCAAGTGTGAGCAGTTCCACGTCAACTTCCTCGAGTACGAGTGTCAGTAGTTCTACTTCAACTAGTTCCAGTGTGAGCAGCTCAACTTCCACTTCCTCAAGTTCTAGTGTGTCCACACCCACTGCAACAACGTCGTCCACGAGTGTCAGCTCAAGTGTGTCAAGCAGTACATCATCCAGTACTTCAAGTACAAGCGTTTCTACACCAACTACAACAGTGTACTCGACATATTCAAGTGTGAGCAGTTCCCCATCAACTTCCTCGAGTACGAGTGTCAGTAGTTCTACTTCAACTAGTTCCAGTGTAAGCAGCTCAACTTCAACTTCCTCAAGTTCTAGTGTGTCCACACCCACTACAACAACGTCGTCCACGAGTGTCAGCTCAAGTGTGTCAAGCAGTACATCATCCAGTACTTCAAGTACAAGCGTTTCTACACCAACTACAACAGTGTACTCGACATATTCAAGTGTGAGCAGTTCCACGTCAACTTCCTCGAGTACGAGTGTCAGTAGTTCTACTTCAACTAGTTCCAGTGTAAGCAGCTCAACTTCAACTTCCTCAAGTTCTAGTGTGTCCACACCCACTACAACAACGTCGTCCACGAGTGTCAGCTCAAGTGTGTCAAGCAGTACATCATCCAGTACTTCAAGTACAAGCGTTTCTATACCAACTACAACAGTGTACTCGACATATTCAAGTGTGAGCAGTTCCACGTCAACTTCCTCGAGTACGAGTGTCAGTAGTTCTACTTCAACTAGTTCCAGTGTAAGCAGCTCAACTTCTACTTCCTCAAGTTCTAGTGTGTCCACACCCACTACAACAACGTCGTCCACGAGTGTCAGCTCAAGTGTGTCAAGCAGTACATCATCCAGTACTTCAAGTACAAGCGTTTCTACACCAACTACAACAGTGTACTCGACATATTCAAGTGTGAGCAGTTCCACGTCAACTTCCTCGAGTACGAGTGTCAGTAGTTCTACTTCAACTAGTTCCAGTGTAAGCAGCTCAACTTCAACTTCCTCAAGTTCTAGTGTGTCCACACCCACAACAACAACGTCGTCCACGAGTGTCAGCTCAAGTGTGTCAAGCAGTACATCATCCAGTACTTCAAGTACAAGCGTTTCTACACCAACTACAACAGTGTACTCGACATATTCAAGTGTGAGCAGTTCCACGTCAACTTCCTCGAGTACGAGTGTCAGTAGTTCTACTTCAACTAGTTCCAGTGTAAGCAGCTCAACTTCCACTTCCACAAGTTCTAGTGTGTCCACACCCACTACAACAACGTCGTCCACGAGTGTCAGCTCAAGTGTGTCAAGCAGTAAATCATCCAGTACTTCAAGTACAAGCGTTTCTACACCAACTACAACAGTGTACTCGACATATTCAAGTGTGAGCAGTTCCACGTCAACTTCCTCGAGTACGAGTGTCAGTAGTTCTACTTCAACTAGTTCCAGTGTAAGCAGCTCAACTTCAACTTCCTCAAGTTCTAGTGTGTCCACACCCACTGCAACAACGTCGTCCACGAGTGTCAGCTCAAGTGTGTCAAGCAGTACATCGTCCAGTAGTTCAAGTTCCCGTGTTTCAACGCCGACGACAACAACTTCATCCAAATCAACGACGTCGAGTGCTTCTAGTACCTCAAGGTAAAACGTAGTGTTAGGTGTAATTGAAGGTGGGGATTTTTATGTTTTACATAATTTGGTGTGCGATGTTTTAGACCCAGAAAATGGTAAATGTTATAGGGATAGTTTTTCTTGCATATTTGTAGTTGTTTTGCGTAGGTAAAGTGTTTTAAAGTTCTTATATTACCTGAGAGAATGTTTACCGTGGCAATTTAGATGTCTTGTGTATGTGCCTGGTTAGGGTTGCAATCTGACTTGTTTGTTGTGTGAAATGCGGGGTTTCTCATGTAAAAAAAAACCTCTCATCGCGGCGCTATTGTTATGAGCAAAGTAACAACTCTGCACGTGCATCACGGTTTTTGGTACATTTCTTTGCCGTCACTGCACGACTACGACGTGAAAATGCCTAATTTTACGTTTTATACAGGAAGTAAACAAGCAACCACGAGATTTTCTTTCTCTTTCTAAACTTGAATGTGGTCCCCAAGAAATCAACTCCATCGAACTTCGGCTACATTTCTCTTTTTCAGCAAATTGGTATAAACGCGACAAATTGTTAAAAGAAACGTGAATTCATTATGAAAGTGACATTTTCGCCACTGTCGACGTCGTCGATGGTAAAGCTCCCTGGTATCTCTCTCTGAACTTAGACGCGGTCCCTTCTCTTCCGTGTCAACTTTACCTACCTTTTTCAAGTAACTGGGTGACTTTGTAAAAGGGCGAAAAAGTTTCAAAGGACGCGAAGTCTATTTTTCAGCGACGCTTTCATTGGCGTCGCCGTTATCGGATCGTAAGGTCCCTATTCTTGAGTGACTGTGAGCCTCTTAGGCTAACTCTGGGAAATTTTTGTTGGTAGTCATTCTCTGATTCAAAGTAAACAGTGTTGGTAGCTTGGGGTATTAATAAACACTTGATGACGGTTTCCCGAGGGACCAGTTTTTAACTGATTTGTTATATAGCGGCAAATTCATTAAACCTCGTTTTAACGGCGATCGTCCATCAACATTCGTGGGCAATAGTGCACTGTTACCCTCTGACGTCATAGATTTTGCAATGTTGCCAGCTGAGAGATTTTGGCGGAAACAGTTTCATTGTTAGATGTCATGTGACGTCGAAGTTGCTAATGCGCGCGAGCTGTTGGGAAAACAAATTTCCAGCTATATAACAATTCTGGTTGTTGACTTACTTGGTGAAGTTATCCATTTGTCTTTGTTGTTTGTCAGTTAAGCCATGACGGTATTTTGCTGTAATGCCTAAGTTAAGCTTTTTCATCACTTCAGGTGCTTTATCCTAAAGTATTGCTTTGTATACTTAACTGTTATTAAATTTTTATTCTTGCCTTCTTCCTTGTTCGATAGACTGTTTTAAGTCGTTGTTAATTATATTTCCTTTACTCTGTTTTCAGATCCACTTCTACTTCGAGTTCAGTCTCCTCGTCGACGACTTCCACTTCATATAAATCGGTTTCTCAGAAGAGTACAGCCACCGTGTACCCATCTACTGTGACCAGAACTACAGGGACACTATACACTGTTGGTACATCAAGTAGAACACCACCAACCTTGAAACCGCCCTCACGAACCTCGAGAACAAGTTCTTCATCTAGCAGGTAACTCTCCAAGCAATTTTTTTTTTTAATTTTAGAAATGTTTTGACAGACAGACAGACTCTGTATATGCACCCGGAGTTTCGGATCAATTTGGTTTCTGGGAAACTGCCCACCCACCCCTCCCCTAAATCAACATTTTGTCCTAAACGAGAAGTTAGTGTTAATGTCGGCTCAGGGGAGGGGTAGGTGGGATGTTTCCCAGAAACCTAAATTGATCCGAGTTCCTTCAGTTACAAAAAATTGGTATCCAAGAAATTTGTCACTTAAGAACGAGAAGGGAACTGGAGCCGAAGAGCTTCCCGCAATTGTTTCTGGGATGATCACTTGAGACGCGCTAGTCAGCTATTGGGCAATTTGTTTCCCTGTCTCTGTATAGACCTTGTCACGGTTTTCGACGCCATCTTGACGAGGAGGCAAACGTGTGAGAAATTACAGTGTTTCTATGAGAATCTAATGTCGAATAATTTCCGTAAAACAGCTGTTCTGAAAAAAATATCAATTGTAAACTAAAGCTACAAAGCAAAGGCGTACCTGTGCTTAAATTTCTCCAGAGGCTTGCTTTAGATTTTCCATATGTTTGTCTGTAGTTTTCCCGGGACTTTCGTACAGACAAATGTATAGGAAATTTTCAAAAGTGGTTCTAGGTCTTCTAGTGCATGTAACGCCCTCAAATTTTGTCAGCAGAATCCTTAGGAGTTAAGCTTGAGGTTACAAAATTAGATTCTCATACAAACACCGTGATTTCTCACGCGTTTGCCCACTCGTCAAGATGGCGTCGAAAACTTTGACGAGGTCTATAGTAGAGAGCTTTAGATTTGAGGACGAGAGTTAGTACGAGTACGAGATTTAACTCAAAGTTTTTGCGCGTGTTCTAAAAAGAAAGACGCCTCGGAAAGCTTGATTTTACTTTTTTTCACCAAAGAAGTCAGTGCGGTTATTTATACTGAAGGAAGTAAAGCCTTCTCCCAACAACAAAATGATAAAACTTCTTACATTTGATAACTTGTTCCTTCCACTACGACATTCTCGCTTAAACTCGTAGTAGAATGACGACGGCTACCACGTTTTCCTGCCAAAGTGACGCTGGTTCAAGCGTGAGCACTCCTTAGTATTGAGAAAATCTCGTAATCATACTGGTCCTCGTCTCAGAATCTAAAGCTTTCTAATAACAGTTCCAGAAGTCTTTGCGAAAGTTGACTCGGCGCGGTTTTCTTCGCGTTTTTAAAGTGGCGAATTGCATGTTAAAATGGGTTATGGTAAATTTAAGAGGAATTGATCGCATGATAAAGAAAGCATTATCAGGAATATTTACTGGTGGTCTCGTATAATCAGGGCTCGAAGTTAACTTTTTAGTGCACTTGCAAAGTTTTGCTAGAAAGATTTTTTTCCACTAGCAAACTGGTGAGACCACTAGCAAATTCTTCCCTTTGTTTGGGAGACATGGATGATTCCAACTCGCAAACGTTTGCTAGTTGATGTTTTTCTCACTCGCAGATTATCAAAATCACTCGCAGTTTCTGAGTTTGCGTGCGTTAATTCCGAGCCCTGGTATAAGAGAATGCATTCGAAATTTATGGCTCATCTCAACTTTGTCCTCTTATTGGTCTTAGTCCCACGCGTCCTGTAAGGCTCTTTGACCAAACTGATTGGTAACAAACTCAATTTCGTTCCGTGATCAATTAGTTTAGCTTGTTATCTTAATATTATTGCATAGAAGAGGTCCGTAAACGAAGAAATTCTCTTCCTTCGAAAGCTGTCGCTAAGAAAATGGTAAAAGAGCAGAGAATGTCTAAGGTATTTCTCGTGGTCGCCTTCATTACCTTTTTCCAAGGAATATAATTCTTTTTGTTATATAGACACGAGTGTTTTACTGGAAAATATACCACTCGTAAAATTCATAAAAACTACATCCGGGACCCGAGTCGTTTATTTTCCATAATCTCACACGTGAGTTTTTCGATGACGTCATTTCCCTCTATTATTTTATCGATGTCTTTTTGTCTATATAATAAAAAGAACATTACACGGCGGCTTGAAGATATGAATTTTATTTTCTCGTGGCAAAAACAATATTTTACTCACTCGCTGCGCTCGCTCGTAAAATATTGTTTTGCCACTCGAAAATAATATCCTCTATATGGTACTATGTTTGCAAGAAAGAAAGGAAAGCAATACTCACTTTAGATAAATCAACCCGAAGAACTGAGCTACTATAGATCTCAAACGTGTATTTTTTTATTGCAACCTTCCTCCGCTTTCAGCACAAGTTCAACAAATTCAAGTGTAAGTAGTTCAACCTCAACTTCAACATCAACGAGTTCGAGCGTGTCCACACCCACTACAACAGTATATTCGACATACTCAAGTGTGAGCAGTTCAACTTCAACATCATCAAGTTCCAGTGTGAGTAGCTCAACTTCGACTTCATCAAGTTCCAGTGTGTCTACGCCCACTACAACTACGTCGTCTACGAGTGTCAGCACAACTGTGTCAAGCAGTACATCCTCCAGCTCGTCAAGTTCCAGTGTATCAACACCAACGACAACAGTGTACTCGACGCATTCAAGTGTTAGCAGTTCCACGTCAACATCCTCAAGTACCAGTGTGAGTAGCTCAACTTCAACTTCATCGAGCTCCAGTGTTTCAACGCCCACTACAACAACTTCATCCACATCAGTCAGTACAAGTGTATCGAGCAGTACATCGTCCAGCACGTCAAGTTCTAGTGTCTCCACACCCACTACAACAACCTCGTCCACGAGTGTCAGCTCAAGTGTGTCAAGCAGTACATCATTCAGTACTTCAAGTACAAGTGTTTCTACACCAACTACAACAGTGTACTCTACATATTCAAGTGTGAGCAGTTCCACGTCAACTTCCTCGAGTACGAGTGTCAGTAGTTCTACTTCAACTAGTTCCAGTGTGAGCAGCTCAACTTCAAGTTCCTCAAGTTCTAGTGTGTCCACACCCACTACAACAACGTCGTCCACGAGTGTCAGCTCAAGTGTGTCAAGCAGTACATCATCCAGTACTTCAAGTACAAGGGTTTCTACACCAACTACAACAGTGTACTCGACATATTCAAGTGTGAGCAGTTCCACGTCAACTTCCTCGAGTACGAGTGTCAGTAGTTCTACTTCAACTAGTTCCAGTGTGAGCAGCTCAACTTCAAGTTCCTCAAGTTCTAGTGTGTCCACACCCACTACAACAACGTCGTCCACGAGTGTCAGCTCAAGTGTGTCAAGCAGTACATCATCCAGTACTTCAAGTACAAGCGTTTCGACACCAACGACAACTGTTTACTCGACATATTCAAGTGTGAGCAGTTCCACGTCAACTTCCTCGAGTACGAGTGTCAGTAGTTCTACTTCAACTAGTTCCAGTGTGAGCAGCTCAACTTCAAGTTCCTCAAGTTCTAGTGTGTCCACACCCACTACAACAACGTCGTCCACGAGTGTCAGCTCAAGTGTGTCAAGCAGTACATCATCCAGTACTTCAAGTACAAGCGTTTCGACACCAACGACAACTGTTTACTCGACATATTCAAGTGTGAGCAGTTCCACGTCAACTTCCTCGAGTACGAGTGTCAGTAGTTCTACTTCAACTAGTTCCAGTGTGAGCAGCTCAACTTCAAGTTCCTCAAGTTCTAGTGTGTCCACACCCACTACAACAACGTCGTCCACGAGTGTCAGCTCAAGTGTGTCAAGCAGTACATCATCCAGTACTTCAAGTACAAGCGTTTCGACACCAACGACAACTGTTTACTCGACATATTCAAGTGTGAGCAGTTCCACGTCAACTTCCTCGAGTACGAGTGTCAGTAGTTCTACTTCAACTAGTTCCAGTGTGAGCAGCTCAACTTCAAGTTCCTCAAGTTCTAGTGTGTCCACACCCACTACAACAACGTCGTCCACGAGTGTCAGCTCAAGTGTGTCAAGCAGTACATCATCCAGTACTTCAAGTACAAGCGTTTCGACACCAACGACAACTGTTTACTCGACATATTCAAGTGTGAGCAGTTCCACGTCAACTTCCTCGAGTACGAGTGTCAGTAGTTCTACTTCAACTAGTTCCAGTGTGAGCAGCTCAACTTCAAGTTCCTCAAGTTCTAGTGTGTCCACACCCACTACAACAACCTCGTCCACGAGTGTTAGCTCAAGGTAAAACGCAGTCTTAGGTGTAATTGAAGGTTTTTTTTATGTTTTATATAGTTTGGTTTTGGACGTGTTAGACCCAGCAGATGGGAAATGTTATAGGGATAGTTTTTCTTGCACAGTTTTAGTTGTTTTGCGGAGATAAAGTGTTTTAAAGTACTTATCTCACGTGAGAGACAATGTTTACCATGGCTGTTTAGGCGTTTTGTGTATGTGCCTGTTTAGGGGTGCAATCTGACTTGTTTGTTGGGTGATATGTGGGGTTTCTGATGCTAAAAAAAATGATTCATCGCGGCGCTATTGTTAGGGACCTTACGAAACCACTACGGCGACCGGAACAGGAGCGTCTCAAACACAATAGGTTTTATGAGCAAAGTAACAACTCTGCACGTGCATCACTCTTTTTCGTACATTTCTTTCGTCACTGCATGACTACGACGTGAAAATGCCTAATTTCATGTTTTAGAGAGGAAGTAAACAAGCAACCAGGAGATTTTCTTTCTCTTTCTAAACTTGAGTGTGGTCGCTAAGAAATCAACTCCAGCGAACTTCGGCTACATTTGTCTTTTACAGCGAATTGGTATAAACGCGACAAATTGTTAAAAAGAACGTGAAATCATTATGAAAGTGACATTTTCGCTACTGTTGACGTCGTCGATGGTAGAACTCCCTGCTGTCCCTCTCTGAACTCAGACGCGGTCCTTTCTCTTCTGTTGAAACTTTACTTGCCTACTTTCAAGTAACTGGGTGACTTTGTAGAAGGGCGAAAAAGTTTCAAAGGACGCGAAGTCTATTTTTCAGCGACACTTTCATTGGCGTCGCCGATATCGGATCGTAAGGTCCCGATTCTTGAGTGACTGTGAGCCCCTAAGGCTTACTTATTTTATGACAATCTTCCCCCTTATTTATCGTCTTTTAGTGTACTTTTTTAAAACTATTTCTTCATTTCCTTATGATGACTTTGTATAACCGTAACTGATCTACTCTGGGAAATTTTTTGTCTGATTCAAAGTGAACAGTGTTGTTAGCTTGGGGTATTAGTAAACACTTGATGACTGGTCCCGAGGGAAACGGTCATTGAGATTTTCAAGAAACAAAATTAACTGTTTCCCGAGGGACCTGTCTTTAACTGATTTGTTATATAGCTGGAAATTCATTAAACCTCGTTGTAACGGCGGTCGTCGATCAACATTCGTGGGTAATAGTGCACTGTTACCCTCTGACGTCATGGATTTTGCAGTGTTGCCCGCTCAGAGATTTTGGCGGGAAACATTTTCATTGTTAGATGTTATGTGACCTCGAACTTGCTTCTGAGCGCGAGCTGTTGGGAAAAAATTTCCAGCTATATAGCAATTCTGGTTGTTGACTTACTTGGTGAAGTTATCCATTTTTCTTTGTTTGTCAGTTAAGCCATGATGGTATTTTGCTCTAATGCGTAAGTTAAGTTTTTTCATCACTTCAGGCGCTTTATCCTAAAGTATTGCTTTGTGTACTTAACTATTACTAAATTTTTATTCTTGCTTTCCTCCTTGTTCGATAGACTGTTTTAAGTCGTTGTTAATTATATTTCCTTTTCTCTGTTTTCAGATCCACTTCTACTTCGAGTTCAGTCTCCTCGTCGACGACTTCCACTTCATATAAATCGGTTTCTCAGAAGAGTACAGCCACCGTGTACCCATCTACTGTGACCAGAACTACAGGGACAGTATACACTGTTGCTACATCAAGTAGAACACCACCAACCTTGAAACCGCCCTCACGAACCTCGAGAACAAGTTCTTCATCTAGCAGGTAACTCTCCAAGCAATTTTTTTTTTTAATTTTAGAAATGTTTTGACAGACAGACAGACTCTGTATATGCACCCGGAGTTTCGGATCAATTTGGTTTCTGGGAAACTGCCCACCCACCCCTCCCCTAAATCAACATTTTGTCCTAAACGAGAAGTAAGTGTTAATGTTGGCTAAGGGGAGGGGTAGGTGGGATGTTTCCCAGAAACCTGAATTGATCCGAGTTCCTTCAGTTACAAAAAATTGGTATCCAAGAAATTTGTCACTTAAGAACGAGAAGGGAACTGGAGCCGAAGAGCTTCCCGCAATTGTTTCTGGGATGATCACTTGAGACGCGCTAGTCAGCTATTGGGCAATTTGTTTCCCTGTCTCTGTATAGACCTTGTCACGGTTTTCGACGCCATCTTGACGAGGAGGCAAACGTGTGAGAAATTACAGTGTTTCTATGAGAATCTAATGTCGAATAATTTCCGTAAAACAGCTGTTCTGAAAAAAATATCAATTGTAAACTAAAGCTACAAAGCAAAGGCGTACCTGTGCTTAAATTTCTCCAGAGGCTTGCTTTAGATTTTCCATATGTTTGTCTGTAGTTTTCCCGGGACTTTCGTACAGACAAATGTATAGGAAATTTTCAAAAGTGGTTCTAGGTCTTCTAGTGCATGTAACGCCCTCAAATTTTGTCAGCAGAATCCTTAGGAGTTAAGCTTGAGGTTACAAAATTAGATTCTCATACAAACACCGTGATTTCTCACGCGTTTGCACACTCGTCAAGATGGCGTCGAAAACTTTGACGAGGTCTATAGTAGAGAGCTTTAGATTTGAGGACGAGAGTTAGTACGAGTACGAGATTTAACTCAAAGTTTTTGCGCGTGTTCTAAAAAAAAAGACGCCTCGGAAAGCTTCATTTTACTTTTTTTTCACCAAAAAAGTCAGTGCGGTTATTTATACTGAAGGAAGTAAAGCCTTCTCCCAACAACAAAATGATAAAACTTCTTACATTTGATAACTTGTTCCTTCCACTACGACATTCTCGCTTAAACTCGTAGTAGAATGACGACGGCTACCACGTTTTCCTGCCAAAGTGACGCTGGTTCAAGCGTGAGCACTCCTTAGTATTGAGAAAATCTCGTAATCATACTGGTCCTCGTCTCAGAATCTAAAGCTTTCTAATAACAGTTCCAGAAGTCTTTGCGAAAGTTAACTCGGCACGGTTTTCTTCGCGTTTTTAAAGTGGCGAATTGCATGTTAAAATGGGTTATGGTAAATTTAAGAGGAATTGATCGCATGATAAAGAAAGCATTATCAGGAATATTTACTGGTGGTCTCGTATAATCAGGGCTCGAAGTTAACTTTTTAGTGCACTTGCAAAGTTTTGCTAGAAAGATTTTTTTCCACTAGCAAACTGGTGAGACCACTAGCAAATTCTTTCCCTTTGTTTGGGAGACATGGATGATTCCAACTCGCAAACGTTTGCTAGTTGATGTTTTTCCACTCGCAGATTATCAAAATCACTCGCATTTTTGGAGTTTGCGAGCGTTAATTTCTAGCCCTGGTATAAGAGAATGCATTGGAAATTTATGGCGGATCTCAACTTTGTCCTCTTATTGGTCTTAGTCCCACGCGTCCTGTAAGGCTCTTTGACCAAACTGATTGGTAACAAACTCAATTACGTTCAGTGATCAATTAGTTTAGCTTGTTCTCTTAATCTTATTGCATGAAAGAGGTCCGTAAACGAAGAAATTCTTTTCCTTCGAAAGCTGTTGCTAAGAAAATAATAAAAGAGCAGAGAATCTCTAAGGCATTTCTCGTGGTCGCCTTCATTACCTTTTTCCAAGGAATATAATTCTTTATGATACTATGTTTACACGTAAGAAAGGAAAGCAACAGTCACCGAAGAAATGGGCTACTTTAGATCTCAAACTTGTAATTTTTTTATTGCAACTTTTCTGCGCTTACAGCACAAGTTCAACAAGTTCAAGTGTAAGTAGCTCAACCTCAACTTCAACATCAACGAGTTCGAGCGTGTCCACACCCACTACAACAGTATATTCGACATACTCAAGTGTGAGCAGTTCAACTTCAACATCATCAAGTTCCAGTGTGAGTAGCTCAACTTCAACTTCCTCAAGTTCCAGTGTGTCTACGCCCACTACAACTACGTCGTCCACGAGTGTCAGCTCAAGTGTGTCAAGCAGTACATCATCCAGTACTTCAAGTACAAGCGTTTCTACACCAACTACAACAGTGTACTCGACATATTCAAGTGTGAGCAGTTCCACGTCAACTTCCTCGAGTACGAGTATCAGTAGTTCTACTTCAACTAGTTCCAGTGTGAGCAGCTCAACTTCAACTTCCTCAAGTTCTAGTGTGTCCACACCCACTACAACAACGTCGTCCACGAGTGTCAGCTCAAGTGTGTCAAGCAGTACATCATCCAGTACTTCAAGTACAAGCGTTTCTACACCAACTACAACAGTGTACTCGACATATTCAAGTGCGAGCAGTTCCACGTCAACTTCCTCGAGTACGAGTGTCAGTAGTTCTACTTTAACTAGTTCCAGTGTGAGCAGCTCAACTTCAACTTCCTCAAGTTCTAGTGTGTCCACACCCACCACAACAACGTCGTCCACGAGTGTCAGCTCAAGTGTGTCAAGCAGTACATCATCCAGTACTTCAAGTACAAGCGTTTCTACACCAACTACAACAGTGTACTCGACATATTCAAGTGTGAGCAGTTCCACGTCAACTTCCTCGAGTACGAGTATCAGTAGTTCTACTTCAACTAGTTCCAGTGTGAGCAGCTCAACTTCAACTTCCTCAAGTTCTAGTGTGTCCACACCCACCACGACAACGTCGTCCACGAGTGTCAGCTCAAGTGTGTCAAGCAGTACATCATCCAGTACTTCAAGTACAAGCGTTTCTACACCAACTACAACAGTGTACTCGACATATTCAAGTGCGAGCAGTTCCACGTCAACTTCCTCGAGTACGAGTGTCAGTAGTTCTACTTTAACTAGTTCCAGTGTGAGCAGCTCAACTTCAACTTCCTCAAGTTCTAGTGTGTCCACACCCACCACAACAACGTCGTCCACGAGTGTCAGCTCAAGTGTGTCAAGCAGTACATCATCCAGTACTTCAAGTACAAGCGTTTCTACACCAACTACAACAGTGTACTCGACATATTCAAGTGCGAGCAGTTCCACGTCAACTTCCTCGAGTACGAGTATCAGTAGTTCTACTTCAACTAGTTCCAGTGTGAGCAGCTCAACTTCAACTTCCTCAAGTTCTAGTGTGTCCACACCCACCACAACAACGTCGTCCACGAGTGTCAGCTCAAGTGTGTCAAGCAGTACATCATCCAGTACTTCAAGTACAAGCGTTTCTACACCAACTACAACAGTGTACTCGACATATTCAAGTGTGAGCAGTTCCACGTCAACTTCCTCGAGTACGAGTGTCAGTAGTTCTACTTTAACTAGTTCCAGTGTGAGCAGCTCAACTTCAACTTCCTCAAGTTCTAGTGTGTCCACATCCACTACAACAACGTCGTCCACGAGTGTCAGCACAAGTGTGTCAAGCAGTACATCATCCAGTACTTCAAGTACAAGCGTTTCTACACCAACGACAACTGTTTACTCGACATATTCAAGTGTGAGTAGCTCTACTTCAACCTCATCTCGTTCCAGTGTGAGTAGTTCTACTTCAACTTCATCAAGTTCTAGTCTGTCCACACCCACTACAACATCCTCTTCCACAAGCGTCAGCACAAGTGTGTCAAGCAGTACATCATCAAGGTTTGTTTAAGTTGTTGTTTCAGATGAATACGGTGGCTTGTTCTTCCTCTCTCTGTGGTTTTTCTTAATGTAATTATGTCATTTTTTTGTCAGCGTGTCCTCTTCTAGCTCATCGTCTAGCATATCTACTTCGGTATCAAGTTCTTCCTCGAGCACTACACGGTATGGACTAAGTATGATATCTGATAAATTTTAGGCCAAATCCACTTGTTTATATTTTTTTGTTTCTTTTGCGAGATTTGGGATTATTGACATGTATAGTTGTCGGATGCTATTTGCTTTGAAGAAGAGCTATAATCGGCGACAAAATTGTCGAGCTTCTTTCCGCAAATAGAGAATCTTCATAAAACATAACAATCTGCACACCTCCCCTCTCCCCTCTATTCAAAGTTGGGGTGTTTGATATTTCTTGCAGGTAGCTCGCACAGCGGCAAAACATTGCTTGTCTCAACTAATTTCGCCGCTGAAAGCTCTTTTTTTTCCCTTTTGAAGTTGGTCAAAAGGGCCCTTTAAGGCAAAGTGTCTGAACTAAGTTTGTCGGCAATGGTAACCTTTTGGATCTTTTTACGGTGGTAAACCGACATCATTAACTCAGCTGATGAAGCTTAATTTGTGTTTCACTCCAAAAAGGACACAGCATTACTGTCTGCTTTGAAACTAAGCCCTTCATTCTTATTTGCAGTTTGTCAAGTTTCGTTACAACGAGTACTCCGACAACTTACACGACGTTGTCGTCATCGTACATCACTACCATCACGCCCACGCCATCAACGACGGTTCCTGTGCCAAGTGTGTGTAAGTATACTTAGAATATTGTCTTTTAACTCGGGATGCATTATTTAGGATAAGCAAAGCGCTGCAGAGTGGGGAAGTCACGGGTTCAATTTTAAGAGCCAAGCAAAGGAGATAGATCTTCACGTGACTGGGATAGCCAATTAGAAAAGGAGGCCCGTCGTTAGTTCGTAAAAGGTGTCCTGAATTGGTTATTGCGTTTTAAGTACATTGACACCAGTAGGATTCAGTAATCATAATCATGGTCATAGCCGTGATCATAATCAAAATCACAATCGTATGGACGGGTGACAGAAAAAGAAGATTAGAAAGTTGAAAGGCATCATGATTTTCCTATAGAAGTTCGAAAAAAGTGGGATGTGGCAACAAAGGTGATTTCGATGGTAGGGGGACATTGGAATCAGTACTAATGAAATCTTCCTCAACGTTATTGACGTGTAAATCGCTGTTTATATGAACCTTTCACCTTACTTCTGTGAGATAAATTCATTTTAAGCAATTTTACACGGTTAATAATGATGATAATGATTAGTGAAGTAGAAACCAATATTGTGGGTGTGTAGGTACGTATTCAGCTTTGCAATTTGCCAGTTTAGAAACCTGAAGGGAATTGGGCCGAGTTAAGTTCCGCAAAGACTTCTGGGACAGGGAAAAATTGACCAATAGCCGACCAGTGCGTCCGTAGTAACGATCCCAGGAGTCTTTGCGAAAGTTAACTTGGTCCAGTTTCTTCTACACTCCTTTTAATTCAAAGATACTATTCTTTTTAAATCAAATTTAGCGTCAATCTGTCCTTCCTGTGTGTACATAAACAGCAAGAACGAAACCGAATATCACGCGGTAAGAATTTACCATTTTTACCTTGTCTTTTACCTTTTTCCTTGTCAGATTATCCGTCTGTTATCCGTATTGTCTTTTGTCGTCTGACTTCAAGACTTCTTGAGGCGAAAGTTCGTCGAGGCAAATGATCCGTCTGATTCACACAGTTGTACGTAAAAGGGAGTGTCTGACGAACTTCAAGATTCTTTTCTTAATGTTATCCGCACCGTCTGGATTGGTTATCTTGCCTATAGAAGCCTAACATAAAAATATCTCCCACTTCAATTAAATAGCGATATCCATGAAGAAGCTGTAATACTCAAAGTAGTTGTTTTTCTGTCACTGCAGCCAAACACTTCCTGGACCGATGGAAGCTGTAAGAATCTCAAGTGCGTGCTGTCGGTTAATCCATGCTTCCCTCAGAACAAGAGTGTACAAATACTTACTGAACATGTGATATGTGATAAATGTCCACAGGTAATGCTATTTCAATATCTCCGCGAATGAGCGGCCTTCCCCAAATTAACCTCTGCCAGGCTCTCAGATACGTTACTCCAGGTACCAGCGGTTCTTTCTCGCGTGCGGCGATGGAATGAGGCGGCGGAAAGGCAGGAGTCACGAGCGGCGAAGCGCGGGTCACTATAAAGATTTGACCAAAACCCAGACCAAAACCGGAAACTGTGCATGATATTCTCAGGCACCCAGGCTCTCAGATAGGTTGGGACGTCGCGAAAACAAGCCAAGCGAAAATACGACGCACGTGATCTGGAGAATTAGGGGGTGTCTCCCCTGTCCCCAGTCGCTGCGCCTTTATCGCATCAATTTTCACGATCTTTGCACATTACTTTTTTGGAGCCTGGAACAGGGTATCCCCAAATTAGCTCTCACTGCCACGCTCGGGTGAACCATTAAGCTTGGTCCTCGAATAATCACGGTTTTTCAAGTCAACTTCATGTGCCTCAGAGAATCTCTTGTTTGGGATTATCCGTAAACGCCAGCGTTGGAACCACTTTCATAAGCGTGAATAGGACTGATCACACTTAATAACTTTATTCACATTCTTAAAAGTAAAAGCTACACCGTATTGCACAATGTACAATAGTACGCTAAAGATCTGCCCGTTGATTTATATAGCCGAACTCGCCAATCACATTGTGGATTTATATACAAAATCAAACTTGAAAACACTCCATCCTGTAGTAAACAGCGTAAAGATTCATCCATGAAAAGAAGGAAAGTCGGACTAGAATCGAAGCACGGTATCATTTATATCATTGTGGTATATCATTATTTTGCTTACAATACGAGTCCAAGCCAATTATACTTGAACTTCGCATCCTTTAAAACTAAAACCAGAAATAAAAACTAGCAACACATAGTAAACGGTTCCTTTGGTCTTTTTGTTGACAAATTTATGCCATTTTTACAGGGTTATCTACGCCCTCCTGCGAACTTTAAAGACTGCTGCCCACCGTGTGGTAAGTGCCAAGACATTAGAGAGCTTAAGAGTGATCAGCATCAAATTTCTCCTTATAATATCAATGCTTTGTAAAACAGAGTGATCATGAGAATTACTGACATGATCTCCCCAATACTTCTGTAGGAAATGAATAGAGGCGATAAAGGAGAACTTAAATTTTGAATTTAGGGTTTATAGGGTTAAGCAAAGGCGTTTTTGAGAGAAACGCACGTCAACCGCAAGTGAGGACTTTTCGCTTTTAATAGTAAGTGTTAGGGGAGGGGTAGGTGGGCAGTTTCCCAGAAACCTAACTTGATCCCGTGCGTTGCTCAAAAACGCCTTTGCTTAAGTTCCCTATTATCAAACTTGGTAACTTTTCGCGCATACAGCCGACACCTTTATAAGATGGACATCTCGGTAGAACGGAGACCAAGATTTCTTTACTGCCTTTATATTACTCTCAATAAGACGGACAACGCTCTTAGACGGACATTTAGTGTCCGCGGTACCAAAGGTGTCCGCCTTAGTGAGAGTCTACTCCCACCCACCCCTTCCCTAAGCCAACATTTTGCCCTGAGTGAGAAGTAAGTGTTAATGTTTGCTTAGGGGAGGGGTAGGTGGACAGTTTCCCAGAATCGTATAATGATCCGTTCACTGTAGGAGGAGGCGTGTACTCCAGCCTCCTCTCCTTGCGGCCATGGCAGTCCTTGTTTTCGTTCTAATTGGTTCGTTATTTTTCTGTCGTTCTATATAATTTGGAAATCGTCTTTCTTCTGTTGCACCATCGTTTCAAGCAATAGCTTCCTTCTGCACTAATATTTGAAGCTGTAAACGCGCGTCTAGGTAAGGATGTTGCTCAGAATACGAGCAATCTCTCATAAGAACTTGCGAGTTGGTCAACGCTATCGGAATGACTGGGTCGCATTCACAGGGGAGGGCTATTTTTCAGAACGTTGGGTCTCTTCTTTCTAGTTTTCCTAGCCTGTATGACAGGCACAAACAGAGGAGGTTGAGGGTAGGGAAGTACGAAAGGGAAACTCCCCTCTCTTTTTTTTCCTCCCTCCCCTCCCCTGTGGAGGCCTCCCACACAGGCTATAGTTAAGCCTCGCCGCTGCGTTTCTTGTGCACTTCTTGTACAGAAGGAAAACCAGTCTTAAATGGGAAGAATTGTGGGTGGGAGGGAGGGGGGGAGCAAACCGGAAGTCTGAAGTGACGTGATTTACCAGGTGATTTGGTAGTTAGGCGAAGACAGTAGACACGTTTAGATTGTGAGACTAGTACAATTACGTGAACAAGATTTTCTCAATACTACAGTAGCTAGCAGTGCGCGAGAACCAGTATCATTTCGGAGGGAAAAATATTATGATCGTTTTACTACGTGATTTGGCGAGAATATCGTAGTTGCGTCAAGTTATCAAATATTTGAAGTTTTACCATTTTGCGATCGGGAGTGGGCTTAACCTCCGTCAATAAAAGTAACCCTGTTAACTTTGATGGTGGAAAAAGTAAAATGAATTTTTACGGAGTGTCTACATTTTGGGAATACGCGAAAAAAAATTAAAGTTATGTTACGTCGTTCTCGGGTCTAAAGGTCTCTCAGCGACGCTTAGTTTTAAAACAATGCTTTCTTTTGATTCGCAGAGCCAATACCAAATTTCAACCTCTCGCAAACTACAGGAACCTGTGCAGTTTTGACACTTAAGATGGATAAAATCCGAGACAAATCGAACTGCACTTCGCTACGCAAGTACAATTTCACTCAATGCAGGGGCCATTGTGACTCCGTCTCGACCGCCACATATGGGGACGAGGGGTACGAGTCCTCTTGTAATTGTTGCCAGCCAGAGGACGTTGAACGTTTCAATAATGTTGTGTTGAAATGCCCGAACGGCGAAACCCGAAGGACCAACTTTATGGAGATTAAGACCTGCAAGTGTCGACCTGCCAGATGCATCACCGTGCCGGACAAGAGTGGAATGTTAGAGACTAATCCGCAAGGCCAGGTTTTTGAATCTAATCAACAACAAAATGTTCGCAAGCGGCGTCGTTAATTAGGAAATACAGGGGGAAATACATGTAACCAGAGGTACTTACCATTTACCTGGGAAAACCGGATATTAGGAATAAAAAATAAAATAATTCGTGCCTTTCCATTTGGAACACTTCAGAAAATACGGGCCTTCCTTTGAGAGAATTATTCACTTTTATGCTCTCTTCAGTCTGTGCAACTATTCTGGCTATATTTTCTAGCGGTTCTTTAGCCCGTAAGGCCAAATTTAATCGTTGATAGTTTAAGCACGATATTTTCAACAGGATGGTAACTGGTAAGTACCACAGGTCTTTAGCGGTTGTAGCTACTTCACCGACGTTGAAAGAAACCGCTTTCTGTTATTCTGGGATTATTATCCGACAACCTTGTGTAACTGGGAAATAAATGAACTGGAGCAAGTTACATTTGTGGCCTTGTTGTTTCTTTTTTATTTTTTCAATACCCTAACCGTGAAACAATGGGAAATAGTGATAAAAAATCTATTGTTTTCTGCGACCAATGAGGAAACACCTTACGAGCTGCTCCGACATTATTGGTTCATTGTGTTGTCTATGCTGATTGAGTACCAGCTGCAATTTTACTTTGACCAGGTGAACGTTCAAACTATCTTCACTCTTTACGATGGTGACTTCACACTCGTAAGATTTCTAAGATTTACAATCTTTCAATAGACGGCGAGAAGAATAGAGTGAAATTTCCACAGTATATATCCTGCTGATAACGCAATTTTCACTTCACTAGACAAGTAGCCTACGTGTAGCCGCACCCTCCCCCCTTGGTACCCCTTGTTTCCCTTGTTCCCCTTATTCTCCTTGTTACCCCTTGTTCCCCCTTGTTACCACTTGTTCCCACTTGTTTCCCCTTGTCCCCCCTTATTCCCTTCTTACCCTTTGTTACCCTTGTTACCCATTGTTATCCTTGTTCCCCCTTGTTCCCCCTTGTTATCCTTGTTACCCCTTGTTCCCCTTGTTACCCATTGTTACTTCGGCGGAGCGCGAAGTAAAGGATTCGCGACGCTCAGGAATGTATCAAAGTTACAATTTTTTGACAAGATTGGGCAAGCAAAGTCTGTAGGTTTTCGGTTCTATTCGGCTATTTGACGAAGTGCGAGCCAAATTAGTTCGAGATGTCTAAGTCTACCAGGCCCTACCCTGGGTGCCAGAGGCTTTTTATGCGCGGTTTCCTGTTTCTGTCAAGTCTTAAAAAGTGTCCCGCGCGTTATTCTCGCGTCTATCAGCGGCCGACGAAGGCTCCTCGTCGCACGTTTTTAGCCAAAAAAGGCCTGGAAAATATCATTAGTGATGTTTCATGCTGATAACTAGAAGGTTTCCTATTAATAAAGATATTGATTTTCTGTAATCGAGATCTTAGCCTTTTTCCTGAAGGGGTTAGCCCATGATTTTGGGACAAAAATTCTGATCCCTTTTTTATTGGTTTTAGTCGAAATAGGCCTAGAAATGATGTTTTGATATGGTTTAGATAGGTAGGAAAGCCCAGCCTCTTAGACCATTCTTTAGGCCAGTGCGGTTTTCCACTTTGCCTAATCGCCTTCGTGAAATTTTTCAAAGGGGTTAACCCGTGATTGCGGTCCTTTGTGTTTAATGTTTGTCCGTGATTACGGGTAAAAATAAGAATTCCTTCTATATTTAGTCTGAATTTCAGCAAACTCTTCCGCTCACTGAGTCACTCAAGGAGAGAACCTCTCTCCCGCGAGTGACTTAACAAACGAGGGGGCGGCTGAAATTCAGGGTCGGCGGAACGGTTACCAGAGTTGCGCGCGTGAGTCACACGCGTTGAAACAATTGCACGTTTGACTGTTTCGATGGAACCAACCCTGTTGCTGGAAAAGGTATCCATACGCGATCTCCTACCCCGATTTAAAGCTCTTAGTTCAGTATTTTAAGTGAATTAATATGGGAAATAGCCTGCAGAAACGCGTAATCGAATGTACAGCTCTCGCGAGACTCACGCGCCAGAATGAGACTGGGTTCTAGAAGAAACCAATATGGCGACTTACTACATGCATAACACGTGTGTAGTTAAATTGGTCCTAAAGTGACATTTTTAGACTTAAAGAACTCGTCTCCATCGTTTCTTTAACTAATCCTTCAACATTTGGCGTTATTTATGGCATAAAAATTGTCCGTGGCAGGACAGAAGTGGTGGAAAATCCTGCTCAGGTCTTGTAAGGTATGCACCCTACCCCTTGCATAAGAAAGTACTATTTAGATAATAGTAACTAGAAGTAATCGGAGCTTAAAACAGTGCGTTCGATATGTTTGTAAGGCGTATAGTTAGCAGTTGAGGAGGAAGGGTGGATGGTTATTGCGATAGATAAAGCCCGGTTTCCATATGATCGCTACGATCGCTGTGATCGCTGAGAAAAAAAAGTTCAGCGATCAAATGGAAACCACTCTCCAGCGATCGCAGCGACAACGATCGTTGAGATAGAACTTTTTATATCTCAGCGATTATTGTCGCTGCGATCGCTGAAGTTTTTTATTTTCTCAGCGATCGCAGCGATCACAGCGATGGTAGCGATTTAATTTGATCATGGCATATTTTAAATGTAAGGATTGCTTACAGCGAAACCTCTATTTAAACCGTGTATCATTATGAAAAAGCCTTGAAGGCTAGTGTTATTGTATGGTCCGTCTCAATAAGTGCAGTAGTTTGGCCGAGTGTGTTGATTTCAGTGACTTGAGTGGAGCTACTGTGAGCTGTTTATAAGTTTTTCCGAATAAATAACAGAGGCCTAAAATGTTCGTTTGTCCGGTATGATGTAGTAACATTTTACAAATTGGTTTGCTTCCCACCAAACATATTATTACCATTATTAAGTTACAATGGCTCACAGGACTTTATGAGAAAATGATGCAAAAGAGTTGAAATTTTTAATATTGTCAGAAAGTCGAGTCAACTGAAATGAGGATATGAAATGGCAAACTGAGGCGATTATCCAGGAGATTTCATACTCTAATCTGGAGACCGTGAGATACAGTCCAAAATCTGTCTGTCAAAGTCTCCCAGATTATACGGGAGAGTTGACAGCACTGCTGTTTGCCTAACAGTTTTTCAAAGTTCATTTATCTTGTTTGAAAAAAATGCTTGGGAGAAATATTTTTTGGATGTGAAGTTGTTTTTTTTGGTCCTCTGCTGATAATTTCTTCATTAAAATTAAGTTCCTTTGTAAATAAGGACATGCAAATAATGGTAACGTTAACAAAATGAATCAGACATCCTTTACACAGCTCCTTTAATAGAGGTGTCCCCTGAATTTGTTTTGCAGTAAAAATGGGAAGAACCTCATCAAATACTTGTGAATTGATAAATTTGTTGTTTGTATGGAATGTGACGGCATTGCATCAGTGCCACAAACATCCACCTAAGCTAACAAGCTAAGCTATGATAAAATATTAATGATGATGATGTTGATAATAATAATAATAATAATAATAATAATAATAATAATACATATTTATTACACATTATTTTGTTTAAAAAAATTAAAATAAAAACATTTATGATAGTACTGATACAAGTTATATTCTTTAAAATGTTACACCAAGTGGATTTTTATCTCTAATAAAAAATTCTTTTTTTTAAGTTATTGACTATGTTGAAGAAGAATAGCATGGCAACCTGCAAGACAACAGACTGGGATGACTATTAGATAACAAGATCAGCAAGATAAGGTAAACAACTCTCCTAACTTTCTTTCAGTAATAATTTAAGTGTTAGTTATTTGTGTAGATGGCCTGTGGGGGCTGTGGTGATTTTAGATTTTATCCCTACAAATTTTGGAAACCCCCTTCCTCCCAGTTATTTTGTCTGTTTTCCTGGAACCCCATCCTAGTCATCTCAGTCATCCCAGTTGTCCTTGTCATTCCAGTCAACCCAGCCATGATGAGTCATCCTAGTCTCCCCAGTCATCCCTAGCCATACCAGTCTTACCAGTCATACCAGTCATACCAGTCATACCAGTCATCCTGGTCATACCAAATTTTAAAATTAGAGCACTAAAATGATCCTTACGGCAGAAAAGGTGATAGGAAAAATAATGAAAGAAAACAAAAATAAAATGGTAAAGTATATTTGCCCTATATTTTGGTTTTTCAACACAAACCTTCAATGGGGGCTATAAAAGCAAAATGAATGTACAAGATAAACATTACATATGTGACATTTGAATACATAGCAAGCCAAAAATGATAGGCTACTAAAAAGATAAATGTCACGAATAGAGTCCATCATGTCTATTTATACCACGGCGTTCTAATGTCATAGCTTTGTTGATGAGGTGAGCCTTGTGTGCCCTTCTGACAGAGTCATGGTTGCTACAGATAAGTTTTAGGGGAATGAGAAAGACATCATTGATAGAGTGACCAGTTTGATTAAAATGTTTGGAGACAGGAGTAGGATTAGGAAAGTGGCCATAGTTGAGGATAAAGCAGCGATGCTCCCCAAAGCATTCGTGGAGATTGTTTGCCACATTTTTTACATACAATAAGGTAAATAGGTAATTGGATTTACAGTTCAAGGGGTCGAGTATATGTTGTTTTTCTTTGGTGAGGTGAAGGTGTAATTAAATTGGCCGTGCTTTGAAAATAGACAGTTAGGGCAGCAGGGATGATTGCATTTTGAAATGCCGGGAGATGGTTTGTCTTGTTGTACATGTATGCTAGCATTTGCCTAGTCCCTGTATGGCGTTTTCTCAGTCCCTCTCGGTCAATTCACTTCAATGATCTATCTGAGGCAAATGGTCAGGAAACATCTAGACAAAAACAGAATGTGCAAGCGTTGGTTGCCTTTTAAAATTCAAGATGTTGTCTATGTTGTAAATGGAAGGAAATTATGTTTTTTTAAAAAAAACACCCTTGTGGATATTTTGTGAGATCGACTTTTTTGTACATGCCTTGTTTTATGTTAGTTTAAATTCTATTTACTGTATTGTAGTGTCTTCACTGTTATTTAGTCCATCTATATATAAATCTTGTTTTGTAAATTGTGTTCAGCTCCCCCCGCCTCGATTAGTTCATAAGCTATTTGCGGGTGGGAAAGTAATGTAATTAGTTATTTTCCAATTTTCAATAAAATTTGTTGTTGTTGTTGTTGTTGCTTTGAAAAGTCATCAGAATGTTATTCATAGTCCTGTGAAGATTGATTCTGCTCCTTCAATCTTATCATTCCAACTGAGCTATTGGAGTTTGCAGCTCTTAACTCATTTAAACGACTGTGAATTTTCAAAGTAAAAACAATACTTTAGTGACCCTCTGTGTAGTAAACTTAGAGTGCAAATCTGGAATAATCAGAAAAACATACTCTCAAATAAGATTTCATTTGCTGCATATCAAAAAGTGCCCAAAAACTGAACCTAAAAGTAAAAATCCTATAAAATTTGCCAACGTTCACAGAAGTGATGCGTGTATTAATGTGGGAAGCATTAAATTCAACTTGGTGCTGTTGTCTCAGGATCGTGTTTTGAGTTCATGTTATCAATGAAAGAATAATTATACAGCAACAGACAGAGAAATTATTTCTCAAAAAAAATTTTTATTTAAAAGCACTTAAATAATCCTTAAAAGCAATTCCCATAACACAAACTTGGCTTGTGGATCCATCACGCAAGTAAAAATGGGCTGAGCACATGGCAAAAATTATTCAACACAAATCTCAAATTAGGGCATTCAAGCCAATCTCAAAATGTATAAAAAGTCTAACATAAAAATATTTAAAAATACCAGGAGCCTATGGCCCAGAGCCTCCATCTCCCATACAAGCCCTTGGAGTAAACCCTTTTTTCTGGGTAGATTTATCAATAGAATGGTTCTCAGAGGAGGCTTTGTGCACCGACAGTGGGAGGAGCCAATCACAATGATGTATGCGCATTGCTTTCATACAATTATATTTTTCTTGGGAGTCAAAAATTGCCTTGTTTTTTTAACTTTCCCATATAGTGTGCCCTTCCCGAAAAATTTTGTAATTTTTATTAGCTGCAACTTTGAATCATTCACAAAGTCAGGTTAGATAGCACAAGCAGAAAAAAGATACTGCGTCAGCAAAGGTGGGAAAAGTAAGCTTACTGCATAGAGGAGGGCAAAGTCAGGGCTGTGCTCTAACTTACAGCACCTGGTCGCCGGAGGCAACTAAGACCTTGCCTCGGGCGACTGAAAATATTGTCCAGGTCACCCACGTCTTGGCCTAAAAAGAACATTCCGCTCACTAAGAAACTCTTGAGGTCAACTTGTATGAAGCATGTCTATCCAAAAGCTTATTAACGGAAAATTTTGTTACATGCAAGCGAGCTTTGATGTTCAAAGATCGTCCCACTTGGATTCACATGTAAAGTAATCCTTGACTATAAACCTGACAAGCTGCACATTTTTCAATTTTAACAGGAAATAATAATAATAATAATAATAATAATAATAATAATAATAATAAGGATGGTTCATTAGTTAGTTTTTTTGAAAAGAAATAATATTGTTACTTCTGCTCTGACAGGCAAAAAATACAGTTGGTGATGCAAAACAAAAGTTTTGTATTTTTAAGTCCTGCATTGTCTTTGGTGTCGTGACAAGTCATTACATATCACATACTAAAAATAAATGTACAAAAGCTAAATTTAGCGGGCAAAGTACAGCTACATGTAGCTGGCTACCATATCCACAAAAAGCTCATTTGTCCTGAACATTTCGCTGATGATATGAAACGACGACTTTCCAACAGGATGATCTATTCAAAAGAGATAATAGTTTTGGGGCAGCTGTGGTTTTGTTGAAATTGATAGCAGCTTCCCAGAAAGCTGCACAGGATCTCAGTCATTTTTATCTTAAGCGAAGTTTCTTTTCAACCTAAATGATAAGTAAAAACAATAGTGTCCTTATTTTTGACCCAAACATTTTTATAAAATTACATAAACAGACGACAATCCTTCTTACTGTCCCCTGTGTCCCTTGTGTCCCCTTATGTCCCCTTTTCTCCCCTCTGTCCCTTGTGTTCCCTGTGATCCCTGTGTCCCCTTTGTCCCCTGTGTCCCTTGTGTCCCTTGTGTTCCCCTGTGTCCCCTGTGTTTGTTGTGTCCCTTGTATCCCCTTGTGTCCCCTGTGTCCCCTTGTGCCTCCTTGTGTCCCCTGTGTCCCCTTGTGTCCCCTGTGTCTCTTGTGTCCCTTATGTCCCTTGAGTCCCGTGTCCCCTTGTGTTACCTCGTGTTCCCCTGTATTGCCCTGTGTTACCCTGTGTTTTGGTGTTACTCTACATATATGTTACCCTGTGTTACCTTGTGTTACCCTGTGTTACACAGTGTTCCCCTGTGTTCCTCTGTGCTACTCTGTGTTACCATTTGTTCCCCTGTGTTCCCCTGCTTTACTCTGTGTTACCCTGTGTTACACTGTGTTGCATTGTGTTACTTTGTGTTACCCTGTGTTACCCTGTTACTCTGTGTTAGCCTGTGTTCCCCTGTTTCCCTGTGTTACCCTGTGTTCCCATGTTACCCTGTGTTACCCTGTGTTCCACTGGTACCCTGTGTTTGTATGTGTTACCCTGTGTTACCTTGTGTTTCCCTTTGTTACTCCGTGTTTCCCTGTTTTACTCTGTGTTACCCTGTGTTTCTCTGTTATCCTGTGTTACCCTTTGTTACTCTGTGTTACTCTGCGTTCCCCTGTGTTACCCTGTTTTATTCTGTGTTACTCTGTATTACCCTGTGTTACCCTGTGTTACACTGTGTTACCCTGTGTTCCCCTACGTTTCCCTGAGATTCGCTGTGTTACCCTGTTACTCTGTGTTAGCCTGTGTTGCCTTGTGTCACCCTGTGTTACTCTGTGTTATGCTGTGTTCCACTGTGTTACCCTATGTTACTCTGTTACCCTGTGTTATCCTGTGTTACTCTGTGTTCCTCTGTGTTACCTTGTGTTACCCTGTGTTACCTTGTGTTCCCCTGTGTTACTCTGTGTTACCCTGTGTTACCCTGTTACTCTGTGTTAGCCTGTGTTCTTCTGTGTTCCCCTGTGTTCCCCTGTATTCCCCTTTGGTCCCCTGTTTTCCCGTATCACCCTGTGTTCCCCTTTGTTCCCTGGTTTTCCTGTGTTACCCTGTGTTCCCCTGTGTTACCTTGTGTTACTCTGTGTTACCCTGTGTCCCCTGCGTTACCCTGAGATTCGCTGTGTTACCCTGTTACTCTGTGTTAGCCTGTGTTGCCTTGTGTCACCCTGTGTTACTCTGTGTTATGCTGTGTTCCACTGTGTTACCCTATGTTACTCTGTTACCCTGTGTTATCCTGTGTTACTCTGTGTTCCTCTGTGTTACCTTGTGTTACCCTGTGTTACCCTGTGTTACCCTGTGTTACCCTGTGTTCCCTTGTGTTACCTTGTGTTACCCTGTGTTACCTTGTGTTCCCCTGTGTTACTCTGTGTTACCCTGTGTTACCCTGTTACTCTGTGTTAGCCTGTGTTCTTCTGTGTTCCCCTGTGTTCCCCTGTATTCCCCTTTGGTCCCCTGTTTTCCTGTATCACCCTGTGTTCCCCTTTGTTCCCTGGTTTTCCTGTGTTACCCTGTGTTCCCCTGTGTTACCTTGTGTTGCTCTGTGTTACCCTGTGTCCCCTGTGTTCCCTTGTGTTCCCCTGTGTTACCTTGTGTTACCCTGTGTTGCCCTGTTACTCTGTCTTAGCCTTTGTTCCCCTGTGTTACCCTGTGTTCCCCTGTTTTTCTGTGTTACCCTGTGTTACCCTGTGTTCTCCTGTGTTCCCGTGTTACCCTGTGTTACCTTGTGTTTCCCTTTGTTACTCCATGTTTCTTTTTGTTTCTCTGTTTTACTCTGTGTTATCCTGTGTTACTCTTTGTTACTCTGTGTTACCCTGAGTTACCTTGTGTTACCTGGTGTTACTTTGGTCACCCTGTGGTTGCCTGTGTTACTCTGTGTTACCCTGTGTTCCCCTTTATTACCCTGTATCACCGTGTGTTACTCTGTTTCCCTGTGTTAAACTGTGTTACTATGTGTTATCCTGTGTTACCTTGTGTTACCCTGTGTTAGGCTGTGTTTTGAGCCCTTAAAAAGTCGGCATAAAGCCGTCTACTGGCGTCCGAAACATTGAATTTTGGATTTCCTATTGACTTGTTGTAGGAGTATAGTTTACTAGTGGCGGCTAATGTTGATGGTCACGGGCTAACACGAAGCAGCTTTACTTCTCAAAACAGTAAAAGGCATGCTCTATTTAGGCTTTGTTACGTTACGTTCTGATTTACAATCTAGAAGTATCTTTTAATTTTCACTTGACATTTCTACAATTAAATGTGATTAAAATGTTCACTGTGCAGTAAAAACTGTTTTTTACCTTACTCTCGGCTATTTTCTTGGAGCTTCCGATAACTCGAACTTCCGATAACCAGTCGATTCTTTTTATTTCCCTTGAAGGTTCAATTTATCGGGAGTCGACTGTATTCCTGCAAGCGACTGTATACTCGAAACAAGACCAATTCAAGTTATAACGCGAATGTTTCTTTAAGGACATCTGTATCACGCTTTATTTCCTCAAATAAAGTTTGCCTGCCTGCCTGCTCCAAATGCATAAAACAGTGCATACTCGCGTACAAGCAAGAGCATGTTTATTTTGTAACGTCAAACGATTCTGGGCTTATCCGGCCGCTTAAATTGATAAAGATCAGCTGTAACATACACGTCCGTCCGTAACATGACTAATATTTTGCTCTGAAATTGCGTTCGTGATCCTTGAAAACTTTTGAGAAACAATGGTTTTAATTCTACTCGGAAATTTAGTGCGTTCAAGTTTCAAGAAATCTCTCGTAAAATTGGGCTGCTAATTTTTCCGCGAACATGATACGCGTGAACTATTTGTTGCCTAGCACGTGACTGCAGCTACCGTGATTAAAAAATTACGCGAGCGGATTGTGTTGCACGATACTAAAAATTTTTTTCAAAGCACTGTCACGCATGCGTGTGTGAAGAACCTTACCATAAGTGAGCGAAAAGAGTTTTCGATCTAAATATATAGGTCGATTTTCTCAGGCAAAGTTAGGTTGATTATTTCCGGTGGGGTTATAGGGCGGTGAGAGATGGCCAACTCTCTGAAGCCTGCTTGACTAATCCGTGCGGATGCGACTTACCGGGGGGGGGCTGTCGAGCTTGCTGACGGTCACCAAACTCCGGCCCAGCAAGTGCAGGGAGGTGCTCGAACTATTAACTCGGTCCCAGAGGTTAAATGGGAACCCTCGGAGCCAGAGGTTAAACGGTAACTCTATCCCAGAGGTTAAATGGGAAAAAATGGCCACCAGAGCTGCCTCCCTGTTAGGGTTTTTGCTTTTTTTTGTGACGTGTCACGCTCCAAGAGATGTAGCGCAATGTCACGCAATATGTATATTTTTTACCCAGGGGACTCACATATGAAGGGGGCGGGAATGCTCGTGGGAAATTTTGAAAAACTCCTAAAGGAGGCCAACCTGGGCGTGGGCCAACCTTTTTTGATCCCTGAAAGAGGACATTTTGCTACATTTTGTTACAATGTTCTTTTGTTGAAAGTTGAAGTTAGTTACTGCTGTCATAGAATTTAACAAGCAAGTGAGGAACATTCAATTTTAGTTATCTAATTTTGAAATTTTAGATACTAGATATTTTATATCTTTATATATATATATATATATTTTTTTACACTTCTATGTACATATTTTTTTTCTTTCTTTCTTAATATTGATTTGTGGAAAACCTGCAAAATAGCTTTAGCTAAGTGTTTCTCCCACGTTAAATAAAGATTATGTTATGTTAACACCTTAAGTGCGACCAAAATCCGAATTTACACCCCTAAGCGAGACGATGAGCATCCCCGCCCCTTTCATATGGGAGTTCTCTCCCCCCCCCCCCCCCTCCCCGGGTACAAGTAACAGCATGTTTATTTTGTAACGTCAAACGATTCTGGGCTTATCCTGTCGCTTGGCTTGATAAAGATCAGCTGTAACATACACGTCCGTTCGTAACATGACTAATGTTTTGCTCCGAAATTGCTTTTGTGATCCTTGAAAACTTTCATGAAACAATGGTTTTAATTCTACTGGGAAATTTAGCGCGTTTTTTAAAGTTTGAGGCCTTTGAGATAATCTCTGGTAAGTCTCTCTTGTTTCTTCCGCGATGGAACATGATACGCGTGACCTTTATCTGTTGCCTAGCACGTGACCGCAACTACCGTGACGAAAACTTGCGCGATGTTAATTTCAAAAGCGGATTGTATTGCACGAGACAAAATATTGTTTTCAAAGCTCCTGGACGTTTCGAAAGTTTTCGAAACTTTTATGTACGCGACCATGTCTCATTAAAAGACAAAGGACGAAATATCAAAGGGAGATGCTATCGCATATCGCGAAAAAGGCAATCCTAGTCAAAAGGTCAAATTACAAAGTAAAGTTGCCAGCGAAAAAAAACACCCTCCGACTGTAGACACGGATAATCAGACATTCAACTGCGATAATGCCGATGGACATTCACAAACAGGCAATCGAAAAAATATCGGTGAGTAAAATTCGAAAGCAACGGGAAGGTTCTTGAGACTTTGTTTACACACCGTCGCGTATTTAACATTTATTTACACAAGCTTCCTCTTACATGTATTTTAGATTTTACTGCGCTTTTCACAAACATGCGAACTCTAAAGTTCAAAAGCCGCCTTCACAATTGCGTTCTTGGCTGCCGTCAATCATAATTACGATCACAAGTAACGAACCTTGAAACACAGAAACGCACAAAACGGATCGAAATCGTCCAGTCACAAATCGGAAACCATGACCTTTTGAACCTGTTAAAGTAATGTTTTGTTCTATCTGAATTTGGCAAAAAAAAGGAAATCGGAAAGATAAAGTTAATAAAGTTCCAATGTTTTAATCCGAGATGAAAGTTTAATATTCCAAGAAGCTCTTGATCCCGTTAAAAATTAAATTGCAATGTCTTTCCACGGTCTCAAAGTTAAAAAAGTTCCAACGGTTATCCATGATTCCGAGGCATAATAAGTTCACTAAGGTCCGGATCCGTGCATGTCCTATCCAAAACTCGATTTCATGTCGAAAGCGAGTTGTCGATCGACGAGGACAACATTTTCGCGATTTCACCGCCAGTCGTCGGATCATGTTGACTGTAGGTAGTATCGACCGACTATCGTCCGAGTCTCGACCGTCTATCGACCAACTATCGACCGCCATATCGACCGAGTGTCGACCGACTATCGACCGCTATATCGACCGAAGGATCGGTCGACACTACCCATAGTAAACATGATCCCAATCGTCAAGGGCACGAGTTGAAATTTACGCGATTTGACCTCCCATCGTCAAGGTGTTTTCGATAAGAAAAGAAAAAAACTGAACTCAAGCTCTGCTCGGCAAAAATCTCCAACCAGAAACCTCTAACCAAACCTCCAACCAGACGCTACTAAAACCTTTAGAAAAAGCTAGACATAACCTAAAAAAAATCATAATGGGAAAAACCCAAAATAAAAAGAAATAATTTGGCCTAGGTCTGCTAGGTCGCTTCCCGTGATTTGCCAGTCTCCCAATGGATTTTGCTGGTTACCTTGGAGTGGGAAACTGACAAGCGACATATTTGGCATGTCTGAAACGTTGTTCAGAGGAAGCAAATCAATTGAAAATCGATAAAGATTTTGTACAATCCCATTGGTCAGCTTGGAAGAAGAAATAATCGATAAAGATTTTCCGCGATCCTGTTGGTGGGCTTTGCAATAATTGTTCGTACAATCAAAAACAAACCAAACCGGATTTTTACGTGGTGTGCCACAGGCATCCCACGGAGAAAGTTCAAGTTCAACTATTACTCACAACTTCTGCCATTTAAATGATGCAAAATGCCGTTCGAACATTTTTAAGATTTCAACGCAAAGTGTCACCCTAGTCGTGCGAGCGAATGCAAATGTAAAATGCTACTGTATAATTTGCATAGTTCAGGAATTTCTCGCAAGAGTCAAACGCTGAGTAGAGTTTGCTATTTTATAGAGTAGAGAGATTTTTTTTGACGTGAGAGAAGTTCTTAATCTTATTTCCAGACCTCTTGTAAATTTTTTGAATATAATAGTCTCGTCATTAGCTTCAACGGTCACTTTAGATCACTTTTGAAAATGTGTGTTGAATAGCATACAAAACATCAAGTTATAAAAATGCGAAAGCTCACAATGTTTATCAGCGCTGTTTGTGTTTTATTTTTGATCATCCTAGTCGTCCCTGTCATCCTAGTCATCCTAGTCATCCTAGTCATCCCAGTCATCTTAGTCATCCCAGTCATGCCTAGTCGCCCCAGTCATCCCAGTCACCCCAGTCATCCTAGTCATCCCAGTCATCCCTAGTCATCCCAGTCATCCCAGTCATCCCCATCATCCTAGTCATCCTAGTCATCCCAGTCATCCTGGTAATCCTAGTCACACCAGTCATTTCTAGTCACCCCAGCCATCCCAGTCATCCCTAGTCATCCCTAGTTATCCCAGTTTTCTTAGTCTTCCCAGTCATTCTTAGTCATCCCAGTCATCCCAGCCATCCCAGGCATTCTAGTCATTCTGGTCATCCAAGTCGTCCCAGTCATCCCTTGTCATTCCAGTCATCCCTAGTCATTCCAGTCATCCCTAGTCATTCCAGTCATCCCAGTTATCCCAGTTATCCCAGTCATTTCATTCATCCTAGTCATCCCACTCATGGGTACAGTGCTGTGCAAAGGAAAAGCAAACTTAAGTAAACAAATAAAAAATAAATAAATAACGATTTGCAGATAGCACATCCACATAGTGGTTCTTTGTCTACCTGATTCCCGATCGAATTGGAATTTGGAAATGTTGGTTTTTTTGAGGACAGGGGAAAACCGGAGTACCCGGAGAAAAACCTCAAACTTCGCTGACCACCCTAGTTACCCTAGTCATCCTAGTCATCCCAGTCACCCCAGTCACCCTGGATATCCCATTTGTCTCTAGTCATCCTAGTTACCCTACTAATCGCAGTCACCCCAGTAACCCAGTCATCCAGTCACTCCAGTTATCCCAGTCATCTCTTTCATCCTAGACTTCCCAGTCATGGACCTACAGTACTGTGCAACAGAAAAGCAGACTAGGCCAAATTTCATCCTTTGTGTTCGCGTAAATTTGACGAAAGCTACCAAGTGCCCACAAACTTTTGTTGAATCAAACGAAATTTCACTGTCATTTTGTTTCGCATCCACACAAGCAAAATTTCGCATGAGCCAAAATTTGCATTGTTAAAACAAACTTTTTGCTGGAAATAGAAGGGAAGACAGATAGAATGGGACAGATGGACAGATGGATAGGGGAGATGTTTCAAAATTGGGCTTTGGATGATTTGGGTTAAAACTTTTGAAACTTAATAGTTTCCCTATGTTTGATACGAACATATAACCTTTCAAAGTGCTGCTTTCTTTTCAATGATCATAATATTTTATCAATCGTTGTGATCCACTCTCAAAATCAAACTAATACTGACTGTGTTTATTTTTACAAAGACAGTTATTCTTCTTGTCAGCTAAGAAGTTTTGCATAGGTGAAGCGAAATTTCGTTTCTGCTGAGCAAAATATTGTTTGGACACAGCAAAATTTCGTTTTAACAACGGAAATTATTTTTGTCCCACTGGTGTGGAATTTCAACATGAAATTTCGCCAACATTAGAACAATAGATGCAATGACATTTTGCTGCTTTTTCGTCTGAAACAAAAGTTCACAATTTTGTTACTGAAATTCGCAAATTGCAGTGAAGTTTGCTTGAATTTTTTTGCACAATAACGTATTAATCCCAGTCATCCAAGCCATCGCAGTCATCTTCATCAGCCTAAACACCCCAGTCACTCTAATCATCCCAGTGATCCTAGTCATTCTAGTCATCATACATGTACTAGTGGTCCTAGTCATCCCAGCCATCCTAGTCTAATAGTTGTCCTAGCATCCAGGTCACCCTAGCCATCCCAGTTATCCTTGTCATCCCCGTCATCCCAGTTACCCTAGTCATCCTAGTTAGTCATACCAGTCATCCCAGTCATCACACAACAGCTAGACAACAAGTCAGCCAATCAGATTGTAGAATTTGTGATCATCCCATTCCATACTACATTTGTACCTTGATTTTTCCTTTGACTCAGCATCCATCAGTATTTTGGTAGAAGCAGTTATTATAAAATGTACTTGTAAATGTACGGTTGTAAATTTGTATGTAAAAATATGAAATTATTTTCTTGTTTAACAGGAAGCAACTTCAAGAGTGGAGGATTGAGGGTGGTTTGCATCAATGGACACACAGTAGTGATGGACACTTATTACAGAGGGAACAAAACAACTTGCTGGATGACATTAGCATCTAGTACAAGACAACTGGATAATGGAGAGGACAGACTAGAGGACAAACTAGACAGCTGGCTGGATGACATGTATGCACCCAGTACAGGAACTTCATTTAGTGAATAATGGAGAGGATGGACCACAAGGGCAAGGAATAAGAGACATCATGGTCACCTGGTGCAAGGTTGGGCTGAGGAGAGTGGAGAGTCTTGCAACACCTGGTTTGTATTTTGTGGTATATTATTTTTAAAAATCTTAGTTTAAAATTATCTTAATCTTTAAATAAATAACAATAACAATTATAGTATTCTAACACCTGAGAACAATGATTCAAAATTTCTGGCCCTGCCCGGGAGGCCTGAATGTGGGGTACAGCTGGCCTGGGGTTTTCCTCCTAGGAGCAAGTGGACGTACGGGGAGGTTTTTCACCCAGCTGTTGTTCCACAACCCCCATTCACTCAACATTTTCCTAAACACAAGAACAGTAGTTTAATAATTTTATCAGCACATGAACTACACAACAATCATTAATTTAATTACCCAGTTGTTTTATGACTGAGAAAACTTCGCTATGTAGGGGTGTCCGGGGCCTCACAACTATTGTTTAGATTGAAACCCTTTCACATTTCTAAAAGCTTTGACAAGTTTTAATTACTAAAATTCTCGGGGGTCTATGAAGGATTTTCAGGGAATATCAGGAAACCTTCAGAAATTGGGGTTCTTAGAAATAGTTTGGGATGATGTCCAGAAATTTTATTTGGCTTTTATCAGCAAAAATTAAATTTTAAGGGTCTTCATTAGGGCAGGTGAAAATGTATTCAAAAATGTTTTAGACACTTTCTCAGTCGTTGACAAACTGAAAGTAATTAATTGATTCTTAATAATAATTCTAGTGTGTGTGTGCCACCATTGTACAAACAGAGGCCAATGGGGAAATACCATTTATCAGCATTTTTTTACATTCCTTAGGCTTAGAACTTCTATCACAAAATTCCATTGAGCAGTAGTTTTGTTTAACATGAATCCATTAGCTTATGACTGCAGTGGGGGTTAAACAATCTCACAAAGGTTGAGGAAGGTTAAGATCACATTTCAAGCACAGGTTTTTGTTTCACTGTTTTGATCAGTAAATCAGTGTGACAATTGGTGGGGCTTCTTGTAAGGTTACTGGTTGCAGGTTGCTTTGGTTACTTCCTTGCACCTTCCTTGATAGTTATTCATAATGTAAAGGAGAGGTTCTTACCACCAGTGTTCTATGCACCAGCTCCCAAGCTCATCTATAAGTGATAAATTTGGTGAGTCAGGTGTTTGCTGCCAAAGCACAGGTAGTACAAATTCACCAAAAAGGAGACACTGCATGATCTGAAATTTTCCATTTAATCTCTCAAAGTTGCAACAAGAAAAGACAAGTAGCCAAATATTGTTCCCGTGGAACAATAGTAAAAAAAGTAAATTGTGTTTGCTGTGAGAAAGAATTTATGGGTTCTTATCTCTCTGTGATTTTGTTCAAATTATTGACTATTTCGTGATATAATTAAAAAGTAGAGTAAGATTTTGTGCTTTCTAGAACTAGGGTCTTGGATAAGATATAGATATTTTTACCATTTGATAAAAACAGCAGTTCAGGTCTGAAATACACGCAGGGTAGAGAAAATCACGTAATAAATATTATGTTGGTCAGAAGTAGGACTAAGGTTTCCAGAACACAATCATGCTATGCAATAATTATTCTCATAATATGTAGTCTACAATAGCTCTCTTGATTCAAAACATTGAGGTAACCAGACTTTTTAGCGTAAATCTTTTTTTTTCCAAGGAAGATTTGTCAATTTTATTTTTAAATATGGCAAATTTAGAGGCTTTAAACTCATCAGTCCACGTTCATTTGAATTGGAGACATAATTATAATGAATTTCATTGCTGCTGAAAACTGGTAACCTAATGTTTTTAACTGCTCATTGGAATCTTGTTCAAGGTCAGTTGTCATTTTAGGTTGATACAAATGCTTTGGTCATTAATTAGTATTCACTATAAGAAAACTATTAAGGATAGTATAAATTGTGGAAATCAACACCTTGCTGCCAAAATTTCACTGACGAAGAGCCATTTTCTGCCCTCGTCATACTAACAGCACTGTTCTTGACTTCGACAAATTATCTGGAAAAAATCATTGTCAGGTTAAGGTTTTCCACATTTAGGCTCTTGATTTTGGTACCACTGTGTTGTTCCTGTTTTATGAGCAAAGGGAGCAGTGAAAATTTAATCAAATATTTTATTTTTTTATCCTCTCAGGTGAATAAACATTAATCAGGAAGGTTACATATAATCTCAAAATTTAGCTCTGAAACACAAAAGAACAGTTACATGCAATGGGACAGTTCTTGTATAATTATTACATTTCAGCCCGCAGTACTCTGCGAAAAAGTTCGTAAATTACAACAGTTGGATGTGAGCATGATTGGTAACATTGCTTCCTTTGTTCATAATAATGGTAATATATTATTATTATTATTATTATTATTATTATTATTATTATTATTATTATTATTATTACTATTATTATTTGTCATTAGACCAGTTTTACAATTGCCTCATACAACTGCAAACCACCAGAATAGTTTAAGGTTTTGTTTTTGCTTTTGTTTTTAATTATTTTTGTAGCCTGTGGAAACAACCAGCTTTTCACAATGCCTCCACTGGTTTGTTTTCTGAGAAAACAGAAATTTCATACTGATGACATGTCACTACCCAGATCTAGGTAGTGATGGGTCACCAGTGTGGAATTTCTGCAATCATTTAGGAGGAAACCAGTGGTGTCATGGTGAACTGTTGGCTGTTTTCTTAGGCTCACATCTTTGGAATTACTTTATTTAAATATGAAGCTTTAAGGGAGAAAATTATTGGAATTCTGGTGGTGTTGTAGTCAGTGGAAGCCATTGTAAAGATAATTAATGGTCTATTGTAATCCTACAGGTGTACATAATTTAAACAACAAACAGCAAGCCCAGTAGCACACATAAAACTTAACCAGTCATCAATTGAAATGAATTAATTCTTTACTAGCATAATTTATTCATGGTCAGAAACTAAGGGTCTCCTTATTGGCTTTGACAAAAATCAATTTGAATACATTTTATTCATTATCTCAAATCTAAATTTTTTTGGCATACTACAAGGCATAAGATCTTGCTGGTGACTGAAAGTTTACTGTCAAAAAGGAACAAAACAAAAAAATAGAAAAAGTATTTTGCATGTAAGGTTAACTTACAGTAATACAAAGCATTGGGTGTCAACTCAGTGTCATTATTCAGGCTAGATTTATCAACGACTTAATACTTATTTAATACTGTTTAAGGTCATCACTGGTCTGCTTGTTATTACAAACTTTCATTCTACTGCAATTCTAGAAAAACAGATTACACTGACTCCACAGTTGCAGCTTCGCAAGTGTTTTTGGAATAGCTTTCAAACATCCTTGTAGCGTTTTCTAGGTTTGTTGATTTAAGACAGCAGACTATTGGTTACCATCACATTCGTTTTAATTAAGTTTAGATTATGATTTTATAATACAATAATAAGCAAGTCCACATTTCTTGGTGTTGCAAAATTTCCTTCTTAAATATCAGTTATCAGTTTGTTTTTTTGCTTGTTTTATTTATTTTTATTTTTTTTCTTACACTCTAGGTTTTTGCTCCTCAGCAGTTTAGCATGTTGCTATTTGCTGGTAGTGATGTGCTGTTATAAAAAACTAGTAAAAATAGGGTTATAACTAATTTTTTTATTTTTTCAGAATTTTTTTGTAACACCAAGTAATGTGGGGCTATTATGTTTTTAAAGTGCTAATGGGCTTGCATTTTCTACTTAAGATGTTAGCTTCTTATCTAATTTCAGATCTCAGGTGGCACACTCACAAGATTAGGAGCCCATCACTTGGGAAAGGTCATGTTTAATCTAGCCAACCTCGCCCCTGCTGGGCTGTGGAAGCTCTGCCTCTGAGAAGGTGTGTTTCTGATGTCCTCTGAGATATTCCAACGGAAAAGTCCTGGAAAACTTTATCTGATCCTGTAATTCTTGCTGGGGGCAGTTTGGCACTTGGAAGATTTGGTCGTTTGTTCCCAAGTGGGGAGGACAACGTGAAGGAAGGTGAGAGTTTGCTTCTCTTGTTTTTAGAGTTTCATTCATTTTGTTATGATACCACACCTTTTTTCAAATTAAAACGCATTTCGACCCAAGAAGGAGCTTGTCTGCAAACAATATATTGAGAATGTTCATCTGTCTTGGATGTGATTTACAGGGGTGCTAGCATTGTGCTCCCCGGCTTAAGGAAAGGTGTGTGGAAGGAGGATTCGTGGGCAAGGATTGGACGCTGAATTGCACTGGTTTGACTTACCTGAATTTTCACAAATGACATCAAATTGAACTGATAGTCGCTAAGAATCTCTCTAATGGGGACAACTGGTTATGGATTTCTCTTCTAAACCTAAACCTTGCATAGCCCTAACATATAATTTATAGGTAGCTTTCCAAAAATCGCAAAAATTTTAAGTCGCATAAAAATAGTTTTTGTTCTTAATTTTCTTTTCTTCCCCAAAATGCAATATTTCCGTGTAGGTTTTGAGTCATTAAACCATATAAACAAAACATCGCTCATATAATAGGTCTGACTCCTTTTCCCTAAATATTTAAAAATAATGAAAACTAAGTTAGGGTGCATCAACATCTGTTTTTTTGCCTGTTGATTTTTGGTCAACTGGAAACAACAAGTGAAGAAATGTTGCTGTTGATGTTCATCTAAGGTAATTTATTTTTCCTTTGATAAAAAAGAGATCGAAATTTATAAATGTAGGTGTTAAACCATCAGGACAAAAACAATAACGACTGGTCAAATAGCTTGATTAATCAGACAGCTGTGGTAGTCTACTCTATTTCCTTGTTGGTAAGAGGGATATAGAATAGATTTCTATGGACTGTGTGGTAAATCTGATAATTTGACCTAAATATTTGAATGTCGGATAGTTTTTTTGAACACAGCATCATAGACATTTTCCTAACTCTTACTTTTCTTGGTGGTGACTTCAATTGATATTTTCAAAATTGGGTTTCTGAGGAGGACTGAACCCAAGTGTTTCAGATCCTTTTCGTTTCATCCCCAGTCCTTTATCGGAAACCCGATTTGAAGTGTCCATTTCAGTCACGACCATTTAATTTTTATGCAGCGGCTTTGGTGTTTCAACGCTTTTTAAAGAGCTATTGTCACGTTCGTCATGCAAAGCTGTTAAAGTCGGCTTGCGTGACTATTGTGACTAAAGCTAAAATATGCGGGAAAACATCACGGCAAGCTGCATAAATAAAGACTTAAAGTAGAATCCAAATTTTTCCCGAAAACATTAACTTTTATTAGGTTTACAATTCTCTTGTGCTAATTTTTCTTAAGAAAAAATTAACCTTTTTTCGAAAACCGACGCGGCACTAATTTTAAAGAATCGCAACTTTGTTTTGATATCAATAGAATGAAATTAAACATCTAGATGCGTAATTAATGGGCACTGAATCTTAGGTTCATTAAATTATTATGTAGAAAAAAATCACGGCGAGCTACATAAATAAAGCCAAAATTTTTCCTAGAAACAATAACTTTGATTAGGTTTACAATTCTCTCGCGGTAATTTTCCTCAGGAAAAATAAACCCTTTTCGAACGCCGAAGTAGCGCGGGTTTTAAATAACTGCAGCCTTTAATCATAAGAGCAGGTTATTTTTGAATTAATCAAAACATCTTAAAGCAAAATTTATGCGGCACTGAATCAGTGACGCGTAAACCTTGCTTCAAAATGTTTTGCTTAATTTCTTTCAGAAATTTTAGAATGACAACAATAATAACGCAAAAGCGATAAGACAACCAAATTTCTTTTGATTTAGGTCTAAACATTAAACATTAAATAGGGCAAAAGAAATCCTGTATCAGAAGCTCTCAATAGGGAGATTATTATTGACTTGTGTTCTTTGGTGAAGTTTGAGGAATGAAGGTCCGGTCAGACTAAGCGGGATACGGTGTTTAATTCTTGCCTTCGTTTGCCGACGGAAGCGCACTTAGTACTGAGTTTCACTCTGGTAGGGCCCTTTTTTTTCTCATCTACGGCTCTTGGGGATTTACGATATATTGACTTTGTAGACACGCAACTTCGATAAAAATTTAACTTTTCACTAAAATGATATTGGCTAATTTTTATTCCAAATTAATTTGGTGTGGTATTGTGACAAAGTTGAATGAGACCCTGAGGACATGAGGAGCAAACTCTCACTTTCCTTTACGCTGTCCTCCCCACTTAGGAACAAACGGCTGAATTTTCTAAGTGTCTAACTGCCCCCAGCTTGAATAAAGGGATCAGATAAAACAGACCAGGATTTTAAAGTTGGAATATTCAATGAGGACAGAAGAATCAACACCGACTCGGAGCAGAGTGGAAGCAGCTCGGCAGGGGCGAGGAAGGCTAGATTACTTTTTTTTACATTTTTTTTTATTGTAAATAAATGGACAACAGAGACAAGTTTTATTTCTTCAATAAAGTATTGCTATCTTGAGTACCCGTGCTGTTTACTTTGTAATACCAACTACTTGAGTGAACCAGATAAACACACTAAAGGCTCGGACACAGCAAAACATTGTGCGCAGTAAAGACTTGTTTACACCAGCGACATAAACACAAGCACAAGTTTTATTAAGTGCGGACGTTATAGCGCAAGAATAAACACAAACACAGGAGAAAGTAGGCACTCATTCTTTCTATGCTCACCACTAATTAACGCATTTAAAGAACAAGTACAGGAAAAACAAACGAGTTCGCTTTATTCTTCTTGTATTTGTCCTTAAATTGCGTGAATTAGTGACAAGAACATGAATAATGAGTGTATTCCTTCTTTCCATGTTTCTGCTTATGATGATCTCACCGCACTCAGTTGTTGTCTTCCGGTTTCGCTTGTGTTCATGTCGCTAGTATATACTTGTCTTTAACTTACACCGTTTTCCAGCCAAGTGATTGTTGCATAAAATGTTGTAAAAGATAGGTCGCATTTAAGAAATAATTGTTTTTCTTTACACATCGCACGCAAAAATCTCAGGGCCGAAAAACGACGTAATTTTACTGCGCACAATATTTCATTGTATCCGAGCCTTTACGTTTGACAAAACCACACGTACTTCAAATACAAAGTACAAGTGTCGATTAAAACTTTGGAAAAACAAACGTCGCAAAGCAGCGAAATCAAAACACGCAAGTAAAAGGAATCGGCAATTCATTAAGAGACCTTTTACCCACGCAAATTGTTTCCCTGGTCAGCAACATTTAAAGGTCTCCCTTAAAACCAACACTCGTATTTTGAAATTAGAGTACTAGGTGGTTTAAATCAAGAGAGAGCTAAGTTCTGCTTTTAATAAAATCTTAGTAAAGCTTCACGATAAAAAATCAGGCGAATCTTCACAAACCAGGCTGCATTTCGACTCAAAGTACGCCCTAAAAAAGTGCTTTTAATACAGAAAGAGTAAAAAATGTGTCTTATTCTTATGAAATAAAAATGGTGCAGTCTTCCTTGAGGTGGCTCTTGGGGTGGTCACGCAGAGACAAAAACATTGCGTAAACGATCTCAAGGACAACTGCAATTTTGTAGCAAATTGGAAATCAAAAATTCAAAACGTGGAACATTTTGCGATACAAACCAATTATTTATAAAGTCAGTCTGAAATTACACAACAAAGCGTTACCCAAGACCTTTTGCATTCATACCGAAAACCTTTTTTTTTCCCACAGTGATGAAAATGTCAATTCTCCCTTTCAGTCAAAACATAAAATTTCCCTTTCTCTCTTATCAAATGGACCTGGAAATAATGTTTCAAGATCACCTAGTTAAAGAAAAAGCCCTCCTAGACTATAAAAATATCTGTTTCACAAAGTGGCAACATTGTATTTCTCCCAAGGGGTTAACCTATGATTGTGGTCAAAAATTGGAAAATACTCCTTGCTTTGTTTTGGGACAAAAATAAGCCTGGAAATAATGTTTAATGATCGTCTTGTTAGAAAACAAGCCCTCCTACACTATAAAAAAGCTGATTTTACAAAGTGCCCATATTGACTTTTTTTCAAAGGGGGTACCCCATGATTGTGGTCACAAATTGGAAATTACTCCTTCCTTTGTTTTGGGACAAAAATAAGCCTTGAAATAATGTTTGATGATGGTCTAGTTAGAAAACAAGCCCTCCTACACTATAAAAAAGCTGATTTTACAAAGTGGCCATATTGACTTTTTTTCAAAGGGGGTACCCCATGATTGTGGTCACAAATTGGAAATTACTCCTTGCTTTGTTTTGGGACAAAAATAAGCCTTGAAATAATGTTTGATGATCGTCTAGTAAGAAAACAAGCCCTCCTACACTATAAAAAAGCTGATTATAAAAAGTGGCCATCTTGGCTTTTTTTCAAAGGGGGTACCCCATGATTGTGGTCACAAATTGGAAATTACTCCTTGCTTTGTTTTGGGACAAAAATAAGCCTTGAAATAATGTTTGATGATGGTCTTGTTAGAAAACAAGCCCTCCTACAACATAAAAAAGCTGATTTTACAAAGTGGCCATATTGACTTTTTTTCAAAGGGGGTACCCCATCATTGTGGTCACAAATTGGAAATTACTCCTTGCTTTGTTTTGGGACAAAAATAAGCCTTGAAATAATGTTTGATGATGGTCTAGTTAGAAAACAAGCCCTCCTACAACATAAAAAAGCTGATTTTACAAAGTGGCCATATTGACTTTTTTTCAAAGGGGGTACCCCATGATTGTGGTCACAAATTGGAAATTACTCCTTGCTTTGTTTTGGGACAAAAATAAGCCTTGAAATAATGTTTGATGATCGTCTAGTTAGAAAACAAGCCCTCCTACACTATAAAAAAGCTGATTATAAAAAGTGGCCATCTTGGCCTTTTTTCAAAGGGGGTACCCCATGATTGTGGTCACAAATTGGAAATTACTCCTTGCTTTGTTTTGGGACAAAAATAAGCCTTGAAATAATGTTTGATGATGGTCTTGTTAGAAAACAAGCCCTCCTACAACATAAAAAAGCTGATTTTACAAAGTGGCCATATTGACTTTTTTTCAAAGGGGGTACCCCATGATTGTGGTCACAAATTGGAAATTACTCCTTGCTTTGTTTTGGGACAAAAATAAGCCTTGAAATAATGTTTGATGATCGTCTAGTAAGAAAACAAGCCCTCCTACACTATAAAAAAGCTGATTATAAAAAGTGGCCATCTTGGCTTTTTTTCAAAGGGGGTACCCCATGATTGTGGTCACAAATTGGAAATTACTCCTTGCTTTGTTTTGGGACAAAAATAAGCCTTGAAATAATGTTTGATGATGGTCTTGTTAGAAAACAAGCCCTCCTACAACATAAAAAAGCTGATTTTACAAAGTGGCCATATTGACTTTTTTTCAAAGGGGGTACCCCATCATTGTGGTCACAAATTGGAAATTACTCCTTGCTTTGTTTTGGGACAAAAATAAGCCTTGAAATAATGTTTGATGATGGTCTAGTTAGAAAACAAGCCCTCCTACACTATAAAAAAGCTGATTTTACAAAGTGGCCATATTGACTTTTTTTCAAAGGGGGTACCCCATCATTGTGGTCACAAATTGGAAATTACTCCTTGCTTTGTTTTGGGACAAAAATAAGCCTTGAAATAATGTTTGATGATCGTCTAGTTAGAAAACAAGCCCTCCTACACTATAAAAAAGCTGATTATAAAAAGTGGCCATCTTGGCTTTTTTTCAAAGGGGGTACCCCATGATTGTGGTCACAAATTGGAAATTACTCCTTGCTTTGTTTTGGGACAAAAATAAGCCTTGAAATAATGTTTGATGATGGTCTTGTTAGAAAACAAGCCCTCCTACAACATAAAAAAGCTGATTTTACAAAGTGGCCATATTGACTTTTTTTCAAAGGCTGTACCCCATGATTGTGGTCACAAATTGGAAATTACTCCTTCCTTTGTTTTGGGACAAAAATAAGCCTTGAAATAATGTTTGATGATGGTCTAGTTAGAAAACAAGCCCTCCTAAAACATAAAAAAGCTGATTTTACAAAGTGGCCATATTGACTTTTTTTCAAAGGGGGTACCCCATGATTGTGGTCACAAATTGGAAATTACTCCTTGCTTTGTTTTGGGACAAAAATAAGCCTTGAAATAATGTTTGATGATGGTCTAGTTAGAAAACAAGCCCTCCTACACTATAAAAAAGCTGATTTTACAAAGTGGCCATATTGACTTTTTTTCAAAGGGGGTACCCCATGATTGTGGTCACAAATTGGAAATTACTCCTTGCTTTGTTTTGGGACAAAAATAAGCCTTGAAATAATGTTTGATGATGGTCTAGTTAGAAAACAAGCCCTCCTACACTATAAAAAAGCTGATTTTACAAAGTGGCCATATTGACTTTTTTTCAAAGGGGGTACCCCATCATTGTGGTCACAAATTGGAAATTACTCCTTGCTTTGTTTTGGGACAAAAATAAGCCTTGAAATAATGTTTGATGATCGTCTAGTAAGAAAAAAAGCCCTCCTACACTATAAAAAAGCTGATTATAAAAAGTGGCCATCTTGGCTTTTTTTCAAAGGGGGTACCCCATGATTGTGGTCACAAATTGGAAATTACTCCTTGCTTTGTTTTGGGACAAAAATAAGCCTTGAAATAATGTTTGATGATGGTCTTGTTAGAAAACAAGCCCTCCTACAACATAAAAAAGCTGATTTTACAAAGTGGCCATATTGACTTTTTTTCAAAGGGGGTACCCCATGATTGTGGTCACAAATTGGAAATTACTCCTTGCTTTGTTTTGGGACAAAAATAAGCCTTGAAATAATGTTTGATGATGGTCTTGTTAGAAAACAAGCCCTCCTACAACATAAAAAAGCTGATTTTACAAAGTGGCCATATTGACTTTTTTTCAAAGGGTGTACCCCATGATTGTGGTCACAAATTGGAAATTACTCCTTCCTTTGTTTTGGGACAAAAATAAGCCTTGAAATAATGTTTGATGATGGTCTAGTTAGAAAACAAGCCCTCCTACAACATAAAAAAGCTGATTTTACAAAGTGGCCATATTGACTTTTTTTCAAAGGGGGTACCCCATCATTGTGGTCACAAATTGGAAATTACTCCTTGCTTTGTTTTGGGACAAAAATAAGCCTTGAAATAATGTTTGATGATCGTCTAGTTAGAAAACAAGCCCTCCTACACTATAAAAAAGCTGATTATAAAAAGTGGCCATCTTGGCTTTTTTTCAAAGGGGGTACCCCATGATTGTGGTCACAAATTGGAAATTACTCCTTGCTTTGTTTTGGGACAAAAATAAGCCTTGAAATAATGTTTGATGATGGTCTTGTTAGAAAACAAGCCCTCCTACAACATAAAAAAGCTGATTTTACAAAGTGGCCATATTGACTTTTTTTCAAAGGCTGTACCCCATGATTGTGGTCACAAATTGGAAATTACTCCTTGCTTTGTTTTGGGACAAAAATAAGCCTTGAAATAATGTTTGATGATGGTCTAGTTAGAAAACAAGCCCTCCTAAAACATAAAAAAGCTGATTTTACAAAGTGGCCATATTGACTTTTTTTCAAAGGGGGTACCCCATGATTGTGGTCACAAATTGGAAATTACTCCTTGCTTTGTTTTGGGACAAAAATAAGCCTTGAAATAATGTTTGATGATGGTCTAGTTAGAAAACAAGCCCTCCTACACTATAAAAAAGCTGATTTTACAAAGTGGCCATATTGACTTTTTTTCAAAGGGGGTACCCCATCATTGTGGTCACAAATTGGAAATTACTCCTTGCTTTGTTTTGGGACAAAAATAAGCCTTGAAATAATGTTTGATGATCGTCTAGTTAGAAAACAAGCCCTCCTACACTATAAAAAAGCTGATTATAAAAAGTGGCCATCTTGGCTTTTTTTCAAAGGGGGTACCCCATGATTGTGGTCACAAATTGGAAATTACTCCTTGCTTTGTTTTGGGACAAAAATAAGCCTTGAAATAATGTTTGATGATGGTCTTGTTAGAAAACAAGCCCTCCTACAACATAAAAAAGCTGATTTTACAAAGTGGCCATATTGACTTTTTTTCAAAGGCTGTACCCCATGATTGTGGTCACAAATTGGAAATTACTCCTTGCTTTGTTTTGGGACAAAAATAAGCCTTGAAATAATGTTTGATGATGGTCTAGTTAGAAAACAAGCCCTCCTAAAACATAAAAAAGCTGATTTTACAAAGTGGCCATATTGACTTTTTTTCAAAGGGGGTACCCCATGATTGTGGTCACAAATTGGAAATTACTCCTTGCTTTGTTTTGGGACAAAAATAAGCCTTGAAATAATGTTTGATGATGGTCTAGTTAGAAAACAAGCCCTCCTACACTATAAAAAAGCTGATTTTACAAAGTGGCCATATTGACTTTTTTTCAAAGGGGGTACCCCATCATTGTGGTCACAAATTGGAAATTACTCCTTGCTTTGTTTTGGGACAAAAATAAGCCTTGAAATAATGTTTGATGATCGTCTAGTTAGAAAACAAGCCCTCCTACACTATAAAAAAGCTGATTATAAAAAGTGGCCATCTTGGCTTTTTTTCAAAGGGGGTACCCCATCATTGTGGTCACAAATTGGAAATTACTCCTTGCTTTGTTTTGGGACAAAAATAAGCCTTGAAATAATGTTTGATGATGGTCTAGTTAGAAAACAAGCCCTCCTACACTATAAAAAAGCTGATTTTACAAAGTGGCCATATTGACTTTTTTTCAAAGGGGGTACCCCATGATTGTCGTCACAAATTGGAAATTACTCCTTGCTTTGTTTTGGGACAAAAATAAGCCTTGAAATAATGTTTGATGATGGTCTAGTTAGAAAACAAGCCCTCCTACACTATAAAAAAGCTGATTTTACAAAGTGGCCATATTGACTTTTTTTCAAAGGGGGTACCCCATCATTGTGGTCACAAATTGGAAATTACTCCTTGCTTTGTTTTGGGACAAAAATAAGCCTTGAAATAATGTTTGATGATGGTCTAGTTAGAAAACAAGCCCTCCTACACTATAAAAAAGCTGAGTTTACAAAGTGCCCATATTGACTTTTTTTCAAAGGGGGTATCCCATGATTGTGGTCACAAATTGGAAATTACTCCTTCCTTTGTTTTGGGACAAAAATAAGCCTTGAAATAATGTTTGATGATCGTCTAGTAAGAAAACAAGCCCTCCTACACTATAAAAAAGCTGATTATAAAAAGTGGCCATCTTGGCTTTTTTTCAAAGGGGGTACCCCATCATTGTGGTCACAAATTGGAAATTACTCCTTGCTTTGTTTTGGGACAAAAATAAGCCTTGAAATAATGTTTGATGATGGTCTTGTTAGAAAACAAGCCCTCCTACAACATAAAAAAGCTGATTTTACAAAGTGGCCATATTGACTTTTTTTCAAAGGGGGTACCCCATCATTGTGGTCACAAATTGGAAATTACTCCTTGCTTTGTTTTGGGACAAAAATAAGCCTTGAAATAATGTTTGATGATGGTCCTGTTAGAAAACAAGCCCTCCTACAACATAAAAAAGCTGATTTTACAAAGTGGCCATATTGACTTTTTTTCAAAGGGGGTACCCCATCATTGTGGTCACAAATTGGAAATTACTCCTTGCTTTGTTTTGGGACAAAAATAAGCCTTGAAATAATGTTTGATGATCGTCTAGTAAGAAAACAAGCCCTCCTACACTATAAAAAAGCTGATTATAAAAAGTGGCCATCTTGGCTTTTTTTCAAAGGGGGTACCCCATCATTGTGGTCACAAATTGGAAATTACTCCTTGCTTTGTTTTGGGACAAAAATAAGCCTTGAAATAATGTTTGATGATGGTCTTCTTAGAAAACAAGCCCTCCTAAACTATTAAAAAGCTGATTTTACAAATTGGCCATATTGACTTTTTTTCAAAGGCTGTACCCCATGATTGTGGTCACAAATTGGAAATTACTCCTTGCTTTGTTTCGGGACAAAAATAAGCCTTGAAATAATGTTTGATGATGGTCTAGTTAGAAAACAAGCCCTCCTACAACATAAAAAAGCTGATTTTACAAAGTGGCCATATTGACTTTTTTTCAAAGGGGGTACCCCATCATTGTGGTCACAAATTGGAAATTACTCCTTGCTTTGTTTTGGGACAAAAATAAGCCTTGAAATAATGTTTGATGATCGTCTAGTTAGAAAACAAGCCCTCCTACACTATAAAAAAGCTGATTATAAAAAGTGGCCATCTTGGCTTTTTTTCAAAGGGGGTACCCCATGATTGTGGTCACAAATTGGAAATTACTCCTTGCTTTGTTTTGGGACAAAAATAAGCCTTGAAATAATGTTTGATGATGGTCTTGTTAGAAAACAAGTCTTCCTACAACATAAAAAAGCTGATTTTACAAAGTGGCCATATTGATTTTTTTTCAAAGGGTGTACCCCATGATTGTGGTCACAAATTGGAAATTACTCCTTCCTTTGTTTTGGGACAAAAATAACCCTTGAAATAATGTTTGATGATGGTCTAGTTAGAAAACAAGCCCTCCTAAAACATAAAAAAGCTGATTTTACAAAGTGGCCATATTGACTTTTTTTCAAAGGGGGTACCCCATGATTGTGGTCACAAATTGGAAATTACTCCTTGCTTTGTTTTGGGACAAAAATAAGCCTTGAAATAATGTTTGATGATGGTCTAGTTAGAAAACAAGCCCTCCTACACTATAAAAAAGCTGATTTTACAAAGTGGCCATATTGACTTTTTTTCAAAGGGGGTACCCCATCATTGTGGTCACAAATTGGAAATTACTCCTTGCTTTGTTTTGGGACAAAAATAAGCCTTGAAATAATGTTTGATGATGGTCTAGTTAGAAAACAAGCCCTCTTACACTATAGAAAAGCTGATTTTACAAAGTGGCCATATTGACTTTTTTTCAAAGGGGGTACCCCATCATTGTGGTCACAAATTGGAAATTACTCCTTGCTTTGTTTTGGGACAAAAATAAGCCTTGAAATAATGTTTGATGATGGTCTTGTTAGAAAACAAGCCCTCCTACAACATAAAAAAGCTGATTTTACAAAGTGGCCATATTGACTTTTTTTCAAAGGGGGTACCCCATGATTGTGGTCACAAATTGGAAAGTACTCCTTGCTTTGTTTTGGGACAAAAATAAGCCTTGAAATAATGTTTGATGATGGTCTAGTTAGAAAACAAGCCCTCCTACACTATAAAAAAGCTGATTTTACAAAGTGGCCATATTGACTTTTTTTCAAAGGGGGTACCCCATCATTGTGGTCACAAATTGGAAATTACTCCTTGCTTTGTTTTGGGACAAAAATAAGCCTTGAAATAATGTTTGATGATGGTCTAGTTAGAAAACAAGCCCTCCTACACTATAAAAAAGCTGATTTTACAAAGTGGCCATATTGACTTTTTTTCAAAGGGGGTACCCCATGATTGTGGTCACAAATTGGAAATTACTCCTTGCTTTGTTTTGGGACAAAAATAAGCCTAGAAATAATGTTTGATGATGGTCTAGTTAGAAAACAAGCCCTCCTAAAACATAAAAAAGCTGATTTTACAAAGTGGCCATATTGACTTTTTTTCAAAGGGGGTACCCCATCATTGTGGTCACAAATTGGAAATTACTCCTTGCTTTGTTTTGGGACAAAAATAAGCCTTGAAATAATGTTTGATGATGGTCTAGTTAGAAAACAAGCCCTCCTACACTATAAAAAAGCTGATTTTACAAAGTGGCCATATTGACTTTTTTTCAAAGGGGGTACCCCATGATTGTGGTCACAAATTGGAAATTACTCCTTGCTTTGTTTTGGGACAAAAATAAGCCTAGAAATAATGTTTGATGATGGTCTAGTTAGAAAACAAGCCCTCCTAAAACATAAAAAAGCTGATTTTACAAAGTGGCCATATTGACTTTTTTTCAAAGGGGGTACCCCATCATTGTGGTCACAAATTGGAAATTACTCCTTGCTTTGTTTTGGGACAAAAATAAGCCTTGAAATAATGTTTGATGATCGTCTAGTAAGAAAACAAGCCCTCCTACACTATAAAAAAGCTGATTATAAAAAGTGGCCATTTTGGCTTTTTTTCAAAGGGGGTACCCCATGATTGTCGTCACAAATTGGAAATTACTCCTTGCTTTGTTTTAAGACAAAAATAAGCCTAGAAATAATGTTTGATGATCGTCTAGTTAGAAAACAAGCCCTCCTACACTATAAAAAAGCTGATTATAAAAAGTGGCCATTTTGGCTTTTTTTCAAAGGGGGTACCCCATGATTGTCGTCACAAATTGGAAATTACTCCTTGCTTTGTTTTGGGACAAAAATAAGCCTTGAAATAATGTTTGATGATGGTCTAGTTAGAAAACAAGCCCTCCTACAACCTAAAAAAGCTGATTTTACAAAGTGGCCATATTGACTTTTTTTCAAAGGGGGTACCCCACCATTAAAGTCACAAACTGGAAATTACTCCTTGCTTTGTTTTGGGACAAAAATAAGCCTTGAAATAATGTTTGATGATGGTCTAGTTAGAAAACAAGCACTCCTACAGTATAAAAAAGCTGATTTTACAATGTGGCCATATTGACTTTTTTTCAAAGGGGGTACCCCATCATTGTGGTCACAAATTGGAAATTACTCCTTGCTTTGTTTTGGGACAAAAATAAGCCTTGAAATAATGTTTGATGATGGTCTTGTTAGAAAACAAGCCCTCCTACACTATAGAAAAGCTGATTTTACAAAGTGGCCATATTGACTTTTTTTCAAAGGGGGTACCCCATCATTGTGGTCACAAATTGGAAATTACTCCTTGCTTTGTTTTGGGACAAAAATAAGCCTTGAAATAATGTTTGATGATGGTCTAGTTAGAAAACAAGCCCTCCTACACTATTAAAAAGCTGATTTTACAAAGTGGCCATATTGACTTTTTTTCAAAGGGGGTACCCCACCATTAACGTCACAAATTGGAAATTACTCCTTGCTTTGTTTTGGGACAAAAATAAGCCTTGAAATAATGTTTGATGATGGTCTAGTTAGAAAACAAGCACTCCTACAGTATAAAAAGGCTGATTTTACAATGTGGCCATATTGACTTTTTTTCAAAGGGGGTACCCCATCATTGTGGTCACAAATTGGAAATTACTCCTTGCTTTGTTTTGGGACAAAAATAAGCCTTGAAATAATGTTTGATGATCGTCTAGTTAGAAAACAAGCTCTGCTAAAACATAAAAAAGCTGATTTTACAAAGTGGCCATATTGACTTTTTTTCAAAGGGGGTACCCCATCATTGTGGTCACAAATTGGAAATTACTCCTTGCTTTGTTTTGGGACAAAAATAAGCCTTGAAATAATGTTTGATGATGGTCTAGTTAGAAAACAAGCCCTCCTACACTATAAAAAAGCTGATTTTACAAAGTGGCCATATTGACTTTTTTTCAAAGGGGGTACCCCATCATTGTGGTCACAAATTGGAAATTACTCCTTGCTTTGTTTTGGGACAAAAATAAGCCTAGAAATAATGTTTGATGATCGTCTAGTTAGAAAACAAGCCCTCCTACAACATAAAAAAGCTGATTTTACAAAGTGGCCATATTGACTTTTTTTCAAAGGGGGTACCCCATCATTGTGGTCACAAATTGGAAATTACTCCTTGCTTTGTTTTGGGACAAAAATAAGCCTAGAAATAATGTTTGATGATGGTCTAGTTAGAAAACAAGCCCTCCTAAAACATAAAAAAGCTGATTTTACAAAGTGGCCATATTGACTTTTTTTCAAAGGGGGTACCCCATGATTGTGGTCACAAATTGGAAATTACTCCTTGCTTTGTTTTGGGACAAAAATAAGCCTAGAAATAATGTTTGATGATCGTCTAGTTAGAAAACAAGCCCTCCTACACTATAAAAAAGCTGATTATAAAAAGTGTCCATTTTGGCTTTTTTTCAAAGGGGGTACCCCATGATTGTCGTCACAAATTGGAAATTACTCCTTGCTTTGTTTTAAGACAAAAAAAAGCCTAGAAATAATGTTTGATGATCGTCTAGTTAGAAAACAAGCCCTCCTACACTATAAAAAAGCTGATTATAAAAAGTGGCCATTTTGGCTTTTTTTCAAAGGGGGTACCCCATGATTGTCGTCACAAATTGGAAATTACTCCTTGCTTTGTTTTGGGACAAAAATAAGCCTTGAAATAATGTTTAATGATGGTCTAGTTAGAAAACAAGCCCTCCTACAACCTAAAAAAGCTGATTTTACAAAGTGGCCATATTGACTTTTTTTCAAAGGGGGTACCCCACCATTAAAGTCACAAACTGGAAATTACTCCTTGCTTTGTTTTGGGACAAAAATAAGCCTTGAAATAATGTTTGATGATCGTCTAGTTAGAAAACAAGCACTCCTACAGTATAAAAAAGCTGATTTTACAATGTGGCCATATTGACTTTTTTTCAAAGGGGGTACCCCATGATTGTGGTCACAAATTGGAAATTACTCCTTGCTTTGTTTTGGGACAAAAATAAGCCTAGAAATAATGTTTGATGATGGTCTAGTTAGAAAACAAGCCCTCCTAAAACATAAAAAAGCTGATTTTACAAAGTGGCCATATTGACTTTTTTTCAAAGGGGGTACCCCATGATTGTGGTCACAAATTGGAAATTACTCCTTGCTTTGTTTTGGGACAAAAATAAGCCTAGAAATAATGTTTGATGATCGTCTAGTTAGAAAACAAGCCCTCCTACACTATAAAAAAGCTGATTATAAAAAGTGGCCATTTTGGCTTTTTTTCAAAGGGGGTACCCCATGATTGTCGTCACAAATTGGAAATTACTCCTTGCTTTGTTTTAAGACAAAAATAAGCCTAGAAATAATGTTTGATGATCGTCTAGTTAGAAAACAAGCCCTCCTACACTATAAAAAAGCTGATTATAAAAAGTGGCCATTTTGGCTTTTTTTCAAAGGGGGTACCCCATGATTGTCGTCACAAATTGGAAATTACTCCTTGCTTTGTTTTGGGACAAAAATAAGCCTTGAAATAATGTTTGATGATGGTCTAGTTAGAAAACAAGCCCTCCTACAACCTAAAAAAGCTGATTTTACAAAGTGGCCATATTGACTTTTTTTCAAAGGGGGTACCCCACCATTAAAGTCACAAACTGGAAATTACTCCTTGCTTTGTTTTGGGACAAAAATAAGCCTTGAAATAATGTTTGATGATGGTCTAGTTAGAAAACAAGCACTCCTACAGTATAAAAAAGCTGATTTTACAATGTGGCCATATTGACTTTTTTTCAAAGGGGGTACCCCATCATTGTGGTCACAAATTGGAAATTACTCCTTGCTTTGTTTTGGGACAAAAATAAGCCTTGAAATAATGTTTGATGATGGTCTTGTTAGAAAACAAGCCCTCCTACACTATAGAAAAGCTGATTTTACAAAGTGGCCATATTGACTTTTTTTCAAAGGGGGTACCCCATCATTGTGGTCACAAATTGGAAATTACTCCTTGCTTTGTTTTGGGACAAAAATAAGCCTTGAAATAATGTTTGATGATGGTCTAGTTAGAAAACAAGCCCTCCTACACTATTAAAAAGCTGATTTTACAAAGTGGCCATATTGACTTTTTTTCAAAGGGGGTACCCCACCATTAACGTCACAAATTGGAAATTACTCCTTGCTTTGTTTTGGGACAAAAATAAGCCTTGAAATAATGTTTGATGATGGTCTAGTTAGAAAACAAGCACTTCTACAGTATAAAAAGGCTGATTTTACAATGTGGCCATATTGACTTTTTTTCAAAGGGGGTACCCCATCATTGTGGTCGCAAATTGGAAATTACTCCTTGCTTTGTTTTGGGACAAAAATAAGCCTTGAAATAATGTTTGATGATGGTCTAGTTAGAAAACAAGCCCTCCTACACTATAGAAAAGCTGATTTTACAAAGTGGCCATATTGACTTTTTTTCAAAGGGGGTACCCCATCATTGTGGTCACAAATTGGAAATTACTCCTTGCTTTGTTTTGGGACAAAAATAAGCCTTGAAATAATGTTTGATGATCGTCTAGTTAGAAAACAAGCCCTCCTACACTATAAAAAAGCTGATTTTACAAAGTGGCCATATTGACTTTTTTTCAAAGGGGGTACCCCATCATTGTGGTCACAAATTGGAAATTACTCCTTGCTTTGTTTAGGGACAAAAATAAGCCTTGAAATAATGTTTGATAATGGTCTAGTTAGAAAACAAGCACTCCTACACTATAAAAAAGCTGATTTTACAATGTGGCCATAATGACTTTTTTTCAAAGGGGGTACCCCATGATTGTGGTCACAAATTGGAAATTATTCCTTGCTTTGTTTTGGGACAAAAATAAGCCTTGAAATAATGTTTGATGATGGTCTAGTTAGAAAACAAGCGCTCCTACACTATTAACAAGCTGATTTTACAAAGTGGCCATATTGACTTTTTTTCAAAGGGGGTACCCCATGATTGTGGTCACAAATTGGAAATTACTCCTTGTTTTGTTTTGGGACAAAAATAAGCCTTGAAATAATGTTTGATGATGGTCTAGTTAGAAAACAAGCCCTCCTACACTATAAAAAAGCTGATTTTACAAAGTGGCCACATTGACTTTTTTTCAAAGGGGGTACCTCATGATTGTGGTCACAAATTGGACATTACTCCTTGCTTTGTTTTGGGAAAAAAAATAAGCCTAGAAATAATGTTTGATTATCGTCTAGTTAGAAAACAAGCCCTCCTACACTATAAAAAAGCTGATTTTACAAAGTGGCCATATTAATGTTTTTTCAAAGGGAGTACCCCATGATTGTGTTCACAAATTGGAAATTACTTCTTGCTTTGTTTTGGGACAAAAATAAGCCTTGAAATAATGTTTGATGATCGTCTAGTTAGAAAACAAGCCCTCCTACACTATAAAAAAGCTTATTTTAAAAATGGCCATCTCTTTTTTTTTTCAAAGGGGGTACCCCATGATTGTGGTCACAAAGTGGAAATTACTCCTTGCTTTGTTTTGGGACAAAAATAATCCTAGAAATAATGTTTGATGATCGTCTAGTTAGAAAACAAGCCCTCCTACACTATAAAAAAGCTGATTTTACAAAGTGGCCATATTGACTTTTTTTCAAAGGGGGTACCCCATCATTGTCGTCACAAATTGGAAATTACTCCTTGCTTTGTTTTGGGACAAAAATAAGCCTTGAAATAATGTTTGATGATGGTCTAGTTAGAAAACAAGCCCTCCTACACTATAAAAAAGCTGATTTTACAAAGTGGCCATATTGACGTTTTTTTAAAGGGGGTACCCCATAATTGTGGTCACAAATTGGAAATTACTTCTTGCTTTGTTTTGGGACAAAAATAAGCCTAGAAATAATATTTGATGATCTTCTAGGTAGAAAACAAGCCCTCCTACACTATAAAAAAGCTGATTTTACAAAGTGGCCATATTGACTTTTTTTTGAAAGGGGGTACCCCATGATTGTCGTCACAAATTGGAAATTACTCCTTGCTTTGTTTTGGGACAAAAATAAGGCTAAAAATAATGTTTGATCATCGTCTAGTTAGAAAACAAGCCCTCCTACACTATAGAAAAGCTGATTTTACAAAGTGGCCATATTGACTTTTTTTCAAAGGGGGTACCCCATGACTGTCGTCACAAATTGGAAATTACTCCTTGCTTTGTTTTGGGACAAAAGTAAGCCTAGAAATAATGTTTGATGATGGTCTAGTTAGAAAACAAGCCCTCCTACACTATAAAAAAGGTGATTTTACAAAGTGGCCATATTGGCTTTTTTGCGAAGCGGGTACCCCATGATTGTCGTCACAAATTGGAAATTACTCCTTGTTTTGTTTTGGGACAAAAATAAGCCTAGAAATAATGTTTGATGATCTTCTAGTTAGAAAACAAGCCCTCCTGGACTACGAAAAAGCTGATTTTAGAGAGTGACCATATTGGATATTTTTCCACAAAGGGGTTAACCCATGACTTTGGTCCAAAAATAATTTGAAATTATTCCTTGGTTTGGTTTTGAAGAAAGTAAGCCTGAAAATAATGTTTGATTATCATCTCTTTAGAAAACAAGGCCTCCTGGACTTTAAAAAAGCTTATTTTACAAAGTGACCTTGTTTGATTTTTCAAAGGGGTTAACTCAATATTTGAGTCAGAAATTGGAACATTCTTCCTGGTTTGTTTTTGGACAAAATAGGGCTAGAAGTAAAAACTTAATGATCATCTACCTAGAAAACAAGGCTCCCTAGACTGACTTTGATGTTACGTAGTCCCAGTAGCTATGATGAATTTCTTAAAGGGCATGACCCATTATTATTTTTAGCGGAGAAAAAGATGAAAAACTGCCTTAACACAGCAGAACTTAGCTCATATCGATAACACAACTGTGGTACATTTTAAAAACAAGCTACTCACATTTTGTTTATCTGGTTCACTGAAGAGCTGGATTACAAAGTAAAATATACAGCACTTACAGTACTCAAGATAACCTCCAAATCATAAATGTTGAAGACTTGATCCAGTCTGTTTGTGGCAAATGACCTGGAAGAAAAAGCAAATAAACATTTATGAGCCATAACTTAAATTATGTGAAGTTAACATATAAGCACCACCAAATTAATACTAATATTCCATTTATCAGTTCATTTGAGAACTGTGCATATTAAATATAGGTGTGTTTTATGGAGGCCCGTTCTGGTCAAAATCATGACAATAAAATTGCACCACAAGTCAGTTTTACTCCAACTGCAGCAAATATCATGGACCTGTTGTGTATTTTTTGTCATCACTAGACAATACTTTTTCAGCATGTTTGTAATTATTTTTAGCAACATGAGTTATTTTTGTTTTAATTATATGAATACTTTTTTCATTCATACCACAAATTATTTTTCTAATGTGTATTGAGAATTACTTTTTTATTAGGCCAAGAATTATTTTTCCCCCGAGTTATCTTGAATTTATTTTTTGGCCTACAATGCATTGTGGTCCTTGTAGTTGAAGTGGAACAGTTTGCGTCTTTTGTTCAACTTCCTTTGGCGACCATTTCGAAAAATTTTGCAAGTAGAGGAGTGCTTTCAAAGAGAATGCCAAGGCAAAACATTGTCAGGGAAAAAAACGAAAGAGGTTTTCATGTTTCTTACAAAATCTGTCAGGGGCCAGTAGTCTGTGCTTTAGTGATGAGGTTTTCTGGACCAAAGATTTGATAGAGGAGACTAAGAAAGGACTTCAAGACTCCTACACAATTCTAACCCTTATTGAATATGACATGTCTGCCCAATTGAACAGTTCTCTACCCAATCTTGTGCGAAATTTCCTTTCCACGAAACAATATTTCGTTTCGCCGAAACAAAATTTCCATTCAAAAAAACAAAACCTTGTTTTAATGACATGAAATTTCCTGCAGCTAGCATGAAATTCATCATGCCGCAAAATTTTGTTTTGATTCATCACCTTTTTTGCAAATTTTTTGCTGACATAAGAACAATAGATGGACTGAAATTTTGCCCGCTTTTTTGTCTGAAACAAAACTTCGCAATTTGATCGTCGAAATTCGCCAAAATTAACTGATTTCGGCAAATTTTTCTTTTATTTCTTTTGCACAGTTATTTCTCCCCGGAGGAAAATCCCTGGCCAGCTGTACATGTACCCCACATTCAATCCTGGCCTGCGTCAGTGAACATTTCTAGAGAACTACATGACTGTGAATTTATTTGTAAAATTCAGTGCATAACCTTTAATACAGACTGTCCAACCATCCCGATTTCATTGGGATTCTCCCAATTTTGCTTGAAAATTCTGAATCCCAACCAATATAAAATTGGGATGGGAAAAATCCCAATTTTGACATCTGTTCTGATATTTCAAATTTTTTCATGATACTCATGCAATTCAAGAACATCTAACAGAGTATATTTAACTAAAATTGACGTCCAGAAAACTTAAAATACTGTACGAACTAAAGATTAAAATCAAATACTTGTACGCAAAGACACGCAAATAAAATTATGCAAAAAAATGACAATCAATTGGTTGAATTTAGCATAAAATTGTCCTCTCAAAACACTGGGAATGGCTTTTCAGATCATCAAGATTTCAAATCTTTTATGGGAAAACCACCCAGATCCCCTAGCGGCACACCCAATCGGTGCTCCCATGATTCATCAGTGTTTAAAAACTATTCCAATTTTACATACTCAAAAGGTTGGACAGTCTGTTGAAGTATTACCAATGAAGGTAATCCACAAACCAACCTAGGGACTTCTGATCTCTTTCCTGTGGCAATGACGTCCTTCACTTCAGTTGCCTCTATTCTATTGGAGACACTCATAAATACGTGAAGATCTGCTTCACCTTCTTCAAGACAATCTGCCTGAAAAAAGAAATATGACAGAAGGTTACGCAAAGCTACAATGTACCTGATAATATTTTAGGTTTCCAGAATTTTTTAATATTATTAAGACGAAATCCATCAGGAAACCACGTAATTCTAATTTTCAGTGGACAAAAACATTGTACCAGAATATTTAAAGCCATATCGCATTTGTTTTTACACTTTTCTAGGGCTATAAATGTGATAAGCAGGGTTCAGAGAAGTTTTTAGAAGAGGCGTGTAAGTTTCATTCTCCTATAAATCTAAAATATCTAACTCTGTACAAATCTTCCACATATTAAAATATAAAAAGAAATTCATAACGTGATATACATGTACTCACCAGCCACACTATAAACTTGAAGATACAACAGTTCAGCCAAAAGCAGCAGAGTGTGTGCAGTATGTGATTCCCACTGTTCCCGTTGCTTATTTTAGATTGGAGTAATGTGCGCCTTCTCTTTAATACTGAAAGTGGAAAAATACATGTAAGAATCATGATATAAAGTTTACTTCCCACTCCCAAAGTGTGCTACCATCACCTGAGTGTAGAGATAACAAGGAACTAAAGAAGTTAGCACAAATTTCCACTTTAAAATACCCATTTTTTGGAGTTTAAAAAATTGACATTTTTATCATCCTCAAAAGCTTCTTGCCTTTCTAGACTAAACATGTAGCTTCACATTATTTCTAGGCCTATTTTGCTGAAAAACAAACTAGAAAAAATTGTGGGTTGTTTGACCGAAACCATGGGTTAACCCCTTTGGAAAATACCCATTTTTTGCAGTTTAGAAAATTGACATTTTCATCATCCTCAAAAGCTTCTTTCCTTTCTAGACCATAACTTAACATTAATTCTAGGCCTATTTTGCTGAAAAAGAAACTAGAAAGAATTATGGATTTTTTGACCGAAAGCAGGAGTTAACCCCTCTGGCGAATACCCATTCTTTGGAGTTTAAAAAATTGACATTTTCATCGTCCTTAAAAGTTTCTTTCCTTTCTAGACCATAGCTTAACAATATTTCTAGGCCTATTTTGCTGAAAAAGAAACTAGAAAGAATTGTGGATTTTTTGACCGAAAGCAGGAGTTAACCCCTTTGGCAAATACCCATTTTTTGGAGTTTAAAAATTTGACATTTTCATCATCCTCAAAAGCTTCCTTCCTTTCTAGACCATAGCTTAACATTATTTCTAGGCCTATTTTGCTGAAAAACAAACTAGAAAAAATTGTGGATTCTTTTTTACCAAAACCATGGGTTAACCTCTTTAGCAAATACCCATCTTTTGCAGTTTCAAAAATTGACATTTTTATCCTCCTCAAAAGCTTTTTTCCTTTTTAGACCATAGCTTAACATTATTTCTAGGCCTATTTTGCTGAAAAACAAACTAGAAAAAATTGTGGATTTTTTTACCAAAACCATGGTTTTGCATTTTAAAAAATTGACATTTTCATCATCCTCAAAAGCTTCTTTCCTTTCTAGACCATAGCTTAACACTATTTATAGCCCTATTTTGCTGAAAAACAAACTAGAAAAGATTGAGGATTTTTTGACCGAAACCATGGGTTAACCCCTTTGGCAATACACTTGCTCAGGGGGACGGGGCAATTGATTTTTTCAGCAGAGAGGCTGAGTGTGACAATTGAGTGTGGTTATATACAGGGGTGTCAAAAGAAGCCGGCTGCCGGCGAAAATCGCTGCCAACTTCAGGGTTGTTTGAAAGTTTTGAAGTACAATCAGGGTTGTCATTAAGAGCCGGGGGCTGGGGATTTTCCCTGGCTACTATGAGTGTGGGCCCCAGCTACTTTTATTGGAAAATAGAAGAAAAATAGAACCAAAAGAAATCCCTAGCCGTTTGATTCCCCACCTACTTGTTGTATTTACCCGGCAACTTGAAATCTTAGTGACAACCCTGTACAATGTAGACGGCTGAGTTGTCAAAGTAAGCGGCCAGGCCAGGGATGTTTTAAAAAATGCCATACGTAAAGAAAAAACTAAACCAATCACAAACCGTGGGAATGTGCCTGGTGACTGGTTTATCTTTCTGCTTCTGCTTTCGACTCCGACAATCTGGAGAAGGTAAGCGACGGAGTCATTAGCGGAGTCAGAAGAAATGGAAATGTTCTGATTCTTCTGACTCTGATTCTGTCGCGCTTACGATTCTGCTTACAACTCCTATTTTTTAATTTTAACTAGGTAATAAGCGCTCTTACCACTCTGCTTACAACTCCCACTTCGACTCTGCTGCTAGCAAAAACTAGCCTTAAGTGAGAGAGTAAGTACCAATGAATTGTTTGTGCCTTGCGCGTTATCTGATTCCTCACACGTCTGCCTCGCATGGCTCACACATTGTGCACCCCGAAGAACAAAGGCATTTTCCCGAACTGGGTACTGAACTATTTTTTTGCCATGCTAATTCTACGAAAAGCCAACACAGCTGCCTTGTCACGCGGTCGCAAACCGAGAAAAGCCATTTTGCATGTCCGCTTGTTTACAAAACAACAACATCCGCCGACAAAGCTTGAGAAGATGGAGTTTGAGTCATGAAATTTATGCTTAAAGAAATCCGCGCAAGAAATTTCAGTTCTTACATTAATTAAAGGAATGATTGTCTCTATAATGTTTCTTCGAAATCGGGAAAGAGGAAAGCCTACCTTCAATATACCGTCCGGGCTAACAGACCTTGTGCTGCATTGTGAAGTAGCACATTTCCATAAATGAAAATAAGCCAAACGACGAAAAGTACGTCAAAAAATGGTTAGCCGTTTAAGCCACGGTGTTGAAGTTGAAAACAAACGGTGGAATCACTCTAAAGTTCAGGCTTTAAACAAGCACGCGTTTCAGCCGCCATCTTTGTTTCTTCTTGGTCCCAGGTTCCACTCATTGTTAAAAGAGTGATGAGAGGGGTGGATGGGTGGTGTCTGAAAATGTCAATAATGTCAAGAACTCTCAATTTTTTTTCTCTTTAACAAAAAGCAGGAGCTAATAGGCTGCTGCAAAATATATCTCTTTTGAAAATTGTAAAGCAAACAATGTACGCTCTTTTCACAACTAACAAGAGAACAATTTTCTTCTCCTACTGACTCAAATAAATCTATAGTAAATGAAATTCTTCCAGACAGGTTATCCTGCGATATCCAGTGGATTTGGGAGGTTAACACCGATAATTTTGGTCAAATATTGGAAAATATACCTAGAAATAATGTTTGCTGTCGGATATTCTAGATAGAAAGAAAGTTTTGAACTTTAAAGATATAGATTTTAAGTAGATGCCATTTTCCCCATGAGTTTATCAGGGTAATTATCGGGGTTATAAGGGTTATAAGCTTACATCTTTAGCTACATTTTCTTTTAACTAAAATAGACTTCGAGGGAATGATTGTTGATGATCTTGATGGATGAAAAGGCTTCTTAGAGAATAAAAACTGGCGATTTTGCAAAGTCGCCTTGTTGGATTTTTTCAAAGGGTTTAAACCATAATTTCTTCCTTCACTGCTTTTGGTCAAAATGAACTTAGAAATAAGGTTACGTTTGCTAATGTGCTGGATAGAAAGACAGGCTTAGATGAGCGAGGAAATTATAGAGGAATAATCAAGTTTATGGCACATCTCAAACGTGCATGACTCAAACAAAAACCTTTGAATGCAGAGGTGTACTCAACGTGCGAATAAAACCGACTGGTTCCTTCTTGCCCGCCCCCCACCCCCGCTTATTTTTAGTCCAAACCAAGAGCCATAATCCCATTATGGCTCTTGTCCAAACTGAGGCACAAAGGTGAAAAACAACAACAGGACTAATTAGCAAAAAAACAACTTTGCACGTGCAGCACACTTTTTTTATCTTATTAGCAAAAAAACAACTTTGCACGTACAGCACGCTTTTTTGTTCATTTCTTTGCCGTTGTTTTGCACTACCACAACGCGAAACTTCCAGAAACTTTTTTTATGGAGGAAATGTCGTACGTGTTCTCGTTTTTTCTCGTGTCCTTTGTTTTTTATCTCTCGCTCTAGATCTCTGTCGCCCTTTTTCTCGTTGAGTTCGCTGGCCTGCCGCCTACTCTCTCTTTTTCTCTGTCTTTCTCTTGCTCTATATTCCAAATTTGTGGACATGACCATTAATTTAAGCTTAATAGTTTAGACAACACGGATACAGAAACAATTTCCGCTTTCCGTTTTCGTCTTTATTGACTCTTCAGCTGCCTCTTTAGCTGCCTCACGCGGGTGACAATGCGGTTTCCCGCCAAAATAACCTCAAGTTTTATTCCGGTTGCCATACCTGTTGATTGAGTTAATTTACATTGGTATGCCTGTGGTGCGGACGGACGGTCGCTCGGTCGGTGTACGGTCACGTGATTACCAATTTTTTTCGGATGGGTAGATTACCGCATTTTCTTACCCACTTCTTACCCGCTTCTCGCGCGAGAGCTCCGCTATAAGTTCATGCGATCCCTATACTCCTGTTTCAGTCATCCCCCTACTCCTACGAAGACTGATCAAGACTCAATAAGTAAATTTTTGTTTCAAGTATTGCATAAAACATTGTTTATTGTCTTTATGTTCTGTTCTGGAAAAAAATGAACTTATGTATAAAACCTAATCTTTAGAGGGGCTATTAGAATATACATTTTCGTATTTTCACACATTCAAGTATGTATTATAACATCGCTTTCTCTCTAATATTTTATGGCAATGACAATATTTCTTACTTTACTGTGTTCAGACTTTTGGAAAAGACAGTTAGACGCATGCGTACCATATCATTAAGGGTATGTAAACCCTGCGATAAACTGCCAACAAATATTATACATGGTAGTGAATACATGGCACACGGAGCGTTGAGGTAAATCAGTATCCAGCGCTATGCACCGAATCTGAGTGTAAACCAAATCATTGGGGTAAAAATGAAAAAGTATTTTATTTCAAATCACATCCTCACTAAGTAAGAGCCATAGGTTTGTGTTTTAGCTGGCTTTGTTTACAAATATTTCAGGGGGGGTTCCAAGTGCATTTTAATGAATTTGCTGCAATTTACTAAAAAGAAAATCGTCGCGAGATGCGGCCATTGCCCATCCCAAAACAATGGGGAATGTCCATAACGGGAGCCAAGAGAAAAAGACGCCAAAATTGCTGTCCAATGATTTAGTGAACACTAATTGAAATGAATGACATCTATAGGAAAAGAGACTTTCTTTGTAGTTTCAACTAATATATTTTGAAGAGAACGGGTCAGTTAACTATGAAATCACTTAACATCTACAGCTGGGTCACATGGTTTTATGAGCCAAAAGGCTTAAAAGAATTCACTAAGTATAAACTGAATTGGTAATAAACTAATGGAAGATAAATTTGGAATATTATTTTTATTACCCCATATACAAATACGTAGATATCCCTGGGGTGTCCCTCCAAAATCCCAATCAAAATCCCAGATCCGCTCTTGCAAACAGGAACATTAACATAATTTCAGGTATATAATGAAGTGTATAAAAATTGTCAAACAAATATAGCCAGCCATTATTCTACCACAGCAAGCTGACTACACGCCAAAGACTTGTATATCCTTATATTACTTCCAGTAACAATTAGAAGAGAGATGTCCATGTTTTTTTTTTTACAATAAGGAAAAATTATAGAAACTACAAGTCAGGTCAAAAAGTATAATTATCAAAATAATTCTAATAAATATTGACCAAAATATCAGCTCCTTGAGCTTTCAGAAAATAAGTTGGGTTAACTTGTTAAGCCCTTCAATGTCAATAACCCGCGTCAATAGTCGCTCGAATTTTAGCGAGAGGTATATCTTTCAACACACGTATAGTCTTAAAGAGCATAGTAATAAAACGCTGTGTACCATTCCGTACATCGATGTTGAGAGAGTCGGTGTATATGGCACGATCAAGCTTCTACTAAGTCACTGTGAATAAAGAAATTTTACATCGTCTTGGACGATAGTAGAGAAAAAAAAAAGAAAAAAGCAAAAGATTCTAACAATTAGTATGTTGTATGTTGTATATATATATATATGTATTTTTTTCTTATCAGAGGATGTTCATTTAATGCTTGAAAAATTTCCTCTTCGTTAAATAGTTAAGCAAGCTAGCAAGTTCGTTAACATTTCGGGCTCAAATATTAATATCTAAATAGAAATAACTTTTTTATATCTTAAAGTAATTCACCTAAAAAAGGATCCTGACCACTCTCAGTTGTTACGCCTTTCAGCCCCAGAGTTGATGATGGAGTCTTGTGATGTACATCTAAATTTTGCGTCTGAGGATGAAATCCTGCAGTGTGACCATTCAAATGAAAGCTACTGAGCAGTACTTCCCTGTGGTACTGTTTATAATGCTGTACAAGGTGGTTCTAACTTTTGAGTCTGTGGAAGAAATCTTGTGGTGTGTCCATTCAAATGACACCTATTTGACAGTACATCAATACGGTGCTAATTGTTTGGCAGAAAGACTTTGGTCAATTCTGGGGGTGAAAGGGTAAGGCTTTGAGTCTTGAGTAATAGCTTGAGTAACAGCTTACTTCTATAAACACTCTAGCCCGAGAAAACAGCCGACATTTCGCGACACCACCACTGGTTTTCCCACGAAATGACGTCTGAGAAACGAGCGCAGAAATTCCATACTGATGACGCGTCACTACCCAAATCTGGGTAATGCCTCTGACTGGATGATGCAAATTTTCAGCCAATCAGAAGCACAACCCAGATCTAGGTAGTGACGTTTCTCTGACGTCATTTGGCGGGGAAACCAGCAGTGGCAACGCAAAATGTCGGCTGTTTTCACAGGCTATAAACATTCTAAAGGAAAGCAAACTAAGACATTATTTATGCAGCTTTTGCCCACAAAAAGCACAAAAATTGTCCTCGCAGCTGGCTTTTCGTCCGCATTTTGTACAAAAGTGTATCGATGCTGGCTTGTCCTCGCCCTTGGGTGAACTCGAACCCGCGCTTGCGTTGCTCGGTGGTGAAGCCAATACGGCTTCCATAGAGAAAGGGTAACCAGTCACCTGTGGTTTTGGCTTCAGTAGTGGTGGAGGTGGGGGAAAGGGACAGTTTGGACTAAGAGGGGGTCTGTGGTATCCATGTGAAAATGGCTCCGGTTTGCGAAATAGAGATGGACCCTGAAAATGTAAGGCGGGATGAATTGTTGGTGGTGGCCCGGAAACACTGGCGATTACCGGCACTGGCATGGGAAGAGGAAATTGCTTCTTTTCTTGATTTTGAAGCAAGCACTCAATAGCTTGAACTACATTCCCGCCGCATCCTTGAAGAACTAATTCAAGAACGCTTCGGCACTGACTCGGGAACGCTCGGATGAGCAATCCGAGTGGATCCGGATGTAGCTTTCTTCCCGAACTAGGGCTTTCAGATGTTCGGGGCATCTTCGTATGCAGTCGTAACACATCGATCTCCTCTTGATGCATTTCTCCGTTTAGTTTTCTCTTTGGAGACTGGCGTTGAGTTTCGCCTTCGCTTGTCGTGACAACTGTACTTCTTTCCTCTTCGTCTTCGTCTGGCGATTTTCCAGGCTCGGTTTTTATTCGGACACCATCGATCATAGTCGGCTCAGCCTGGGAAGACTGTTCATTTTGAAAGTCCTCGTTTTCCTTAGATGATGTCGGAGACAGCTGTTGATCGATACCTTCATCTGTTGGTTAAAAAGAAAATCCCGGCTAAGTATCTTGGCTGGTTTCTCGGAAGCAAAAAGGAGCACTGCTACGTACTATGCCATGGAGTACTAGTTTAACTCAAGGCCACACCCAATGTCTTAAGATTTAACAAATTATGGTATTTCCCTAGTAACGCGCTTTCTATTCCAAATGATGTTTCCTTTACTTCGACACACACCTAATGTAGTTCCAACTTTAGAGCCCATGAAAAAAATCCTGTGGTGCAAACCTGACACTTTTTTTTAGTAATAACTACACTTGCACTGGCAAATTCAGTTAAAGACATATTTTTTTATAAATTCCATTATTGTTATTTTTGCAAGTAAAAGGATCAGATCATTTGTGAGGTAAATATTTTTCCTACCTTCGTACTCATCGTCGCTGTCTTTTCTTCTTTGTAACGACGACATGGAGTTTAGCACCATGGAGGGCCTTTGATAAACATCATCTCCAAAACCCTTACTCATCTGGTCTTTATCTTCATCTTTTTGTTCCATTTTTTGCGTCACTTCTGAGTTCTTTCTCTGTTGTCTCAAGAGCGCAACTCGAGCGGCCGTAATGCGCTGGCGCTCAGCAATGAGAAGACATTTGGAGCATGTGCAGTCCCTCCAGCGGCAGTAGTGTTTATGTCCCTTAAGCCATGACAACGCACCGTGATTTCTACATCGCGCACACTTTGGAATGCGGTGGTACAGAGCACTTCCTGGGGAGGGTACTTGGGGCAGTATTTCACTCATCCTAGGGTGGAAAAAAAACAATACATGGAACTTAACTTCATTATGCTGTACAATGTGGTTCTAACTTTTTGAGTCTTTGGATGAAATCCTAAAGTGACCATTTAAATGAAAACTGCTAAGCAGTACTGACTTTCCTGTGGTACTATTGATTATGCTGTACAAGGATGTTATAACTTCTGAGTCTGTCGATGAAATCGTTAGGTGTGACCATTCCAATAGAAGCCACAGAGCAGATCTTTCCTGTGGTACTGTTTATTATACTGTACAAGGTTATTCTAACTTTTGGGTCTGTGGATAAAATCCTTAGGTGTGACCATTCAAATAAAAGCCACTGAGCAGTACTTTCCAGTGGTATTGTCTGTCCAAGAGAGTTTAACTTTTGAGTCTGTGAATCAAATCCTATCGTGTGATCACTAAAAAAAACTCTAGAATTTTTTATGATCTTATCATCTATAAGATGGTTTTGTAGATTATAAAGAAAGCGTCGCTATTGAAATGAAAACCATGCTGTTCAATGCGGCTCTATCAATCAGATCTGCGGACATAATGCTTAAGTGCTACCACTCAAATGAAAGCTTCCGAGCAGGTCGACGTCGGTCGTGTCTTTCATTTCGTGACGCGGCATGGTTTTGTAGACAAATGGCGACGCGTCCAATGGAAACGACCATTTAAGGATGGGCGGAAAATCAAAGGATGGATACTGTTGTAACAAAGATCGGATATTCGTGGTGCGGAATCTGCAGGCTAAACAGGGTCAATTTGTGAGTGGGTGTGAGCACGAAAGACAAAAATTTGACCTCTAAATCATACGGAAATGACAAATGCACGAAAAAGTTTCACAAGAAATAATAGAAATGAAAAAAAAAAAAATAGTCCTGAACGCTTTCCTGTAAGTGGTGACAGGTTAGTATTTTATCGACAACCAAAAAAACTACAAAACATCTTGTACAGCAAGAACAGAGAACATGGACAAATGAAACATTACTAGCCCCATTAATTGATTCAAGAAATTAATAACATTCAACTATTCAGTTTTGAAAAAAAAAAGTAGTTAACTGTGTCGGTTCACCGTCTTAACATGTTTTAACGCTTTCACTTCCAAAGCACACGAGATCCACTTCTGTGGACGAACTCTTTTGGAGTAACCGTTCCATGAAACCACCTTTCCTGTACTGTACGGTGCCCAAATTAAGATGAACAAAACTTTCGGAGGACGTTAAAGGATGGAAAACCACGAGCCATGGGGGCTGTTTATTTATTTATGTTATTTATTTCTTTTGATGAAAATCCGTTTTCTTTATTTTCCGCACGCAGTGTCTCGCCATTACTAAGACATCCCGCCGAGTGATAATTGAAATCAATTCTCTTCGCAGTTCTTGAACTTTCGATTCATTTTTATACAAACTGTATTTTGATAATTTTCTCGAATTTCGAGATTTGAGATTTTGCTACTATCGTCACAAGTGGAAAAATGACTTAATTCGCTGCGAGACTATGATCAATTCCAGCAGTTTTGTTTCAGTCTATTTCCTAGAGCTTAATATATAGATGTGTGTTGATACGAAGGATACGAAGCACTGATCATGAGCAACGCGCCAGTTGCCGACAACACTACAGTGACACTACCCCACTCTTCTCCCCGGAGAAATAAATAGATCTATCCCAGGTAGCCTGAGATAAAAAAAAAAGAGAGAGAAAACTGACTCATAAATCAATATTTCGAAGTTTCTAATCTGTACTGTTGGCAAAGGTGGTGAACACGAATCATCCAAGGTATGTTTGGTATGACAAATTAATTAGGCAAACAACGAAATTGCGCAGTTGACTGATAAACCTAGAGTAGGGGTTTCTATATGTGACAATAAGACCTGAATCGATTTTGAGGATTTATCAAATTTTAGGTCGGGAAGGTGGACTCATTCTTTGTACAGAGTATTAGTTTGTGTTATACTACAAAAGATAGCCAGATGTTTCATTAGATATATTTCAAAGCCTTTGCAAAAAAGACAAAAAAAGGAAAACAAGCAAAATTAGCAAAAAGAGGAAAGAGTATCTGGTTAGAACTGGTTCACCGGCAATCCATCTTAATTTTACACACGCAATCAAAGCGACTATTCCATGGGCAAAGACATCACAAAGGCACCGCAAAACAGAAAAAAAAATCCATGAGCCACCTCTACTCAGCTTCAATTGAACGTTAGCCATTTTGGATCCTGCTTTCTACCTCAGTTTTTATTACGGACATTTGTAACGTGTTTCGGTTATTCCATGCCATCATTTAGGGATTTAGGCGACTGTTCTTAGCAGAGTTTCATTCCTGCGTTTGATTGATATTGACGTTATCTTAACTTAACTCGAATAATCTCACTATTTTGGCGTAGCTTTGACTGCCTTACAATATTAGACGAATCAGTAAGGTCTCGTATAACAGTGGAAGAGTATCATATATGCACTTCGTAGTTAGAGACCAACTCTCGTGAGCGAATCGCTACTTAAACTTAAAGCCACAGAAGTAAGCCTAGCACCTTAAAAGGCTCAATTTCCAGTTAACTTAGTACTTAAAAGTACTGCTAAAGAGGTTCCATTTGAATGTTAGCACATACTTTAGCATTCGATAATACACTCCAAAGTAACAACTACTGTTACTCTTACTTGTGGAAGTAATCGACTAGGGAGGGAGAAAGGGTTTAACACCGTACATGCATTTAATTAAAGTTTTAAGGTTTTGTTATGTGCAACAGTTGATATTTACACGTACATGTCCTTGAGTCTGTTACTGTTTAAGAGTACTACTAGTTCAAATCTGATAAATATTCTAAAATGTTTGATCACTAGTCACGAAAAGTGCAGAAAGCAAAGCATAAGAAACAAGCAACAACTCCGATTGGTAAGATCGACTTAAAGATTTTCATTTCAAGCAGTTAATTGTTGTTGACCGCATAACACACTGATTACATCCACCGTAATCTTTCATCAACAAACCACATAACAAGCTCAGTACAAAATAACATATTACGCAGCAAGAGAGACTCAAATGGATGGTTCACGGTAGCACTAGTTAATTCACATCTCCTAGGGAGTCATTACTACCTTGTGAGGCATAATAAACAGCAGCTTTCATTTGAATAGCCTCTCTTAAAGATTTCTTCCACAAGAGTAAAAATTTACCAACCAGGAGGATTATTGCGTCCATAGCCTTAAAGTAAGAACCCGGCTTTTGAAGTAGTGCTGTGCAAACAGCACCACAGGCCAGTATTGACCAATGAAAGGACTTCAAAAATACACAGTCAACCCTTTCATTTTTAGAGGTTAGAGCTACCGCATACAGTATAACAAACAACGATACAGCCGGGAAAGTACTGATTACTAGCTTTCATTTGAAGGATCACTGAAGTGTTTATTTTTGATCGACATAAGAGTTAAAACCACTGTGCAGCTTGAAAACCACTCCACTGAATGAGCTGTCTAGTTAATGGTTTGATCAAGAAAGAGAAACATGAGATAAAGATTTTCCCACTATTGCTAAAAAGTGAGAAGAACTTTGTACCGTTAGTTTCACTTCGAAACTATTAAATCGAGTAAAGAAGGCAGTTACTTTGTGCTTTCACCTTGGACTATGAAGACTATAGTTGTGTTAAGTGACGAATCTTAGATATTGGCTATGTAATGCTAGCCGAAAGGGTGTGTTGTCAACGTTATGTAACAACATCGAAAACGCGAAATCAAAGATAGCAAAAAATCAACAAAAAACATGACTTACATTTCACCAAATGAACCAAAACTCGGCGGAATGAATCTGCGGCGAGTATGATTGGAGGAGAGGTGGAGCAAAAACTTTGACTCCTAATAAGAAACTCAAGCGGTCAGTTAACGTTGGGTAATTTTCTTGACTGTAACAACGACTGTGCCAGAAATGAAGACTGTGTGATATTTCATTACGTGTGATTTAAATACGCAAACAATTGATATTGTAGGAGAAGGAAATACGCAAAAAGTAGTCTTTCTGAGGTAAACAACAATATTCTTCCGGATGTACCTACAAAACAAGACCCGAATGAAGAAGACGTTTGATTTTTCACGTTTTCATCAAGGCGTTGCCGCCTGACTCATCGCTGAAATTATTTCTCTTAGACGCAATGAATTGTAACAGCTTTGAATTTTTTTCTTTTTTCAATCGTAAATTCAGTGTTAAGTGTTGTTTAATTATCCGTTTTGCTTTTTTAATTTTCTTTTTTGCTCATAAGGCGAAAAAATTACTGACAAGTCTCTTCCACTCTTTTTTCATTAGAATGGCGTTCTTTACAAAGAATAAAGTAAGTAGAATCACTGGGCAAACAAAGAACCTTTTCTGCTATTTTTAAATTTTCTCCTCACAAGTGTATGCATTGAAACAGCATATTCAAGATGGGGTTGTTTGCGATGTAAAATTTTGTAACGTGAAAGGTTACAAGTAAATAAATGGAAAAAAAAGAAAAGGTACTCTGAATTGCGTGGGAAAAAATTTGATAAAACGCAAGAAGATGAACTTTTTATAAAAGAAACAAATCAAAGATAAAAAAAAAACAAGAAAAACAAACGGTTTCGAAAAATATACTTAAAAAAGAATATATACTTGTAAATAAACTTATTACAGGCCATTAAGAAGGTTCAAGTTCTACCTTTTTTTATTCCTAGACTCGGCAATTTTAAAGCGATCTGAATATTAGCAGGCTATGAAACTAATTGCTTGGGGGCATTTTCTTACGGGCGTGAAAAATCATTTCAAAAGTGCCGGAAAACTAGAATAAAAACACTTTCAGTGTACTTAGTTTTCTTCTTGGGAAACAGCCATGTGTTTGAAACCATTAACTCCCAAAAAATTGTCATTCTCACGATAAAAATGAAAAATGGAATGTATAAAATAACGAAATAATAAGTATTAAAAACAACTGCTAGACACAGATTTCAGACCTAGACACAGCTTAAAATTTTGTCCTCAAATTCGAAAGTTACAACTTGTACATCTAAATTTACTTTGATAGTGGAGGTAAATAAACAGACTTAGCCGTACATGCTTTAAAGCGCGGTCAACTGATCTGAAAAGCTTGGAATAGGTACACTAATAACCCTTATTGCATTTCATATCATGCCCGCGACAGTATGATCTTCATGAGAAGTTTCTGAAGTGGCTAATTTGTAAAACGACTGCTGCAAAGAACACGTTTAAATAATGGGTACTCTGTCCAAAATACTCGAGTTTACTCACTTTTCATTACAGCTAAAATACCATGAGGAATGAAGAAAAGTCTTTTGATTCATTAATTTAGTAAAGAACAATCCTTTTTAGAGGCAGACAGTTTACATGAGTTTTATAACCCTACACTATGAATTAATTTATTTTGTCATGAAGCAAAAATTGTCTCTACGTTATTAACAAGTTAAGGACAAGTCAGTTATTGTTATTTGCTCTCAGTTTTTCATACTATGTTTAGACTAGATAACCGTCTCGGAGGCTCTGTTGTGTTATGATTATAAGATGAACATTGCCTAGTAACCTTCTTTATGAATACAAGCTACGGTTTTAAAGAGCCTTACAATATCAGGATAAGATAACTTTTGGCAGTATGCAGGTTTGAATTGCTCGTGTTCACTTTCGTTGTTAGAGCGCTATTTTTAATGAAGGTTTTCTTGATCGATGGCGAAAGTGGCTAAGAAGACAGCCAGACCTTTTTGGTTTCTGGTTCCATTTACTAACATTCTACAAAATCAAGAAGTTTCGGGAAGTTAACGAGACGCGCGCGCTCATTTAAGCTGTTATTGCTCTAATACTTTTGACTAAAAATTACATTTAAGGAAGCAATTTAAGGCGAGTAGCTCAAACATATTATATTTGCCCCAAACTAAGTAGCCTTTGCTAGCCGTGTTTATATACTGAGCTATTTAAAGGGTCTTACATTGACTGATTTTGTACCATGGATACTAAGATAATAGATAAATAAATACAGGTGTTATGCAAGTAAGGGTCTCCTTAGCTGAAAAAAAAAACCAAAGGTGTTCTTAACCAATTAACACTTATTGAAATGTTGTGAATAAAACAAACCTTTCTGGTTTATTCATCTTTCTCTCTTGGGCATACCGAACACAATCTGTCACCTGCTTAGCTTAGGTCATTAAAAAATGAAAACTGTTTAAATCCTTAACATAAATCTTCAGATTGAATGCCGTACGCCTTTTTAAAAACACTGAATGCCAAATACAATGAGTCCAATTTGTTTTCTAAACTGTTAGATGTCACTAGGTTCCCATATGTTTTTTATTTCAGGTTTTAAGATCCCAAATGAAATACGTGTTTCAGAATATTTTGAAATTAAATACGCGCAAAAACAATCGAGTTGTTTGTATCGCCGGATGGTGCTTAACACTGCTTGTATTATAATACTGATCTATCGAGTCAAGCTCCTCTAAATCATTAGCAATTTATTCCCTCGCGATTTGTAAACAGTTCTGTTGATTCTTGCCCCTCGATCGTAGAAAGAAGGAAAGTTAATTTTATTTTTATTTTGCACAATAAACTGCAAGGAGCATATTTGTTTTCCCTACTTATTCGGCAAATTCACTTCAAATTTGCCAAGCAGAATAAACGTAAACTGTGAGAGTTGAGTAGATTTAGTGGCTTGGAGACTGACTAAAAGCTTAACCTGTCGATTCTTTAAATTCTGTAAGTACATAAGTACTCCATTCAGTCTACTAGGCGCATCATGAAAAATTAAAATGACGCAGAAATTTTTGACGTTTCCGATCAATGCAGTTTTTAGCAATACTGCCCCGTATTGCGCGAAATACAAGAACACAATTTTGTTCCTACTTTTTATTGTCGGTGGATTGAGGATACCAATTAATTGATAGCTACTCCAGGAACAATTCCCCATGAGGCTATTTATTTTATCTGTAAAAGGCAATAGATTTAAAGGGTGAAATTATCGGTAAAATACTGGCGAGAATTTAACTGAAAAGTATTGGGCAATTATCCCTCCGTGGCAAGGCTTTCAAAAAAATAGGTAAAACCGGCTATTTGTATATACGTTATTCGGGTTCGTAGACTCCACTAAGTTCTACTGAGTCCCCATTACAGCATAATACACGGGTACCGACGATGGGTTTCCCCTTAAATACATTGAAAACACTTTTCAGGGTATCCAAAGTACTTTTAGATGTATAGTAATGCATTCTAAGCAGGGCTATAAAATTTGTACCTGTTCGGTCATACATGGGGGATTTTAGTCTTTTCGAAATAACCAGGGCTTCAGTATAATTTCCGCGAACATTTTAGCTGCAATATAACATTTTACGAAAGTGAGAATTTTTGTTTTTCCTCTCCCCATCATATTTTTGAATCCGAAAGTTTTAAGTTTCATTTTCTACGAAAATTAGCCGACTAACATGGGGAGTAAAATGTGAGAAATTAAACTTCAAAAAATCGTAGATACGCTTCGAAAACTGTACCCGAATGGAACGGTCATCTACAGATTTCTAGCTGTCCTCAAGCAAAAGAAAATTCTAGGCAATATTTGCTTCTCCCAACAGATAATTCACAGAAAACAGTCGTTGGGTGCCCCTGATAATACTTAGAGGAATAGGCATTGAAGTTTTATGATTTGAATGTCCTCACTTACAACTTAAACACAGACGCAAATGCTACAACCACCTTGCATCTTATATCATCTTCACAAAAACCTGGCAATGTATGTATACCTAGCATGGATTCTGAAATATTATATGTATGCAGAGAAAACAATTCGATCTACGAAAATAACTGGTCGACGGTGTCATCCTGTTTGTAAAAGTCCATCACACTTCTATTTATAGGTATAAGTAGTTATAAAAATTTATCTACATAATTTTTATTTGCAAAAAAAAAAAAACAAAACAACACAGAAAAACTTACAATGTTAACTTTGGTAAAAATGCTTTGCGGTTTGATTCATTGGTAAAGAATTTAGTACAGTTATATACAGACCCAATCTCTGGTGATAAAAGTTTAAACATCAGTTTACAAAGCTTAAAAAACAAACAACGCTACAGTAAAGCACTGGCACTGCTTGATGACTTTCAATGATCTGAAAGGCCACTTTAACCACTTCAGTGTCTAGTATTTCATTGAGAACCACCTTATCAAAGTCAATAGACCATAGAGCCCAACGCTTTTATTTGAAAAAACAACAACAACAACCAGCTGCTACATTACAATATTCACTAACAACATTCTTAGTACCAAATGTGGCCAAAATCAAACTTTAAAATGTTAGAGCAAACTGAGGCCCGAAGGGCCGAAAAAAAATTTGGAGACCGCTCCCGCCCCTTTCCTAAAGGTCTGGATGACCGCCCCCTCTCCCCCGCCCCCTTATCTCGAGGTCTGGATCTTGCACGGAAAAGTATTGCTAAAGAATGGTCGCTCGCGATATGATTTCGTCCACAACCGACTCTCGAGGCCGTAGCAAGTTACAACCATCTTATAAGACATCTTTCACGCTGGGAACGAAAAGGTTGAAATAGTGCTTGATGTAGTTCATTAACACATAGGGGGATCCAGTCTGGGGGGGGGGGGGGGGGGTCCCAATTTGTAGGAGATAATTTTCGTCAACAGAATCCAGCTCAGAAGCTTTTATGTGAACGGTCACTCCTTAGGATTTATCAGGACTGATTCGACAGTTGGAAATTCTTTGCACAGCATTTCAAGTTAACTCCTACTTCCACAAAAGTACTGCTCTCTTGGTGGATTTCATTGAAATTGCTACACTTCGAACCTTGTTTATCAAGATCCACTTCGAAGTTAATGATTTCCAACCGAGGTAACTGCGAAATCTCGCAACAAACTTCCAAGCAATTAAAATTTTTCTTTTCTAAGGCCAATGTAATTCGTGAATAGTAAACCTATTGAGATAACATATGTAGCTATGTCGGGAATGATGCAATGCACGAGCTCTTCGGAAGTACGGCGTCGTAGGATGGCGTGGAGTACAAGTAGACATTAGAAGGAGTGGTCACGTATTTGGAGGGCGTTGAACTTTTCACATTTCAAGAATTGTAAAATATAAATCCATGAATTATAAAACAAATAGTTCCCGATGTGTAGGAACCATCAAATATGAATTATTTGAATAGACGTCTCAATCTGTGATTTGGGGCCCAAATAAAGGCATTAAAATCGTTGATGCAACCACTCAAAGATTGTTTAACGCACTGGAAATAAGACGAACCTAAATAAAACTCTTAAACATTTACGAGGCGTTTAGTCGTGGTTAAATAGTCCAAGGGCGACCTTTGAAAATAGGCATGTACAGATAAGTGAGATTGACAAGATCTCAAGCACTCCGGTAGAAGCATGCTCAGTAAAATTAAAAGTACGTGCACTTTTAGCAAGTAAACAGTTTCATGCTGATGAAACAGCAGTGACATGAAGCGGTCAAAAATAGATGGCAATGTAGGAAATAAAGGGCCAATAACATCGACTATTTTGCTGTTTCTTTTTCAACGAAATTTGAGAACGAACGTGATAAAATGTACTGTTGTAATGAGCTAAGTATCGGAAATGGATGTTTTTTTTTTCTAAGAAAGCAGGCAAGACTATTGTAGGGTCTTAAATATTTTGCCGTCGATTACATGTAAATTTGACGTTAAATGAGGTAAATCTGCTTAGTGGCTAAAGTTTTGCAATAATTTTAGAGGACCATCTATGTTTATATAATTCCAAACATAGTTTCAAAAAATTCTATACTGAACTTTTACTGCGTCCGACTAGGTATGTCATTGTATTTTCTTGCCGGTTAGGGCATATTCTGAAGGCAATTTGAGTGAAGTTGAAACATATAAGGGGAAAAATATTGGCTGTTTAAAATACAAGGACTGAAATACAGTCTTATGGGAAAGTCAATTACCCACTAATGCTCACAATTAGAGACCATTTTTTAACACACAAAACATAAAATCTACTTGTTATAACCCCTCAGCTTAGAGTAACGAGCATCTTTTCACCCTTCAGAATTCAAGGGAGAAAAAGTTACAAAAAAATTCGAAATAGGCCGATGATTGACAACAAAATTTAAGTCATATTGTATTCCAACAATTGTACGAAATCTACTCTAGCTGACATGACCTTTTATCGACACAAATATCTCCGTACTTATCAAAATACTACACAAACAGATCAAGGCTCGTTTATTTATTTCGGTCATTTTGTAACCTAAAATACAACGAGAATTTCTTCCGGGATTAGTGAGAATACTTGGTTTTTACTTTTAATCCATCGGAATGTTGTTTTTTCAGTGCAACGCTGTTTTCGATTCTGTCAGTTCTATACAGAAAGCAAAAACAGATGGTGATTTTGCATTTGTTATTTAGAAACCCTGACATTTTTTTATGTCGTGATCTGAACGTGACCTTTTAAAATCCCTGTAACAGCGACTATGACAAACCGGTTTGGTTTTACTTTTTAGAACAATAAGTTCCAACAAGTCAGTCGATAGTACTTTTGATTTATTAAAATAACAATCGTTAGCTTGAATGTCTTAGATCCCTGACCAGAGCACTTCATTTAACTGATGCAATGTGACAGTGAAATAGAATGGTAAACCCGCCCCAGACAATTGTTTACACATAGCCGAGTCGCAAAACACGCGATATTCAGATAAACAAAAACGTAAACCTTCGCTGTAAAAAAAAGTGGTCCACTTTTCCCCTTACATCGAGTTTAATTTTAGCAAGATCTTAATCTCAAAACACGATGCCACTTGCTCTAACTAAACCATATGTAGACTAAGCCAACCCAATCTCTCAAACAAAGAAGGAAATCATAAAAGAATTAACTTTGGCAAAAAGTAAATGGATCACAACTGAGAACTCTTTGACAAACGTTATTCGAATTAAGGCACTTCAAAAATACGCTATAGAAAATTAAAAAGTAAGTTTTTAAAAGGCACCTTGATCAGCACAAATATTAATGCTGCATCAGTTTCTATTTAAATATTAAGATGTTTATCTACAGAGACACAAAGGTTAGAACTATTTTGAACTTGACAAAATACCATATGGTTACACTCCTCAAGAAGCCACTATATGCATTACGTAATATATAGTGCTCGTATAAATTTGGGAAAAGTTGCTTGAAAAAAGAGTAATAAGTCTAACGCGCCTAATGCTGCTGACCTTAAGATCTTCATTCAAAACCAAGAAAATAAGAAACATTTTACACCCTTATTGTTATGTACTGAAATTGTACCCGGCACTCATGCACTTGCTTAGTAGTTTGGATTTGTCTGGTCTCAGTGGGCTAACCACAGGTTCAAAAGTTAGAACCATCTTGTAAACAGTACTTTTACTGAAGAACACCGCAGGAAAGTGGCTTTCAGTGCAGCTCTCGTCTTAATTATCACACTTAACGTAGCATAATAAGCGCTAAAAAAAGTACTGCTCAGTATCAAATATATTCCGATAGTAAAACTTAGGTTTTCGAACCCGCCTACTTCACATATGACAACTTCTTTGATCACGCCAAGATGGTCAGTTAATGGCGGAAGTGATGGAGTTAATTTTTTAAAAGGACAATACAGCTGTGGTTTATGAATTACTCGCGTGTGGTAAAACCGCTATATTCAGCATCGGTTTGTAAAAACGAGGGTGTGAGTTTGCACGTTTTAAACGATTATTTTTGGTTCTATATGTGACAAGAACTATCAAAACAAACTAATTAACAGTATACCAACCAATTCTTGCAAAATTTAAATTTCAAGTTACTACGATTATTATTTAAATTACGGCAAAAAATATTGGGTCAATAAATAAATTCAAACGATTAATTTTCCCTTTTTTCTGTACATTCTCCTAGACGAGAAAAGTTAAACTTACCAGTAAGCAATTTGGAGATCGAAATCTAAATGTCGTGGTTCTCTTGCAGTTCTCGTCGCATCCGAACTGCCCGTTGTCTTCAAATTATTTCCCAAGTTTTAATTAACAATGCGATCATAAATTCGCATACAGTTTCATTTCTTTTAGGGCACTAATTGCGGCTTTTCATCCTGTATCTTTTGAATATGATTTCCTTTCCACTTAGCGAACAAGCCCTTTGTGTGGTGGCTATTAATAACTGCAATTCCCATATGGACTAAAACATTTGCACTACCACTGAGCTCTCCAATTGGTTAAACCATCGACTTTTGCCTTACTTTGTCACTTGTATTAAAAGAAGACAACATTTGATGGAAAATCAAGAACTGTGTAGTTAAACAAATCTTGCGCCTCCAGCTGAAAAAGCACTGGCCACCAAAAATTTGAATTTCAAATTTAAAAATAATGCCCGAGGCAAGGGAAATTTGTTGATGAACGATCTTAGAAAAGTGATGGAAATGTTGAGACGTTTTGTTACATTAAAACTAGGAAAATGATGTAACCGGGCAACGAGTTTCCTTCCCAAAGAATTGTTTTTCAAAGCGGTGAAAGCTGCACAATATCACGTGAGCCAGAACGGCACAAAAATGGCCGATAACAGTTGAAGATTAAGTTTTTTACAGTGCTATCACGTACAAAAAACTTTGGAGAGACAATATGTTCACAACTATTTCTCGTACTTAACGAAGTGTCTGACAGATAATGAGCTATGTAAATGTTTATACTACTCCGCAGTACTTGTTTACCTTTCTTTCTTGAGAAAGCACACTTCATTTCACACGCTATCAGTAAAATAAAGGAGGGTGCTTTTTACGACCAAGGATCCGGTGTTACTATTACCGGGCGCAAGGCCAACACCCCTATAATCTTAGGTTTGACCCTCAACATCCTATATTTTTGGCGAATACTCACGTACATCGTTGTTTTAGACAGGAATATTACTATTTCAACCTAAAGCTGTCCGTTGTGTTGTCATTTCCTTTACAATGTAGCAAACGTGATGTATTAACAGCGCAAATCAATGGGTTTCAGCGGGGTGGATTTGTATTGTTTTCCTGCGCGGGCGACTGTATTAAGACCATTTTTCACGTGCACTGATATTTTCGTGGTGAGCCGAAAGCTGCGCTTTGCAAAACATACACCCAGGTTTCGTTGGCTTATTACCGCGTTTGTCTGTGTGTCGCCTTGCTAACGGCATTCCGATTAATCGCGACGAAACATAAATACCCGAGCGCGTGCAGCCGAAAACACCCTTTACACTCGATTGGCTTCTTTTGTGGTCACGTTTGATCGAATAGGTTTTCAACCACGCGATAAATCATACACACACGCGATCCTTGAAATACACGAAATTTGCGAACTTTGCAGACAATAATTACAACCGATTAAAATGTAGAGACATATATAGGATGAAGCGCGTTCCTGTCTTATTTCTCAGAAAACAAAAACAATCCTAATACAAACTTTATCCGCTTTAATGACTAAAGACGTTTAGCTTCTGTAATAATACAACAGCGAAAGAGAAAACTGAATATCTGTTCGGTTTCATTTACAGCCATTATTCATCATGAATTTGGTTGTGGATATGGCCACAATATCACCACTTATCACCTAGCACCAAAAAATGTGTGTAAATTAGAATTCATATTGATAGCGCTGTGCTAGAACCTAGTACTGTACAATTTTGTCGGAAGTCACTTGGCGTGCTTGAAAAGTCTTCTACGATTACATATCGTTTTTGGGGCATCACAAAAATAGCAATCAGAGTTTCACAACCAGAGCTTCAGCAAAGCTCATATGCATTGATCTTTATGTAATTTAGTTATTCTAATCTAAAGGAAACCTCTCTAAACACACATTGCGTTAACTAAGCTGGTGAAAACTGCGCCAGACTTCACCAACGAAAATTCGCGTGAACGCTATTTCATGCCATCTTAGGCTAAAAATAGCGAGCTGTTTTTGAGTGTACATATTCTTGAACCTAGAATATTCTATTACTTTTTAACGTAACATTATACAAAAGAGTACACTTTGGGGTTAATGTGATAGATCACCGCGGACTCTTGAGTCACGAAAATAAATATTTCTTTCTAAAAAGATTTTTCAAAGCTGCGACAAACTTATACAAGAGGAGCGGATGTAACCCAGTTTCTCCCTTGCTTCATGTGGTGTTTTTACGCTCCAGTACAAAAATCTGCACACCATGGAAAACCTATATCACCCCTTTATAGCATACAGTATTATACTAAGTACAGGATCCCATAAATGTCTTTTTTTTTTAATTTTTACGACCATTTGACTGGCAAACTCACAATACTCTGGCATAAAAATTTGCCTTTTCACGAAAAAACTGATTGATAAATTTTGTCGATCATTTCACCTATTCCGTTTCGCCGTTTTATAAAGCAAAGCAAACCATATGTAACAACTTACTATCTTGTCCACAGGAAAATTTTTGCATAAAAAAGAGCGAGGTAGGCCGATAGAACAGTGATTTTCTCAAAATTTAATCAAAGCGGTTAGCTTACCTCTATTCTTTCCAAACTAGAGTTATTTTGTGTTGACTAAGTTCTTGAACTGGACTCCTCTGTGTAATCTAACTTGTGGACTCCGGAGCTTGAGTAGGTATGACACCTGAGGTGCTGTTGGTTAGAACACGTTTTTCTTTACTACCACGGTTACTAAAATACCATACAAAGGACAGACAATGCGGCTGTCAATTACATTATGTTAAAAGAGTTTCATTGTGCTTTAGTTTGACCAACCACAGCGTGACCTAAGGATCGACCAATGAAATCACTCAGTCGATTGCTGTACAATTATATGGCAGGCGCCAGGTTAAATCTTCCTTTAAAATCCAATACAGCGAGGACATTATGGCAATAACGCACGGACGAAATAACTCATTAGTGGCTTTAATTGATCAACTAGAAAACAATGATCCAAAGAGTATTATTCATGAAGAGGACAGTATATTTTTATGTTATCTTTACATCTGAAAATGAGCTCTGACGTAACAATTTACACTGAAGTCCAATACACTTCAAATGCTGTTTAAGCGATGATTTGTCTTCGAAGGAATCTATAATTCCGCTGAATCAAAGGACTCCTGTTACCGCAAGTATCGGCTTGATCAAATGCCAAACTTCGTAAAACAGATCTCTTTTTCCCGCACGGATCACGTGCTCACGAAATAAATATAATATCTTTCGTTTAAACAAACAAGATTTTAGATCATATCATGCAAACAAAACAGTATTTAGAAGCTGGACCCGATTATGGGCAAATTATTTCTGTGAAAAGGAGTTTGGTGAAAAAAAAAGGCTTAGAAAAAAAAAGGGGCCTTTGTCGGTAAGTTTTTGAAAAACGCTTTGAGTATTTTGTTAATTTGCGTCTTTTTCAAAATTAAATGGGCAGTTCCTGATTTAATCGTACGGGTCCATGCAGAGCCTTAAATGATATTGAAGAAAAATTCGAATTTTTGATGAAAAATCACCTGCAAAACTAAGCTAGAGGTTTATTGCCTAAAGCTAACAATTTGGACCACAGTTAAAAAATTAGAAGTAACTTAGTCCGTTAAAAGATCATGAAAAGATTTCAATGGGCTGTAAAAATTGAACAAAATTCACAGAAAGAAGCTCACGGCCGCAAGGATATTTATAAAGTTGCAGTTCAAGGGCACCGAGGAGTATTTTGCCGTTTTGAAGTTTATTACACTTTCGCGAGTCGTTTGAGGCCCGGGAGAAAAAAAGACTATTAAGAAGAACTCTTGTTTGTTAATGCTTACATGTCTTACATGTAGCAGCAAGTCTTCATCAGTCTGTAAATTTGCAATTTGCTTTGGTTAGCTACACACACAAACAAAAACTTCCAAGCTGTTCTGATTTAAAAATAAGTTTGAAAAGGTCAAACGCTTTCAGGTTCGAAGGGGCTTTTAGCACGAGTGTGACCTAGGAAACGCACCCCTGGTGCTTACCCCAGGGGGGCAGAGGAGGAAGTTTAAAGGGGTTTTTAACAGGCTCTATTATGATAACAGGTCGTGACAATTAAACACTATGCAGATGTGATCAAAAGCAGGAAGCCTTAGCCAAAACGGAAAAAGACAAACTAGTTTTTCTTTATACACTCATGATCTTTTACTGTGGAAAGAGTTCCGCTTTCTTAGAATTTTATTCATTTTCATTGCATAACAATTGCTGCTGAAATGTAAGAGAAAAACGTGACCGGCAAGAAACAAATAGTTACAAAAAGTCTTCTTTAGTTTCTTATAATTGCCTCTTTTGGCAGTAATGTACACGGCAAAATTCAAAGTATTCTGATCTTTATGAGCTTTTATAGGTAGGTGATCTGCCAGGCTAACGTTTACCCTTCATTATCAAGGTTCATTAAAGATAGTTTATAGACCTCTTTCGAGGTATCTTTAATTTACCGAAGCGGCGACAATGGCGTTTCGCACCAATTTTATAAACAATCGTGTGCAATCAAGAGAAACGTAGGAAGAACTAATTTTCCAAGCCAGTTATGAAAGAAATGTATTTAATAAACATGCCCTTTTACTTTCTATTTTAGCTAAAATTACATAACATTCAAAACCTTAAAAAGAATATATAGCGGCATTATTGCACTTAAATATACCGCACAGCATATCAAGGCAGGATAAAATGGAAGGCAGTTTTAAAAAGTCGGAAAAGGTTATTTTACGTTAGCTACTAACGGTTTCATATCAATATTCAGCCCATCCTAGCATCGCTGTATTCCCTCGCATTTTAATTATCTCTTAATAATTTACGTTATCTCGTCAAGATCACAACAAGCCGCTCAGTGGAAGTTGAAACTGATCAGTCTATCACCTTGTGAAAAAAAAAATTGTTTAGTTTCAGAAGAAATTTCTGAAAATAAACGCCAACTAACTGGCGTCTTAGGAAAATTGCAGGTGTTACCATGGACAATTACAGATGACATTCAACCAGCTAAAATTGAGGTAGTTTAACTTACAAGCAAAAGAAACGAGAAACGAAAGTGAGGTTTATGACACATTTGACATATTATATCTACTGGTCTTCTGAACTGAAAGTCAAATTATCATGTCTTCAATAAATGCACGCGTAATAAATTGTAAAGACAGTTTCGAAAGGTACAGTTTTCGACCGGAAAAAAAACAACAATTTCACGTCTAGAGGACGAAAGTTCTCAATCTTTGCAGTTGATCAATACTTTATGGAAACCTTTTTCAGGAAAGACGTAATACAACAATTCTGCGATTCTGCTTTTCAGCTGCAGGATGCAGATAATTGTCTTCCAAATTCAAAATGGATTTAGGCACGCTATGCTCATATAATTTTAAAGGTTTTGCAACTTTTGTTTATTTTTGAAGAAGAAGTAAACGAATAAATTGGAAATTAAAAGGCTGCCACAAATAATCTATGTACCTATCCGTGACATCAAAATTTTCAATAATTCAAATAATCAGTAGTTGGACACAATTTTTGGAAGAAAATATCTTTTAAATGCTATCTCTTTTTTATTTGCTGATAGCTGAATTTAAGAATCCTTACACAGATGTGAATTTTTCTTAAAATGCTTAATTCCTACAAACCTATAGTTTTGTTTACTTATGATATGTTGTGAGCTAAAATACCTGGAAAGAAAAACAAGGCGAAAAAGAAAACTGACAAAACAAGACAAATTGAAAATTATTAAAGGAAAAAAGTCAATGCGCCGGGACTAATTTAAAAGCTGATTTATGATCAATGTCATGCAAAGAAACTATACAGCTATTTAGGGGCATATCAAACCAAGTCATTAAGCCGATAAGCGATACGCGGGTGACAAACTAAACAGATAAGTTAAATGTATGAGTATTTATGTTTTTGGTTAACTTGTCGAAATGACAAATACATTAGGTAAAAAGCATCTGTTCTACGAAGCCAAACAACTGAACTAACAATCCTAATTGCCACCTCGAATAGTCAATGGCACATAAAATGGAAGTGTAAATGTCAAATCTTTAAAGTTAATGTTATAAAATAACATTTTCATGATATTCTTACTTATTTTTCCCAACCTCAAATTTGGTGAGTTTTCATTAATTTTTATTGTTATGACAGGCATGATGATGCAGGTGAAATTTAGATTCATGGGTCAGGATATAGTGAAGCGATCAACGGATTCGATTATAAATCGTTTTTTTTTTTTCGAAACCAAACTTAGAGAAGATTTGGATCGACGACTTCAAGAAGAAATCATTCTTTTACATTGTTTCAGAGAAACATGTATAAATATAAAAATAAAGGGTCACTCGTCAAAATTTTACAAGTAATTATAGACTACAGACAAGAGTCTAGCGAAGTAACGCCTCAAACTTTGATAATAAACGTCTAACGTTTCTGAGAAGATTACAAAATTCAAACCTTGAAACTCTGCTCACGCTTTTCGCGCACTCTTTTTCCCTTCAAATATTAAAAGGAGCAATTTCATAAAAATTTTTCAGATTTTTCGTAACAAATATAAATGTGTTAAAATTATATTTCCCGGTTCTGAAGACATACACATACAATGAATTGCCTGTTCGTCACAAATAATGCGAGTTTTAAGCAAATTAATTTGGAGTCAGTTTCAGCTTAGAAACAAGGGAAAACCTTTGCAACGTTGACGCGTTTTTAAATTGTCAACCATTTGGAATTTAACTTTTCATGACCGAAACCAATTTATTGATAGTTCCTCTATGCTAAGATAGTCTTTGAAGAAAACCTTTTAAGTACTGATTTTCCCCTTTGACTAATCAGTCCATCAAACATATGTCCGTTTTATCAATATGATATGGGCCACAAAGAGTTCTTCGTACGACAGTATCCTAAATACCTCTTCTTGGGTGCCCCTGTTTTCGTGTACGTATAGGAGACTATATAGGTGGGAATTGCGCTGTCATTTTCTAGTGTTCACGATTATCCTCCGTTTCAGTTGGTTAAACCTTAACTCAATGTAGTGGCTGAATCCAAAAGTGATTCGCGAAATCCCAAATTTGTTTTGTCAAAAATAAAAACAAACGGCACCATATAAATATACTGCTTGAGAGGTTTCGTGTGTGTGATAAACAGTTTCTTTTATTTGATCCGAATATAGTGACGCCAGACTGGTAACGGATCGCTGGGTGAAAGACTGAAACTATACGCCTGAGTAATGAATTTAGATTAAACTCGGTTTTGGTTCTAACTCAGGATTCTCGAGACAAAGTTTAAAAATACTATCAAGAGAAGCAATCAAACCGGCGGCAAATTTAAACTGCTTTGATGAACACAATTTCTTTTTTCCTTCAAAGATACCGACCTAAAATGAATCACATTTAGCTTTCAGAGAAAAAGAAGAGGAAGAGTAAGGTAGGTTGGGGGGGGGGGGGGAGGGGATTCGTATTTATAACAATGCTTGACATTCACTAATGCAACGACGATGGCATGTTGTCAGCCAGACAAGTCCGCCGACGACTTTGTGGACAAAAGTGACTCTGACGTATTAGACTGCCACTACTTATTCTTCATCGAAGTTAGTGACCGCGCGCAATAGCGGCGTGGCCATTCGTACCTCTCGCTCGACGGACTAAGAAACAAAGAGAGACTCTTTGTAGTCTCCTGACATATTTGTCTGCTCATCATTTTTCAGTTTAAGAACTTGGTAGCGGTTTTTCAAAAGTGATAGGAATCCTTACTTGCCCCAGTTTTAAAGTTGAAGTTGTTGCGGTGTTTTGATTACCGGTTAAAATGGCGATTGCTTAAATGGCCTGTCTTAAGTTGCTCGCCGTCTGCTGGCGCGTTTAGGTTATAATAGGCCATTTGCCTTGCTTTTATTTTAGGTTTTGCCCGTATGACAATGTCGATGTCGAGCTCAACCATATGTTATTGACAATTTCGGTCTGTTAATGACCGGTTTGTTGAGTGGTGAAACAAAGACTTGTCATCTTTCTGTTGGTCTTTTCACCAATAAGTATTGTATAAGGGCATTTCGGTCTGTTAACCCTTTAAAACCTAACATCAAAATTCAGATTCTCATTTGTTGTCCCTATAAGTTTCCTATAGAAGTATTTGGGAGAGTTTGAATCAATTAGTATCAATAAGATTTATCCTGCATAACAATGTCAGGGCCGTAGCTAGTTTTTTTTTTGTAACGTGTCGGGGGGGGGGATAGGGGGGTCTGGAGGTATCCTCCCTCCAAAAATTTTCAATTTGGAGTCTCCAAAACGCTATTTTCAGTGCTTGTCATGAGATATGTCTCCGAAAAATCGATGTCGAATATGAAAATGGCAAACAATTGCAATTCACTATAATCAAAATAACTGAGTCTAAACAAAACAAATCCATCCACAGACTTGACGTGTCTAGCTCAACGGGTCCAAGGGGGGCAGCTGCCCCCCTTGCACCCCCCCCCCCCCCTCCGCTAGCTACGGCTCTGATGTCCTTTATTCCCGTCACCAATGTGTTTTGTAAAGCATTAATATTAAAGAGAGAAATTTGACGATGAACACTCTTGGGCCGGGCTTAAAAGATTAATTAACAACTCAATCATTTCTTGGACTGCCAGGTGTAAAATTTTTTCAGAAGGTTAGAACTGGAGTCGAGCTCTACGCTGTAATGTTTAAATGAAACCTCTTCAGCAATACTTTCATACCGGTTATTTTTCGGTCAGTAAAATTAGTAAACTTGGGGAAAATTTTCGGCTTGAATTTGGATTTTGGAGTCGCTCGGTCAATCTAGAAGGTACAAAAAGACGAAACTAAATGACAAAGAAAAACAGTTTCCAACTGGAACAAAGCCATTGGACTCATTAATCCTGCTTAACTTGGGAAACGAAAAGAATAGTAGTGATTCATACTTAAAGAGACAATAAAGATATACATAGTGCAGTGGAGTATACGGTGTGGTTATTGGCATATCTTTACACTTTAACAAAGGTGCATTTCTAAGTAATAAATCATGGTGATGCTATTGCGGTAATGATAACAATAGGAATAAAGACAACAAAACAAAACAAATCACTTTTTCTTGTCTATTACATTATATTTATTCTACACGTTAATAAAGCGCGTTCAATAAAAGGCAAAAAATCGTTTTCCGTGCTGGGAATTTTCGTTTGGCTGTTTCCTAATCCTGCTTCTCCGATATTTGGCTGACGAACAAAGCATTTGATTGGGCGTTGTTAGTTCGATGGAAAGCAACAACATCCAATACTAGGGACTTTAAGATCCAACGACGCGGACGACAACGAGAACATCAAAAAAACAATAGGTTTAATTAGCAAAAAACAACTTTGCACGTGCATCACACTTTTTTGTACATTTCTTTCACGTTTTTGCACGACTACGACGTGAAGATGCCTAATTTCGCGTTTTATGGAGGACGTAAACAAGCAACGACGAAATGTTATTTCTCTTTCTGAGCTTGAATATGGTTCCTTGAAATTCAGCTTCAGGAGGGTTCGCCTACAATTGACAAAGTAAGTGGGTAGGAATAATCACTATAAAGACTGAAAGAACGCAAATTCACTTTTTAAGCGACGTTCTTGTCGCCGTCGCGTCGTTGGATCTTAAAGTCTCTATTGTTAGATCCAAGGGTGCTGTTTGGTGTTAGGTGGGCGATTTTGGGTCTGGATCGTTCAAAATGATACCGTCAACATGCATCCCGCCGTGTTGTTATAAGTCGATCGCGTGTTTAACACACAAAAAAGAAGAAATAGTACACGTGCGCATGTTAATCGGGCTGTGAACTGTCCTTCGTGCACAAAAGAAGTCTTTGATGTTGTGCGACAAAAAGTATATACTAATTCAAAACTTGTCAAAGGTCATCATCATCCATCATCATTGCCATCACTAAGGCATTTAATAGACCATTTTCGATATATTAAACTTCATACTTGGCAGCGAGGCTTGGGGAAATAAAACAAAAGAAATCATCTTCAGGCTCAGCAATATTCCCCCAAGCCTCGCTGCCAAGTATGAATTTTAATATATCAGAATTGGTCTATTGAAGGTTCTTGGGCAACAAGATGGTTCCAAAAAGCATTTGCATTCATGTCTTAATAGATTTCCTTCTGCGCTCAGGCGATTACTGCTAACATAGAAAACTTTTTAATTAAGAGTTAAAACGGCGGCAAGGCTTTGTCACTTCAGTGCGATTTTTGTCGCGTTGTAGGAGGTTCTCTTTAACCTCATTTTAAATGAAAGCACTCTGGATTTTCGCAATTTTTTTCCAGGTTGGAGAGAGACAGCTAAATGTTTTGTATTATGAAAAAAAACGAACGCCCCTATTTGCAAGGTTACACTGACATCTAGAAAACAACCCGCCTCTTTACTATTGGTAAAAGCAATTTGACCAAATTAAGAATTCACGTCCCGCTCTTAGTGAAATAGTGAAGTAAGGTGAATGTCATCATGCTTCGGGGGAACTGTAACGAGTTCCAAAAACCCTAACCGTAACAAAGCTATTTATGATAATGTCCAGAAATCATTGACTGACTTGTAACTTGACACCACGAAGAAGCCACACCTCCGGAGAATTAAACAGGTAAATTATCGAAATCTTAGTTAAATGTTTTAACTAACTAGAAAAATGTAAAGCTAAAAAGGTTATCATGCAGTATGAGTGTTTGAAGTTTGCTTTAAAAATGCAACTTATGTGGAGATATCGGCTCGGTTACTTTACTCTCCTTCTCATTCTTTAAAGTTCCGCAGTTTGAACCACATCGGATATTTTAAAAATGAGTAGGTATAGCGTCAATCACCTTGAAAAGGCCAAAAACTGGTTTTACGGAAAACCTAAAGAATGGAATCCCCTAAATAAAGACTTGCTCCGAACTGACTTCTCCACTGCAATCATCGTAATAAAAAAAATCAAGCTTGTTGTTTTTCTTTGTTACGATAAGCATTATAACATTCTAAAACGGTACAATGTTGTTTTAACAAGGAAAGTGTTGTTTTTTGAGGGTGATGCCTGTAATTCATTATTTTTAATAGAAGACTCTTTTGCAACAATCGTGCCTTTCTGTAGCATCTTTTGGTGTGAAACGAAGACAAATTCGCGAGAATTCACCTTGAAAATTTTTCACTTAAGTGATTGTCTGTTAAGTAAGCAAAACACAACTTCTTTTGCCCCTTCCTGATACTTTCATAAACAACGACATTTGTAACCACCCAGGACCTCCCCCCCCCCCTCTCCGAAGGTTGTGCTGTACTTGCAGAATCAAACATGTATCAGACGGACCATGAAGTGAAGAGATATTAATGTATTTTTCGATCGGTTTTCAATTGTCAAATATTGGAAACATAAAGGCCAGAATACTGTCACGGCAGTTTGTTCGAAGTTAACTTATGCAAAGCAGTATCTCTTATTCTTTTTGTTGTTTTATTTTATGCAAGAAAATTAATTTCACATATGGGAAAAGAAACCTCCATTCAAGTCCTTGGAATCTGAAATTATCGTTTTCTGAATTTTCTACCCTTTATGGTATTTAGGGCAATGAAGTAGACGCGGGCTAAAAGGGTTACTGTGCATTTTGTTTTAGCTTTTGTGATTGGTCAGTATTATATAGCCGGGTCTGACTACAAAAAGAAAATTAAACTCTGTCATAACATCAGTGCTAAAAGGAGCAATCAATTTCGACTTCTTTCAGGCAGTTGAAATCAAATGGCCCTGGTAATTGTTTGTGTGCTTTGTGAAGTCTCTTTTAGGGGTCAAAGAGGGCCATAGCCTCGCGGTCCAGATTGGCCTCACTTTATTAGTTTTTTGTTTTTTTGCAAATGGACGTCTCTCTCATACGGAAGTCACACCCCCTCCCCGAAACGGACTCGTGTTATCATAAACTAAGTAAAGATAGTGCGCTACAAACACAAAAAAAGCATTAACTTCGACGTGTTTCTCGTCATTTAAATCACTATAGCTGTAGAATGATTCTCGTAATTGATTGCCTGGAGAAGCCAAAGCCACGCCCATATTACTCTCACTCAGGGGTTTAATTCAAATTTTCGACGAGCATGCCCGTCTTTTTCATAAGTTCATAGGGAGGTCACCCCCCGCCTCCGCTCCCCGAAACAGACTCGTGTGATCATAAGCTTGGTAAAGGTAATGCGCTACATAACACAAACAAAGCATTAACTTGCTGGAGAACAATACAGCAGGAGTAACAGAGGGATTGACTTGACAAAAGGAAATAGCGATGAACGTGACAAGTAAAACACCACAATAAATTTGTACAATGGAACAGCAACACAAAAGGCTCTCTCGTGTGGTGCACCCATTCAAACCACCCTCTTCATATTACCAGTCAACAAAGCGTCTTTCAGACCATACACCTTAATATATTTCTCGTAATCGAAATTCCCTTGTACAAAACATATCGAGACAGCAATTTTTCCGCTCTACTAACACAGGACTGTTGAACTTTGAAATAATTCAGATCTAAGAATGCAACAAACTAAATCTCTGAGTGACTTTATGAACACCATAAATTTTTGTAACCCAGACAAGTCGGTTCCTTAAATGATCAAATTCACACTTTAAGTATTTTTGTTTCAACTTATTTCATCCTGTCATGTTGTATTTTTCTTTGCGTGATGTACATATCCCTAGGAATTTTCTTGTGGGCAATGAAATGCCACGAGGGATTTGTTAAAAACTGAAGTATGTAAATAAGCAAAGAAGTATGCAGACTATGCGTCAATTAAAATGTCTACTTAAGAAACGAGTTTTTGTTTTATGACGTTGGTAGGTAACAGGATTTTTTTGGTGGCGTTGCTATGTTAACACCTGCTTGGAAAGAAAGCACTCATTTACAAAAAAGAATGCCTGCCGAGCAGTCTCATTTACAGTTGCTTCTCGAACAAAGAATGAAACTGATTGAAGAGAGTAGAAACTTGAATGTTATACTTAACGTTTCAGTGGAAGAGAGTGATAGGCAAAGAGTTCAAATCTACAAAATAAACTTTTAACAACGTTCGAATATCTAGCCGCAGCTACACGCAGTGAATTCAGCTTGATTACAGTCCCCAAACAAGGACATAAAACCACGAAATTTCATTTTACAAAGTACTCAAAACAGATGGTGCCATTCGAAATCAGTACAGATGAAGTTAAGAGGTTTCAGTTCAATGGTTTGTCCAATTTCTACCCCCTTGCATGAGTGATCATGAGAGGAAAGGTTAACTTAATATTTGAAGTTCAAATTTTGTCATGATGTTATTCTAACTTTTGTTTGAACATTAAGGTACATTAACATGATTTTAACTTTGAAGAGGGTGATCAAAAAGCGGAGTAATATAAACGTTTAACAGATGTCTTATTCTTCCTGAAGGTTTCCATGTTGTTGATACTATAACGTGTTCTTACAAAATAATAATAGTCATTAAAATGAAAGCCGTTGTTTAGTACATTAACTGCTGTGGTGGGATAGATAGATATATATTAAATACCTAAATAAAGTCGTTCAATAAGTATTTGTCGATTAAACTCAGAAGTGCGACAGGATTCAGATAAAAGCGCGCACTGAGCAGTAAGTTTTCAGCTATAGCATTTATTTGTTATGTTGTATCAGGTGGTTCTGACTTAGAAGTCTGTGGATGAAATCCTAAAGTATGACAATTCAGATTTTACTGTTTAATAAGGTGTACAAGGTGATATTTTTCAGTCTCTGGATGAAATCCTAGGTGTGACCCTTCAACAAAAGCTACTGAGCAGTACTTTCCGGTGGCACTGTTTTAATACTGTTCAAGATTCTGTACAAGTCTGTGGATGAAAACTTTGGCCATATCAATAAAAGTTGCTGAGCAGTACTTTCATTTGGTACTGTTTATTATGCTGTGCAAAGTGGTTCTAACTTTTGAGTCTGTGGTTGAAATCCTAAAGTGTGACAATTCAGATGGAAGCTACTGTGCAGTACTTTCCAGTGGTACAGTTTATTATGCTGTACAAGTGGTTTCTACCTTTGCATTAAGTGGATGAAGTCGTAAAACCTAATCATTTAGATAGACGCCGTCCGACTTACTTATTAACAGTACGTTTTTATAGTATACTTTATTATATTGTACAAGATGGCTATGACTTTTAAGTGTGAATGGGTGAGCAAAATACTTACTGAACTTCTGTCACTTACAAAGTTTTTTTTGTTATCATAATTTGTGCATTGAATAATCAAGTTTGAACCTTCACAGAATAACCAGCGCAATATTTCAGCCTTCACGTGATGTAGCTCGTTACATTATACAATAGTGCGTTAAAATTGTTTAATCCGTATGTGGTATATATTCCTTAAAGTGTGGCCATTTGAATAAAAGCTATTAAGGCTTCTTACGGTTCTTTTCATTACGCACGAAAAGTGGTCTTTATTTTGGAATGAAATCCTACAGTATAGATAATTAACTGGCGTACAAGTTAAACCCAAATTTTAAATTTGTGATTTACGATAATCTTATGGGTTCAATACAAAACTATGAGAGTTCTTTAGCGTTATTTCTTTACTTGGGTAGAGTTTGATTTGCTTGGTTACCGCATGTATTTACCATTGCCCCTCCGCTTGAACAACGACTCTTGGTTGATTTGGTTCAGTAGAGCCAAATGAACTGATTTAGCACATGGTCTAATCACTTTCATTTGTTAATTTTCCAAGTCTTATATTCGATCCTTGCTTGATCATTCCACGACATTTCGGCGCCGACGCTAGGTGGAACCTGATTCATTAACGGTTAATTTACTCTCTGACGAGCGTTAATGAACTTTTTCTTACGCTTGAGTACCGAAATGAAATACTGTTAGTGGTGATACTGAATAGCATCAATGAATGGACGAGATCACAAAGTGTGACCATTCAAATGAAAAGTTGGAAAACAGAATCGCCCAGAATCTATCACGAGAATCCTTGCCACACGTTTGTTAAAATTGTAAGAGAAAGTTTTCTCTTTCCTACCAAGGCTTCAGCAACACCATAGCATCCTTTAACTAAGTAAAGTAGGGACAAAAAGCAGGCATAAAAGAGAATTTTCCGAGACAAAAAGCTAGCCTTAATGGTTTCGAGGTACGAATAGAGTACTCAGTTAACAAAACTTGGGCATTTCTGCATTCTTCTTTTGCAAATACATGATAGGATATTATTAAAATGGCAGCCTCACCATAAATAATTTTTAATACTCTCTGCTCCTAAATGATTCGTCACTTTTACAAGTAAATAGGTTTTGTTTCCTTGAGTACTGAAAGGCTTTGGCCGCTAGCTGTGTTATTTACAGTTTTAAAACTACTAAGAAAAAAATTGCTTGACCTGGGGAAACACGTTGAGACAATATTCAGATGGTATACCGACACAATATCGACTCTCATAGTTCATGATCTACCATAGCAAGTTAAGCTCTGGAAATTGAAACTATATTAGGTCTTGGTACTGTAGCGGCTCCTGCTTTAGAACTTCAAGAATAATTTTTTTAAAGTAATGCCTCTAAAACGTTGTGATCCACCACATGGTTCCGTACACAGTATTATGAATTAATGTCACCACTGTAATTAACTACCAAGTCTATGAGCCCTTTCACTTCTAATGGCGGCCAAAGCACTAAAAAAGATCTCGGGTTTCTTTGTGTAAAACTCCTAGGAGGAAGATGGCACTATGGAAACCTTCTGCCAAAGAAGTTTCATTTGAATGTTAACCCAACAGGATTTTACCCTCAGATACAGAAGTTAGAGCATGACAATAACTTTGTATGGGAATGAGGGTTAGGGGTTATAGTAAAGGGTTAGTAATCCTATGAACTCGTTCTTTCTTCTTAATAATTATGACTTTTTTCGTTTTGTTTCCAACAATTTGAACAACGCATTTTTATGCACCCTTAATGAAAAATACTGTTATTCCTGCCTGTATATATCGTCAAAACCACAGCAACTTTCAGTTTTGAAAAGGAAAGCTGTTAACCAAAATTGAAAGGTTTTCCGCCAATCTTTTCACAACTATTTTGGGGTTGAGGCAAGTCCACTGAGTTAGCCATAAGTTTTCAGACTTGCTTACACAACATGCGATCGTAACGTTAAGAGCCACTATCATCATTATCGCGCATCAATTACCAGGTGAAGTAAATTGCTTAATTAACGGCTCGGTAATGAACTGTACTAAATACGACCCTAACAACGCAAGTTTCACCAACGGATTAAGCAACCTATAAACATAAATCAGTTTATTTCTCCATGATAATCTACTGCCGAAAAACAAATATCGCAAAAACGTCAAGCTTCCAAATGTGTATATTTAGACCAAACTGGCACTGACATAACGATCATAGGTTTTAAAATCACTACTTATTTCAACAATAATTTCAACAGACTTCAAAATGATATAGTTGTACTGATTTTTTCATAAATGTGCAAAAACGCCTTTAAAAGTACAAACTCATGATCTTAAGTAGAATTCCTTGCGAGAAGTTACCGGCTTTCTTTTTGCGGTTTCTAAAGAAATCTAACGAAGAAAGAAAACTATTTCATACATTATGCATTAACTGAAAGCGGGACTCGAATAAATTAGGTTCTCTAACAATGGCTTTCAGAGGTTTAATCACCCTAGGTTGCTCACGACAAGCTGTTAAAGAACTGTGATAGGTTTCGATCCCAGATAGAAATCACTTATTCCAACGGGCTTTTCGACCTAAAGGTTAAGAAGTATATCAATGCCGGTTCTCTCGAATTCTAACCGGTTGCACGCGTGTTTATATAATTTTCTTTTATATTGGTATTCATAAATGAAACTCTTTTCATCCGCCCAAGTCACGCAAATTATGGTGATCGAATGCAGAATTTCAATTCAGTCGTTCAATTAAATCTTTTTTCGTAGTAGAAAATTGAAATAAATTCAGTTAAGTAAATAAGTGATTTCGCTAAAAGTTTCTTAACGGACATCTTAGTAAGAGTGTTGAGCTCCCCATAAAATACAATGATTGTTCACAGATTGACTAGGATGGGATGATGATAACTTTAAGTGCGATTCAGTGTATAAGACGTACCTACTTTACTGCAGTAGCTTCAATAATAAAATTTAGACATCGCATTTTCAAAGAATCACTGCAAAGCTAGGGCACTGCGACAAACCCTTGACGTTAAATTGCCACCCGCCAATATCCTGTGAATAACATGTGTGCTTGAATGTCTTCTTACAAAACAATCTGCTTTGTTGGGGTCGAAAAGTCCCTAGTTTTTTTCTGAGTTCAAATAAAGGGAAATGGTGATCTAACCACAGTTGGCGCACTCTTAATCTTGTTTACGATGTTATAATTAGTTCATTTAACAGACTGGGCATTGATACTGTGCCGGAGTGAACTAGTAACGGCACTTCTCACGAAGGGCACACTTACAGGTGAATTTCAACACTCGTCAGTTTTCAATAAGTCAGTTTCGCTTCTCTTTTTTTTTTACTAGGAAATCGATACTTGCTCAAAATTCTTATTTCGGTTTTCATACCAAATTGTTTGGTATATTCCCTAACTTATCTTAGAAAAGAAAATCAGCGTTATTGCACTTTGCATAACCAACGGGTGTTGACTTGTTGCTACCAGGTAGAAGGCTTTGTAAGCGTAGTTACATTTTCGCCGAATGCAAATTTGGGTTGAAATTTTGCTAAGGAAAGTTAATAAAGGAAGTTTCAGTGTAAAGGACTCAGGGTAGAAACCGCAACTGTCACTAAAAGATCTTAAAGGACAATTCTGTGGTAAACTTTGTAAATATGTACTCTATACTTGAAACACGTAATATTTGATTACAAGGTAAACACATTTGGGAAAAGTGATATATCATTTTCACGAAAATTGCTACACGCGCTATAAATCAATCTTGCTGCGATTCGAGTGATTTTTACACTACAGGTGAAATTTAAAGGTGATGTGGTAAGTTAAGGTGTTAAGAGTTTCGTGCCGAGAAAATGGGATCGTGAAATTAACGTACTTAATAAATCATAACAGAATTTGTAAGTATGTCTTAAGCTATACTAACCTGAAATTTCTCGATATTGAATTCCGTGTGTACTGTTTCGTCCCTCTGGTCAAAATATCGCCTTTAAAAAAGAAAGCCAGGAGTTGTTGTTTCGAACTAGACAATGTCTCAATGCGATTTCGAAACTTTTTAGTGTTGATCTATACGCCTCTTAGGTAACTAACAAAACGCCGACAATTACATTGTATTAAGGGATATCATTGTTTCGTAAGCTGGCGTCACACCTTTTGTATACAATACAAACAACATTTCGTACTTGTTAATGTATTCACACTTTTCATGACCAGTACTAACCGCATGAATTTCAAAATCACGCGATACTGCAAGATTCTTAAGTCGCAAATCATGGAAGAAGCAATCTTTTTACACCAAATGAAATCACATGGAGAAAATTTGATTTTCTCCCAAAGCGCGGGAAATTACATTTTGATTTGTGCTGGTGGGACAAGCAGGCTGTTTACATATTTGAGATGAATCGGCCTTTTATTAAAAGCATCCTGGCGTAAAGAGCCACCGCCAGTTATTCTAGAGCAAATTCACCTTAATTGAAACAAGAAACAAAGTTTTGAACTTGCTCTGCTAGGTAAGAGCTAGATCGTTAAAATGGCTAACCAGATTATGTAGTTGCTTGTACTGTAGATACTTATTTGACGGTGTTTACGCAACATCAGCTAAAATCGCTACGAACTACTTTCTCGAGCAAAAAAAAAGATTTTCAGATTTATGGCTAAGTTCTGAAATCAAAGGTTTTTGGGGAGGACAGAGGCGTTACGTAAGGATTAGAGACACGAATTGTAATAACGGAGATTCTTAACCAATAAAGAACTCCTCTAACCTGTACTGGTTCGGTTGTACGCTCACTTGAAAGTTGTCAAGAAGTTTCTTGCGAGGGACTTTGCTTGTTTTCAAAAATGTGCAATATGGAATTTGAGTAGAAGATATTTCCGTGCTTCAATTTTTTTAGCCCGTTTCCTTAAAATATATCTTCTAAACAAACGAATCCGGGCACGTTATTGGTAGCATGTACTATTTTTGTGAGGCATGCTCAGTGAACCTTAAACTAATTCCATTGCAATCTGTAAACACTTGTTGAGTCATGTTTTGGTTTAGGGATCCTGACACAGTTATTGTATATTCGGTGTATATTTTAAAAGTGAACTTTGATACATTAAGAGAGAAATCGTGTAAGATTCCTCATTGTATCATGCTAGAATTTCTTTAATCCGAACTGCACAATCATGGTTCAACGTCATCTTTCCCACTCTTTAAAGTTAGGAATTTCACCGAGGATAATCAAAAAAGGCATTTACGGTACCCGCAAAACCGTTACCTCCTTAATTGCATGCAACTGAGGAATACGAACTAATAGTGTACGTGAGTCTTTTGTCCTTTTCGCTGGTTACTCGGAAATTGGCAATTGTTTCACTTGTTTAGATTTCCGCTGATAGGATATCAGCGTATCAATTCAGTTACTTGCACATTCGGAACTATATTTCACAAATTCCCAATTAGGACATGACACCTAAGACTTTCTAGAAGTAACCAAGTTAGCATGAATCCACCGTTTTCAGGGAAACCATGAAGTGTTACGACTAGGTCTCTTCAATTGGCAACGTGCTCCAGGGCTTTCCGCTCGCTTGGTTTCCTTTGAAAGTTTATCAGTGCATGGAGCTTTTATATAACTTTAATACAATCAATAAGACCTGCCAGTGTTCCAAAGGCTCCTTTATTTCTTCCTTTGTCACTTGTCAATTAAGTGAACTCCATTTTCGTTACTCGGCGTAGTGTAAAACATGCCGTGAGGAAAGGAGGCTCTCTAAAAATAGACCCGGGTCGTCCACGAACTTTCTTTGAACCCGGCAAGATCACTGAACTCGAATGGCCAATACATCGATTACCGCAAAATGCTAATATTATTTTATGTTCTGAAACCGAACCTCATGAGAGGATCATAATCCTTAGTAATCCTGAAAATACCCGAAACGGCCATGTTTCAAGTGTATTACTTTATCGGACGCTCGTGACTAAGTCTCATGAACTTGAACTTGAAGTAATTAATTAATGGTAATTTTTTGTCCTCCCTGTAAAAATACTTGTATCTATACTTTTGGAACTTTGAGCTTTTTTGGCGATATTTAGACACATTTGCATTTTAAGTGGAAAAGGGTCTGATTTCAGACCGATGGAACCTAAAGAAGAAGGTTTGTCGGAATTGACAAAAGATTCCGCAGTCTTTGTGTCTTTTACATACACGCATCATTACATTTCAAGGGCTTTAGCAAATACTGTTTAATGAAAAAAGGCGCCTTTCTACAAAGGAATGAGAATTGCGAAATTGTCTATTACATAAGCGAAAACTACGCGGTGAAATGCAGCACGCAACACCAAATAGTTTGAAATTTGAGATAGATTCGTCTCAAGTTAGGTGAAGTTTTTACTACTACTTAAGTGTATTTATGGATATAACAATAAACCTTCCTTTTCATGGAAAAAGCTCCCTCGAGGAGAGAAAATACAGTTAACATAAGAAAAGTCAACATTGTGCCGTTAATTCAAGTATAATTTATTTGACTTTGGCAATGAATTTGCACAGCGTGGGTATAGCTTCTTTGTTCACTATTCCCAACTAATCAAGAAAAAATACCCAATGATGTATTCACTTAGTATTCATACAAGATTTCATACCTTCATACACTAAAACCTTAAGAATTTCAATGAAAACTAGATAGCAGTAAAAAAAATCAAAGTCTAGTTGCAGTGTAATGGAATTCTTACATAATCCTTACACAATGCTTTTAAAGAAAAGAGTTATCACAAGGCCCTTTGAATCAAAAGAGCAACGGTTCATTAAGAGACGTAACCTCCGCCCAGACAGCCATTCCTAGTCTACTGACTTTAACCCTGTCACTGCCAAATTTAGCCAAAAGCAAATTTCGACCAAATTTCCAAATTTTCATTTTGTGAAATTTAAAAAAAAAAATAGCACCATGTGAAAGTATAGGCAGAGACCTTTCATTTGAATGGTCACATCATACGATTTCGTCCACATACTCAAAAGTTAGAGACACCTTAAAAAACTCCATCAAGTACTCCGGCAGTGAAAGGGTTAACAAATTTGCCATTCAGTGCAGGTCGTAAATTCAACTTGCAACTTTTAGCAGTTTAGCCGAATTCATTTAAAGTCATTTATCTAAAAGAGTTTGAAGACACGCTGAATACCAATCACCATTAGGTGAAAGAGATATGAATCAAACACTCCACATATCATTATGTATGAAAAAGATTTACCCTTGAATTGAATTTAAGGCATTACTTTCCAATAAATTTACTCAAGTACGCAAAGGCAGGGTTGTAAATAATAGCCGTTTATCAGACAATATCCGACTAACTTTACCCATCCGACAAAATCCTACCTTCGACTGGAAATGATGACAAGATCGTGAGCAAAGGCTAAAAACCGTCAATTTGTAGCTCGGAAGATATGCATAATGATTGAAGACATTAAATGTCAACGTTATGTAAGCTCCGACAGCGTTTCTGATTTATCCGACACAAACGGTAGCATGAAGTCTGTTTCTCAAAAGTCCCGTTAACTTTACGCATCGGTTCTAATCCCCTAACCAGTCCATTTTGTTCGGCAAACTGGTAGTTTTATTGCATAACTTTCAAAACCATTAAAACTTGTATCTTCAATGCAAACAAAACAGCTCAAGTTTTCGAGCCTAGTTACATGTAATTACCTGGACTCTCGAGAGACGGGCCTTTTAGGGGACATATGTCCTTTCAAAAAAGAAAGGACAAGATCGCGCATTTTAAGAGAGTTGTCTTGCCTAATAATTTATTGCTTTTTAATTCAATCATCATATTCACTGGAATTCACCACAATTTCACAAAACTTAATGTTGCCATTGGATAAAGTTATACCTCTATTAGGTCGTCAATTTGATTCCTTACAAACGTCTTGCCTTAGAATCATACTTGGCGTTTCTCGTACTGATCATGTTAGCAACGGGGAAGTCTATGATAGAACGGGAACAGTCTCTCTTTTCCCAATCAGATAAAGCTCAACAGATCAGATTCCTAGGCCATTGTCTTCGGCACCCCCAGGGGGACCTTATTTCTAAATACGCTCTGTACCACCCGACACATGGTAAACCAAGACCTGATGGACGTAAAATTCTATTCTACGAATATGCTGCAAAGCTAATCAATCCAGAGATTCCCCCTGCCTCACAAAATTCGTACTTTGTCAAAGGACCGAATAGAGAGGCTTAGAAGCGCATGGAGGTCGGCTGTTGGCACCACTGGGAACCCCCATGAGCGCCTCAGCCGAGCAGAGAGAGAGATATTACGAAGTGCCGAGTAATTTCACAAAGAACAACAAAACAAACAAAACATTCAGGATTAGACGATAAATTCTTTCAGTGACCTTAATTGTTTGGCCTCGGCAAATAGCATGGTCACTTCACAGGATTTCATGCACAGACTTACTTAACTGAATTTTATATTGTTTTGGTCGTCTTGAAATAGAAGCAGGCTTGCAGTAAAGAAAAATAACCTGTAAAGACTTTAGTTCTTGAGATTGCGCACGATCAAACAAGAATAAAACAAACTGTAGCTTTAGTCTTGAACTTCAACGCTCTCTTTACTACTCGTCCAAAAACATCCGTGCAAAATTGTTTAAAGCAACAATAGCTATGTGCGCAAGCTTATAAAATTGTGTTTTATTTTCTTTATTCAACGTCAGTTTTAAAAACTTTCTTTAAAGTTCTTCTTTAGAGTATCACTGCCACCGACACATTTGCTCAGTCATAGCACTTCTTTTCAGGCTGGTGCCCAGTGAAACCTTGCTTTTATAAGATTTTCAGTTACACTAAGGTCACGAAATCGAAACAAACGGTGCAGTGCACTCAGTGTTCATCCTCTACTAAGGACAAAAGGCATGGCCTTAAGTCCCGAACAAAAGTTAGAGAACCTTATTCATCCTGGTAGGCTACATTTAAATAGTTCTGTAAAAGTTGGATTTTACCTTACCGCTTCAAAAAAGTAAACAGATAATTTTGAACTGGCCGAGTCAAAAAGTTGAAAAAGTGTAGTGTCGGGTTCTTCTAATAGTTCTGAATGAGACCTCTCTAAATATAATTCTCACACATTTGTTCTTCCGAGATATTTAGAATCAAATTTACCGAAAGTTTCCTCAATTATAGCCACTGCCAAAAATATTTCAAATATTTATCTTTAGGGTCATTTTCAATATTGTTGTGTTATTTTAACGTCCACTGCACTAAGTAAACAAATCAAGACTGGAACGTGCTCCTCTCCATGAGATTATTTTTCACAGTGTCGATAAAAAACATCCACAGTATAATCCTGACCTAGCCAAGGTCAATCGTATAAAAAGTATTCCAGAACGTATCAGCATTTTCCCATTATCTGATCTGATTTTTTTATCTTGCAATAAAAGATAAAAAATGACCAGACTAATTCTCGTACGCTCCCGCCCCACCCCCTTCCCCCCCGCTTTTCAATTTATAACTCTAAAAAAAGCTGAAATTAACATTAATTCGAATGCCAAAGTTTCTTTGTCAACGAACACTGGAAAACCAAGAGTATATTATTAAAATGCTGCGGAAAAGGTGAATGGTCATACTAAATCAAAATGGGACTTAATCCACAGAAAAAAAATTACAAGAGTCCTTGACATGTCTCCAAAATTGATTCGAGATGTGGTAGGGTTATTTTGGAACCAAAAAGTAATCGCACGAGAAATTTACTCCCTCATACTGGACCTACATAACAATTATTCACACTGCCAACAGCTCCTTGCTCTAGTCAGGGACGAGTTAAAAAGTTGATTTGCATTTTTCTTACTGTATGTTCTTATTAATGTATGTCAATCTCATTTTTTATTTTGTTTAAATAATAACGCCCTATAACTAATACCTATGACACTAGTAGAAATGCAGCGTTCACGGCTTCGCCCTATTACTAACATAATTAATTTTTACCACTGATTTATACTGGGACAATTTTAAAGTGCATAAGATTGTCGCTGGGACTTTTTTCAATTCTAAAACTTAAAGCCTCCTCATTTTTTAGGTTGATGAAATACAGTTTTGCGTGGCCTAGCTAACAAAATCACCACTGAGCTACTGAAAACACCCATAACCAAATGCATGTATATTACCTGGAGTACTTTAGCGTTGTTTATAAACTGCTAAGAAGTTTTACTTAACTGTTTGGTCTCTATCGATCTTGCCGTATCCATCTGGGTCTTTGTCTTTTTTCTACTCTCGTCTTAAACAGTATTTTTAAAATACTCTATTTAAAGATGTTAACTCTTAATGGACACTAAGGTTCTCCGCAAAGTTAAGATGACTGAGACACGTTTTCCTTAGCCCCTCTCCCCTTAGTCATCGACTTCGACAATTTAAAACACAATTACAATAGAAACGTATAATGGCTTGAAAAACTGATGTACTTGTAAAAGTTAAGAAACTAGGGAGTGACTGATACTTACTTTGGTCTAGCGACGACACTTGGATCACACAAAGCAAAATGCTAAGGGTATATGGTCTTGGCGGTTATGAGTCTGTACGAAATTGTAAGTTTTCCGGTAGGCCAATCTACCATAAATACCTTTCAAATTGTTCCTGATCAATTACGATGCTTCTACTAAAAATTGTAAACCACCACTACTGCAATTAATAAATTGCATGTCCCTGTTACTGTTATTTTTGGTTCTTAGCAAAATGCCGAATTAATTCTTCAGCTGCAGTTGCAAACTGCGTCGATTAAGTCGGCGATCTTACGCCTACTACACAAAACCTGTTTGTGAACTTTTGACAGGTATTTGTGCAGTCACCAGCCGGATGTGAATGTATCGCTTGTTAGCAGGGGGAGGTACTCCTCAGAATTTTGATACAGGGAACTCTTGGTTTAAATTTTGCAATTTTCCCTCCCCAAATGAAAATAAGCTAATATTTCTAACTACTCTGTGGCCTGACAATGTGTCTTTAAGACATGGTGTCAAGGTGATGCCAATCTTTAGGGAAAAAAAAGGCTCAAATCTTCGCTCGGTTTGGCCGCACATCAAGATAACTAAAACATTTAAGACTGTACAACGGGTTACCCTCCCCATAAAGTTTGCTATGTCTCCTATATTGTTTGGAAAAAATCCTGAATAATACAGAATACAAAAATACAAAAAAAAAAAAACATTTTTCTCACGCAAAAGAAAAAATCATCACGGGTCTTTTGTAACTAATTTTATGGAGCTCATTATTTTCATTTTGCAAATTAAGTCATGAACAATGTTAGTTTAAAACACAACCAATAACAACAGCAACCCTGAACTGATAAAATATAATCTCGGGACCTGTAAGCTTTAAGTTTTAGACACAATTTGTACTGAGTAATTAAGCATCAAGACTCTTGTCTTTTATCAGTCGTTCTAAATTTTGTGGATGCCGGATGAATATTACAATGCTACACTTTCGATTACTTTCTTGAATAGCGAAAGAAGCGAAGCAGCAAAACCGTTTAACTCAAATACGAAATTTCTCAAAAGCCCTTCTTTAATTTACTCATTCTTAATGTGACATTGTTCGGCACAATGTCATATTGATAGCGAGTTCGTGGCTACAAGAAGATCAAAGTTACTGTCAGTATTTCTGCTTATTAGTCGTGTCTGAACATCATAAAAAGACCAATATTAGATCAATTATAATAAAAGAATGATAAATATTTTCATGGGGAATATGAAAGAGTTCCGAAAGAAACAAAATTAATATTGGTAGCAAAATATGCTTTACATTTTCCCGGCAGGCATATTGATGTACCAATGTAATTGTAATTGTTGAAGTGTTCAAATTCTTTTCGTAATTGCAGTACTTCGGATAAAGAAGGGTAATAGAGAGCCGAATGCTGATATGGTTTGTTGTTATTCATGCAAGCAAACATATCAAGTTTGTCATATACGCTCGCACCACTGAAGGAGATCCGTTTTTGGCGAAACTTCAAATTAAAACTGTTATTTTTAAGTAAGCACAAGTCTAGAATGAAAGCTGCGTGTGGGTAGTACTTTTCTGAGGCTTGTAAGGCCCTATAATAACAAAAACAACAACAACATTAAAATTGAGAGCAATGTTCCTATTAAGGGGGCTACTCTAATTTATCGTCGGATATATGTATCAGCAAACCACATCTATCCGGCTTATTTTGTAAATGATTTAGAATTTTAGTTGAAGTGCATTCGCTTTCAGGTTTTACATTGATTAATATCACTTTTATTCTCGCTTCTGAAAACGATAATTTGCCTCCCTCAAATTTTAGATTTATTTTAATAGGTCAATATTGTGTTGTTTGTCGCCGAAGTTAAATCGGACGATTGATATCAAACCGGATAACACGTGACGTTATTTAAATATATCCAAAACGTGACGAGAAATTAAACCTTATCGCCCCCACCCACTGAGTCAGTTAGCATGTTACTTGGTTGCAAATATTGAGTCTGTGGAAGAAATCATCTTGTACTGATTCCTGAAACGTCTGAAAGTTCTTTCATCGTATACTTAACATATTTGTTCATATTAAAAAATTTTATCGGAAACTGTTCGAAAATTTGTATTTTGGTTCAGGATCATAACTCTTAGCAGCACTGTTAATGCCCCTGAGAGCAATGCTAAAAACATGGCGCCTCAACAATGGCCTGAATCCTGGCAAGATTGTTTACATAATAATCTTCCACAGTTAAATACATGGTATCATTCCATTTTTCTTAAACAATATGCTAAGACCATATTTCAATAGCTTATTGCCCCGGAATCTCCCCTTGATATATCTCTAATAGGACAAATTTAACTGGAAGAAGACGACATTGCTCCCTTAAAGGCAGTCATTTCATTTTTAATTTGTCGTTTTAAAATGACTCGAGGGGGCGGGGGGCGGGGCAGTCTAGAGTTAAAGTGACGGAGATGATAAAATGAGTTTTGGGGGATTCAAATCAGTTTCGGTTCCTGCGTTTTTTTCGGGTAGTAAAGTCAAGAAGTTTTGGGGGGAAGTTTTGGGAAAAACTCTGTTTTCTCTCTTTTCTGTTACCTGGGATACTGACGATTTATGGAAAACGATTCTTATATCCCACTACTTTGACTGTTTTCTTGCTAATTGTTTAATTTGTTCATTTGTGAAGAAAACAATTTTGTTTGAGAATATTACGTTGTAACAGTATGACTTTCATCTAATATCTCGCGGATGCTAATACTGTTGAGGAAAATTATCACAAACACAGTGTCAACTAGCTTATTTTTTTTTTTAAATAATTACCCTTTCTTTTCTTTTCGTTCTGTGTTAGATTCATTCAGTTGTGCAGTCAAGAACCGTAGTTGCTAAATACGTGCATTTACACGTGGTCTAAATTATTTTTAACAGTTCTAAAAAACAAAAATGATATTTTCTTAGCTTTTGTCATTTGGTACACACGTGCAAGTTATGAGGTAATGTCAACGCCGGATACATTGCCAAACGGCAGGCTTAGTTTTTCACTCTCTTCTTTTTATATGTTAAGTCAGGAACTCAGTTGTCAGTTGTTTTGGATGGGTAATTCTTTCTTTTGTTTCTCCAAATTTGACGTGACTGAATAAGCTCAACACTTTTTTACAACACCTACAAAAATATATTGGGTTAAAAAAAGTGAGTTAATAATCCGCCTTTTAGATTTTATGCACTTAGTAGATAATGAGATGATGCAACTCTCAGAAGCCACGGTTTTGAACCATTGGTTATTAAGCGGTATTTTGAAGCTTTTTAAACTCGCGCTCTTGTAGAGGTAAGTTATTAGGTTTTTATGTATCTCATAAACATCCTTATTACACATGTTTTAATCTGTGAGAAATTTACTAAAAACCAAAGTGTTATTTGTTCTCAAACAATTAAAAACAGTTTTTCACAATTTAATTATTTTCCTCGTTTTACGTTATTACCATTTGTTCGATCGATGTGCTTTCCGGCAGGGAATAAAATACACTGCCAAACAATGAGACAGTTTCATTTACCAAGCGCTTCGTATTTATTTTCTTGATGGATTAAAAAAGTTATTTGAAATTAACATGGAAAATCGTCCATTACCGATATAATGTTTTGCTTTACATAGCATTTTTCATCATTATAATGCATATTTACTACAGCAAGGCTAATGCGAATTTAATTTTTTTTTTCTTATAAGGTTTGTTAGATGAAATTTAACTGACTGTCACTCGTTTGCGTTTTGTTTTCCTTGGTATTTTCTAGACGTATAAAATATTTCACTTCGTCGAAAAATGTTGTTCTATTATTCTATCATTTGAAAGATAACTGACTGTTTAACGTACGTTATTTTTCCTGTTAGTGTCCATAGATTGATAAAAAGTAAAAATAAAAAGAAAGGTGTATTTTATTCCGTTATCCAAGTCTCTGACAGTTTGGACAAAAGATGTTTTTCTTTAATGAAATTCTTACGTTTTTTCATTTCTTTAACCAAACGTTAGGATAAGGCAGCTAATTTCCAAATCCATTTATTAATCAGAAATCGTGTTTAACTAAAGATAAATGTCCACTTGTTTGCTTCCGTCAGTAAAACAGGAGTATTTGCTCAAGAATTACTTAATTATTTTAATGCAATTAGTTAAAAGGAAGATGTTCAAAACGAGAAAGAACAGTTTACATGGCAAGTTTTAAGATAACTTATAACTGTGTTATAGGCAGCAAGGCACGGACCCCTTACGTTTCGGTAAGTGAGGTTTCAATGTAGAATTCGCCTTTATTTCTCAGTTTAAAAGTGGTCGAAAAGGTGCTTATCTTTGATTGAAAGATATACTAGATGTCTCATAATAATACAGCCGGTGCTCTTTTATTGCACACTCGTAAAGGAGCAAATCTACTTGAGGCTGCCCTGACAAAACACCATATAAACCCCATGGTTACGAAAACCATTCCTGTATGCGGCCAGATTTAGTGACCGACACTTTGCGCGGGTTCCCTGAGGGTGTCTGCTTAGGGCAGGTTTGACTGTATACGGATGTATATAGAATACAGTTACTTTGTTTTACCTCTCATACGGTATACTTTGACACGCTAGTGTAGAATGAAGTGATAGATGTGACTCTACACGCCATATTTACATGTTCCAAGAGAACCTGAATGGCGTTACTCAATGACCTAATTTTCGAATAATTTTCTCCTAGTTTCCTTCCTGAAAAGGCATGCCCACTTGGTGTGAACATAATCGTCCTCTTCCCACATGTTTCAGTCCTCTTTCGCCACCAAATCGAAAATAACTAGATGGATAATATCGAATTGGAGTCCGGTTGAAGAAGTGTTATTGATGACTCGAGCTATTTGAAAATTAGGCAAAGAAACTAAATTAACAGCACTTGGAAAGCCCGTCGTCACTTTATTTGACGCGGTTATCTTGTGTTTAAATAGGATAATAAAAGAAATATTAAAAATATTAAAACTTCCGGTTAGCAAGTAAAATTAATCGTCTTCCCTTTAAAAAAATCGTCTCTACTATCATTGGAGACAATTTGGCATTAGTGATTCTTAGTATTCAGCCATATTTGGCGCAGCGATCCTTAGCAATCAGCTATTTTTTTTTTTTTTTGTAGCCAACTTCTTTCAATAATCAGCTATTTTATTTTGGCGATTCACGGTAATCACCTAGAATTTTAGACGATTATCGGAAAATCATTACATAGTCTCCTTTCTTTCACCCCTAGACTGATTTACTGTAGCAATCTTCTTTGGTATTGATTTACTAAAATCTTATGACCTCCCGGATTGTCGAGGCTTTGATATTATAAGTGGAATTTTTGATGCTGATCCTGGCCATGGTTTTCTGAGAACGGACAAAGGCCTTCTTAAAGCTTCGTTGTTTCCTGATCCGACTACGAACAAACGCCAGGGGCGCGAAATAAACCAAGCTAATGGGTTTAACTATTAGCTGCAAAAGGTGACTTTATCGGAGTGTTATTGTTGTACCTTTTGTTACAAGAAGCAAATTTAACAGATTAATTCTATTCTACTTCCCACATCCATGCAATTCTTATTGAATCCCTCAAAATTATTTCCTCGAATATATTTTGATGGAAGAGGAAGGGGCGAAACAAAGGGAGGGGGGAGGGGGGAGAAAGGGGAAAGTACAACTCAGAGACTCACATGACAGATAGATTTCAATTAAAGCTTGGTTTCCATAAGGTGTCGATGAAGGACTGGATGTAAAAATTATTTTCAAGAGGGTTTTGTTATTCAGGCACCTTGCAAACGAAGGTAATTAAACACAAGAATTATTCGCTGGGAAAGAAATTGCGTGTTGCCTCTATCAAGTTACACCCTGTGCACTTACTTTGCCAGGTGAGGTTTGGTGAAGCAAATAATCACGCAATGTTAATATAAAACTCATGAGAAACTCACATATGACTAAACTTCTTGTCACTAAAAATATAGATAATTTAACACGGAACGCCACTTTGCCCTTCACTGATTTAGCCTGAAGAGACAGAGATCAAAGTAAGCTCGCAAACTCAGCCTTCATCGGAAAACAGGGCAGGCCTCATCGTATTTGCGCTATATCTCTATTCGTCCGCACAAGACTGGGGTATACAAGCGCTCTACTAAGTAGAATTGAATCTGTTAAAAGGTCACAATGGGCAAAGTAAATTTCACTTGCATCATTTTAGAAAGACCACTTTGAAATATTTAAACAATTTTTAAGTTCGTGAGCTAAGAATGTTCTTCAATATCACTGTTAAACGAGAAAAAAAAAAGATAAGCAGTTAAAGGTGACATGAACGCCGGTCTTAAACAAAAAACTTTGAAATAGACGTGAAGTGCTCAGTGTTCAGTCGAGAGCCATATTAAAGATTAAGAAACAACAATGAAATTAGCTGCGTCGAAGGCCTAACGTAAATTACTGTAAAAACTTATTAACCAAAATCAAGCATTATGTTTTACTGAACAGATACTAAGACGTACAGAGATTATTAATCATAACATCATGTTAAAAATACACGGATCAATTTGTTGACGCATTGTTGACCATTTTCATGATCTCAAAGACTCGAGGTGACAGAATTGCCATTTACCAGACTCACAAAGAAAACAAAGACTGATATGTTTTGTGCGAGAAACGCTCAATGTTGAATCTGAAATTCAGCTCTGTCAATCCACCTGAGAATAAAGTATGGGTTACCCTTTCAACCTATTTTACATATCTTGCTGTGCCCGCTCATCTACTCTTTGATGTTCTCGTTTTCGATTCTACTAATTCCAATTCCTCGATATTCTTCGCGAAGCATTGCCCGAAAATAAAAGAAGTGAAAAAACTGCCGAAAATTTTTTTTTTATTAAGTCATCAAGGGACGAGGTGGCCATGAGGTATGTTTGTCCAGCGATTTCGTGCAAACGCCAGTTGTGTTTTGCAAGGTAAAATACAGGGTGGATTGTTTCATTTTTTAACCAAACAAGAGGCGTTTATTTGAAATGAATGGAACAATAGCACTGCACACGTTGTGAAATGCGCTACAAATAAAGAACAAAGGAAATACGGGCTGACTGAGAGGAGATTCACAAAAATATTTAGGTTTTTTCACGCCTTGGAAAACAGCCGGAAATTAAGGGACAAATTTGGTAAGTGAAGTTAAGTGGTGTTCTGGCCCTCTAAGGAACAGAGAATGAAACACATCCAAGGTAACCTTAATTTCGCGATGCATTTTATAGATATGCACTCCGTTTTCAGACTTGCTTCACCTTCAATCAAGTAATAAAAAGAAAGTTGATTAGTAGTGATGGACATAATAAACCAAAGTGAAGGTAACGATTTTAATAATAATACGTTTTAAATTGTTTCCTTATTGTATGCACTTTCATACAATATTTTGTCGTATATTTCGTAACTGAAACGGTAATGCCTTAAACAAATTTTTCTGAAAAAAAAAGCGCAAGAAATCTATTTATCCTTACAAATTTCACCCTCAATAGCGGACATTAAAATACATGAATTGTACTATGTAAAAGTACTGGCGACGAGGATTCATTTGAATGATCACACCCGAATAGGATTCATCCACTGACTAAAAAAAGAAAGATAGTTGAGCCAGTTCGTACAACGTAATATAAAGCATCACTGGAAAGAAACGCTGCAAATTTGAAAGGTCACTCAGAATGATCGGTGTACAAAACAATCATAAATAATGATCAGAAGTGTTGTGAACTGGTAAGAATTACACTAGACACAAGCATTCAGTCGCATCAAGAGACCTTTTCCACCTTCTGTTAATTTGGTAAGCTCTTATAGACATCTCAATATAATATACCCAAATACCCAATTTCATTTCAAAGCCAGAGACTACAACCACAGCTCTAAATGTTACTTAGCATACGCCAAACAAGCTCTTCATGGAATACCCAGTATACAGGAAAAAAGAGAAGAGAAGAGAAGGGTTTATATTTCTTTGAATTTCATGGTACATGTACCCAAATTGTCCAAAAGAACTGAAATTGAAAGCGGCGGCAAAACTACTCAGGCACTGTCGTTTAATGTGGTGTAGTTCAGAAAATAAAACAAACCTGGACCCCTTTTCTCCACCCACAACCAACGATGACTCGTTAGTTGTTTCCTGCAGACCTATGTTATATAATTTGTTTGTATATTTAAGAGACACGAGTTTCTACAACTAGCTGGATTTTTGAAAACGTTACCGCCAAATGGACCTTTTCCGTCCAACAGTTTTTTGCTGGCCAAAAACTATCTCCAACGTAGCGATTATAAAAAATAGGAGTGCGACCGTTGCTTTTTTCTCTCTCCTCCTTTCTTCCTCCTCGCTCTTTCTTTTTTCTCTTTTCTTTCTCCTTCGTTAGTGTGATTTTGGAGCTGATCGAGCCCAAAAACCCTGCCTTTTGACGCCTTTTCACTCATATGACTGCAAATTTCGTTAGGTTGGTTTTCAAAAAATCGGCGGAGATATAAGTTAGATATAAATGTAAGATGCGAAAAACAAGCAATAAATTGTTATTATTATTATTATTATTATTATTATTATGACGGTTGTAGCAGCGGTACAACATTGTGGAGTGGGAAAGTGTAGGCAATTCAGGGAAATATCATTGACGATAGCTAACACACTTATCGTCTAGTTCTTTAAAATTAAATTAAAGAAAGAGAGCTGATCACTGGATGTGACCAAAAAAAGGTAAGGTTGCTCTGGAAATGAAGGAGCAATGAAACACCAGCACATGTTTTATGGTAATGTTTACCATTTGAAGGAAATTTAAGTCCCAACGGCTAATAACATTAACCAGCATTTGTGACCACCACACCAAGGCTTTAAATCGATTAGAGGGCATAAAGACATTTTGATCAAAAAAGAATTATACTGATATTTCAACAATTATCATCGGTCCCTTTTTTTAAAGAAGAATTAAGTGATCCTGGCATATGATGAAAAACGTTTCTCTACCATTTTGTTATTGTTTAGAAAGTTATTGTATACGTCCTCTTGCGGTTTTGAACCTGGGTTGCGTTACTACTTAGTTGTTATCCTTGTAGGACAAAATTTCTATCTCAGCGAGAGTCTTTTCAGACAATGACTTAAGTATGAAAAAACACTGACTCACAGTACATTCACTCCTTTTCTGCACTGGCGAAACAGTTACGCGCGTAGTCAGATGTCCCAACTGGAAATTCTAACGATAGACAAGAATTTTGAACTTGTCTATATGTCGGTGCGATATACCCTAGGCTCATCTTTAATTTGCCATGATACATAATATTTGAACTTGCATTTTCAACGTTTCTTTTCAATTAAAAGATTTCCGCGGTTAACGATCTAGGTCATCTAGTCTTGTCTGCCTCTTATGTGATAGGTTGTTTGTCTTTATTAAAGGCAAAATAAAGATCATCTTTGTAAACATTCAGTAAACCTTCGTTGGAGCCATTTAAACGAACCACTTGGACAATCAACTGAAACATGCAAAAACTGCATACACTTCTAAATTATGACCATTTTAAATTATGAGGGATCGAAAGTTAATATCAAGTTCTCAAAGGATACTGAGTGTTTTTTTAGCACTTTTGATTCTATATATGGTACTTTCCCCCTCCATTTAAATATTTTTCTGAAAGCCCTGAAAAAGAACTAACAAATGTTCGAAACTACCTGCCAGATATCATTGAGTCAGTGCCGTTTTTAATAATCAGTGAATAATCTTGTACTGAAACGGGTAATGAACAACAAGTGACTGAACAATTCTCAAGGACGGCCTTGTGTAAACAATTTAACTCTATACAACTTCTTTACAAAGCGGATCTGCTACACAACTGATATATTACGACCATCAGAAACAGCTGAGTTAACATACAAGGTATACAAATATGGAAAATTATTGCCTGACTGTCGGTGTAATACATCACAGTGCCTGGGGTTCCTGTCAGTCATCAAAGGTAATGAAAAAGTTAATTCTTCAAATTCAGTGTCGACTGAATGCTTTCAATCGGAACTCCGAGTTAGACAGATTACATGCATTGTACCTGCATTATTACAATAGAGAAAACAGAATGATGTAACAGAAATTTATAAATAAGATGTCTCAGCTGCACATACAAGAGATAAATCGAGAAAAGGTTGCACAACAAAGAAATCGAAATGTCAAGTTCCTCACTAGCCAAGCATGGCCAGTAAAGTTCAGATTAGCTCTTACTCTTATTGAAAAATACAATTGACGATAGAAAGATTAAAGTCTCTTCCCATGGATCCGAATACCTCGTAGTTGTTAGCAACTTTGAATTTCGATTCGGACAGAAAAATCACTGATACACTGTAAAGTGTAAAACTGTCGTAAAACCAGAAAACCTCATAGAGTTAAGCACTATGTTATTTGCTAAGGAGTGGTGCCGAAATCCTTTTAGTTTTCACCCTACATATCAGGTATACATTTTGACAAAGTAACTTCAAATTCAATTTCCTTTAAAAATATACCAACAGGAAACACAGCGTTATTCAGTTAATGGCCACATCATAATCCACATGGTCGAATAATAGACCTTTAATTCATTTCTGTATCTCCCTTTCACTTGAAAGAGGAAAAGTTGTTTCAATTTCCACTTTATCAGTAAAATATCAGCTTGATGAATATACAATAATAAATCCAAAAGGTTTCCTTTCAGTGGTCACACCATAAAATTAGGGACCTTAAGCACCGACGACGAAAGAGGCGACAGCACCTTGAAAGGACTGGGTCGAGAACGTCGTTCACGGCGCGAAAATTCGACAGTTTGTGGACGACGACGAGAGGGATAATTGTTTTGGTAAAATCCAACTAGTTGGTCAAAAATATCGAGACAAAACAACTTAAGCTAGCAAAACGCAATTCAGCCCTCATTGTTTTGGTTTTCAAAGCCGGCGCTTTTGGCTACTAGTGGGCTATAACATATAGCCTAGTAGTAGCTCAAGCAATGAAAATAGACCACTAGTTGGATTTTACTAATGGCTCATATACCATGATGGCTAAGCCAATCAGAGCTCTAGAATTGCATTATCCAATGATTCAGTTTTTCATAAACCCAATTTACTCGGGCCTCGACAAAGTAAGATCTGAACGGGCATTAACTTTCTATTCAGAGTGCTAATGCATTATCCAGTGATAGAGTTTATAACAGTTTAGGGTCTTACACTGTGAAAGGTTTGACCCAGGAGTCATTTCAAAAGGTTGAGTTTGATCGTCCGGGTGAACGTAGTCCTGAATAGGACTGTTGTTGTTGACAGTGACTGACGTTTCGACAACCTGTGCGGTAGTCATTTTCAGAGTCAAAGTGAGTTGTATCACGTCAGTTGATGGTATTATACTCCGATTATTGATCTGATTGGTCAATTATGTCGCGATGTTAGTGGTCGTCTGTCAGTTAAACCGTGATGTTATTGGCTATGAAGACTCGTAATCAGTGATTGGTGCGTTTCGATCCGTCTATTGTCACAATTAAACAGTCGTCTATTGTTAGGGTCTGATCACCCAGCTTGATTTAGTAACTTGATCAACTTTTTCCTAAACACAGGCAAGTTGCATTACATTCCGCTTACCCAATACAATCACATACAGAAAAAATAGAAAAAGCATCAGTAGTAGCTATAGGATTGCTAAGAGACAACACGTTGCCACCACGCAAATTCATTATAGTTTGTACAGCGAGCAGTAAACATATTACGTCTTTTTACTTGAAAGGAAATGGCTCTTACTGATAAAGCTCAGGCTCGTTAAAAATTAAAAGGACAATTACAAAAGAAATTGGCGCCTAATGAATATCCGTTATTTATGACAACGAGGGCTAGGATGGTAGCTCCAATTTTCGTGGTTGAGAATATTCAAAACATACTTACAGGAAGAAATAACAGTACGGAAAATCTTTTTATTGAGTGAAGCTGTTAGTCCGAATCAAGCATTTTTAAATTTTAAAGAATTTCTTGTTCTTAATTTAATAAAACGTTCCTGCTTGTCTATTTATGAGTACTATTATTTTAATGAGGTTCGGGAATGGCTGCTTTTCAGGGCCTTGTTTTCCGACATGTGACCCATTTTCACTGGATAACTTAAGGGAGAGAAACTCATATACAGTCCCATCAACACAAATCCACCCGGTCATACTCATAGTAGACTGGTGACAAGGAAAAGGAGAAGGGTTCTAAAGGGAACGGCTTCGTCTCCCTGATGAAACTGACAGGCAACGGGGGGGGCCGGGGGGGGAGGCTGGGGGGGATGGACAAAGAAAGCTAAACCATGAATTTTAGCGTTGGCTGTCCGTGTAACAATAGCTACGACAGGGTGACACTGACGGATTACTTGCAAGAAGTCAAGAGCTTATACAATAGCCAAGACATTCTAAAAGAGGGCAAATTAACACGGTCACTAAAAGCATTGAAGAGAGTCGAAGTAACCTCAGGCGTTGTTACAAGTACATGCGTAGCTCGAGGGGACACTCAAATACTATAAGCTGCTGCAGTTGCTGACAACGAGATTAAAGCGATTGTTGGTTGACTATAATTGGGGCCACGCCTGCAGTTCCCATGAGAACTGGTTTTGAAGTGCTATCTGCGTAAAACAAACTCAGCTGAAACTATTTTACACCCTCCCTCTAGTCGAGCAAAATTGTAAATGAGTGTAAAAACAATGGGACAGACAAGGCGGCTATATAAGCACTAATATCTTTTTCTAAATAAACAACTAATATTCTATGATCTGGTATGTTAACAAAGTGTGGGAAGCAGAACGATCAGCGACTGTGTGGTAGTTTCAAATACAAGCTACTGGTATTAACTGACAATAAAAATAAAATAGAATAGACAGGCTACATGCTTCAAGGTACTAAACTGAATTCAGTCACATTTTGTAACAAATACCAGGTCTTAACACGGGATGGAAGAATTCAAGGCATTGTACTTTATTCAAAGGAAACTAGTTATTTACATAAGGTAGTTTTAATTTAGACTTCGGTTCAACCACGTGGTATTGCTTATTGTGTATGTCGGACAATGAAAAAAGACAAGCTTACAATGTAATTTCCAAATTTTCAACGATGCGTTCTTTAAAAGTACTGTCTGAAATTGCGACTTCCTTTTTGCTTTTCTAAACTCTACATTTTTCTAACATATACAAACAACGAAACTCGATAATTCCACACCAATACAAGGTGACCATTCCGAGAAATGAGGTTAAGCGATAAATCATTGGAAGAATAGATATCACCCATGTGTCAAATAAGCTTTATTAGTGCATTCTCAAAGTGTCGAAACGCTTCAGGGCCTTTGTGTTACAACACCTTAGCTGAACAAACGCAATTTGAAATTTCGCTTTAGATATAGAGCGGTTTTCATTTGAGTGTCGAAAAGTAATTGGTTTTGCACTTTCTACACGATGCGATTGGCTTAAAAGATTCGCGCCACCTTTTCATCCAATCAGAAGTGAAACCAAAGCCAATTGTGACGCGCTCGCATGCATTTTCCCGCGCTTTGCGTCAGCCACATGTAATTACTTCGAGTTTTTATTGGTTCAATGTATTGTCTGTGTCCTGTGTGATTGGCCAGAGTAATTACTGTGGTTTTGGTTTTACGACACTCAAACGAAAACCACTCTAACCCTTGTCGAAAGTAAGTTATGAAATGTCATTTGCCATTTTACCTTTTTCAACTAAAAATTTTAATTTGTATATCGAAATTACACTTGTGGAATTTTCCTGGATAGATAAATGTTGTTATTTTTCATTCATGTTATTATGAATTATTTCTCAGGGCAATTAGTTTCTATGTAGTATTGAAGAGAATGACATTTTTCGAAAGAGCAATTTGTAATTAAACAAATGACAAGTGTAAACTTATCCAGAGCTATTTTTATTGTTTTTGTTCTGTTGAAAAGTAATAATTTATGGCATTTTTAACACTCATTATAAGTTGTTCCTCTTCGCTTTTTTTACCCAGAAGGGCGTTAAATTTTCATTTTAGTCAAAGAGGGCTTCTCTTTATATTTTGCAAATAATATTCCAAGAAAAATCTAAAAAAAAAGCTGTTTAATTTAAGTGAGACCAGCCTATAGTTACGTGCAAAAGTACCATCAAACAGGTCTCACTTGAATGTTCAAACCTCAGGTTACATGTTAGTTCATACGCAGGAGCTTCTTCATTTATTAGAGTGAAATAGCAGGGTAATCAGAGGGGGAGAGGCAAAATATATGTACCCTAACTATGACTAAATACCTTAAAATGTTAATATCAATTGCTGCAAATGAAACGTTCATTCCTTTCAGTATATTTTTTGCGGATTTGGTGCAAATTGCTTGAACTTATTAAAACGGCTGTTTGGTTACCGCTTGTTCCCTTTATAATGAGAAACTCTCCGGCTCGCCATTTAACAGGAAAACAAAATTAAAACCCCGTCGGCGAAAACAGCTTAAGTAGAAAAAAGGGTTGTAATTCACAAGTTTTAATTACGCGCTTTCTTTCATATCTACCGCGTGATGATTAGAGCGACCATGGCAATGAACTTCAAAATAATAAACGATTGTCGGCCGATATCTCTAAATATACCTTAATTTGTATTTAACGATGTCTAAAGCACAGTAAACATAACTGATAAGGATCCAAATCGACTAATGATTAGCATATTATTTTTAAAGTATTGTTTAATATGACTCTTCTGCAAACGAATCTTACGTTTATCTTATCAAACAGAGCCAAAACTTAACCAGTCAGAAAAACATTTCTATGTTTACTGTGATTATCAGTAAATCGAGTTTTTGGACAGAAAGAAGGAGAAGAACATTTCCAACATTAAGCTTAAAACTGAATTCTCTTGGTTTTAAACGCCGAAAAGAATCGTCGCGTCAATCCATGAGTACTTGATAGCGATTCGACCGAATACAAGAAGTGTTAAGAATGAGAGGATAGTTGGCATTTGCTATCCTTTCCGGTAACAAGCTCCATGGAAAGTTCCTTTAGGCTACAATTTGAGAAGATTGCATTGTTTAAAAAAGATGCAAAGATGAAAAACGCTTTTTTCTTGACGCAGGCGAGTAGAGCGAATATAAGAGAATTTGTTCACTTTTTACCACCGGTCTAGGCTACGGATTGACTCAAAAATGTACTGTAAGGCAATGGGCATCCGACCTTACAACAAAATAATCGCCAAAAACCCAGAAACAATAAAATTGAAAATAGCAGTGGGTAGGGGGGTTGGCTAGCAAGTAATGGCTTTGTCACAATAAATTGAAATACAAACTTAGAACGCTCTGTCCTAGATAGGTGAAGAATGATAAAAGCGCGTTTCGTTTAACACTCGTGAAATTAAAACAGACGTGAATCACTTGCCGTCAGCTATACACAAAGCACCTGCTTCCAAGCTTGTCTTTCGCGCGACAGTTCTGACATTCAACTTACTTAAGTTATTAAGAAATCAATTATGAAAGAAATCTAACTTCCGAAGTTAATGAAATTTTGCTCTAAAGTTGACATTACAGTTCTCACTAACGCAAAGTAATTATTAACAAGCAAGAGACGATTAGCCCATCTTAAATCTCCTTTCGCGGCTTTTGTTGTCAAGACTGTGTCCAATTCTCGAAATCGCCGAAGACGCCAGCGTTTCCAATTTGAATAAGTCAGCGGTTCATTCGCCTCGACATTTAAAACCATCATCGCTTTTTCATTCACTAACTATGCGTAGAACTGGATGAGCGCTTGCAACTGACTATACCGTGACCGTCCCTTTTTTGCTTGAAAGGGCCTCTTTATAGATGCGTTTAACAGGTAAACCAAGCGAGGTTACTACGATCATTTCTTGACCTGCAGATTGCGTGAGAAAGTTTGTAATCTTTATCGTCATCTTTATCTTCATCTGCACGACATACAATTAATGTGAGGAATTTTTACTTTTATTTGGAGCGAAGAGAAAGTTTCAAACTGATCAATCATATCACAAGGAATCAAAGACTTAGGTGAGTTGAAACTCTGAATATTTCTGTTGGTTGAGTTTTAAACTTTCTCGTCAGAGAATCACGTTTTTAAAACGCTCTTTTAATCTCCGTACTAAGGCTTTCATAAATATTTAGTAAACGGTAACATTTGGACCTACTTTTTAAAGCCTCTTTGTATTTTGTTGAAATTTCCCCTAGAAGATTTAAAATATGTTGTACTGTTACGAAACATTCATTTACAGAAGATTAATTTCTAATTGGGCTAAGATTTAAGCACAATTTCTTTCAGTCACGTAGTGTCTTCTCCTGTAGGAGCAAGCTAGAGTGTACTTAATCAAGTTAAAACAACAAACTTGTAAAATTCTAAGAATGTTGTGAGGAACCAGTATAACAAACAGATAACTGTGGCAAGCATTTCTTTGACGCAGTTAGCGAAAAAATACTCTTTTGTAAATTACCAATTATAAAGAGAATATCGACAGACATTCTAGTGAATTAATCGAAATAACATTGCCAAAAAATGACTGTGGAGATTTAAAAAATAACCCTCTTTTTTAAACTGACCAAGGAAGTTGTTTCCGTGACTCGATTCTGTAGTGTTTTTTTTACAAACTAGACAGCTTTTAAAAAGGTTGCGTGCAAGAATCATAATAAAACCGAAGAAACCCACAGATATGGCCAAAAGTCAATTGAGAATTAATCATTTTGAGATATTACTGTTAAAAGTAGATGTAATGTAAACTTAACTAGTTGTAAACCAAAGATATGGCACGCCATTAAGCATTTCAGTCACGATTAATGAAGCCAAGTCACAGCTTTCGATTTATTATAATCAACTAACTGTGAAGACCTTAACTACGAATCCCTTGACTGCTAGGTGTTCGGCTTTAAGTGTAAAAAGCTGTCTTTGTTCAAACGCATTACTTGGTGTGTTTGCATATGTTCAGTGGCCTCATCGTGACAAATTTAAACAACAAATTCAAAGATGAAATTTGCTTGTTTTCTGCAAATATAAAGGAAATGAGTGAATCTTGTGATTAATTATCGATGGTTATTACCTTAATTTAGGCAAACGCAAGGCAGAACTTAAAATTAACGCTCCGGCTAAATTCACAAATCCTTTCTTACTTATACGTCGAGGAGACAATATTTATAACTAATTTCCGAGATGTTATCGACGAAGAATCTGAAAATAAGATAACGGCTCATGTAATAAAATGATCCATCTTCCATAAAACGGCGATGAATGTATATTTAATCTGAACTAAGGTCGAGAATCGGCTTCTTGACCGGAAAGAAAATAATAAAAAAATTCGCGATAAACGGATTTAGGAAAAATACTATCGCCGCTTGTTTAAGTCGCGAACAATACGACGTACTAATTTAAATTACTTTTCGGATCACAACAGAAATTTCCTCTTGCATAATGTTAATTTTACACAATCGTTTCACACGTAGTCGCAATTCACACGGTGATCAGGTCAAATCCTCCGCCTTACACCAATTAAACTCACTCAGGTGCGCTTTAGCATCGAAAAGTAATTTTAACTGACGTAATAAGGCATTAAAATTAAAAATGCACGAAATTATTTTCGATGCAGCTAGAAATAATGATAACTAAAAAGAACAAAAAAATTGCATCTAGTAGAGGTGAGAAACCGTTAAAGCTGTTTAAACAGAAGTTATTTCTAATAATCTTCTCGCGAGTATTAATTGCTATCTCCCGTTTCAAGTTTTTATTTAATGTAAAGTGTTTGCGTGATTTTCCTTGCTTGCTCTCATCCTTTTTGAAAACCGTACTGGTGCACAGATTTCTGTCGCCATTTTCACCGCTAAATGTACGCACGTACGTCTCCAGACGAGTTCTTTTGATTTATTATTGAGGCGGATAATTTGCATTACTTTGTAATGGCTTATAAGCTGATCAAGATTAACGTTTACTGAATGCTTTTGTGGGCGAGGTTATCGATTGAGAAACTGCGACTGTTAAGCTGCGGAACTGTTATTGATAAATAGCTTCCTTGGTTGTTCTAAATAATTCGTGGTTAAAAGGTTTTTTGGTCACAAAACGTGTCTGCATACAGACGCCCGTTTAACAATTACCGCAAATGAAAGGCAGGAAAATTTTGACTGCTTAAACCAGGCAGCTGACCAATTTGACCAATTTCAACCCAACCACTCCACTTTAAACACACATTGTCTTTTGTGTTGGAATATCTTTCTTTCGGCCGCTTTTTCCTGGCGTCCTAACGGCGCCTAGACAGACTTTTTGGCCTTTAGTGCGGTTGTTTCTAATGTTTTAAGTTCACGGGCGGGATTTATTGTGTTCCGCATTTTAGTCTAGATTGATGCAAGAGGGTCATGTACATTGTGCGAAGCTTGCTTTTGATTTAATTAACGGATTTTCCCCCAAATAAATTAACTTACATAGATGGCGTAAAATTGGACCAAAAAATCTCGACAACATGTAGTTCTACAATGTCTCAGAAGATCCTTTTCTTGGTTCCTAGGAGACGCATATTAAGGAAAGGAATTGCGTAACACTTCATCATCACGGACAGGGACTATATCCATGATACAGGTACTGTTTAGAATATGAATTGAGTAAGAGTTATGTTGTTTAAAGTTCTTCAACAATAAAACACTGGACTGTTCTACATTATGAGAGAGAAAATATTGTTTTTTACTTCCACCACGCTGGTCGTGTCAGGAAGTTTTAGCTCACTCTATAGAGAAAGAAGACTGAGATGTTATCAAATTAATTCGCCTATAAATAAGTCAACCCAAGGGATTTATGGCTCCTAAATTTCCGGGATAATTTAACTCTTTTGTCTCTTTGGGTCACGAAATGCTCACATATAGTTTATCAATTTAGACGTGCTTTATGGAAATTACACTTTCCGGGCCTTGGTCCTAGTGCTTTGTCGGCTTAAGGTAGTTTTCAGTCCTGCACGGCAGTTAAAACCCTATACTGTGGCCACTCAAATGAATGGCGACTAAACAGTCGCACTGCTCATTTTATTGTACATTTGTTCCAACATCGGAGTGTGTGGATGATAAAATTTCAAAAAGTGACAATTGAAATGAAAGCTAATGAGAGGAAGCTTACGTCCCTGTATTTCTTTTTGTTACGCTGTTCAAGAAGTTTTCCTGTGGCACATTCACCTTTTCCGTCCATTGGGTAATGGACTGAACTTCTTCTTCATCTTCTGAACTTCCAGGGCCGAAGATCTTTTTGCATGATAGTAACGTCCAACCACTGACACTGGGGTTTCCGAAAGAAACACTTAATTTTTCACTTCGTATTATAAGCTAACTGTAAATAAAGTAAGTTTTGATAAGTTTGAAACATTGAATTTACAACTGAAAACGTTAGATTTCAGTATTACCATCATTAGAATTATTGTCTATTGTAGTTTCAAACATGACTAAGCATCAATCAATAACCGCACATGAATCTTGAAACATCGAAACAAGAGTGTAAGTTCATTGAATAAAATTAAGCCTTGAAAAAATTGTTACTATACTGCCCGACATTGGCGAAGGGTGGGCAACCAAACTCACAGGTTTTATGTTTTTGCATTTTTGAACTTCACTGTAAACAGCGTCCAATAGCATACTTATCATCCTCAACCAAATAAACACTAGAAACATCCCCCCATTATCTGTGAAAACTGAAAAGAAAACAAAGATTGTGCACAGCGGGGAGCTCCCAACATAAACTGCAGTACCGTCGTTTTCATGACTGATTTTTGCAGGCTTTCATAACAAGTCTTCTCAACTATGGTTACCCAAATGAAAAATATGCAGTATCGAAAAGTGTATATACCAGGAGAATTTGACTGTCGAGTCTGAAGCTGAAATCGTTAATAAGTTGAAAGCTATTTAGCAGCACTTCAGGAATGCTAGTGTTGCTATTTGTATAATATACTACACAAAGATGATTCTGAATTAAAAATATGGAATCAGTTATTAAAGTGGGACAAATCAGATGAATGAGCACTACCTTCCCGAATTTTGTTTTATGCTGTAGGTATGCTGAAAGCTTTTGTGAGTCCGTGAAAGTTTTTATCAAGAAATACGTACTACCTGTTCTTCTTTTTCTTATTCTGTACAAGGTGGCTTTAACTTTAAATCTGTGGTCTGAAATCCTTAATCGTATATGGTAATTGAAAGTTGTTTGTGTTTTCTTTTTTTGTTTTTTGTTTTTTAAACCCCGATCGGAGAAGTATAAGGCAAATAGCCTGGAAAGTCAAAGGCAACTTTCTATGAGGAGCGTCGTGTGATGACTTTTTTCTATTTGACACTGAGTTTGCATTTCCTTAGCAACTTACGGCACGTTTTTAAATTCATGTTCAACCAAATAATACAAAAAGTTTGTTTTTCCCACCAACTGCGAGCATTTTGGCATCCTGATTTTAGCTTATTTTGACCAGCCTCATTTTACTGATCATCAAAAACGACAGTAATCAAATATGGCGGATCGAAGATATCGGCTATACCCAATTCCATATATTAGCCAAGTTTTCTAACAAGGCGGCATAGGATAGCAGTGTCAAGCACCTAAATGAACGCCAGCTAAATTTCAAACATTTTGAGACCAAAATAGTATTTCTGTAATAACAGGGGGTGTCATATTAACAAGGTTTCCACAATAGTCAATAGCGGCTTGTTTGTAATCTGACCCAAGCCCCATCTTGGATACCCCTTGCTCGTGTTGCCATGCAAGGACAGCAGGTTGCTCAATACACGCTTAAGCTACCTAAGGTTTGAACTCATTGAAATTCGCACTCAATTTAGATTTTTCTCCAGAGTTTGTTAAATTTCACGGTTGTGGTCTGTATAGATTTTAAATATAGTGATTGTCTGGGAAATGAATCAGACAGATAACAATCTCGCTTATAAGAACTGATTTCAATATACTATAGATTAAGGTGGTCGCTTAGGATATGTAGTGGTAAACTGAGGCTGTTTTTATAATGGTGCTAACTATTTCGCAAGGCGAGGGTAGTTATCTGCATTCTAGTTACCTGTTTTATTGTTCTGTCTCTTCAAAATAATAAACATATCACGTGCATTGATTAAGGTTACTCGGTTTGGTTATCATTTTAAGTCTTTGATTCTCAGGAGGCCCTGAATCAAAAGTCGAAAGAGAAACACGAACACTGAGAACAAAAATATTGCCACAAAAGTTTTCATGTGAACCACCAATATTGTTGGTCTTCTATGGGAAAAGCTATGTTATCAGAATACCAGCCCACCATGATTGTCTAATCAACAAATTTAAACGGTCACATATCTGATACTGTATGTAAAAAAGCCCCTAAAATCTGTGTCCAAAGGCAGAGATTGATTTCATTGAGGAGGTTCGGTGGTATGATTAGGAGCTGTTTGGGATCATTCAGAGAAACCAAACTATAATGTAAACGTAATACTTATATCATCGTACAATATTTTACAAGGAAAAGGTACTTCTAATTTCTTAGTTAATGTGGTACTGTTCTTTTTCCTACTGAAATTCAGTAAATACGTTCACTTGCAATCAACGTCAACTGTAAAGTTAACGTAATTAAGGTAGGTCACAGTTCAGCCGTTTTTCACCGGGCTACTCCAGCCTTGAAGATTGCCTAAGCCGATCGTTATTCTATTAGCCGTGCTACACTGCGCTCGCTTAACGTCAAAGTTTCCATGCTCTATGAATATAGCTCAGTTCATGACTTAGTACGGCGTTGATCCCCGACCCAAGAGAGAAGGCGAGGGCACGGTCTCTTAACTGCCGCGTGCGACTTTAAGACGATATTTATAGTTCATGTAAATTTATCAAGCATGTGGATAGCTAACCAAGGCAAATATCGTTACGTCACTAGCGAATAGCTCCATACGCTCACCAGCATTTATGGCGGAGTTAACCTTAGCTCAAACTTTCTGAATTAATTTTTACGAAAGGTGGAATTCTTTTCTGCTTTCCATAAAAAATATTACTTCAGACCCAGAACCAGTGTTACAGCATATTTTATGAACCCATTTACTAAGATATTAAGCATAATGGTGGTTAAGTTGAACGTTAGAAGCGGAATTGAAATTGAATTTGACTAAACGTGGGTTTTTCTTGATATCCATTCATTTGAAAAGAGTACAGTCGACTCTCCTTAACGTGAACCCTCGCTAACTCGAACCTGTTTTCAATTTTTTGTCTCTTCTGTTCAAATTCAGTGTCCATCCCTGTATACTTTGTTGCTTAATTGCATTCTCTCCCCATCCATTTGCTTATTTGCTTATTTCCGGTTATATTTACTTCAACTCCCGATAACTCGAACATTTTTTCGATTTCCCTAGAAGGTTCAAGTTATCGGGAGTCCACCGTGTTCTACGAAGTTATTCGTAAATTCGAAACTAAACGTTTTGTCTTGAAATTGAAACCTTTAACACAACTGTCACTCTGTCAAGGACGGATCAGCCGGGTACCAAATCATTGCCCGTTTTCTCAATAATACCACCTGTCGACAAATTTATTGGAAACGAGGTGTTTTGATGGCCATAGGTGGGTATCAAGATCATCTTAAACACCGGAAGCACGCACGCTACTGGTGTTTGAATCTCCAAGACTGGAATAGATATAAATAGAAACAATTCTGTGAAAACTTTGTGTTGTACGAAAAGAATTCAGTGATAACATTCATTCACGCAAAAGAGGACAAACATGGGTTACAAAGACAAGTGTGTATCCCCGCTTTTACTTTGTAAAGAAATTTCTCCAAAAAGGAATCGAAATTTATGTAGTGTACACTGTATGCTTTTGAGTCATAAACTGCATACATCTCTTAAAAGAGCATAGCACTTGTGTAACAAATAAGAATCTATCTTCTTTGAAAATATCTCTCTGAATAGCCAAAGTCCTGGGGGGAAATAGATCAGGATACATATATAGTCAAGTCACCTCAAACTGTAACCCATTCACTCAAAACAAATCCACTGTAAAAAAAGTAGTATCTGGTCAAGCTGACAAAGAGGTTTTCACTTGAAAGAACAATCCAAGTCATTCCATCCACAGACTCATATTTGGAATAATACTCATCTTCAAAATTGACTATGCAGGAGGGAAATTCAAAGTGGTTACATAATTTAATGAATTATTTTAATTCTTGATTTTTTAGCGACATGTTAGCTAAGTCTTCGATAAAAAATATCTCACACTTTGCGTACAGATAAGTGAGCACCTTTATTAGACTATGTGTTATAATTACGTCATAATAAGTGATTAGAGCATCCGTCATTGGCTCATTCGAAGACTTTAAAATGTTTTAATTCTTATTTTTACAGCTTCAATAACATCATTGATGTTTGGAAGAAAAAATTTCACAGATGTTGTATAAGTAATGATAATAATGGACAAGTTTGTTCGAAAGGATTTTGTTTTAGAAAATACGAATTAGATTTTAGATCTAATCCGGATTTTTAGATGCCCAAATTGAGCACAAAAATCCAAAAGGGATTTCTTGTATGAATTGTTTAACAAAATTAGTGAAGGAGCAGGATTTACGTGTGGCAAATTCAGTTGCTGCGTTTGAATTGAGTTTGGACTGGAAAACACGAAATCTGAATTGTAAATCTAAATCTGGATTCGAAAAACACACTAATAATCCACGAGTCAAATGCGCTAAGTTACAAATTTGTTTCAAAATATTCGTATCATCAATCAGCAATTTTTTCTTCGCCATTGTAACCTGGTGGCCTGTAGTAAAGAGTCGAAAAAACAAAACCGAATAGCTGAATAGCTTTAAGTTCTATACGTAAAAATATTCAGTAATTAAGTCAAGGAATATAACACACAGTTTTATTCTAGACTTCTATTGTCTCCAGCCCAATATACACCAAACAGTATTGGCATTATCGACAAGGATAGTATAGCCCTAATAATAATTTGAGCCAAAGGACGATTAGGGATATCAGTAGTCCTCATCATGGACAGATACTCATTTAACCTGCACGGATCCTCTATTGGTGGCTCGTCTTACTTTCCTTTTTTTATTTTTGAAATTAATTAGTGTTTTTGTGCTTCCCTTCGAAACCTTTCATTTTTGTTTTCATTAATTCAGGATTGCAAGTACATACTTAGTCTATTCTATATACCTTCAAAAATGCAATTTAAACGATTCAATAACACACACTTGACTTAATCAGTAAAAAAGCTTCACCAAAAAAGTATCACGAGGCAGTGAGCGCCATAAATAGAAACAAGTTAATGAAAGTTTCACAGAACAACTTGGCCTATTAAAAATGCTACTGGCTATCTCGATGAAATGACTATTTTCACAAATATTTTTGTTTACATTTTGTACGACGTGGGAGTCGCGTGTTTAACCGAAAACTTCAAAAAAAGACAGTAAGATTTTCAAATTTACGTCAGTAATTCAATATTGTCGAAAAATACAACTAGGACTTAGCATTAAGTCATGTACGCTTCAGAAAACTTAATGACGATTCACTGATGTTTCTGTTGCTGCTCCAAAAGCGAAAGGGCCGCGTGCTATCTGTCCGACATAATTTTAAAGAGAGCGGATGTTCAGTTGTCACACTGAGTTGTTATGAAAAACTGAGGTTCATGATAGGATTGCTGGGATACAATTCCTGCTGGTGTATTATCACTGCACAGCTACAGGTCCCCTTTATTTCGATTCTTACACCGTGAATATCGTTTTACAAACCACAAGAATGTCAGGTCATTTCAAGTTTTTCGCGACGCGACTTGTTGTGGAAGCGAATGGCCTCCTTGTTCCTATAGTCATGCTAATTCACCGTCATGCTTTTTTCTTTTCGCGGTACTTAACAATAACAAAGGTAAACATGAGTCAATACAACGGACTGGTGACGGAAAGGTCGCTAGAGGCACTTAAGAGATGAAATAATTGTCCTAATTTGATGGTGTTTTACACCTGTCTTATTCTTATCTGTCTTGGTTGCATACAAATGTTATTGCCATTAACAATGAGTTAACTCAGTTCAAAGATAGGTAAAGCAGCGAATTGAATAAAGACTTCCTTATTAAGTTGGAAAGAAGGTTACGGGAAATTGCTTTATTGAGCATTTGAACACACTAAACACACCACTTGAAATTGTTTCGAAAAAAATGCAATGAAACGGTGCTAACAATTACCAGAGCCGCCAGAAAAGATGCTAATAAAGTTTTACTGATATTAAAGGGAGCAATTTCTTTTGTTTTCATAACAGATGTCTGAAGTAAAAAAATGATTTTACTAGACAACCACTGGCACCTTAGTCATTTTGTCAACACGAACACACACAAAAGCATCTCCGAGCAAAAAGAAAACGGACCTTAACCTTTTCTCTGAATTTATTGACAAATGTCTCACAATAACAACTATTTAGCTTGGTTAATGTTAAAATGAAATACATATATGGTCGAGTTACAATTGTATTTTCCTCACAGTATTTATTTCGCAATCGATGCCATTTAAGCGCTAGAATACTTGAAACAATATAACAGAAAGGTACCTTTCCTTGGAAGTTGCATTTTTAGACGGCAGATGTTGAATAAAACAAAATGTAAAGTCGCACCTACTTTGTAACCCTATACCCATCCACCAGTACTCGCTAATGGACGTGGCTCCTCCCTTAAATATCTGGTTGTTGCATCGGTAACTATTTAAAATCAACAAAGAGAGCGCAAGAACCTCAAATTGCCTAGTTCTTTCTCGGCTGGTCAACAAGACGTCTTTTCACTGTTAAAGTTTTATGATCAGAAAGGAGGGAAAACTGTAAAGGTATGATTCAATTTTTTTGGAATTTTCCTAACTTTTAGTCGCATATTTTCAGATAAATTCACAAAAATAAGTGAAAAGGGTTAAAAGACGGTTCGTCGCATTTCACAATTTTTAAAATGGAGTTCGTAAATTTTACTTTTACCACCACAACTATCTTTTCCGGTTAAAAACCGTGTTGATCGTGAACGGAGAAAATATTGTTTGCCTTTCGCTTTATATGCACCTTCATCGTTGATGTAATTTGCGACTTGTGAGCCAAACTCAATGAAATCTTTGGTGGTGCAAGGAAGTGTGACAAAGGTCCTTTGCCGTGGGAAAATAAGAATCTTCGACTACACAAGTAAGTTGAACAGAAACAGTTACCTCAGATCTACGTAATTACCGCGTTATTTTCTCAAGTGTTAATTTAGAAACACGCAATGTAAATTTGTACATCCAGGCTCTTAATTTGTAAAAAACTGGCAATTTTACGGCTACCAAACTGAAATTATATTGCTATACTAGCTGGTACGGTTGATGAAATTATTCTAAAACTTCTTGTACCTGATGAACATTAATGCACATTATCTTATTGGTTTTCACTCTTTGTAGCGAGGCAATACGCAAATTGGATCTAATAAGTTGCATTTTAAAAGCACGCTAAAAACTGCATCATTATCAGCAAGTTACAACATGCCAAGTTAAAAACCTTGATGTGATATTTTCTGCCCGAATGTACATCACTCTCGCTAATACGTTGTTCAGTCTTTTAGACAGACTTTCTGATTACAACCACGCCTCAGCTAATAAAAATGAAATCTACTAAAGTTGTAAGCAACGTCTTGTTTATTTGCTTACTTGTACGATTCTAGAAACTATCATTCTCTTAATATATAAGGTTTTACTGGAACACATACATTAACCCGGCGTCCCTCTTCCACTCATCACGACAATCCAAAAGCGTATCTATTTGATTATTATTCAAGAGACGTATACAACAAAATAGTTTTCACCAAGTAACCATACTACTGAGTTTTTATTAAAATACAAAAATTCCTCACGTATCTCAGGAAAAGTTCCCCATTTACAGCCGGCAACACGTTGTTTTTTAGAGTGCTACATAGTAGGGTTTGTCATCTATAGCCTAGCTAATGCTGTTTGTCATTTTTTGCCTAGATGATTTAGATTTTTTCCTCTTCTCGAGCCCAATCTTTGTCTAATAAATTATTGACATGTATTCCTTCTTGTACGGGTTTCTAAGTCGAGCAAGGATGAATAGGGTTTCCTAGTCCATACCTATAGCAATGATGACACACGTTCAATCATTAGCACCGAATGGCACAATGATGATTGTCTTCCTAGTGTGCGAGATAAGGAAATTCTTTCTAGCCGACAGATGTTTACTTTAAAATAATTGGTAAGTCTGAAATACCGGCGAATTTTGTATGTTATACAGTCATTTTACAAGTGTAATAAGAGTTTTGAATAATTATATTAGACGATAAACGTGAGGCAGGGTCTGTAACACATGCAGGGACACCCTAAAGGTATAAGGCCTCCTCAGTCTATTAATAATACGCAAAGGTGGATTTTCCGCCTTATTTACTTTGGAGTGGCTCGGTGAGAAGCATTCTTAGACGCATTTTAACTCTAGAAACTGAACTATTCAAGCAATATGTTTTAAGGATTCGCTTGCGGATTGGAAATTAAAACTGGATTTCCCGATTGCTTTGTTCTTGCTCTGAATAAATCCTGTGATCTAAGCTATTGTAGGATCAGTTAATTGAAAAACAATGTTGCAAACGGATTGCTATTTAACAAAATCCGTTTTGGAATTTAGTTTTGGTGTTCGGAATTGGAGTTTGAAAATCGAAATCTGAATTTCAAAAATTAAACGTACCTTTAGCATTAGATTGTATCTATTAAGATGGCTAAATTATTGCTTATTATTTTATTATCATTTAAACCCAAAGACTTTGTTAATCTACATAGTTCAAAAAAGAAGTATCTCAATGGGTTTACCAAGAATCACCAAAGGGTGGGAAGAAAATACTTTCTTAAAACTAGTTGATGTTTCCATCACAAATTAGATAGTCGAATAAATCATTCCCCTTTCCTTCTAAGAAAGCGTCGTTTCGATTACCTTTTAACGTTTTTTCTTTTCACCTAGGAAAATGAGTGACCCAAAAGAATCCGATCACGAGAATCAAGAAGAGGAATCAAGTGATTCCCCCACCTTGCACCACAGAGTCCCGAAATGCGCCCGCTGCCGTACGCATGGCACCGTGTCATGGCTCAAGGGTCACAAACATTACTGCCGCTGGCGAGACTGTACATGCGCAAAATGCCAACTGATCACTGAGAGACAGCGTGTGACAGCTGCGCGGGTTGCGTTACTCAGGCAACAGCGTAAAGGAGCTGAGTTAAGAGCTAAATATCAACGAGAACTGGAAAATGCTCGATTGACATACTCCATGGTGTTTCAGGCCAATGGTTTAGCAGGTAAAACAATTCAAGTTCAAATTTTCTTGTGCGTTATACGGTTGGGGGTTGCACGATAGATCGTAGGATGCGTTCAAAATTAATTTCCCTTTTACAAAGAGGTTTACAAGCTTTGTCTCCTGCATCCACAACATATGAAGGACCACCATAAATCCTTGGATAATATAAAGGGAAAGCGATATTTTACCTTCTTTGGCTGGTCGATAATACTTGGACGCTCCCCCGTTAAATAACAGTTGGTTAATAATAACAAACGAAAATAGGTGACCGGTTTTTAAGTAGTCAACTGTATTTTGTTGTGGCTGAAAGGTCACTGAAAATTAACCATGAAGAATAACACAAGCACAACACAAAGCAAGTGTGGGATTTAGAAAAAACACTGCATATTTTGCATTTCCTATCAGGGATTTCAGGGATTTTCTCACCAAACTTTTTTGGAAAGAAAATTATGTGACTGTTGTTGTCAAATAGCACTGAAAAGGTGATGGTCTAAAAGTTGAGATAAGTATATTATACTGTGCTGACAATTCCACAATGCTCCTGAATTAACGGCGTTCTATTTTTCTAGCATTTCCAAGCAATCATCGTCATCATTTTTATCATCACCCCGCTCAGGCAAATATGAGTCACTTAGAACCTAGGATAACCGAAATTACACCCAGCTCTGGTGAGTACTCTTTTAAAGCTCACTTTCACGCTTTAATTCGTACCATTAACTAGTACACCAAGTTTGCAGCAACGAGAGGCCTGGTGGTATGTTGTGCAAATATTCACGAGCCCAACTCCCGCTCCCACTCTCACAAACTGGTTTTCACATTGTCTCAATTAGCGTTATATAGGCTGTGTTACAGTCGTTTCTTCACCGAACCCCGTACGGCACGCGAAACCATGGGGAACACTTTTTCTTCTCTTCCTCAATTGCACGCTTAAGGAAATCCCTGCTAAGCAGTTCAAATGTCGAGGGTCATTGTTAATTCCAAACTGCGTTCCAGAAGCGTTTCCAAAACCCAGTGATTGATAGACTATTGTAGCGCAGTTTCACGAGAGTTTCTTCTTAATCTTCCATTCACAGAATCCTTGAAAAGATGCAATTCGTTCTCAGAAGAGGTCGAGGACGGGAACCCAAGCCCTAAAAGGACTGCCCTATCTCCAGATCTTGACGTGAAGAGGGAGCCGCGTGAACATGGAGGGGAAAGACCTGCCATGACAAGCCCTGTTAGCTCTCCACAAGCGAGAAAAACACCAGATCAAGAGAGCGTCAATTCAAACGGAAAGTATCTTCAAGAAAGCCTATATGATAGACCACACGAGTATCAATATCCCTGGCTATCAAAGGAGTTAAGCGCTCTATCACTCAGGCACCCTCCAATGGAGCTCCTCAGTAAACTCTTTCCGCACCACAACATGACCACACTAGAACATATCCTGCAAAGTTGCCATGGTAGCGTGGTGGAGTCCATAGAAATGCTGCTGTCTACTCAGGAGTCTAGGGGAAGTAAGGTGAGGGCGTTGGGAGGCTTCGGATTTTCAGCGGTCAGTCATGCCTCTCCATTCCTTCATGGTCCTATGACTCGCAACGTCATCACAAGACCGTTAACCAGCACTCATGCATGTTCCCCAACGCGGCTTTACCCAGCATCACCACTTCCGCCACCACTTCTAGTGAAGCCCAAACCGGAAATGGCGTTTAAGTTTTCCTCTATTGCTCATGCCCCATACAATACCGAGTCGAGGGCTTGTGGACTTGCCATGACCCGTTTCTGTAGCAGATGTGGACACAAAATAACCGTTTTTGATAAGTTTTGCGCCCACTGCGGCAAGGTTCTTAGTGAATCGGCTAATGGTCTATAATTCCGTCAATAGTGAGTTACGTAAAAGGACGGCGGGAAGAAGAGGACGGCAAAACGCTTGTATGTGACAAACGTGACAGGGCTATTACTTGCGTGTTTTTTTCGCGATCATCACTTAATACCAATGTTTTCTGGTCCTTTACAAAAAGATCTGTTTAAAGGAAAGTGAAGTTGTTTCAAACAAAATTATTGTCATGCTTGTCACACAAGGTCTGCCGTCTTCTTTCCTCTCCCGTCCTGTTGCGTAAGTTCATTAATGTAAATGGTCATGTGGATAAAGATATTAAATTCTTGAAAATGCAAGGGGGATTCTTGTAAAATAACTCCTAACTTTGGCTTAAACGAAGCCGACTGTTACAATTAACTCATGGACATAGTCCTTTGAAACTGTATGTAGTATATGTATTTATATTCTTCTTCAGGCATCCATTTGGTAGTGTTATTGAGGAAATGATCAGTAGGGGAAACCAAATTAAATAGATTTAATGAAAAAGACTAAGATGTATACATGTTGAAATAACTTCTTTTCACTATATAATACTTGCGATTCATAAAAAACTATGTTACAAAACTTCAACCGGAATGTAATTCAGTTAACTGTCACGCAGTTAGAAAAGTGTGATTACAACCATGAAAGAAAAAAATAAACTTGCTGAGTGCGCTGTTGGGGTAAATAAGCGTGAGAGAGGAGATGAGAGAAATGAGGAAGAAGGCATGCTCCTTTGATGAGAGCTTCTCTCCGCACCTTTGTTAAGTTTTATGGGCTTACGTCTTGGGAGTCACTCCTGAAAATTCGGGTGGGGCTCTGTGACAAACTTGCGGAGACCTTACCCTATTTCAGACCGCTCCTCTTAACAGAAAAATGATTAAAAAGCGTGTGTATTCTAAACATATGGTGTTGTTTAACTACAGGCTGTACCAAATAAAAGAACAACGCACCTAAAATAGACAGTAAAAACTAGAAAGGAAGCAATACTTACAGATTCCGATATGTTGCTTATTTTTATCCGTGAAAGAATGTCTGATGTATAAATAAGAAATTTCGAACTTCTGTTGATAGTCTAATCTATAATCATTGATATTATCTAGTTATTTATTCTTTCATCTATACGGTACACACGGTGTAGGTTACTTCAGAATATCCGATCTAATCAGCGTAAAGAAAAAATAGTAAAGCAAAGACTTGCAATACAACGTAGAGGATACAATAAAGTTGTTGTCTGGTAATGATAAAAAATATTCGGCTAGTAATTAATACCAACCCCGTGAGTTGTTGTTGCCGAACAACACTATTGCACGTGCTTATAAAATATCAAAAGACTATGCATATACCATACAATTTTCCATCACAGGTAATGCATTTAAGTTTTGACGTTTTAAAATTAATTTCATCGCGTGCCCCTTAAGACCACAAAGTTTTTTAGTATTTCGCAACTTTTTCTAACAAGCATGTGCACGTTATCCCACCATGTTTTAAAAGTTTCGCAACGTTTTATAAATGTGCTTAACACATACCTGTTTGTGAAAAACATTAATTATAAAATGTCGAAAGTAGCGAAATGTAAATATAATAGATAATATACCACCAAAGGCACTGCACTTATGTGTCGACGTTTTAATTAATCCGTCATAATGCCCCTTATGAACAATAAGGTTTTCAGTATTTCGCAACTTTTCTTTACAAGCATGTGAGTATGTTACCATTAGACCACCATGTTTTTAAAGTTTCGCAATATTTTCCAAATGCACTTTACAAGAACATGCTTATTTGTGAAACAAAATTAACTATACTAGAAAGGGGACATGTAGTTAATTTAGCAAAAGCTGTTTTCATTCAAGGTACCGCAGGAACCCGACAATTAATCATCCATCATGAAAATCGATTGACACGCTCATCCGTATATTGAAACGCTACATAAACACTGACATGTAAGAGTTCCTGAAAAACGTGGCATCCAGAGATCAAAATGAGACATTCTTAGGGCATCGAATGAAGTACATAACCCCTTTTGAGTCAAGAAGGTTTACTGTCGAGGCATTCCCACCGGGCTAAAAATTAAAAGCAAAGGAAAATAAAGAGAGAGGGAGTGGGAAGAGGGAGAGGGAGAGAGAGAGAGACCCTAAGAGTGATCCAAGGCGCGATGAAGGCTATCCAGTTTTTTAAATTTCGATCGCGAAAGAGTACTAAAATCTCATTTCGCGTGTATTTCTCAAATATACTTAATGACTATGTTCAAGAGTAGCAAGTTGAACTTTTAAATTCGTAAGTCACAAAACTAACAGAAGACAGAAAAAACCTAACAGGAAAGGGATAAAATCGTAAACATATTCGGGATTAGGAAAAAGACTGGACAGTGAGACAGATTTTCGATTCTATGCCAGACAAAACTTTGTTGAACGTGTAGTAACTCAACAAACAAATAGCTCTCTCAACGGTTTACTTCAATAAACCTGTTAAATCCTATTCCAACTAGTTTGTAAAGACAGGCGAATTCAGCGAATTCTCAGTACGCATCATAAGACTTGAATCCAGAAATTTTTCTTCTTAAATGTACTACGCCCAAGCCCGCCCCTCTGTTTGGATAATCACATAAAGCCTCATGTGTTTTATTCCTGTTGCTAGCTTAAAATTTACTACTAAGCTTTGATTTCCAAACAGAAAACGTCGATAACTTCACGTTACCATTGAGCGCGGTGTATTCGCTTCAACTTTTCTTTTTCGAAAACACAATAATGAGACTGTTGCGCACGTTTTGTTGAATTTTGAAAGCGAAATATGGGGGTGAAAATGTTTTGTAATCTTCCCAAACGTCTTCAGAGCCACATCTGAAAAAAATCGTGTATAAAATGTAAACGGGTCCAATCCCGAAATGTTTCAGACTAATCTGGGCATTACCAGCTTAGAAATTCAGACTATTTCTCAATTAAGCATAGCCCACATCGCTGCAATAAAATAAATGCTTCGCACATGTGACACAGTCACACTAGATCCCCTTCCTTGTTTTTGGAAGCTCTAACCACCACGTGACTGGAAGTCAGTCTTGCATTTGCCTACTCATTGTTTGACGCGTGCAACAGTTCACGAGTTGTTTATCTTAAAAGTAGAAGAGATTCTTCAAGAAGAAATGAGCATTTTGGTAACAGCGATTAGATCAGGCGATTTAGACGTGGTGAAGGAAAAATTCGCCAGACCAGTAAGTTTTATGACCATGCATTTTAAATCACTTTGTTGTCTATCTTCAGGATTTAAGCAGCGGTAACGTTATTTCGATTGGCGGATTTTATTGTTACTGAGTTAAACATTTATACTTCTTTTCCTGTCTATAACAAATCAATTGGTTTTGATAAAGACAATACTATTATCAGTTAAAACACAAGGTGTATTCAAGAATATGTGAAGTAATCTTGAGACGACGATTGCTTTTTTGATTGCGCTGTGTATACAATAAATCAAATCTTTGGGCGTTGCATGTTAAAATCCTTGGTTACCAGCTAAATATCTAAAAAAAAAACACTGCCGTGACACGATTTAGACTTTTTTTTCTCTATGCTTAGGGTAGCCAGGTAAACACACCCATTCAACATGGACGCAGCCCCCTTCACATTGCTATACAGGCGGGCAAGATGGACGTGATGAAATATCTTGTAGCCAAAGGCGCGGACGTAAACGTAAGTTGTTTACTAGAGTTCATTTGCAAAGCTTTAGAAACAGTAAACGCAACAGCGACCACTTATGGTTCTGCCTAAACAGCAATGATCTTAGTGTCGTGCCTTTGATAGGGGGATTAATTCGGCGATAATTGATAAGAAGTTACCCCGCCGAGAACTTTGAACAGTATTTTGAAGTAAAAGAAAACACAAATTGAAGGAAAAAATGGAACTTTTGATCTTGAAAATAGGGCAATTATTTTGTCAACATGACTCTAAACAGACAAAATTTGCATTTCATTCAACATCATGACCCCCTGTCGACCTTTCACGACGCATATTAATGAAGGCAATTTCTTATTCAAATGCACTGTTAACTACGGCAGGAGCCATAGATTCAAATTGGTTCCTATCAGTTCACGTTAGCTTTCAAAGGAACGTTTAACGACTTAAAATCTATGTCTATCACCGACGATCAGTCATTAATTAATTATAGATGTCACTAAAGAGAAATATGTTACCTAATTACTGATGCATTAACTTGGATGGATGAAACTTATATAGCGTCACTGACGGATGAAATCCTTACTACATTTCTGTCAAAAATTTTTTTCACCTAGGCTCTTTTACAAACATATTGTATTTCTTGGAGATTCCTGGGATAAACAGGACCTAACTCCTTACTTTTCAGCATCGAAATAAATAATGCATTTATTATGAGACTTTGCCAAAATCACGTTATCAACTAATAAACCAAGCGGGACACTTGGATACCTTCCCGTAGTAAAGTTCGTTTAAAGAAAGCTATTGGGCCAGCTATTTCTCTGTGAACCATACAATGACAGAATGCTAACAAATCTTTCAACTATGCCATGATACTAAAAAGAGGCACAGTACGTTCAAAGCATATTTTAAATGACGTGTAGTAGTTACAACAGTGAGCTCTCTTTGCTAAGTCTAACACTCTAGGAGAGTTGGACCCTAAAGTTAGAAATAAAGGAATGAAACTCAGCTGAGATCATCCGTTCGCTTTAGGGTGGTGAATGCTCTAAGAGTCTTGGTACAAAAAGACACCACACAAATAAGTCTTCGAGGGCACCGGGTGACTTTGATGTTCGCTTTATTACAGAAAGCTTAATTATAGACAAACCCCTGACCAGATAAAACTCGGCTCACACCAGAAAACCAATGATGTCTACCAAAGAGGGGCTTAAGACAAGAGAGAGGGTCCCCAATAGCGTTCTTCAATCCCGTAATCCCGACCCAAAATTTCGGGCACTCCCGTAATCCCGAGGGTCATTTTTGGTTTTCCACCTCCCGCGCATTCGTTCAATCTCAAATCCCGCTTTTCAAGTAAGGACGATCCCGAATCCCGAGCTTCAAATAAGGGAAATCCCGGATCAAGATCTCCCTCAAGAGAGAGTGAACCACTGATGTTACCTTAGAGCTTAGACACAGGCAAACAAACGAAACTCAGCGGAGGCTAAAGGGATTTTCGCATGACTTTGAAATGGAAACGCGCGAACAAAACAAAAACAACAAATGAACTGAAATAGAGCGATTTGATTGGTTTATCCAACAGATACAAACGCGCGTGCTTCGGGTGAAAAAACTTCATGCCCGAGAACTTTCTAAAAATAAATCGATATTTCGCTTTCACGTCATACTGCAACACAACTGGCCAATCGAACAATGGCCTGTCCATATTAGGGTTTTGGCGGGAAAACGAAGAGTCCATGTTTTGATCTTTTCATCCATTGGCTGATAAAACAAATAACGAACAATTACCGAAACCATGTTTCAAGGTCATACGAAAATCGCTCTGTCCAATCGCGGATATTGGCCCTAGAAAGGTGTCCGTCTAATAGACAGCGTCCGACACGTGACAGTAGGAATAATAATACGTCGACATTTAATTAAGATCCTTCTCAATATATGCAGGATTAGCTTGAAATGAGGCGATGCTTCTGTTTGCTATTGGGTGAATTTAAAGGTCAATATTCTCATTGACAATAAAGCTTTAATTATTTTGCAGCTATCTGACGAAGATGACTGCTCACCTCTATATTACGCAGTGCTGGGCAATAACGAAGAGGTTGTTCAATATTTGCTTCAAATGGTGAGTTTGCAATAACTGTAATGAGGAGGAACCCTAAATAGGGGAAATCATGTTTTATTTTGATGCTCAAGAACTACAGATGTCTAGGGTGCGTGGTGGGTGCTTCCAAGATATAAAAATATTATTTAAGCTATGTGTTCCGAACAGTTACCATTAGCCGTGGCAACAAATACTAAGGTTTATTTCCCGATTCGTCGGCTCAAAACTTTTAAAAATACTCGCGCGGATAAAACCTGAATTTTGACATATTTTACTTCTCAGGGCGCAGACCCTGATGGTGAGGATCCGGATGGCAATAAACTTATGAACACCACCAGCAACGAGAAGATAAAAAGCATGCTGAAGAACGTTTAGAGTGTCATAAGGGATATTCGCAACAGAGCAACTTGTAAACAAAAACTGAACTGTTCGCACCTTGTGACATTAGGTCTTAACGTCATGAAGGTCTAGAAAATCGTGATGTCTTCTGTAACAGTTGGTAGATAAACTTGTACTGTTGCAGTTGCCGCTACGATGGCACAAAGTTATTTCAAAAAACCATTATGTATTTCATAGCAGGGGGTTTTTAATTAAAATAGAGCAGCTGGTAAACAGTAACGGCATATACAGCATAGTTTCTTGAAGGCATATATAAAAATCATTTAATTCTAAGCTATGGTTTCTTTATTAAACATACATGTACACGATAACTGGAAGAAAGAAACAGTTTTCCCTTGTATAGCGTAGCCATTGTTTTTGCGAAGGGCTTCCAAACGAATGTTCAGGCGTAAGGATTTCATCCGACCCGACGCAAACGTTAAAGCCAACTTACACGGAAAAACTAACAGCACTGCACCAACGCGCAATTCAGTGGTCTTAGATTTATATCCGAGACCACGAACTACGAACCACCTTAAAGAGCCCTATAGAAAGTTTGTAAATCTAGTCCTTGATATGTGCACAAAGGATCAAAGTGTCCTCCTTACAAAGATGTCCACCATATGGATGTAACGGCGAGTGCATGAAGTTTGGTATCTTTGGGACAAAATTAACTGTCCCTTATAAAGAATTTTGAAACTTCTCAATTTGAGCACAAAGGGATATAAAGTCTCTTCGTTACCGTTTGAGAGATGTCCGTCATATGGATGTAGGGAATACATGAAGTTTGGTATCTCTAGGTCCAAAAGAACTGTCCCTAATAGAGAGGTGTCCGTATCGCGCTGAAGCTGTCCATAAGGAGCAGTTCAACAGTATTGCTCTCAGTTGAATAAGCAAACCTATCTGGAGCACACAACAATTTACCCAGCCTTTCGCGGATTGGTTAAGAGTGATAAGTATGACTGAACAAATGAAGTTTGGTTTGCGTTGGTAACTAGTAGAGAGGTTGAGCAACAGTTCCCATTAGAAGTGTAGCCATTATTTTTCCGAAGAGCTTCCAAACGAATGGTCAGGCGTAAGGATTTCATCCTACCCGACGCAAACGTTAAAGCCAACTTTTACGGAAAAGTAAACAGCACTGTAAGAACGCGTGATTCTGGCATTGGTCGTAAATTTAAGAGCACGAGCCACGAACCACCTATGGAGCCCTAAGAAGAATTTCTATATACAGTCTAAACTCCTCAATGTGAACACAAAGGGATATAAAGTGTCCTCATTATAGAGATGTTCGTCATATGGACGAAGGGAGTGTATGACGTTTGGTGTCTTTGGGACCAAAAGAACAGTCCATCAGTATGGAAGATGCGTCCGTATTTCGATGGAGCTGTCCACAAGGAGAGGTTCAACAATATCGCTTTCAGCTGAATAAGTACACCTCTGTCAAGCATTGAACAATTTACACAAGCTTTCGTGCTGTGGTTTGGTTCTTAAGAAAGTATGACTGCACAAAAGGGGTTTGGTTTGCTGTAAGGGCATTAGATATGGTACCACTTAAAGAGGAACGAGTTCTGATCTACGTTTATCCTTGACTTCCTATATGGTCTTTTCAGACACAACATGACTAAAACCACAGAATATAAATACAGAGATAGGACAAAAATTATCTACATAATATTAGATAAATTGAACAAAATATTAAATATAACAACTGGGAAATATATCAAATATCAACAGGAGAGATAACACACAAAATATTAAAACCAAAAAAAAACCTACTAGCTCGACAACAACGTACAAGTGTTTGCTAACACTTACTTGTATCTCACGATACTTGTTTAGATAAGTTACTGCGAGCCTCTTCAGTCCCTGTCCACGTAATCTGGCGTGACCATGGCTGCAATATTCAGAAGTTAAAGGATTATCAGATATATATTTTTGTTTATTCCCCCACCTTATTCTTGGTTTGCATCCACGTGACAAGGCGGCCATGTTAGTGATCAATAGACCTATTCGGCTAACTCAATGTTGTACCCAATTCAAACCCTTTGGGAATAAAACGTTTTGTTTCAGGAATTTCCATATCATTTAAATATGAATGCCACATTACAATGGGAATACAGTACACAAAGAATCTTATCCCCGGGAGATTTGAATTGGGTACAACATTGAGTTAGCCGAATAGGTCTATACAATAGGATCTTTTCTCGAAGAATTTACATAACAATGTAGTTTAGTTCCCAGAGTAGGAAAGAGAACCTAGGAGCGAGGTTGAGAAACGGATTTGTTCTTGACTACAACATGGCCACGCCCATGGCCCCTAACAATGTGTAAACCATCAATATTGTCGAGAAACACGGCACTTGTTGATTAGGCTTCGGTTTTTCTCCGCTTTTCATCCATGAGCTGATAGAAAGTGACGTTTCCAGCGAGTAGGAGTGCGGGATTTGCTTCCTACATGTATTAGTATTACCACTCTACCAGACATATATATCACGAGCATATGTATCCCAACTATTCATAAACCTTGATACGTTTCTTTCGGTCTATCGCATACGAAATGTATGGCTAGGAGAGAAATGTGGATAACACCAGCGCCGCTTAGCCTTTTAGGGGACAAGAGATGAGTTATAAATAACTTACTGAAGCCCTAATATGACCAATTAAAAAAGAAAACAAAGGTACCCGTTTGACTGGACTGATGAAATGAGCATGAACTGTCACAACATGAGTTGACCCGGTGTTTTATATATGTCAGGGTAGTTAATTTTTTTTATCTCAGCTAATTTTATTCTTCCTTTTTTTCAACTTTATTAGCATAGATTACCATACCCAAAATTAAAGGAAACGTAAGATACCTGAGATAAGAAATAACTACCACACATATAAACGATGCATCTATCGAAACAAATGCTGCACCAAAATCAGGGACGCCAATTTTTCACTCTTTTTTATTCCCCTTATGAAGCAAGAAAAGAATAACCGAGTTCAAACATAAAAGCATGTCGTGGTGTTTGATGCATACCCTTACGGATCAAGGGAACGAAGAGATGGTTAAATAAAGGGAAAGGCAATAAAATTAAGCAATGCACCAAAAGGAATAAGCAAGAATGGCCAGTTAATGAAGGTCTAGTTTACAGCAAGTCCTGTACAACAGTGTGGAGGCGTATGTGGCCGAGCGGTTAACACTTCGAACTCTGGAACTGAAGGTCCAGGGTTTTAAAAGCCTGCTCGTCGCGTTGTTCCCTCAGAAAAGGAACTTTACTCCATTTTGTCTCTCCTCAAGCGTATAAATGGGTACCGACGACATACTGCTGAGGGTAACCCTGCGATGGACTAGTATGCCGTCCAGGGGGGGAGTAGCAATACTCCTAGCCTTGCTTCATACTACGGAAACCAGAAATAAACTCTGGTCGTGTGGGCCTTTGGCCCGTATGAGCCTTTACCTACCTTACCTTTACCCGTACAACACAGGATTGACTACAATCATACCACCTTATCCCGGCTTCAGATTTTCAAAATGTTCTCCCGTATATTGACTGAGAAAATGACGAGTTCATTGTTATCACGTCTGCCGTTTACACAGTATGTTAAGGTATGTAATCATTTATCATGATTATCACCATATGGCGCTGTCGTCATCACTATCATCATATTCAAGTTGATTTCGATTATCCTTCTACAAACAGCCTCCAAGTTTTAGTGCAAGTTATCCTTCATGGGGTATTTCAGTTCCTCAATAATTAATAACTTTTTAATTCTCTTAACCGGTATACATACATTTTCTCTCGAATTCTCGAAATGACATTTATATGAAAATTTTAGAATTCTGAAGAAAACCTTGTTGGTCATGTGCACAGTTTGGAGCCATAAATGGCCCCCGATAAAATTACCCTCTCTAAGATCAGAGGAAGATCAAATAGACGATTTGGGGTTTTATACCTTTCACTCCCAGAGCAAGACCTGAAAAAGTATTTATGTAGTTCTAACTTTTCAACTTGTGGTCGAATCTAATAATGAGAAAATTATCTCAGCCGCACTTTAACCTGTTACTATTTACTTCTCTGTATTATTTGTGAATTAAATTTTGATGTTTATTTCCTGGACTGTGATTTCGGAAAATCTTGGGAGTGAAAGGTTTCAATAGTGAAAGCAATTTCAAACGAAAATAAAATGTTCTATAAGATATGCTATACATTATTATAACAAAGTATACCCAACATCATTTCTGACTGCGCCTCATCAATGAATACAACTTAACCCAATAGTGGTTGCGAAAATTGACTTATTCCTGCTTAAATATATTGTGTCCTAGCCCCTTCCTAGTATAATTTATGGTTTCAGCTCTTCACAAGGATGTTTCTGATCTTCACAGCACGTTCGCCATTTTATCGAATTCTTACTTTAGTAATAATCGACATAATATCATGCAAATTTACCGTGTTGCTTTTTCGCAAAACGTACTTTTAAGCTTTCTTCTATTTGAAGTTAAATATAAATAACTGATTCCCACTTTCAGTCTGGAAAATTGTAATAAATAACTCTGAATAAATTAATTTAAATCAAAACTTTTTTTCAGCCTTATAAGATCGTGTCTCTCACATTTATGTAAAACACTAGGACCAATCTTTTTCAAATGCAGGTAAAATTGTTTATAATAATCCTCCATTATTCTGTAACAGTAACGCTTACAGTTCCTTTCTTAAAACAGTGAAAATGTCCGAGCAGTATGTCATTTACAATTCCTCTCTCGGAACGGTGAAAAATCTCCTCAAAATAAAGACTTGAATAATTCCCAAAGAAACGATGACGACAGACTGTCCTACAGACCACCACTGAACCCGCTGTAAGAGATATTCTGCGGCCAAACGGCCATTAGATTCTCTTAGTCTATAATAATTCTGGTATTTCTCAACCAAATTAAAGTTCTCGTGGATATTAAAACACGACTTCTCAAAGTGCGTCAAAGCTGTCTGGGTCCCAGTTATCCCTTCGTAGCCCAACGCATCCTCGTCGCCTTTCACAAAATCGAAGTAAACAAGGTTTTCGCCGATGGAGAATTCAAATACATTACTGAAGCAAATGGTGTAGGTTCCATTCTTTGTGGTAGTGAATTTGTGTAGATCGTAGTCTTTCTTCTCTTCCCTGTAGATAACGCTGCCTTCCGGGTCTTCGATGTAGACATCAACCCGCGGATCAGCTCCAGTAATTGGCGCGTATTCCAAAGAACACTCTGTATTTTCAATCAGGTCATCGTAAAAACATTCAAAGCCGCTGAGCCAAAATTGCAAATGGCGGCCATTTGCTGGTATCGGAAGTGAACATAAAACGAAAATCACTGTCAAATGGCAGTTCATGTTCACTCAGTCTCAATAGCAATGCTGTAATGTCACCAACAAGTTTTTTTCCAAGTAATTTTGTTATCAAGACAACGATCGTAGACTTCTCGTTTATGCGAGATCACACATGTTGAAGAAAATCTACATTCAAATTTGTTTGTTAGGATTTGCATATGAAAGGCTCTTATCCACGTGGCGCTTTGTGAACACGCGCCCCCATCGCGATCAAACCTTTTAAAACCTGTCATTGTTGAGGTTTATACATTTTCACGTCCTACCGATGCGAAAAGAGAGTCATACACAACAGAAGATAATACGCAAGATCCAGTGCTCAAAACCTTTTTTTCTGGTTATCAAACGATAACTAGGAGTTACTTTTCTAGGGGACAAGCTACCAATATTTACGGGTGATCTGCAGTCGCTATATTCACAACAATCGACATTTGTAACAACTTTGGAGCAAAGAAAAAAGATAATTTCGGGGGGAGGGGTTACTGGGATGAACGTTAATCGGGATAAATCGGTTACGAGCGATAATTATTGAGTCCGGTTACTACCCTATCGGCATTTGAGAAAGGCCCTTGAGAAATAACTTACGCTTCTCATTTTCAAAGGGCTATTAGAATTAGCTTTCTATGGGCTTTTCACTCGATGTCCTTTTGTTTAAATTAACAGGGAGGGTGAGAAATAGCACTTTTCCACTTTTACAGCCTCACTAAAAGCATGCTTTATTAAATCTTATGACCACTTTATTGAAAGAATTTTACTATCTTGATTAAACTGTTTTAACACAGCCTTCTGAGAAATGGGCTTTAAATTCTCCTTACATCTCGTTTATATGAACTGGTTAATGCGAATGGCTGTACGGATGATAAACCGTACAGAATAACAGTAGAATATACATACATAAAAAAGCGCGCAAGAAATTGATACTATACCGTTAAATCATCTGCTTAAGCCGGGGTTTGAGCAAGCGATTTAGAAAGCGCTACGAATTTAGTTATGTAGCGAACCATCTCTCCCAACCTTAACCTGGATGATACCAAACTTTCAAACTGGTTAGTTATATTTTGTGCATTGACTGACTTCCTAAGTAGAAACGACTAAATTTAACTTTGATCGGTATAAAATATTTTGGTGGCATTTCTAAGCAATGATTATATACATTTACATTAGCCTTGTTTTCTACATTTTTACTTTCTATTTAACATTTTTTGCTCCATTAATAAATTTTATTATGTTATACACTCATTTTGCTTCCTGTGTATAATTCCTAAATAACATTAGATTAGTTTAAGAGGGTCATCGCACGGAGACTTTGGGCACCTCATTTTGTAACACATACGAGGGTTCCGATTATTTTTAAGAATGACGAACACTTAACGCATCTTTTCTGAGAATAATTATGCAAGATACACTATCTGAGAGTCTCAATAGAGACTTTAAGATTCTAAGACGAGGAGGAATACGGCGACGAGATTTTCTCAATACTTAGTAGTGCGTGCACGTGAACCAGCGCCATTTTTGCAGGAAAACGTGATAGCCGACGTCATTCTACTACGAGTTTTAGGTAGAATGTCGTGTTGGCGGAAACAAGTTCTCAAATGTTAGAAGTTTTTATCATTTTGCGATCGGGAGAGGGCTTAACCTCCTTCAATAAAAATGACACTGCTAACTCTGGTTGAAGGGAAAGTACACCATTAAGTCAAATATCGTCCTCGTAGACGTCCTCGTTCTGGAATCTAAAGGTCTCTAATGATGAACTGATGGACCTCATTTCAGCCTTTTTCCCATCTCGCCAGAAAGGTCCTTGGAGGCAACGAAAACTCTTAAAGCCTTAAGTCCCAATATCCTTATACAAATTCTCCAGACCGAAGAGAAGATTTGATAACTGAAAGATCGAAGTATTTTCCCTTGGGTGATATAACTGTATATTTTTAAAGGTAATCAAGGAAAAAAATAACCGTTTCCGTACTAAAGCCAAGCCCGTAAAAACCGAAAATGGAACTATTCTAATGAGACTTCTTATCTCCATAACTGACAGGCTTCATTTTAAGGGTTACTTCTTTTACTATCTACAGATTCACAATTTTACTTCCAATTTTTCCTATCCAAGTCTACTCGTATAGATAGGTTCAAACGCACTCGTTTCGGAACACAGCTCCAAAGCCGGTCTGTCTGGCGCATGCGTACTCGTACATGTGCTTGCAAGCGGATGTGGACTTGCCGAGACGTATGCAGGGTACGTCTGAACCGGGACATAGGCGTGATTTTGAGAATGCGCTCGTGGATGTATGTCCATAAGGTATCTTGCTGGCAGTGAGGCAGCTTGCGGCGCTGATAGGATGGGAGGTTGAGGAATGAGGTAGGGAAAATGAGAACGCAGCTCGTCATAACTGAACATCATGGATCGTCCGGGACCTTTCATTTTCATCATGCCATCTGGATCCAGGCCACTACAAAAGTACATTTGACATACACATGATTACCTTGCATGGATCCTAACGTTTACTATCCAGACATATTTTACAGGGATTATATGGAGTCATCGGAGCATAATAATGCTCATATCTCCCAGCCAATTTGCCGAAACAGGCTCGTATTTGGCAAGTAAACATTTTTATCTTGTTCCTTCTGGATATACCAACCAATCACATAATTTCAAAAATTTAGTTTTTGTGACGCCATCACTTCTCTGACCTACTGGAAATTGGTTAAAAGTAATTGCTATAATTACATGCTATTTGACTTCCAGGCTCAGGGGTATACAGACATGAAAGGGAGTAAGAAGAGCTCTTACAGGGACACCCCATAACTAAGAAGTAATATTATAATAGCTAGCGCTGTAAAGTGCAAAAACGACGGCTGCAAAAGTTGCGCAGGTTACCCAACATTACGCGAAATCATCTCCTGTTAAAATCTATGGTCTGTTGCTTCCAACAATAAATTATTTTTGACTGTGACACCTATCTTAGCGTTTTCTTAAATATCGTACAATGATAAATGCAACCGTTAAAGAAACAACTTTTGGCTATGGGTTCGTCAGGCCAATGAGGTAAGAACATTTTTTGCCGTTTAAAACGTGCTCATTATGTGAAAATGTTTGAATAAACACAACGACCTTTTCTGTTCCCTTGTTGTTGGGTATAAAACCTACGAAAAAAGATTCTACTGCTCCTTGTATATACCCTTGGTTTCACCTCTCTTTTTCTTTCATATGAAAATTACGCTCTCTACGTTTATTTCCATCTCATGTTTATTAAACAATGCTATGATATTGATGTCAAATTTGTCTTACGAATTTCAAGAAACAAACTGCTTTTTTCTTTCCTGTGGCTTGTCCGTTTATACAGAACTATCCACCAGTCGTTTTTCAAGAGGCAATGAAGGTTTAAATGACATTTTGAATATTTTTCAGCAACAAAGGGATCAATCAATACCGAAAGTGATTTACATTTAAAACTAACCATTAATTCTGTGTCCCACAAAATGTTTCTTTTTTACGCAAAAAAGCGAAAATGGATGCTCACTACAAAAACAGGGAAAAATTAAACAGGCGACCAACCATTCAACAAAACTAAAATCAAAGGAGATACTTCAAGTGCGTACGTATGATTTTCGACATATCTGTCACCTCATGATTGACATCGATCGGTGTCGCGTATCGTGCTATTGATATTTTATTTTGGAATATCCCTCGGCCCATTAGCTAATATTTTCGGTTGGTTTTTCACCTCGCAGGTGCTCAAATACAAGGAAGGTCTTAAAATGAAAAACAAACAACGCTAAAACCTTTTTTCCATTTGGGCAAGATAAGTGATTGAAGGATGAGTATCAAAGTTGTTGATTCAGAGATACGACTTCTGCCCGCACACAAATACCATTAAGTTTGTCGAGCAGAAGCATACATCAATATGAAACATGATCCCCTAACCACAGGAAATAAAAAGTGGCTAATATCGACTAAAGTTTGGTAAAACTGTGAAGAGAAATACTTGTGACGTATTTTAAATGTGCTTTTTAACTTCGAGTTTGTTCACTTAAGTGAGAGTAGCTCTTAAACCGTGGTGTGATTAATGACGCAGTAAAATGAATTTCACTTTTTAAATTGAAGATGACATCTTCATTAAACATTTGACACAAAATGAGACCTACAATAAATTTAAAAAGAGCTCTTTTCGTTAAATCACAGAGTCGGTTTCGATTCTCCACGTGCGTAGAACGAAGACAATTCGTTACATTTTCGTTGCTGTGAATCTTTTATTCTCGGCAATGGGCTGTTAAGATGCTACTTGAAAAGAGTTTGTAGCAAAAGGCTCCTTCCTACTAGTAATCTTAATAAATATCTTAAAAAGTCGTTAACAGCTCATTTACCGCAATCTTAGTTCCTGCTCTTTAACTCATGGCGATCGGTAAAGAAAAAAAAAAAACGCGAATAAAACTAAACAACACGCGGGGGAGTCTCCAGGACTTGAAATTTTTATAACTTCCCCTCCTAAGCTCTCTTAGTTTAAAAGCCTTTGATCACGATCGAGCAAACAAGCATGAACATAAAAAGAGCCACTCGTGTCTCAGTCCTTGTGCAGGTGATAATCGTTTCCCATTAGCAGCTAATCAGCTGAAATAGTGTTAAAAAAAAAACAAAAAAAAGAGAGGCAATCTCTATGGTAAAAGAAAATTCCTCAAGGAGACATGTAATTGGAAAGTAAAGTTAATAAATACTAAACATATTTTTCAAACAACCTTGAAAATTTCCTTTGCAGAGGCAATTAGGGAAACATCATCATCTGACTTCAAAGTTTGTAGAAGAAACCCTGTGATCATGCCTTTCGAATTTAAACGGCCTCTCTAACACTTGTTACACAGGAAACGATTTGTTTTCCGTTTTTCAGAGATGATAAAGTTGGAACTTACTGAGAGTCGATTTGGGTAACAACTGAATTAAGTTAAGGACCACTGATCAAATTCTCCCTGATTATGATAAAAAATGGGAATACCAATACTTGGAACCCGAGTCTAAATGACATTGTATTAGTGGAGTTTTGACCAAGGAAGGCAACTATTTAAGTTTTCCCTTGCCGATAATCAGTCAAAATTCGAGAAAATTTCTCAGAAATCGTGATAAACAAGTGCTGCAAAAGAGTATTTGTTTGTATGGTTCTATCTTTACGATTTTATTCATGGAGTACATAATAAGGATTATAATCTACGCAAAAGGCCAGCTACATGATTCGGCTACTCATATAACTGCCGTGAATACTATAGAGTGTAAAATGAATTTCCTGGAACGATAAGGGTAAACGTCCCGGAAGCATCAAAAAGGGAACATAACGACTAAAAATCCAAAAAATGTATCAAAACACTTTGTCTTTAATGGCGATATAATACAAGGAGAAAGAAAGTATAAGACGTATGTGTGTGAAGCAGAAGTTAAATTGGCCAAGGCGAGTTACTACAGGGAAAGGAAAATTTAGGCGAATTTAAGAGAAATATCATTTGGTATTGAATGCAACGTTCATCTCCAAGTTAACTTTTAGTTAAACTCCTATCACTACAAAACCATATAGTGGTTAAAACAATGGGGAACGCTGCTCCATAACTTTTACACGAGGGTGGATTTGAATGAAAAATAGAAGATAAAGGTACGTTTCTCTCTCTTACCCCTTCCTCATCTCAGCAGCTCGAACACGCTGTCTCTTGTTCTTGAACCAATTGCTTACTTGCGTCACAGTCAGATCGGTCATCTTCGCTAGATCATACTTCTCTCGTGGGGTAGGGTAAGGGTTCTCAGCGTACGCCTTGTTTAAAATATTCCTCGATTTCTCCTTGAAGCAGTAGGTAGTCTCTTCGCCGTCCCATATCGTACGCGGAAGAGGAAACTTTCTTCTAACGCGATACTTTCCCACTGCTCCCAAGGGTCTACCACGTTGTCGCTCGGCTTCGAGGTAATGCGCAGTCCTCCATAAGCACTGCAGTCGCTCGTGGTTTTCTTTAGAAAACTTGTGATTCTCCAGCATGGCGTAAAGATCCTTGAAGTTGTTCTGGTAGAAATAGACCACCGCCTTTGAAACAAGTATTGTCTCGGTAGTCTTGGCGTCGCAGTCTATTTCCGTGGGTAAAGACCACAGAAATCGAGAAAGGCGTTCGATTTCTCCGTTATTCTGGAGAAATTGGCACACTGAAGCGATTTGGTCTGAGGAGAAGGGACAAGGAAGCACATTAGAGCGTTCAATTTCTCCTGTTTTCCGAAGATATGTACACACAGGGATCATGTTGGAGTGATATAGATGCTTGTTGTGTCTTTTATGACTGTGATCCAAGAATGAATGGCTACAACCTTGCACACCCTCCTTAAATACACCCGTTTGGTAACTCGTGACTGAGCGCGCGGCAAGTTCCGCTTCACTAGTGGTCGGGGGCTTTGTTGACTAACATTCCGCTTTTAAAATGATATTGTCCGAGCCATAAGTCGAACAAAACACCTTTTAGTAGACATGTCAGAGTAGCATCAAGTGACCCAGTACCCCAATTAGTTTGTCATTAGGGTGAAATAGATTCAGACAAACTTGTTTGCTTAAGCATCTAGGATGGCCTATTTCATTTGGAGTATCTGTAGCCTGAACAAACAGTGTTTTAAGCGCTCAATTGTGGCTCGATATTGAAACCAACTTGCCGACCTTCTAGATTTTTTCATATGAGTGCAGAACGAGAGCCTGGTCTAATTTTCAAATCTCGAAATGAATGATCATTTATGTATTTTCACTTTTCTCAACTTGAAGGCAATCATGCCCAATAGACTGACTGTTCCATTGTTTCCAGTTTGAAACATCGATAGTCAATAAGCGGTTACTAAGAATAGGTATTTTATCAACAGATAACGACTTTTCAATAAATGTATACTTTTTAATTCATGGGCGAGAAGTGAATCAAAGAATTATCATGCGTCCATTATTACATTCATCTAATACGGTGTTTAATTTGACGCGGAATTCTTTAGTTTGAAAGCAGTTGTCACGTTCTAGGTGCAATTATGACCTACCTCGTTGAACATGAGGATATTATCTTTAGCGCCTGTTGCAACTTTGCAAAGAAAATGAGAAAAAATGCTCAGCAATTACAAGCACATTCTTCACTTGAGCTTACTATCATACAAAAACAAGAGCTGAGCGGTATAACCGATTAAAATAAATTAACCAATTAAAAGTGACAATCAAGTACGACACTGAAAAAGCGATTTAAAGCGGTTAAAGCCTTACAATGTTTAAGAAATACATCGCTCAGTGCGTCTGAAACTTGTCCGCAGCTTAAATGTTATTTTTGCCAAGAAAAGTTGGTTAGAATTTTTAAGCAGCTGTATTTACTCAAAAATCGTTGAATTAATGCTTCAAAACTGCCGTGCACAATGGCAGGTCCAAGAAAAACAAAGTGCCATTTGCCGTCTACTGAGATTTCTACATCTGCTGTTTCTGTCAACAAATCAAACAATGGCTAGTAGCTGTTGAATGGGTTCCCGCAGCAACCCCATTGATGTATCATATCAAATTATTACAATATTCGGGGCGCAAAACTCAATATATTTGTAGAACTCATGTTGATTAAGAAACGAGGGATGTTGCTTTCCCCCCGCTGTGGCTAAGCACAGGAGTTGCTAACAGTGGCAAGATTGCTCTCGATAAGTGAGAGAGTTATGGTCTTAGTGTACGGCCGTGCGCAAGATGAGTTTGTTATGGTCGTAAATACGCCACAGTGTAATAAACATAACAGTCAAAAGAATCATTAAAAATATTTCATTTTGTGGCTTAGTCCCCAAGAGGTGACATCATATTTCCAAAATGGTGCGAACAACCTGCTTTGCTAATACGGAATACCTGTAAAGGGGCAAGTTATAATTGCGAAAAGAAAGTTACAGAATCCTTGTTAATTGCTTTAAAGAGGGTGCTAAAAAGGGAATTTCTCATTTACTTATATAAAAATGAAGTAGCCAAATTAGATTTAGAAACTTCATCACGGATAAAAACAAATGGTAGGTGTAACGTTTCAAGCAACATTTTCTACGCTAAAAACAATTACTTTTCCGTCTCGCTTGATATCGGTTAACGTTAAATCCCTTGATTTCAAAGGTACACTGTATACAGCTCCCCGTTTTTAAAGTCAACGCAAGTATAATAGGTTTCTCTCAATGTCTTAGTCTTTAAAAAAATAAAACGAACGAAACTGGATTGTTTTTTTTTGGTTGTTGTTGTTTTACGATTGAAAAGGTCCGTTTTACGCCGTTTTTGGTATTTTTGATGGCTAATAAACTTTCGTGAGGAAACTTGAGTCCTATCAGATTTTCGGAGTACCATCAACTCAGGAAAAGCTATTTGTGTTTTCGACGTGCCCTTGTAAATTTGTGGCCTTTTGTTCACAACTTTTGTCAACTTACGGTGGATTGAAACAAGACAGAAAATAGAACCTCAACAAGAGCAGAAAGAGGAAAAAGAACAAAATAAAGGAAATTTCCTTATCGATCATTCCTTTGTCTTTACTTTTTCCTGTTCTCTCGAGGCAACAGGAGACCAAGCCGCCAGACCCCTTTTTGCCTTTCATTGCTGTTGTTTAATTGAACTTTTATCCAATTTATGTAATTTTATTCCCCTATAAGGTTACCAAGTCCATCGATGAGAGTGTGACCCATCATAGACTCAATCAGCCTTGAAAGGTAGGATCGATGGAGGCAAAACCTAATAATTACTTGTTATGTTGTCTAGGGAATTGTTTAACAATTGAAAAATGTTTCCTTGAATTATTTTCATACGGAATAAAAAGTACTATGCACGATAGAATACTGCGGAAGTCTTATCACAATACCATATTTTCAAATGGTTCTTATTTGGCAATACAAATTTCTGCTATCAAGTATCTAACAGCGACCTAAAATCTGCTCTGACGCCTTTATTCAAAGACTCTTAACCATTTCATTCTCGAGTAAGGTGCTCTGGAGGAGGATTTTGCTCTCCTGAGATCTTCACCCAATACCGTTTTTTTATTTTAATCATTTCTTAAGTGTCGCTTACTTTAGATCTCTCTAAAACACGCTGGAAAAAAGGTCTACCTATCTTTTCCTCTAATGAGTCTTCTCAGGTAACTGTGCTGTGGTTTACTACACCTAAAATGTTCCGCCACAGTTGATGTGGGATTTAATGAACAGGAATTATCTGTGGAATTTCACACATTTTAGGGGTCCTGATGAACAGTTACGACGTTCAAAAATTTCCACGAACAACAACAACATTAGTCTGTAGTCTATCCCCTTTGAAATAAGTAGAAATGAAGTCTCCTCCACAGAACGCGAGAGGAAAAAACCTATTAAGGTTCCTTCGACAATATTTAATTCAAATATGCGTATCTTTCTACGATCCTGAAATCGTCTTATTTAATTCTAGGGATTCAAGGATTTCATGAGCCTAAATTTATAGAATTCTCAAAAGAATCAGTGAGGAATAGTTGTCCCAAACATACACACAAGAAATCTTCATTCGCTCCTAGAATCGACTAGTTAAGTTTGATAACGAAGCAACGTTCTTTTTTTATGGTATAAATTAAGGGCTACAAAGCAGTCATTAAAGATCTAAAAGCACATTTCTTTGCACAAGCTTAAGCTGAAAAAAAAAAAACGCTGTACAGGTTTTTTCCAGTTTGAATGGCTTTTTCCAGAATTGATGACAAAAGAACATCTCGCCACAGCAGTGGTGTTAAATGTCGCAGAGTGAAAAAAGGTATGCCCAAAAAGCTAAAACGTGCATTTAAGTGTTGCCTATGGAATAATCCGTTATAATACCACGCAAGACACATACATAGCAACTACACCTAGGTGTAGAGGTAGCAAAATTGATCCTATTACTAAAAGCATCAAACCTTCTAATCATACTGTGAGTGATTATAAGAAGACAGATTTGAGGCTTTATTGTATATGACCCTCTCATGAAATGAATGTCATCACTATTCGTGTACCTATGAAATTTTGTACTGCAGACTTCCTTTACTTGTGAATTGGGCAAAAATGTAAAATAATTTAAGTGATGAATTAACTTCCAAGAAAAATAGATACGTTAAAAGCGGTGCATTAGACGTACGTAAATCACTGGAATTACGTTTACGAAAATTGTGCTCATTTTCAATGGAACAATCGATACAACCCTCCATCTACGATCGCCTTTGTACATTACGGGAAGATTTTAGATGAATTTTCCAACGGTTCAAAAAATACATCACATTTCAAGCGACATAAAGTACGGTACTACAAGCTCATTGGCTTTTACATATATTTTTACATTGGTCTTTAAATGGCATAATAGACGGCGTAGATTCCTTTAAATGGAATGATAGAAGGCACTATTGCGATCCTTCTAGGGAGGGAAATAACTGTGAGTCTGTAAATTAAGCGCCGCTCTGAAGACCCAGAGATGACGAGTAGATGACGAGTAATATAAACTAAAAGGCAGAACTTCTAAGATACTTTTTCTAAATCCACTTCGTTTAACTTTTTTGGCCATTTCCATTGTAGTTCTCCTTAACTCTGAAATAAATTACTTGAAGGGAGTAGTTTAATCGAGGTTAAATGCATGTGCCACAAGTAAGTATTGCTCAGAAGCTTTCATTGTAGTGATACCACTATACGAGTATAAAAATAGTTATTGTAAATTAGTCATTGTTTCAAACTATAGTAAACATCAGTTTTAGTTTCACACCTTAAAGGAAGTTAAATGACGTTAAAGGTTTTCATTAGTGAGACAGTATCTTGCATGTAAGTTCTGAAAGAACCACTGAACAACCGTGAATAAACATAGACCAAGGAATTTAAACTTCAACTGCTGAGGCTACTGCGGCAGATTTGCAATTTTTAAAGATCGTATCTGCTGATCTAAGTGTCTATGTGTGCTTGTGTTCTTCTTAGGGGTTTTGAGTCGTAATTGTTGATTTGTAGACTAAATGAAAAAAAAAATTGTCGTGGTTAACATATCTCACACCACTGAGTTTGGCCATAATATTATTATTGTTATTATTATTATTTTCAAAATAAAAAGAAAGGTCAAAAACATACAGCGAAGAAGGACAGAAAATTAACTGCATTAAAATAATTCCCCTTAAACAGACAGCACCATCAGAACAATTTGTCAAAGTCAAAAGCTATTCAAACAACTAAATATTTAATAACAAGTACCATCCAAGTGAACATAAAGAAAAAGGAAAAGAACTATGCTAACCACGTACAAAGATACAAAATAAAAGATGCAAAAGAAATTATGCCATGCAGTTCTTGCTGTACAAAGTAAAGGGGCCGTCTTTAATGTATTCTCCTAACTTAAAGTACTTTTGAGTTTTAATTAATCGCTGTTCAAATAGCTTTTCTTTCATTTGTCTTAATTGGACTTACTGTTGACAAAACGGACCAGCACAATTTCGGGCATTAATTATCATGGTCCGTTTGAACGTTCGGTTGTACTATTTTCCCTTTTATATGTAACTTGGGAATTAAGGATTCTGCAGCCCTCTAATAACAATTTTTCAATTGCAATTGTAATTTGGAGAAAACAATTACAAATATTTACCCCGCCATTGTGTAATCTTATGATCACCAAGGTACAATAAACCTTCGTCGTTTCTCAAACTCAATTTCATTTTTTTGTAGCGGGGACGTAAGTTTGAAGTAAATGTGGTTGAGACGATTCTCTTTCAAATTGCGATTTTAGAAAACGGGGAAAGAGAATGAATAACAATTGCGCGAAATCTCTGTTTAAAACCATCTTGCAGTCTTGTTCGGTTGAGAAACCATAATAAAAAGCACTTCATTTGAGTGTCAATGTATTTAGCACGAAAGCACTCATTGGGGAAACTATTTACGTCTCCTACTGAAGACGGGACCGCCATTTTACATGGTCATCCGGGCCACGCGAAGGTCTAGCCATTTGCAGGGCAAAGGCAGTACCTTCATTTCTCAGTTATTTTGAGACCCTGAGTATTGGTCCAGTCCCGAGAATCGAACCTGCGACCTCCCGCTCTGCAGTCAATCGCTCTACCGAGTGAGCTAATCCTGCCGTGGTTAAAGCGGTTTTTAAAGAGGTTTTCAACTTCTTTTAGGTTGAAATCTCTCTTGTGGGAAATTTCAATGAAACATGTCTCGTAGTCATTCTACAAGACGTGACATTTCACTCTAGGGCTTCCCTCTGTAATGTTATGGCGACCGATACAATCGCACAAAACTCGTCAATTTATTCATCCATTTGTAAATAAGAACACAATTAACTACATTAACCTCTCTGCGTAACTGTAATAAGAAAGTTCAACGGATTTTCTTTGACGAAATGTACCAGCATATTGACGCAAAAAAGCTCCCATTTAGGTTAAAAGCGGAAGGCGTTTTTGTAGACCAAAAAGAGGGGAAACACTATAAAAAGACAAAGTTCAAACAAACTTACGAAAGTTCTTTATCGACGGTAATTATAAAGAACCAATCATTGTCCCTAAAATAGTAATGGTGGGTATTTACACAGCAGGGAACCGAAATTTGCTGACAGGAGGTATTTACAAGTTAAAAAGAAGGAAAGAAACGATTTCAGTTCTCAGTTTTTAAAGAGTTCAATCAAAGCTGAAAAGTTTTTTAATTTTCTCACGTAAAAAAAATTAACATATACCCCTAAGTAACGTTGATGTGTAATTCATAAATTCTCTGAACATGGTAGAAATTTAATTATAATACGAAACAAAAGGAAATCATTCACTTAAAGCAAGTAAAGGTTTTAATGCAAAATATGGGGTCCTACAATCCCGGACAAAACTACTTGAGAAAGTTTTCCCATCGTGTCCACTTTCCTACGCAACAAAACTATTTCCAAAACGACGCCTTTGCGGAAAGAAAACCCCTTCCCCCAGTTCAATGTTGCTTCCCACTTGAACGCCCAGGGATCAGGCTTTCTTTTGAATACACAACAACATTGCTTTCAGGGGGAGGGGGAGAGGGAAGAACCGGTACAGCTACGATGTTTTGAAAAATACTGTCCAAGTATACAATTTTCTCAACAGTTTTGTCCAAGATTGTGTACAAGGTGATTCGCGTTTTCTCGCAAGAATATTGGCAAGGACAAAACAAAAACATGCTAATAAAAAGCACTTTACAGAAGCTGTTTTGAGCACAAAGTTTCACTCCAGACCATCTTCTCATGGAAAAGCACGACCTCATATACGTTTTTTGCAGAACCCTCTTTAAAACAGTCAGATTTTGCAATAGCCGTACAACGCGTGCTAATTGTTACATATTTTCCTGTAGTTCAGGAATGGAAGGCTCGGAAAATGTGAAAAGTAATTTATTTTTTCCAGAAGAGTCTGAACAAGACTTGTATGACGGTTCTCTTCGAAGAAAAGGAGTTCGTGGTGTTTATTTCAGGACATAATAGTCAATCCGATATGGAACCGTTTCCCGTCACGTGGAAATTGCTTCTCAGAGCTTATAATTGGTTAAACTATGGGTGTTACAGAAACTTTGTTTATTAAAAGTCGGTTAACTTTTTATGATAATTCCATGGATAGAATAATATTACGATTAACAAAGCATTGAAACGGTTAACACCATTTCGTTTTCAATAGAGAATGACCTTCTGATTCTTATTAAACTTCCCTGTTAATCGTTGTTAACCGTTGCTAATCTTCGCAGCCGCTCAAAAATGTCCTGTTAATCGTTCCGACCTGCAGATATTGTGGACAGAAAAAGATTAGAAGTAAACTATGGCAACTTTTATCATGCCTTGGTTTACAAATTATCAATTTAGGTCATAATTTTTCCAGTCATATGTAACCCGAAGACAAAACTTGCACTTTTACAGGTCACGCGATAGTACATCTTGTCACGTTATCGCGCGTGACATTTCTAGATTTCATAGTGTGTTTCTCTGGACTGGATATCGCTACAATTTCAAAAGTAAGCATTCAAATGTGAAAAGTAAAAATACAGCTTTTGTAAATATTTAATCCTCTCTCCATTTGATGCTTTTATTCATTGCAAGTGCTTGCCCATTAATTGACTATTTCGGCGATGGGAAAATCAGTGTTTCAAGTTGTCGGGTGACGCGCTCTGAATTCAGCAAAAGTTTCATGTGTTACTTGTTGATCGAATCGTAGTGGGTGAAATTCCCGTTTTCTGGCTAATCTGCTTGACGGAAACGTCCTTTTCGTCCTCGAAAAGCGCAATGTATGCCTGCTACTCTTCACTCAAAGCGCGCGTAAAAACCATGCGTGCAAAATGAATTTCGCAAACGTTCTTGACTGACCACTCCAATCAAGTAAGACATACCAATTGATTTTCTTGTCATAAACGTCTCTGTTTTCATTCATTTTGCATTAATTATCTACTTTTCTTTGAAATGTACTACATTTATAAAGAACAGGCTTATTTGGCTGCGTTAAAGGCTGCAAATTGCCTTTCCCAGTCAAATACAATCCCGGACAAAACTACTTGAGAAAGTTTTCCCATCGTGTCCACTTTCCTACGCAACAAAACTATTTCCAAAACGACGCCTTTGCGGAAAGAAAACCCCTTCCCCCAGTTCAATGTTGCTTCCCACTTGAACGCCCAGGGATCAGGCTTTCTTTTGAATACACAACAACATTGCTTTCAGGGGGAGGGGGAGAGGGAAGAACCGGTACAGCTACGATGTTTTGAAAAATACTGTCCAAGTATACAATTTTCTCAACAGTTTTGTCCAAGATTGTAGCTTACGAATTATTTTTCAGTGTCACCGACGAGTTGTTGTAGCAATGTGTGAAAAATCGTCGGGAATTAACCTTTGAACTGACAGACTTTATCATTAATTTATAAGGAGAGCAATCCCTTTTGAACCCAACAACTATTTCATTCACATTTTCCCTTCTGGTGTTAAAATAGGACTCTTCCTCACTCTGAGTAAATAATTGACCCTGAAGAACGTCAATTAGTTCAAAAGAAAGCTGGCGAGCAGTACATTTAGATTGCTCCGTTTATGACAGTAAATTGCATTGCTTCTTTTTGGCGAGTCTTTGTTCAAAATCCTTAATCAACAGCATTCAAAATAAACCCTCTGATCTGCATAAGCTAGTTCCTAATTTGAAGGAGGTGAAAGTCTCCAAGCGTGATCATCCAATCCAAGTCAACTATGTTGAGCAAAAATTCCCATATAATACCGTGCATTATTGTACAAAGTTATACAAAATGTAGGGTAGTTGAATGAGCTCCTTAAGTCAATTCAAATATAATGAAAGCTACAAGACATTATGTGCTGTTATTTCTCACAACTATATGTGACAGAAAAACTCGTATGTAGAGGAAATGCTACTGTGTGGCAATTACTACGATTCTGAAGAGTGGCATCTTTAAATAGTACCATACAAGATCGTTCACCAAAAAAGTATCCTTCAAAACGACGCTGCGCGGATTAGGTAATAGAGTAAACTACTTATGAGACATAAGATGCCAGAACGTTGGGGGAATGAAAATGCTACAGAATGACCGTACTGAGAACATCCTTCGGTGAGCAGTTAATCTGTACACCTAATTTGCATGGTATTTGCTAAGTGAAAACTTTTTTGAAAAAAAAAAACATTTCACACCAAAACTTTGAAAACGACTAAAGGATATATTTTGCTAACATTTGACAATATACTGTCCGGTAACATCATTCTACATTGCCTTTACCGAGGAGAGTGGATATAATTTTCTGTTATGACGAACACATTTCTAGTTCATTTGCATATCCATACAATACAACTGACTATACCCCTTCCCACAGCTTAGCAAGCCAATACTATGACCTCGTTTATCGTTATTTCCACAAGTGCAGCTTTTCAACGATAACAAACACATTAAGGCTATAGTTCCAAGAGCTTTATGCACCCAGTTTTTATTGTATTTCGAAACATGGGCTTTTCTCTCTTTTCTTGAAAGCTCTCAATAATCAACCAAGGCAAGGTATTACAAAGCACTGTTCAAAATTGATTACGTTACTGGGCGAGTAATTTCTGCGCAAATGATAAGTCCTTTTCTGTTCCAAAATTGCTATTCATCGTTGCAGCTGACAAAATACAGCCTCCTTTGCTCATTTAACAGTTCTTGTAGTTTAAGGGCCACACCTAAGCAACGAACAGCATGGAGAAAATTCTTAGAATTAATCGCGAATTACCACAGTACACATGGAAGCAGCTGAGGGGCCCCAGAAAACGTGGAAAAAACAAGAGTGCAAGAAAAAACATCTATTATGGGAAACAGCACGCGTAATATAATTTAAAGGGGGAAATGGTCGAACTTCCTCATATTAGACATTAAACTGTGAGACCTAGATGACTCCCTTGGTCTGAAGGGTAAATATTACAAAGGGGTTATCGTACAAAATCCGTTGTACTAAACCTATGCCATTCTGCGAATAAAAACTAGGGTAACCTATGTGACTGTTTTGCATGCAGAAACCTTCCTGTTTATTAATTTTTTTCGCTAACTTCTTTTTTATGACTCATTGATATAACACTTGTCGCATCACAAAATTGCCTGGCTCAGCTCTAAAAACAAGCAGCCACTTGAACAAAGTCGCCTCAAGCACCTCGTCTATACTCAAGAAATAACACCAAACAAAATCGATCAGTCTAACTCATCGATATGTGTGAAGTTATAGTAAATATATTCTGGGTGAATAAAAAGAGACTACTTCAAAGAAGCTGAGCGATGAGTAAAGATGCATTTTTTAGATTTAATCCCTTACTCTACAGTTAGCTCTAAATTGCATTAAACTTTATTCCCAGGAAACCCGATAAGAAAAAGGTGTGACAAAACTCCAGTGGTTTGACAAGACGCATATAAACCCCTTGCAAACATTTCCTACAGAAAGATTGGCGACGATAAGGTAACAGAAAGAGTGTGAGGTCGGGTGCAGAAGATTAGGAATGTTCGTCCTTTTGTGCTGAAAAGACGTGCTTCCCATGTTAGTTTCTCAAAGCTACGTTAGCAGATTCTACATCATAAGTTGTTTGATCAAACATAACAAACCCGAACTGTTAAACCCAAGCCTGTTTGTTTAATAACTTGCTAAAACTTTCTCTGCAGAATATATATGCGTCCCAACTGAGCATCAGTATGTTAGTGTGACAATGCTATGTTAGCAGATTCTACCTCATAACTTGTTTAATCTAGCATATGAAATCCGAACACTTCGACACGAGCTTGTTCGTTTCTCTACAGATTATATACTGTGCAATGGGGTGGTTTCTGAACTGCTGCGCTTAAAGGTAACCAAAACACTGTGTAACTAACTTAGTTCTAAATTTGAAAGGCGCGAAGTCGCATATAACCTAAGGGACTCTGAAAATAAACTCAATGTTCCATTACCGCGCACAAACTATTACAAAAACAGCTTCAGCTATAGTGGCGCCATTCTCTGGAACAGTCTTCCTTGTAACTTAAGGGAAGCAGAGTCCCTTGGGCAATTTAAACGATTACTCAAAGAACTGTAAGGCACGGCATTCGTGGAAAGCAGCTTTTTTATTTAAATATTTTTATGATATTAGTATTTAAAGCTGACGAATTTTGTACCACGGATAAATAAAGATTATCTATCTATCTATCTATCTATCTATCTATCTATCTAACCATTGCTGACTACACAACAGTACCTTGATGTGGCCAAAAAAAGCTGTTCCCTTTAAAACTCTTACTTTTTCACTCACATTCAACTGCATTTAGCTGTCAGTTACTATATTTAGCACATAACGATACTTTTCACTAACTTCAGTGTTCGTAGTTAAGTCTAAGAAAATCACAAACTGTATTTATTCTCTCCAAAGATGTCTCTCTGATTTGAATAATTATACCATAGGATTTGGTCAATGGAAAAAAAAAATTAACACTTAGAGATAGGCTTCCATAATTGATTCTAGAATTAAAAAGCAAAAATAAGCAGAGGACTTTGTTTTACACAATACGGGAAGGGTTGTACATTGGCATGTACATATTGGTGAAAATGTGATAGAGTTGTAGATTTAAGTTGAAGCCCAAGCCGCCTGCTTAATCACGGAAACGAATTCCTCAAATGTGTGAGGCGTTGCCTCATATTGAAGAATGGTGACATAACCTTTTAGATACAAATAAAGGGGCTTGTTCTTTGCGAGACGGACTAAAGCAAGGAGGCAAGCCACATTTCTCTGTGGTGTTATGGTTCCGAGCTGACTGTAGTGATAGATCCATGTCCACTGAACGAAACAACATCACTTTAGATGAGAACGTTGTTTTTGGGCGGTAATTCAAAACGGTAGGTATATACCAACCCTTAATAATTTATAGTACAAAAGCTAATTCGAAAGCAACGCAAAAAATGATTATTGAAAAATATCCTGTAAAAGGTGGTGTCGCCGATACTGATTCATACAGGAATTACAATAGCGTGTCCAAATTGCCATCAATATGCACATGAGAAGAAATTGTACTGAAATAAAGGGGAGCTGAAGTCAGTTTGTATATCTCAGGCTGGCTGGACAAAAGCAACAAATTATCTAGAAACACAGGAAATAATAACACTCACAAGGGTTCCAAAACTATGACGAGTTAAATCCTATAACACACAGTAACAGACTTATCCGGGAAAGACTCTCGGTCATCGCTAAAGGTAGGCCACAATTTGCATCTGTGACAGAGTTTATTTTGAGTCATACGACACCTCCCTTTTATTCTTTTTTAATTTGCTTCGCAAAGGATGTGGCGAAACCTTGGCGGAAATGAAAATTATGGTGTTCTATGAAGTGTGAAAAAAAATTGTCCTGAGAAAACATTTGAAAAACATTTTAATATAGATTAAACAACAAAGTGCTTCAGTTAAAAGACGACTCGCAAGACATCTTTGACCATTCATTTAACCTAATTATTCTCTTTTGTTAAGAGACAACCTTTATATTGCCTGTTAATGAGATTTAACTACTTAAATGCATTTAAAGTGCGCTTTATTGCTCACATTTATCTAAAACAACTAAAACAGTGCTGCAGTTTTAATCCCAGCATATAATGGGTTAAAGGGTATCGTAAAACAGGGAACCAAAAAGGCAATACTTGTACCATTTCTCCCTAAAGTTGATTACTTCTTTTCCATAATGAAACTGAAAAGCACTCCTAGGAATTGACAGTACAGATTTCTTATATTAAAGGGAATTTTATTTCTTTTATTTCGCGTCAAAGCAATCTAAATATACTGTCGTTTATTACTTATAGACAAAGGAAAAAACGCACAGAAAAGGTTATTATCATTATTAAACAGGAAAACATTTTTTATATATGCAGAAAATTGCAAACAGATGGAAGTGCTTGTGTTTTCGCAGGTGTCCGAATGAAAGATTCGCGTTGATAACTATGTTAATTGCTCAGGGCGCGGGGCAGAATCTTGGTCACGTTTACAAACCTTGTCTTTTCCCAAAGGAAATATTACAAGACTACTTTTCCTATTTGAAAAAACGTTGCTTGAACATTATAATCGCGAAAATCAGAAGAGAACTTGATATTCTGCAGCGTGAGTTCGAGTCCTAGAACACACCTAAATTGCACTGTAGGTCGCAAAAAGGTTTCATGTCACAAAACTACGTGCGAGTCACTATTTCTTATACTTTGACCAAAATAAATTTTCCAATCGCATCACGGTTAAAGACCGCGTAAATAAGGTGTATACAGATCTCCATTTATAGGATATTCTTATGTGCTCTTCAGTGTGGCGATGAGCATTTTGCTGAAAGAAGTTCGTGAGTATGTTCAAAATTATTTAGAACTTCTTATATATGTTGAGGAGAAAATTAAAATCTTTGACCCTTTAAATTAAATCGAAGATGATATTTTTAAATGAATTGGCTTTGGTAACAATCTGGCTTTAGTTTAGCCTATAGTTTCAAAAGCTCTATAAAAGAATGGTAATTCATTTTCCTTACCCAAATTCAATTCAAGAGGTGTGATAGCAATTCAAATTTAGTGAGCGCAAGTTTATCACAAGGGAAAACTACAAATCCAACATTGTCGCCTTTATGTTTCCGAGGACACTTCATAGACATTCTGAAAACGAAATTCAATTGGTGATTCGTTTGTTTTAATTGTTCTCTGTGCCTTTGGATTATTGTTCGTTTTATAATGCAATTACTTTCAGAATAATTTCCTTCCTCCTATGAATGAGCAGTTTAGCAATACATCAACACGTATTTTTGCAATTTGCTAACACAAAATTGTCTTTTTCTTCTAGCAGTTTGTAATTTCAGTCTTTCTTTTATGCAAAAAATGGACAGAAACCAAGTGGCAAAGATACATGTGTTTTTAATGCTGCAAAATTTTCTTTGGGAATCTTCTTCTTTAACCCTGCTCATTTGCTCAATTGCAACATTTCGCTTCAAAAAAGTTGTTTCTTGTACTTTATTTTCCACGTATTCAGGGCAACTCCAGTTCCCTAACTACTACGTCACACATAGCCTGAAGCTATTAGAGACCTTTAGATTTGAGGACGAGAACGACTACGAGTACGAGATTTGATTTAAATAATTTTCGCGCATTGTCAAAAAATAGACACCCCGGAATTCTTCATTGTACTTTTTTTTTCACTAGAAAAGTCAGCACCGTTATCGTGATTGAAGGAGGTTAAGACCTCTCCCGATTGCAAAATGCTTAAAATACTAATATTTGATAACTTGTTCCCGCCACTACGACATTCTCGCTAAAACTCATAGTAGAATGACGACGGCTACCACCTTTTCCCACCAAAATGACGTTGCCTCACGCGCGAGCACTACTTACTATTGAGAATATCTCGTACTGGTAGTCGTTTTCGTCTTAGAGTCTAAAGGTCTCTAATTAAAGTTAAATGTCAACAAATAATAGGTAAAGTCACAGACACCCTCAGCGGGTAAAGCTTCAACATTAAAGCACTACTATTGAAGAAATATAAAATGAAGTATTTTTCTTTCTCATTGGATTAGGCGTTCACCGGACAGGAAAGAGCTTAGTTTCTTGGATATGAAAACCAGCGTGGCTGAATATACCAAACCGCAAACAAACCAGGAACTGCAGAGGTGAAGACCACCTTCCTAAGCCTTTCCGATTGTATAGTAGTGTCTTATTATCCCCACGGTAGCGAAATTTTTGTCTTCAAAAGCAAGTCACACATTGAGGCTTACTCTCAAAATTGTAAAAGTTGTGTAACGTGACAAAGAACAATTACAAAAAGAATCATACCACTGTACCCATAGGAACAATACTACAATGGTTACACTCAACGAAAAAGGACTGAACACGCAATGACGGGGTTCAATTAACCATATTCTATAAAATCGGAAACACACAACACAAAGGTGGTTTATCATTTACAGAACCTTTCCAAACATTCTGGTCAAAGAAAAATGGGACCAGACCTTTTCGGCCGATCCAGTGGAAAATGTCTAACACGAAGCAAGTGAACATCTTCCTGTTTTTCTGTTGGGAAGGTTCCCAACCTGTAGACTGCGTAGTTAGCAGTTCTTAGCTGTTTGGCCAGAGGGAAAAAAAGGTGGGAAAACGTCGGCGAATCGCCCCTTTTTCCTCGCGGCTTCGCCACGACAAACAAAACCACTATTTCTTCAAACCATCTTTGATACCAGTTTTAGGGTTTTGAAGCCGTTTTCCAGCAAATGGAGCTAACTTATGCAGGTGGTAAACGCGATTCCCGAACGGAATTTGCCAGTTTAGCATCCTGTTTATACCATTTACAGGAACTGAGAACTGACTGGTTTCCCCTTGTAAATGATAAACAACCCAAAAGAAGATAACTTAAGTTTAGCAGCTATTTCAAATTACCAAGCTGTACTCGAGTAATCCAAGATATTTAAGGTTAATAGCAACATTTAAATTCTCCTCATGATGATCGATGCTACGATGAGATGATGAGTACGATCATGACAAATAAAGAATCTGAGTTCCTGACCGGATCTTTACCCCATCCCCTCCAAACCTTCCGATGATCATAATGATTGCGATGATCACCCATCACAAGAATCTTCATTTTTGAAGGAGGTGGGGTTTCTCGAAAGAAGAAGAAGAAGAAGAAGAAGAAAAAAAAGAAGACGACGATGATGTTCTTCAGTAACAAAGAATTTACCATTTACCCTGGGTCAGTTACAGTCGTCCCAAGATTAATTGAAAACAATGCTTTTATGGAACAGTCAACGGCGAACTCAAATTCATTCAAAATCGCTCAAAAAACCGCTTTTGAGGCAAAAGGATGACTATACACCACAGGGAAGGTAATTCTACGTTTGTTTATCATTGATTTATATACATAGTTAGCGATATATCGCTATAGGTGAAGCAAACGGTAAATCCAGTACATTTACTATAAAATAACAATCGGCTACACAAACAGATTGTGTGGGTGCCCTGTGGTTTCTCTAATGTTGTCTTATGTAACTGATCCAGTACCTTTTCATAGAAATGGCCATGAACTCATTGTTCTCTAGTAGTTGCTTTGTCTTTTACTTTTAAGATTATTCTTTATCACAGCCCTATGAAAACACGGGAGGTTTGTCAATTGAGGTTTCTGGGTAACTTCCCACCTACCCCTCCCCTAAGGAAACATTAACACTTACTTCTCACTTAGGGCAAAACTGTGACTTAAGGGAAGGGGTAGGTAGTTAGTTACCTTCCTGTTTTTTAATACTTACAGTGCGACTACGGTAACCGGGGCCACCTAGACAAAGTTGACCAATCGGATTACGGGAAAATAACGATACACTCCAAGAAGGTTGGTTGTGGGCCAACGAGTTACTCGAAGTAGAAAACAAAATCTTGATAGCAAACGTTTTTCAATCTACCAGCAATTTCTTCGTTACCATTGCCGCACTTTGCAATAAACATGGGACCTCAAATCAAAAATATGACTAATGTTAACATTTTCTGCCTCCGTCAACACTCTAACGGTCCCCTCAGGAAACATCGGCTATCTTATTCAGCGGGTTTAAAAGGTCAAGTCTGTAGGTTGTAATTGGTTGATTTCGTTCCGGTGTAATGATGTTTGACAACCAACTTTCTCGGAACGTATTGTTATTTTCCTGTCATCGATTTTGTCTAGGTGACCTGTAAAGGTCCCGGTTAAGTAGTCGCACTATAAAATAGATAAAAAATATTTTTATAGGGGAAAAAACTATTAAATTATTAAAACTATTCTGGAAAGGAGATGAAGTTTATGGTTTCCTGAGGTCCGCTAGGAGATTCCCAAAAGAAGTGGGGACTGCAACGGCAAAGGACAGGCGACAAAGATGCAGTTTGGTATCATTGAAATTTATCACAAAGACCCTAATAGGCTAGTTCGTTCTCTTCCGACTTTGTAACCGGAGGCCACGAAGAGAATACTTTCTTATCTTTGCCTCACCAGAAAAGAAAAAAAGAAAAGAAAAACAAGCATGTTGTTCTCTTCACTATTTTGCGAACACTCAATAATTTTAAATGCGTTCGTTTAATTAACACAGGTAAGTGCAATTGTTTATCGCTATATTATTTTATTTGTAACAAGAGATTAAGCTCCTTTAAAAATGAAAAGCGCTGGACAGGAGGAGTTCTTGAGTAAGCATTATTCATTAAGTAATTTGATTATATTCATTAGACATATGGTTATTAAATTTCTTTTATAAACTGTCTTTTTGGCTTTTGATGAACGTTTTCTTGACAGGATGTTTAAACGTGGAAAACTGAGATTAATTGCGAAAATCACCTGTACTAAACCGAAGGAAATCACTGTTATTAACATTTTGGTCGGCGCAAATGATTTTGATCAGAACAGTTCACGTTCAGTTGGGAAAACTTTTCCGAGTGTTTTAAAATAACTTCAAATCAAGTCAGTGATATCATCTTGTAAATAAGAAGAAGTACTAAACCAAAGTGGTTGTTTAAATAAAATGTTTCTTCACCTGGCAAATGCACTTTAACTTGCCAGAAGGTAAGGTGGATTTCAAAAATATTTGTTGGTTGAATAATGGAAAAGCACTCAAAAGTAACGCTTCAATAAAATGCCTTTTGCAAAATAGAAAAGTGATCAACTTTTAAAGAGCAATAATGGGTTATTGAGGAGCTCAAATTAGCAGTAAATTGCTTCCATTGTTTGACAGCTTTTTCCTTTGAAAAGTGCACAAGAAAACAAAACACAAGGTTGCTTTCATCGAAGTACCAAACTTGGTTGTTTATGACGAAAAATTAACAGGTACCAACTAGCCGGGATATATTTTGGGCCTAATTCATAAGTTTGGCTTCAGCAACTGAGAAAACGGCGTCCATATAGTGCAAATAGAATGCTTAGACTACTTTTGTTCAACTGAGGTAAGAATTTCTTTTGTATCCGTTTGGTATAATTTTTAACTGCTTTTCCTTGGGGCAATTTCCTTAAATACAAAGGAGAACATAACGTTAAACCATTAATTGTCGACTTGGAAAATCGAAATATGAAAGTGTCAAGGCAGTCGAGGAATGGGTGACACAGATGAACTCGCAGTGCTTTTTTAAAAACCTGTGACCTAAACAAAAGAACATTGAAAGTATAAACGTATATATGCCGCTTATCTATTTCTACGCAACTGAAAATTTATCATGAGTCCTGCTAGTATTCGGCGATTATTCAGGGTGGAGAAGAAACTCCCCTTTTTACGTGCTTTGCAAAGGCATACGGGCAAGATACACGGCGGTCCAGAACGAGAAAGAAAAGCCCTTTCTTAAAAATTAGGGCCGGAATAAACTGCAGATTCAATTTCGTCCTTTTCGTCGGGCCAAGTGGGCGATTAAATTAAGAAAACACGGAATTACTCTCTGCTGGCACCACTGACAGTACAAACTACTCACAACAAGCCTTTTTCATTAACTTTAAAACTATGAGACATTCAGGAAGAAATCTGACAGAAACGTTTCGGTCACTTATAGCAATATAAAATCGTCCCTATTTCCGATAAGCTATATTTTTTCCTTTAACAACATTTTTCTGAAATTCGACTCTTTCACCAGCTTTGAGGTGTTTTACAAGCAGTATAAATGAATTTGTGAAACTGGCTTTTACTTTTCGATTCCATGCCAGCGGAGACTTCTTTTCTGGCTATTATTCGCGAGTTCTTTCGGGAAAAGAGTCTCTACGAACATGGAATTCTTTGGCTCCATTTTTGCCACTGAACACTCAACAATATGCTTGTTTAATTGTTATGTTAATTAATTCCTTTTAGTGGCTGCTGCCTGTACGATTTTACTTTCAAATAAATGAAAGAACTCATTCTCTTACTCTATCCGTGATTTCTCGGCTCGATTCAAATATCTTTGACGAGGAGCCTGCAAAGTTTGCAAAATGGTTTGCTAAATGAAGCAGGCTAAGTCCACCAACGTTACCCAGCCGCAAACTGGTACTTCCTATTTTAACAACGAATATAGTGCACAATAGACTATTTTATTCCGCCTGGGTGGCATTCAACGAAGCGACCTTGCATTTTCATACATACTGGCGATACTTTTTAAACAGTAGGGGGAATACTCCTCGAGATTATAAAAAGCATTGTCTCTGGAAATAAAAGAAAAACGATCAAACCCTGTTGAGGATTTTTTAGTCCACCCTATTTACTGGAGATGTGGAAGAAGAGCAAAGCTGTTTTTTTAAGGGGGAGGGGGTGTTGATTTGAATGAACTCGAATTAATGACCCCTGATATGATGAGGAAAACGCGACATTTTCTGCTTATTAAGCCTTAATCAAGTAAACGCTGTGATTTTCATTAAATGAAGGGGGAAAACGCTCAGATTACGAATGAAAGATACATTGATTTGACCCAAAGAATGTGAGACAGGAGTACAAACTTGATGGATTCATGATACGGTTTTGGATTCACATTAAATAATTTTTTTCATTCACAAATCGTATTAAGATTTTTTCAAACAACACAGCCTAACTGCTAAGATTCTTTAAAGAAACTTGTACCTAGAAGTTGGACTTGAATCGATAATAGGTAATTCTTTAGAGGGTAGATATTCGACTTCCAAGGCAACACGTCACTGAACTATTTTATCAGCCAGCTGACCATTTCGTAGAAAAACAAAGCTCACAACACCTGAGTCAGTAATTAAGTCTACAAATCTAGTTATTGCATGACGCCATGGGGCATGGCCTCGACTTTCAATAATCAGTGTGGCTTCAAGCAAAGTACAATCAAAAGCCAGAATCTAAATCTAAATCTGATTAGACTAATTCCGCCGTTCATTCAGCGATGCACTTTACTGAGGTTTTTCGCTGGGTCCAGGGCAGTGCACTGTGGATCGAGAGAAAAACCAATACACAATGGGAAATCCTAAAAATAAACTCGATCAGTCTCTAGCCTAAATAAAAGGCGTCCCGTTGACGAATGTTTTGGCAAAACAAACAATATTTTCGCATAGTGCGAACAGAGTCCAGCCCATAAATATACCAGGTGCTACGACAAAATTAGTCTCTGGAATAAAAAAACTTCCTCGTATTGTCAAACTTTATAGATCTTTCCACGCTATCCTTAATTCATCACACAAAAGTCTACATTGTTCTTTAACTAAAAACCGGCCTCACTTTTAAAAAAAAATTCGGTCCTATCATCCCCTAAGCCCGCAAGTTCCAAACTAATGAGAAGTCGCTCATACTACAGCTCGCCAGCAATAGTGGTTTCCTCGTAATTCGTTTTGCTTTTTTCGAAAATGAACATGATTTTGTCTGATTTCTAGGCTTTTCTTGAGGAAAAAGGGTATAGGCCAACGACGAAAACTTCTTTGAACACACTCTTAAATTCTACAAAATGCGGTGGCTTTGATTTCATTACTCTCTTCAACTTTTGTCGCTATCGACTTCCTTTAACCCGCTTGAAGTAGTCATTATTGAAACGAGCGGAAACGACCAACTCAAGTGCGCCACATGGTTTACTGTTTTGACATTGCTGTACACAAAGAGGTATCTTCAATGTTGTTATAATGAACACCAGATTGGGTGGAATGGGAAGTTGTAAATAAGGTTCACAGATTTGCCACAGGCACTTTCACAGGTAAAAGAGACAGCATCCTGTCACATATCATAATCAAATACCTGTATATAGATATCCACTTAAGACATGTGGCTTTAATAACAACTTCCTATTATGTCGGTGTCAAGTCTTGGCGCAGAAGCTAGACAAAAGTTCCCTTTTGAAAGTAATACCAGTAGACAATTTGGAAAACTTTAAAGATTTAATAAGTGGTTGTTCGCCCGTGTCAAAACTTCAATATCAGAAATTAAACTGAAAATGTCAGAAGATTATTATTGGACAATACGGACTAAAAGCACACACCTTTCTCTATCTAAATTGTTTATAGATCACCGGTGAGAAGAAATGAGCACAATAGGTTACCACCTTTACCTCTAAACAAAAGGAACAACTTGAAAACATTTAATATCTCAACACATCGCAGCATCTCAGGCCATCATAGTCATTCATGACCGCAGTCATCTGCGATAAATCATTCTCTATAACATAAAGTTCGACCATACTTTTCATTGTAACTGACGAAGCCAAAAAGTTATCTTTTAGGTTTTTCAAAACACAAATTATTTAAGAAAATGACGGTGTCATTTAAAAACGGCGAGAGGCTAACCGATTTCAGTCAGTCTTTTTACCCAGTTAATGCAGCGGTATCTAAGAGTAACTGTCTTATTACCGCGAATGAAAGAGGTCCTTACTGAATATATGAATATGAATCAACCAGTTACACGATTCCTCACTTAGGCAAACGTCCATATTCCAGTTGGTCTACTCTTGTAGAACTTCATAAGGTATTTAAGGGTGTCAAGCAAACAAGAGTAGAAGGATGTGGTAGTCAATTTATTGTAACAATTTGTAAAAATTTGGTATGGCGTGCATAGATATTGAAAGGAACATAAAGGATGGGAGTTTTGTTCCCCTATACCGGTAGGCTTTAGGCAAGTTTTCACAGTTTCACGCAAATAAGACAATTAGTAATCGGAAACGATGACACCTGTTTTATGACGGTATGTCGAGTACCTCTTTTCGCAGCCTTTTTTTTCCTGTCTTATTACCTAGGCTCACAACACAGAGAGGAGGCAAGAAAGAGTTGATAATCAGATCAGAAACTATCCGTTAGTGAGATAATTTTTTAAAGCTGCATAGAGAGATGCGTTTCTCAAGTCTCCCGCATTCGCTATACCCATGGAATGAAGGTTGGAAAAACGTCAGTGCTTGTCTCGGGTCAATAAATAAGACAGTTGTTCCTTAAAGCATTTTTTTTCTCAAAATAGAGATTAAAAAGTGCTCAGGAAATATCCACTTAAAATACATGCTTTATAGTCAATAGCATAACTAAGGATTCCTTTTAGATCATTGCATTGTCATTTCTCGCAACCATTTAATTTGTTATCTGCCTGTCGACCTCTTGATGCGCTGCGTAAGTTCCACTAAGTAGTTTGTATAAACGAGCATGAATTATGTCAAAACCTTCATAAAAAACTGATCCGAAAGGAATGCAAACAAACCGGTCTAAAAATATACAGGGGAGCACTACTAGACAATGTTGGCGGCTATTCATATTCAATAAAAAGACACGCAGGAGGTCTTCAATTCGGACTTCACCCTAGTAACCAAAAACTGAGAGAAACGGAATGTATTTGCGGGCGCTAATAAATTTGCTAACGAGAAATAAGCTGAGGAAGTCTAATCGAATAAATGATTCACTCAGTGAGAGCGAAACATACCAGTAAGCACACGGTTTTTTATTTCTTAAAAAACAAACTCGTTAGCATCAAGTTGGGCTTAACAACAACCCTAAAAAACAGGAGCGTGCTGCGCTACAGGTTCCAACCAGCCATTACCGCTGAAGATGTGATAATTAAGGAGTTAAAGCCTTGTTTTTTTTTTGGTTTATTACCGGTTGTTGAATCTTTGCAAAAAAGTATTTGCCTGAATTGCAGACTAAATAATCGTAAAAAAATTCGCACCATAAAGTGAGTTTCAAACCATGTTTAAAAAATCTGCAGTCTAAATCACCCTGTGCATGTATCTTTAAAACTTGTTTACCGTAAAACGGATCAAGGAGGATATATCCCAGATTCGAAAAAAAGAACTTTGATTTCTTCAGCTGGAAAACGGGTGTAAAGGTCTCAATAATTGCCTAAAGTCTCCGTAAAATACCCCTATAAGGTCGGTAATTAACAAAAAATACCCGCCATTTAAATATTACATAACACCATTTTGGAATTGGGTTAGCTGGTGGTATAATTTTGCACGCGTCAATTTGATTCTGAAAATAGCTATGGCTTTTAAGTGCAGATGCTATGAGGAGAAGTAATAAGCTACGAAGAACCAACTTGAGCCGCTACATCTAAACGAAATCAAAGAATGCTGAAGTGAATCGTATGACAAACTTATGGCGACTTTTCTAAAAAAAGCTACGAGAAATCAAAGTTATGTAATTCGTCTAAAGATACATTTTTGGTCGCATTTACAAGATGGTTCGCATCTCTGAAAACAAAGCAAGCCTATTAGGTTACCAAATGGCCATTGAAAGACTTGAAGATCCACCCCCTAGTAATTAATTTTAAATAAAGGACCGTAGAGCAAAAATGCTTTTAAACGCCAAAACATCTCGTGAAGTACTCTAAAACCTATTACAGGTGCCCAGAAAATTTCCATTCTATGGTTTTGTTTTTGTTTAAGAAAGAAAACAATCAAAGTTGAACACGCTATCTCTTACTATATTTTATTCCAACGAAATATGTGAATTTACCAATAATGGGGTTCGGTTTTTCCACTCAGTTTGGTGCATGAATTGGGTTAAGAATTTTATCACATCTTTACTCTATCTTTTACTCGGTTATTTCTATCTAGGGCAATACAAAACGTTTCCAAAAAAGCGAAAGATGCTGGGTCCCAAAATGCAGATTCCACATCCAAACTCCATACCTTCTTTATATTTCAATTCAAGATTTTCTTCATTAACTGATTTCGCCATGATAATGTAAAGAGAAAACTAGATGCTGATCAGTTCTAATGCTATAAGGGTTTATGAGGATGTGGATGCTTGCTGAGCAAGACCAAGACATAGTTAAAATTCGGTAAATATCAATTAAAGTGCACGCTAATCAGGTAAATTATTTCATGTCAACTCTATTACAAGAAGCCGGGGTCTATGCTTTGACCTGGTGCAAAAAATATCAACAGACATCTTGTCTGATAAGTATTAATGAATACAAAATCTAAAGTATTGATGAAAGCGGAAAAAGTAGCCTTCACTATTCGTAAAATCAAACCGTTTTTAAGTGACGGCCTATTGTTTATAAAGGGGACAAATTAAAAAAGTCAACAGAACGATTATTTGCTATGATTCCTATCTCCATTTAAAAATAGTAAATCATTCGTTTTCTTCTTTAATTCGTTAATCCCTACTTTTGGTTTAAACTAAGAATTATCTGCAATTTTGTTAATAACAATAAGCTCCTTTAAAGAGTTTGTCTGAAAGGAAACTTTATAGCTGTAAAACCCTTCTGAAAAAAAATAGCCAGCAAGAAATCTACTAAGAGGGTGCAACGTCTAGTCGTTCTTGACTTTCTAACGTTTATTCTGATTTCCACGAGTTACTCTATAAATCAAGACTTTTCGGGAATACGATGAAAGAAATCCCGAATATTTCAGCATTCTCATATCTATTTTCGCTGTGGTTTCAATACTCTTGCCTTTGACAAAAACGTGAAGTTGTAGCTAAACTCTAGACTGGTTATTTCTGGGTTTCAAACCAAATTACACAGAACCCATCAGCTATAATATGGAGGTAGACAGGTAAAGTGCAGTATATTTTAAACCATATCAGACAGTTCCTGATTTGGTTAAGACTCTATAATAACATCCGTTTGTAACAAATAATTCACTGACCCAGACTGATGACACAATGGGTTACGAATTAATGACACAACTTGAGGGAAAATTGGCAGGATTGAGTCATGCCATTAAGAGTTGTAGCGGTGCTATGGATATTTTGAATATGTGTGCACTTGTTGATGTGAATGAAAGGCCCTTTTCATTTTGTAGAAGGCTCATCTGAGTTAAATACATATATACGGATTATCCCCATACGGTAGTTCATCCAATTGACTATTGTATAAATAGATATTTTAATTTTTTAAAAAACGTTGCTTGTTATTTCGTTTTCGCTGGTACAGCGAAATCAGCTTGCACCAGGTGTTTTGTTTTTTGCGATGAAGGCCGGATGGAATTCATCAAAATGCCGTTACTAAACCTTGTCGGATCACGTTATTATCCGCTGCAAAAAATTGTTTCGGTTCAAGTATACATCTTAAAGGACACTATCGGGAAATGACTCAATAAAAATAATTAGGCTCTACTTATTAAATTTGCTGACGAAGTCCTTTTATTCTATTTCCATTTCTCACTTAATTATAACAGTATTTCCAGTTTTAGTCAGTGGAAAAATTTATCAGATTTTCGAAGTAGGCGCCTCTCGGTGCGGTGGGTTTTTGATACTTAAAAAGTACTACTACTACTACTACTACCACTAATAATAATAATGATGATGATAAAGGAGTTTTTTCACCGATTCCAAGTATTAGCTACCTTAGCAGTACAACCCCTGTTACAACGTTAAAGGTATCGCAGAAAAAACATTCGGGAATGCCAACGAGGTGATCGCAAGGCAATGAACAAACAACTACAAGGTAATCCCCTTAAACTTGATAAAAAATTTATCATAAACATGACATGCCTGGTAAATGTCTTGACGCTGCGTGTGATAATTCGATTTACTCTCAATCAAGAAACTGTTTTAAAAGGGCCTCACGCACAACAGAAGTAGAAGTAACAGCAGGGAACTGCAGGGCCGAGAAGGTCTCAGGGTGAGTTCAAGTTAGGTAAGACAATGTATAACTTCTATAACGCAAGCTGGATCTTTGTAAAGTAAGGCGGAGCGCGTGAGTAACCTGCGTTCGAGGTTCGTGATACTTTGTAACGTCATTCTCGACCGCAGGACTTATTATATTGCACTTGCACAGGAAAAAAACATGTGCTTTGATTTCCAAGAGAAGACCTGACCTTGCAAATCATCTGTCTCAGTGTTTCCAAGAGACCCAGTCGTTAAGCAACTTGGCGTTCCTTTCCTTATTCAGCAGCTGGCAAATGTCAAACAGGGCGAGATAAAGAAAATGAAAATACAACATATACTGAGAAATATTTCTTTCGTTTAATATTTTCAAAATTATGATCAACACCTACAGTCAGAATGAAGAATGCGTACACTCCTTTTAGGAAAAGAAATCATTATACACGTAATATCTTTATAGATACAGGAATCAGCCTCCCCCAATTTTCCCATTTCCAAACACTAGAAATTTCGGCAATATTCGCCACCTAGGCAACACAAGGATCACGTGTTCCTTAAAAGGTTGATATGGTTTGTTTTGTTTCTTTAAGGTATCAAATTTTGTGGTATTTCCCTTCAGGCCTGTTTGGCATTTTTAAACTGATACAAAAAAAATTATTGTAGAGGCTTGCTGACAGATCGGATACTTAAGTGGAGACACAATGTCCCCTTGGTAATTCTAGATGGCCATACTTTACACCCGCGCGTTGATTTTTACCGAGCAGGTATTCATTTTCTTCACTCATGACAAATGTCAAATCGTACTAAATGGTTTGAAACGCAAATCGCAGTATATGAAAAAACTTGTGAAAAGTGACGATTATCTTAGATAATTCTTTACCACTCTATCAGCATGTGAGCCCAGGTTAAACCACATACTCTTACAATCTCTCTTTAGATTTGTTGGGGCATATGTCGTTATGAAAACGCTCGGTCGATGGAGGTCGTTGGGAATAAAACGTACGGGGTATTATAAAGAGAGTAACCGGTCAGGTGTTCGCATGGCGCTGTTATCGCTGTTACTTGTTCAACTTTTCCAGTGTTGAAAACGTAAAGAATTCTTAGTCACTGTATATTTCTTATCCCAGAAAACATCTAAAAGATTCGTACTTTGCTAGGTTTGTTTTCATTCGAATTCCAAACCATTTAATCTAAACGAGGAACACGCATCAATCTATTAAAGTGTATAGTTTTCCTTTAATGTGTGAGCCATCCGATATGAAAACATAATAGTCTGCCACACGAATGGATCGAAACTCGATCCATGTTTTGTAAATCTAGTAATAACGACGATTATCTCGATATTGTAATTTTAATTCTATTTTGGGCAAGTTTGGGGAATTGAAAGCTTAAACACGGAGGCTAGCTAAGGGACCAAACAACTCCTTCAAGCTTAAACGTGTCATAATTAATAGCCATACCTCATTTATTTATTATCCTTGAAAACCAAGTACGTTGATTGAAGGGTGTTCTTTGGTTGTCAGGTGACACCGATTCGTCAAAGGGACTTAACGCTCAAACGAGCAGCCGCCCCGCTAAGCTAAGGCTACACTGTACTGGTGGACAGACACTATCGGTTTCCAAAACGGACAAGTCACAAACGGTAAGATGTTCGTATTCTTTTCACCTTGTTATCGTCAATCTATAGCTGAGGTCCAGGGTTTCAAGCTGGCGAAGTTGTTTTGAGCTACGCACGAAGGCGTTAGTAAGGAATATCACCTAACGGGTTTTGCATGCATATTATGAAACACGCAAGCTAAAAGCACAGAGAGTGGGATCCCAAGGTTTTGTTTCAAGGTATTTACAATCATGTAGAAACATGACAACGCGACGGGGCCGAGCTCGATTCAGATTTTAATGAAAAGACTACAGTGTCTTACAGTTGGTTTTTCTGCTAGCTTTTATTTCTCTAGACACGAAATCGTTGAATTAATCCCGACCATCTCTGGTTTTCATTCACCTATCACTTCAATAGTCTGCCATTGTGGAGAAAATGATGAGCTTGATTTACTAAGGAAGAGCCAAAGCTGGGGTTTAATAGGGATTCCGAAATCTTCCAATATTATAGACTCTTTTCCTGTTGCAATATCCTGTTTACAATCATTCGCCATCCTATCAAAGGGAAGGTTGTTGTCGAATAACCAAGCTTCACTAGAGTCCCTTAACTAATGTTACATCATTGGAAATTAGGGGTTCTGCAAAATCGGTGGTAGATGCACCGATGGTTACTAATGGTTTTGGAGTACCTTAGTCTGTGATAAGTTAGCAGTGTCTAATTCGCGGATTTGAACCTGTAGATCAGTTACGGAGCCGGGGTCAGTTGCGCGACATAGAGCCCGCAATTGTAGCGTGCCAACAGCCGAGCTTATTCACCCATGAAACTCACCCAAACACCTCAACAAACTCTCTTGACTTTTCACTTGAAGAGGCTAAAAATTATCTACAACGACAAGAAGGAAAATTTGAGTTAATCTTGTCTGAGAGGCTATAACGCCCAAAAGTCCGAAGCCAAGATAAAAGCGCAATAATATCATTGAACACTGACTAAAATAAGTTCGTTTAAAAACAGCGACGAAATTGAACGATATTTTCGAGATGTAGTTTTCATTGTTTACCACTATACGCTCCGACTTTACGGTTCGTTCATTATGTGATATCGGGAACAAACTACTCTGAAGAAGCTTTTACTTGTTTACTGAATTGTTAAACTTGAGTTTAAGTTTCTAGTCTTCAATACAAAATCAGAGAGAAGGTGTTGACTTGAAATAATCCCTTGTAACAGAATTGCAAGTCAGTAAAAAGACGCCGTTTTCTGAGTTACAGGGTTTAAAATTAAATAAGATAACGTTTACCTATGCTAGTGTATGTTGGACAATTTCGTCCAAGTGCATAAACATTTTCAGTGCAAATTTTTCACTGCATTATATGAAAATTCACACCAAGCAAATGCCGATGTAATTTTGCTGTCTTGGGTTATTTTTTGGCGATACCCGCGAATAAAGATAGTAACTTATATTGTTGGACATTAGGTTTTATTTTGCACCGTTGAAAGCAGAAAACGTAACAGTGTAAGGGGAACTATGCAGGATCTTTATTTTAACAGGAACCAGTCTAAAATTTTATTAACACATAGTTAAATACTTTTGAGAAAATCGTTCTATTATGGGATTTGATTAAAAAAAAAAAGCAGAGAAAAAGACTTATGTAGAATTAGGATTATTAAAATGTTAACACTTCTTTAAACTAAATCCCGCGAAAAACAAATCCTGGGAAGTATGTTTTTCCATCTTAAAAATAAACTTTGAAAACAGAAGGAGTATGAAACATTAAAACGTTCCTTTGATGTAACTTAATACATGCCGTTAAAAGCACGTTTTCAACTCTAGAGAACACAAAGAAAATGAAAATGATGTTTTTGAATCTATCTAAGTGCGTATGAATGCAAAAAGACAAAGCATAGGTTGGTTTCTTCGGCGAGAGCTGGGTTTAATTGCACCTGTGGCATTTCTCGGTGAAACTTAATAGATGCTGGTTAAAGCAAGAGTTGAGCAAGACGAGATTAACGAAAAATAAGAAACAAAGTTGCAAAATTAAATAAATACAACGATTGAGATCTGTAAACTGTCGTAACGCAAGTTTCCTGTCTTGTAGAAAGGAGAACTTAAAAGGAGACCACATCACCAAACCGGCCCACACAAGATAAACATCTCAAATGATGTCACGGTAACTTTATATCGACACATTACGACCGAAAAATAAGGAAGGCTACATTGACAGACACAGGGGCGGCTTGGGGAAGCATATGGTCCATGTAAAATATGAAATAAAAATCCACATTTAACATCTGGGTTAAAGTGAACACAATGATGATGCAGTTTCGAAACGTGAGGTTTTGAGAACAAACTTTATCACATTCGAGTTTACACTGTAATCTTGGTTCGATTTTGAAATGGTGTAATACTGGTTCGGATTATCAAATTGTTACTTGTGCCCTAGTGTATTGTCTTCGCTTTCTTTGTTTCGTGCCTCTATGAACTGCCGATGCTGGTTAATGGTATCAACCGGTACATTGACGTTCACTAATTGAACACCATTGATAAGCGCCTTCGAGGAAGCCATTACCCGGATCTATAAATTCAGTCATGACCAGATAAAATCATTGAGGAAGCCACTTAATAAAGTGCGCCTATTTAAATATTACCGGAAGGTATCATTTATGTTGCAACTATTAAATTGAATCTCTTCTAGTGAAGAAGATACCAGTGTCCCCGATCAGCTTTTGTCCTCTCTAGACTCATTCTGTGAAGGCCATCATTTTTTGCTAAGCCGAAAATTTGAAAAAAAAAAAAAAGGATTATATTATAGTCTGAGCCACTGGCATGTATCTAAACAGCATGTATCCAAAAATTATTTTTCTTGATTTAAAATTAGAGTAAATGGGGAGGGCTCTCAAGTTTTCGGTTTCAGCTAATATGGATATCAGATTTAGCAATTCGATTGACAAGGGAAAAGATACCAAGGCCATTAAAGAAACTTAAAAGTCGATATAAAGGTTGAATTACACTTCCGATTCGATCAGAGTTGCTTCGATATGTATTTGACCAGAATATCCTCTGCGACGAACCATTCAAGACAGAGACTTTCTGGCGATGCTAGACAAATAGATTTGAAATCGCATAAAGGTTTCTGTCACTGTTCCAAACACACAGGTGCAAAAGCTGGCAAAATTGTTCCAAATAAAGACTAATTCTTCATCTATGTATTACTTATGTTTATACTCATATCAGGGGTAAATTTGTAAATTCAAAGCGACATACGCTTACCGCATTATTGTATGCTGGCAGCTATAGGAAAAACAAAGCCATACCGTTTATTGACAGTAAATTGGATTATGTAAATAAGCCGTTCCCTTTAGCATTAACACAGGTGTAAGGAATGTGTTGTTTCCAATCAGTCGAGTAAGAATTTAATAAAAAATATCTACGCCTAGGGCACTTCAAAAGAAGACTAACTGCGTTTCTTGTAATTTTAACTTAGGGTTAAACAGACGAATTATTATTCCTTTCATGTCGATATAAACACATCTCTTAAATAATCATTTCAATGTAAAACGAAAACTTCCAAGGACAAGTTAGGGAGACAAAAATTTATTGGAATCTCTCGACGAAATCCCGTGGTTTGATCATTCAAATGATATCTCTCCAGGTAATGTTTAACTTGGTACTATAGCTTTTCAGTATTTTGCAAAAATCACATTTGGGGTCATAAAGTACCTTTCGAACTCTTAAGAGTAAAGAGGTTTACATTTGGACTAGAAATATTGTTATGACCTTTTTACTTGTATATCTGTATGTCCTTACGTTCATACTACAGCCTCTATTAGGAGGCAAAGTATCTCTTTGTATAAACCCAGGCAAAGATATCTCATGAGACTTAATAAAAGGTAATAACTCTGACGAATTATGGAAGTTTGTTGAGATTTAGCTTTTTTCGCCCCTGATGAAGGTTATTTTTCCCCATCCATAGCTATCCAATCAGCCTTGCCGTCAATCTTTAGTTGTTGAGATTTCTGTCGAATAGTCTCAGCTCAAGTCGTAGTGGAAGATACAGTAAATTATTGAATAACACTGATTCAAGTAGGGATCTTGAAAAATTGGGAGCACCAACGTTAAACCACTTTCTAAAAATATGAGGTGAGCATAAACTGAAACATGACTGCAATTTACATTATACGGGTTTCATCTTAAGCTGTTACCATGTGTGCTATCCCAGCTAGGGCAGGTTGTTGAGATTTCAGACTCCCATGTATAGCAAGTAGATGAACCGCTCGTTCAAACGTTTAATGGCATTAAAAGTGTTCATGGATTACCTGCAAGACATGTATGGTCACCCGCCCCTATATTGACAGGCAAAACTGCAGATGTTACCAGATACAGAGTACTGTTTATGATTCATAAGAAAATCTTACTTAGTAAGTAGTTATATACTTGATAGATATTTATAACTGCTGAAAGCCCGCGTCTTGTTAATTCATAAGCTTAACTCCGAACCCCACATACAACAAAGACTTAGCTAAAACACCAATACACTAAACATTAACTTATTTTCTTGATATGAACTCTTCACAATGAACACGAATTTGAATTTACTAGGCTTTCTACAAAAAATGTTCCACAAACTAAAATGGAATTAACCTGATAATATGCCACTGTAAGGTTCATAGATGCTTGATAACTAGAACTACTTGTTTTTGCTTTTGAAACATTAAGTCTGAAGTTAAGGAAGGCGTGCATACAGAAAAGAACACGGTACTTAGGTCAGCGTAGTAAAACATTTTCTCGGTGAACCCACCGTTCCGTAAGACACGCCTGACACAATAAACCCGTTCCAATAAAAATAACATAAATTTCCTTAAAAGGTGTGTTGAAGTTGATAGTAACTTTATCAATTGTGCACCTTGAATGGTAACCCATACTGTCAAGCGGCCCCCCAAAAGAGCTCAGGACTCTCGACAAAACAGGAACATTTCTAAAAACACAACCTGTGCACCGAAATGAAAACATCCGGCTTTGCAAAGAAAGGGAAACTTTGTTGCAGTTTGTTTTAATTTAAACTATACTTCTCGACGCTATAAACTTCTGGTTCTAACAAAAACGGGCGGAAGTCTGTCGTTCTTTTAGCTTCAAGATTGATACGTTGAAGTGCAACCACGCATTCGACTAAAGGGCTTATTTTGCTCCGCTACGGATGTTTATGATTCCTTTATCGTGATAGGCGTTTATCATGGTCTCATGAAAGCCGCTTTTGAAAACTGGACAGTGTTTCTACATCATCACTACGCAATGAATTATTTTTGTGGAACCATTTTATTACCAAAAACTAATTTTGTACGATGGTAGTTAATGATTTTCTTTATCGTCAGCATGCGCTTATCAGAATGTAATCTTAACCATAAATACTGATGAAAGCCTGTTCTGAAAGCAACACATTTGTTATATATTATAAATCACCTGTGTACCTATTGCGATAACCAGATATGTAGCCTATCTTCTAGAAAAAGGCTAAAAAGTTAATAAAAACTGTTGAGTAGGAAAATATACGGTTATGGTTCAAATGGAGTTGATTACATTAGGAATTTTACAGCATCATCAAGATATCAAATTGGATGTTTTTGTTATGAAGGATCATTTCCTACACAGGAAAAAAGGTTATTAGTCTAGAACGAAACTTCCTTCTTCTTTTCAGTTATCTTCCAGCAGGTCGTTAAAGCGTTGAATCCCAGAGTCCAAAATGTAAAAGAAGATGATCTAATCCAAAGATGTGGCCATTCAAATGGAACCTCTCCGAGGGGACTATTTTGCGGCGCTATTTTTACGATAGGAGATTAAGAATTTTCCGGTTTGAGGTATTTCGACACTGACAGTGTTAAAAAATAATAAAAGATACATCAGTTTATCATAACCTTGATTTCAAACTGCAATATCTCATTTTAAACGGAGCGACTAGAGCTTAAAAACAACCGTTTTATATAGTTTAAAGTATTCTGTGGTTAAAACAAAGCCTTGATTAGAATAAGTAGGATAAAAAAAAGGCTACCAGCTTTGAAAATTTGGCTACTGGTTTTAGATTGCTCCAAAGCCCTATGTTTAGTCGTAAATAATTACATTACGATAGCGATCTTTTAAATACGAGTGATAAAATTAACTGTTTATATTCTACATGTGGAGAACAATGCGGTACTTAGATACCGTCCGGTTCCGCGATGGCCACTGTTTGCAAAAATAAAAACAGGAGAAAGTAGCTAGGGATGCCTGGAGGGGAGGAAATTTTGGAATCCACATCCGTGGATGATGGATACAATTTCAAAACACCAGGAATGGCTGGCGTTTTCTTTATAGGAAATATTATTTAGAGAAGTTAAAACAGTGGAGATCTCACAGATCCTAGATTGAGCTGTCAGAACAACCTGCTTCTAATGGCTTGTCAGACGTCCAATAAATTATTCATTTCTTTTTCGCTTAATGGAAGGGCACACTTAGCAAGTAAGAGAAGAACATCTCGAATTTCAGAAGTTTATGGCGCTTTCAAAACAGAAAAATATGTAGGTGGACTTTAAGCAACGAAAAATGTGTCCATTTTAAATCGTTTGGTTCAAATCTAACGTCATTCAGAGTTATGCGAAACATTCTTCAATGTCCACGTCAATTTGTCAAATGAATCTTAAGGTTCAACATTCATATCTGATCTTCAACAAAAATTAAGTGAAGAGATAAACAATTGCTGTGAAGGGCGCACGAGGAAAGGTAAAACTTGTCACCGCTTGAATATTCGTTTTAGGCGCATTTTCAGTTGAACACTGAAACTTATAACTTACATAGTTTCCAAATCGATGGAAAATAGCCAAAGTTTGTATCAGTTTCCATTTTAGTTGTCAAAATTGGCCAGCTGTGGTGCTCGACAAGTTTGAGAGTTAGTCGTTTCACTTGTCTCTTAAAATGATTGCTAATTACGATGCGGTAAACTTTATTACCCATGTGATGGTGCAAAAATATAAAAGTGTGCTTCTTATATAGGACTCCCTTTTTTTCTGGCTGAACTGGAGAAGATAATCCGCAGGAATAACCAGAGGGGACTCGTCAGTTGTACTTTAAAAATTTTGAAATTCTCTTTTATAAAGAGGGCTGTTTTCTTTTCGGTTTTTCGGCTCATCTAATTTTTGTAGCAAGAAACCGTGTTAAAAAAAGGGGAATTGTACCAGACTAATCACAACTTCACCCGCCATCCTACATTCAGATACGTTTGTATGACAAGCGGAAACACTGAGATGGAAAACGAAAAGGACATCAAAGTGTACGTATAAAGGAACTTCTTGTTCCATTGCAAAATGTACACTGTTGTCTTGAAAAGCAAAATGTCCAAGAAACAATCTGGCTAACACCTGGATAAGCCAAGGAAGACATGCTATTGTTTAATATGTATTTCGCTGATTGGTTTGACTGTCAGGTCGACAACGATAAATTCGAAAAATCAACAAACAGCGCCTTTGTTCGCGCCCGTCTCTCATAACATTATTAGCCTTCTAAATTAGCATCTTTGGGGTAATAGCTCGACGTAAACATTAAAGTGCTACTTTTTTCGTGTCTCGGTTTTATTAGTGGCCGAACAAATAGTCGCTGGGGAAAGAAACACGATCTGTGTGTTGGGTTTCAAACATAATTTACTCGCAGTCAGTTATTACCAAGTTCAAACTTGTCGAGTTTCATCATGGCGCGTTTCATTATAGCCACTAATGAGTTGAAAAGGCGCGAATCGAAGGCAATTGCATTTGGCGCTCGGCGGTGAGTCTTTCTCCTCAAGGACCCGTGTTTGAGCGGAAGTGGCCTTTTTCGAAAACGCAAAGAAGTGGATTGACATTGTTTCTATGGTGTTTGAGTTAACATCTCCTAAGAAAATATAAACCATCTGGATAGCGCTAGCTGACCAATCACAGACTAAGGTTCAAGTTCTAATCTTAATTTAATAATGACATTGTCACGCCACTGAATGAAAATTTGCCTGATCAGTTCTGGGTGACATTTGCTTTTTGACTGTGTGTGCAATTTGATTCCAAGCAGCTATAAAGAGTGCGAGTGCCGTCTTAAGTTCAGACAAACAGACAATACAAAGAAGTGATCGTGAAAGGATAAACCGACCCCGCCGCTGCTGCACAACTGATCCCAGCAACGCAGAATGTTGCCAACCTTCAGCTTCACCCCAGAGCAAGTGGCGTGCGTCTGTGAAGTCCTTCAACAGAGCGGAGATATAGAGCGCCTCGGGAGGTTTCTGTGGTCTCTTCCAGAATGCGAAACAATCCAGAAGAACGAGAGCGTGCTAAAAGCAAAAGCTTTAGTTTCCTTTCACCAGGGAAACTTCCAAGAACTGTATCGTATCCTGGAAAACAATTCGTTTTCACCGAGCTCGCATCCTAAGCTGCAGTCGCTGTGGTTAAAGGCCCATTATATTGAAGCGGAGAAACTCCGCGGTCGACCTCTAGGAGCTGTTGGAAAGTATCGTGTTCGACGCAAATTTCCTCTACCAAGAACGATCTGGGACGGCGAGGAAACAAGTTACTGTTTCAAAGAGAAATCAAGGAACATATTGAGAGAGTGGTACTCGCACAACCCTTACCCGTCACCTCGGGAAAAGAGAGAACTGGCGGAGGCAACAGGTCTAACTACGACACAAGTTAGCAACTGGTTCAAGAATCGAAGGCAACGAGACCGAGCGGCGGAAGCTAAAATTAGGTAAGCCTTTGCTCGAGAGATATTTGTCATCTATTTATGGCTTACGATCACAAACGTTTACCTTCACCTCAAAACACTTTAGAAAGCTTAGTTTGTCATACAACACTAAATTAGCCAGTCCGAGAAGGCATGTACGACTCCTGACTCTGGGCTTACACTTTTGGACTGTCTATATATTTTGTTCCTCTCGCAAATTTAAGATTTGTTTAGGATATTTATTGAGCTTCTTGAGGGTCGGAAGTTGATATAGCGACATAAACAGTAACTAGCTGTTCATTTCATGTAAATTAAATTTTCCTTCAAGAAAGGGGATCGTTTTCAGCACACATCAAATATACATATATATCAGTTCATGACAATCTGTGTGCGTGTATGAACTGACCACATTATCGATAGCAATACCACGCTTCTTCCTTGATCGACCTTTTTATGCCAAAGAGAAGCGGATACGGGAGTATATTCAACGATTTGGTCTGACCCTGCTCTTGAAGTGATGGAAAAATCATAATGGGTGATGGCTCACGCGAGTCATTCAAATGTTGAAAAGCCGGTCGGCAAGGCAGAGATATACTTCAGTCTGATATTTGCGGCTTAGCCTATCACTAGACATCAAACTAAGTACTAAGTCGCAATAATATTGGGCCTGAAACACTCATTTAATGTCGAGCATTTAATGCAATCAGACGTTGAGGTGTTAAATTTTAGTACTACATAATTATGTCACCCTGAATGGGGAACACTGGGAAACTTTTAGTGAACTGTTCCAAGACAAACTTCTTTTGTTTTGTGCTATTGGTAAAATAAAATTTAGGATTTTGTTTAAAGAAACGTGGACACTTTTGGGATTAGAATGAACAAAGGACGAGAAACAAGCTGACGTTTACACGTCAGAAGTCGCGCATTAGTGCGTGTAAGGGGGTTCGCGCTCGTTTATCATGTCCTAACCGTTGCTTCTGTTGATTGTGAGCAGAGAATCAACTGTGGATATAAGAACCAAGCAGATGCTGAACCCTGAGAAGCAGACAATGCTCGGCGACGTTAAAAAGTGCGGAATTCCCGATTTTTCCCACTGTATGAATGGCGGGCATATCACAGGGTCACACACGCCTGTGCCAGTTAAACTGGAGGTGGACGATCCAACGCTTATGGCCGCGATGTCGCAGGAATCAATGGCGCCTGTATCGGCCACTGAATTTACACATGGACTTCACGAGAATCACATGCTTACCACACTAACAAACTCGCTAGTAGGACTATAGACAGCAACGCGCTTTTCAAAGTTAAAATTACACCTCGATCACGCACACGCCAATCTGTAATTAGTGTGTTTTGAGTTTGCAGCTTATCAATTAAAAGCTGGCAAAACGCATCGCCCTTCCTGTCTACTGGCCAAAGCCTTTACAAAACTCCACAGTCCAAGGTATATCTCTTTCGTTTGAGTAAGATATTTAGCATAGAGTGTATATGTACAGCTATATAATTAGACTTGACGATAACTTAAATAAGTTTTGCAAAGGAAAAGAGTTCGCTCGACGTACTTCTTGTTACATAATGATGACTTCATTCATTCGCGAAGTTGGCAGAATCGTATAGCTCAAAACGTCACCAGTTTCTGTTTCAACGAATTAAGAACCCCAACAACAACAAAAACACGCAAAATAGCTGCAGTATCTTAAGCAAAATTATGTGTACGGAACAAACGTTTTCTTTTGATTTCATCTTTAAAGTATTTCACCATGTATACTTCCCTATATTATCTTGTAAAGTAATCTCTCACGAGAACGCAGTTGCTTACTCGTTTTCTTGTAAAGGACGCACGGAAACGCTACGTTGTATTCCTGAACACTGAGAATGAAAATAAACATCCAAACAATCCTAAACGCCAGTAAGTTAAGTTTGTTAACTAAGCCAGCACGACCTTACGTTCTACAAGTCTTCGAATGTCCCGTTAAATATATTCAGTGGTTTCTCGTTTTACACCCGGGCATCTTCTCAAATATCGCCATATCACTTTGAGGAAATTGAAAACCATTAAAGAGATCCCACAATATAGTTAAGTACATTGAGTTCACTCTGCATTGTATATGCGTGAGTCGAGATTTAAGTTTCTCTACCGTTGAAAAAACACTTTAATTTTACACCCTTCAGACGAGCAAAGAAGCCTGTTCATCATCTATCCCAGCGACAGATTCTGTAACTTTGAATTCACAAATACGGACTCGTTCTGTTCGGTTAAGCCCGACGAGTCAAGGCTTTTCTAATAAAATGTTATTTTTACAATAATACATGATGAGCGGTGCTTAAGAAGGAAATTTGGGCAATAAAAAGATTGGGTTTCCAGTTTATATACATTACGATTTCAGTCAAGGTCCAAGGTGATCGGGTGGATAGGCCTCCGCGCTGCGCGAGATGTATGCGAAGCTCAACCTTTCGCCCTTTCTTTAGAAACTCAACAAGTGGGAAAAGAAAAGAAAAAAGGGGGGCGAACAAGGGTAATGAGTTTTTTATTGTTCCAACAAAAGACCGACCCTAGAAAAGAAGAGGGACGCTATTCAAATGTAAAGCACGCTCTCCGACCGATGAGACTTTTACAATTTCGTGACTCGGGCGTGTGGGTTTGTGAATACACACACTTTATCAAACGTCAAAATCTCTCGCGACGACAGCAAGTGGCGTTAAGCCAGTAAAAGCGTTGGCGTCCCAGGAGGTTCAAACCACAACGGGCCTTTATCTTCATCTCGCGCCCTTTTCTCGATCGAAAATGTTATTTATTTATCCCGTCCATTTTGCACAAAAGCATCATAATTCACATGTATCTAGCGCTTTTGTCTTGCGTTCACGTCTCTTTAAATAAAGCAATTAAAGCACAAAAGATGCATTGTACGCGATGAATAGCGTTTATCGACCAAGCACATGTCAAAACACATGTTAACAGCAGCTACTATTTTGGGTTTTGATGCACGCAAAACAGAGTGAATGGAATTAAAAGCATCGATGCTTACACAGTTGGGTCCCATGTTAAAACTCATCGACCGCGAAGTGAAATGTTTTTACAGCAATGAAGGAAAACACACAGATAGCCAGCATCGAAAATCAAGAAGATAATCGGAGGCACTTGATTGAAAAAGCCCCTGTACCATGTTTCCCATAGGAAGTAATTCTACATATTAATAATATTTTTACCCACACAGAGGACGATTTCTATTTTCTTAAGGAGAAATGGAAACAGAATTAATGCACAAACTGATCTGTAAAGAAAACGTCTGACACACTCTTGAAGTTTAAAACGAGGAAATTTGTTTTCAGGAGACTCGAGGTCTGCGTATTAAATCTCCGGTAACTCGAGGCTTTTAACCAGTCAAGCTTTGTGTATTCAATTGAGTGGTAATAGCGGAAACTCCAAAAAGCCACATGATCATATTTGAAACCCGAGTATCCTTTCCTCCCCCCGCGCAAACAAACAAATGTCCAGAGGCGATAAGAGACGAGCTATAAAATACATCTGTGGTTCACGAACTGCTCTGCGAGCGCGGAACCGGCTTTCGACAGCAATAACATAAATTAATCCGAGACAGAATGAAAGAAAAACATACATTTGGCTTCCTTGGTCATTTGTTTGCTCACTTTAAATGTTTAATGATTTTTGTTTTAAATAAGAAGACAGTCGGCCCGTTTGCATAGTGCATTCCTCTTACTGATGCAATCAAACAGAGGTTTCCTGGATACCCGCAGGGGAGAGGTCTGAAACTCAGATTTTCTTCAGGGTGTCTGAGTCACTCAAAACCTTTGTCAGATCAACGCGTATTTTTCGTACCGTAAAAATTTCAATATATTTTGATCCCTGACAAGCTGAAATCTTCATACTTGCCGAGATAAAATGGACTATTTCAGACTGACATTGCCCTGAATTACGAACCAAATGACCAAATTTGACGTTCTATTTCCTGTATTAAATTCATCTTGAAGCTTTTTCATATGCTTTTTCCTCAGAAAATAACACCCGGTCAAAGACCGAGAATCGATAATAATATCTGTTTATGCACACCAAAAACACTAACAATAGGTCACTGCTAAAAGGAAATAGCCGATGGCAGCCATTGGAGGGAACGTTTTGACGGAGCGGTACAGTCCCAAAGTGCGAGCATAGCCACGTGGAGATAAACAATCTTCCTTCTAAACCTCTATCAGTCTTGCGTCACTTGACTTTATTTTGTATCGTCAAAGGCTACAACGAAAGTTAAAACCGTGAAATTTAAGTTTTGGATATACAGTACACTCTTGAGAGCTAAAACTATGAAACAAATAAAAACAATGTCGAAAGTGCCGCAAACGCTCGAAGGGTTTTATTTGGTCATATCATACGACGGACTGAAACTAGACTGTTTTAAACCCCTTATTAATTTCAAACCAATGATCTCAAATTTCGGTTTGCGATTATAAAAATAAACATCGCCGCAGGAACTGGAAAGCACTACACCAGTAACAGTGCGATAGAGCTCCGAGGTCTATCGGGAGGCACTGTTCTTTAAAAGCTTTAAAAGAAAAAAAAAATTGGGTGAAATGGGTATCAAACAGCAAGATAACATTAATCTTCTTCCAAGTTTGGCTCATCTTAATTTATGAAAACACTTATCCCAAGAAAACGCGATAGCGGAAGCTGTATTTAGGAACTCACTGACCGCGAATAACGGAGTAGATTCTTCTATTTCCACCTGAAGTGGCGGATACCCTCAAGGCCACCATAAGGTTTACGCAAACATTAGCGACATTCCGTGAAAAAGCGGGAATCAGTTTAGCTGTCCTTTCCGTACCGTAATAACGAAGTGGCGTTTTTTTGGAATTGCTTGAAAACCAAAAAAAAATAGCTGACTGTTCTCCCATGCTTCGCAAAAGCAGCAGTCATAGAGAGCAGTTCCTCTCACCTTATGTCTTAAAACATATACCAACACGTTTTTTCTAGAAAGGGAAACCAGTTGAACCTAATGCGGTCAATCCAGCAGCTACGGTGACAACTGTTTGAAAAAAATAATGGCACTCATGGACCATATCAGTGACGGTGTCTAGTAATATAAACTGTATTGATTCTACAATTTCAGTGTCACTTCCATGTTCTGCGACTTCTGACTTGTTAGTCGAATCCAGTCACGTGTAAAGAGGTCAATTAATGTGAATACCAGCCATTTTACCTAAGATTTTGAGGAACAACAACGGATTGATGAATACTAAGAACCAAGAAACTCGAGCGAAATGGTGAGCCATAGCGAAATCTCCTTCACACTAGGTGCGGGCAGAATTGGCCTAAACTTTGTTAAAAAAGTTGCTCACACTTATTCTACGAAGCAACTTGGCTGAGAACAATAGCGCATGAACGATGCCAACTATTACCTGTAATACGACTTAACAACTGAAAGCCAATAAGCTGGCTTAGTAGACAGATTCAGTCGGCAGACCGTGAATAGAGGGCTGGTTCGCCAGTCTTTTTCACTAGTCCTAAGAAATAAGTCTTTAATGTAAAAGGCCCAATGACGATAGTAACCTAATAACAAAAAGCGCAGGGTAAAGTTTTATCACGAACAACGGCGTTGATGTGGTCTTTTACTCTGGCAAAGGATAGGATAAGTAGTTTACAGCCAAAAGTTTACACTTTACAGATAACAGCAAGAGCAAGTGCTAAATGGAAGTAGCCTTTTATCCAAATAGAACCAATAAACAAATTTTGAGAACTGACAACTAAACTTCACCTGGTAAAATACTAAAAACCAGAACAGATCAGGTTCATTCCAATAAAAACATGATGATATTTCCTTGATCCTCCTTAGCAGTATTGTTAAAAGAAGATAACATGTTTCCGCAAATGACTCTAGCAACAGAAGGGTAGGGCAAGATTAGTTCCCCTAGCCACTTTTAATAAAACACTATATTTTCCTTCTACGGCATAAAGCGTTTTAAAGCTAAACATCATCAAAATAGGACATTGTCTCTCAAGACCTTCCCCCATATGTTCAATATCGAAATCAATATTTTAGGTTTGAGTAGCACCTTTATAAGATCTGATTCTCGTTGTTGAAGTAAGAAAAACTAAATTTCCTTTTGGAACTAACATTATCAGTTTCAGTATTACTAAATTCATTTTCGGTTCAGGCAGCCCCTAACAACTTGAATTTCACGGGAAAATATCCAGGGGGTAATTACGTGAATTCTTGGATCAACTTTAACAGTATGATTATTTTTTATAATAGAAAAATGAGCATCAACGCGAATAAATGAGAAAAGTAATCAATATTATCCAGGAACTTACTAAAAGATCATGATTTCTTTTTGACGTGGAAGTGAAATTTGAGAACTGGTGGATTCAACCTTCAGCAAATAGAGTCTAGGTATCTTGTATTTACATTTTATCAGCGATTGCGTTTATTAAACTAAAGATTATTCAAAGGCTATTGGCATTGTCTGCCCTTACATTTCCAAAATAATGAAATGAATGTATAGAGAAATAAAACTCCACTGCAAGCGTGTTCAGAACGAAGTGTTAAACCAAAACGCTTTGTTTAACCAACTTGACAGTTTGCGGACATTTCATCGAATTGCAATTTCATGGCTATGCATGGGCATAAATGTAGTACATACTCTCTGACAAGGAAACATGTCCTCCCTTCAGCTCCCCCCTCCCCGGGGGGTACTTCCTAGTAATAGGCTAATGGGTATGTGCCCTTGGATAGGGGCGCATTTTCACGGCTAGATTGACTATTATGGGGTGGTATTTTTATGAGAGTCACTGGAATGGGGTCGCAAATTTTCAGGATTTTGGGGATTAGAAAATTCAGGTATGTAGGGATTTAAAAATAGAAAGATTAACACCACATTAAGTTTAACAAAAGTGTGGAAGTTCGTTTCAGGATGACCAAGTTAAAAGGCTTTATAAAGTAGATGCATAAACAGAAAGTGACTAAGTCGGGATTACGAAAATTACTTTTTTTTCCCAAAGTGACTAAGACGGGGTTTAGAATATGGCCACAGAATAGACTATAATGGGGTGGGGTTCTGAGAGGCCAGCAGCAGATACCCAGAAAAAATAAGCCCACGTAACCCCCCGGGGTCTTATGCACGTGTTGTTAAATAATATCAGCAAAGAGCCACTACAACAAATACTGAGATGACATAATTTTGGATATCATTACGCTCGATCAACCATTGTTCGTATTGAATATCATCTTTGAAAAGGAAAAATCAGTTTTGGTTGGGAAGTGGATTTGTTGTCTTAGAAACACGCCTTTTTTTCAAGAATTTACCTTTTCTTCTGCAGTCCATAGTGACAGGAGAGATGGCTCAATAAATCAAGTGGAGCTTTTGATAGTTAGTGTGACAGTTCCCGCCCGCCTGTGCTTGTCTTCAAAAGGTGATCAAAGATTAAGAAAGTGTTGAAGTACAACCTTACAAAAAGAAACAGTTTCTAATTGTCTTTTCACCTTACTTGAAAAGGAAGACGGCCGCTGAACAAATATGAAGTTCTACTTTTCGGAAATTAAAGTTTGTTTTTTCTGGTGGCATAATCTTTGAAAGTGTCACATTTTCCTCAGGAAATACGTCCCAATTACATGGTGAATGTTAATATTAATCTTTTTCTGTTAGAAAAAGAAATATACAAGATCATATTTCCTTAGTCCCTAGTAAATGTTGTGGTATTGTAATCAATCAACGGAAAAGAATCAATCAGCTTATTTAGCAATTTTCTGCTTAAGAGTCACATGGTTTACTTGAATGCATCAGCCAGGCCATAACAAGACTATTATCTCTGAAGCCCATTCCATCTACAAAATATGATATTTATAAGGTTTTACATTATATGATAAGGAATATAAAATGCTTACTTATAAGTTGATATTGAAAGTTCAAAAATAATGATTGTCCCAAAAACTACTTTTCTGCTTCAACAGAGGGTACGATACTTGAGTAGTGCGAAAGAGACATGCTGGCTGATCAATGGAATCTTATTCAGCCGTTATCTATGTTCAACCGAAACTGCTCTTAATAGTCTTAAAACATAAGGTTTTTTTCTCCTAAAAAGAACCAAAAAAAAAGGGAAACGATTTTCTCCTCTCTTGTTTCGTGCTAAGTATCAGGCAAACAGGATATCTCATATTCTTTTCCGCTTTTCATCACTAGGCAATTGTTTGTAGGCGGGCAGGTACATTTGTACACAATCATGTTCTTGCAATATATACCTTTTTCAGTAGCCACAACGACTTTTGTCCGGCAAGTGAAGGTGAAAACTGCATGCAAGTAATCATTCATTAAAAGACTGTTCTCGGCGTTTGTCATATTCTGAGAAGAAAGCCCCTTGGAAAAGAATAGACCGTAGAATACAGCATTTATACAATGGTCAACGGGTGGTATGCTGTGACTTCCATAAACGGGCAGTTTTTACAACTTTTGTCTTAAATATATATATCTCAAAAAAGAAAAGAAAAGAATACACCACTACAAATTTCACAGGAAATAGCGCCTTTCTTAGGTTATTCATTTCAATAAAACCCTGTCCACTTGAAGAAGCGAAATATGGAGAAATTAAATGCAGTTGTTATTTAAAAATCTGTGGATGTAATCGTACATGATACTAGCATTCAAATGAAAGCTGCTAAACCCGGGTGCTAAAGCAGCACTTTCATGTGGCGCTGTTAATTATATGGATCAGTTTAGGTTACTGCACAGGGTAGTCCTAACTTTCGAGTCTGTTATAGTCTGTGATGTTACAATTCAAAATCGGAACTCTTTGCAGTAATTTCGCATAGTTTACCCTTTTAAGAAACAGAAAATTTTCCGGATTTTTCTTCAGCTTGAATTTCACTGAGCACGGGATACTGAAAGGGGCAAACACACAAAATGAAGTTTTTAAGCTCGAAAAACATCTGACAACACGCGTTCTGCGAAATCGGATATCCGAAGCATAGTGTATTTACTTAAAAATCTGAATTTGAGCATATTATATGAAATGAAACCTCATACTCTAGCTGGCTTGACAAGGTCGAAAGAGCAAAACGGCAGATAAATTTTAATTGAAAAACCTCAGTGATGTTTGTCCCATTGGCCAAGCTGGCAGCTAAGGGATTTTTTCAGGGGTTTATGTTATTTCATTAAAAAAATAAATATATATGACATGAGCCAGTAAAATCTCAGCTTAAATTATCACGTCATTGAAAAGGGCGTAGGTGATGGTTTTAACTTGATAAATCAACTAACTCTCTGCCAAAAATGGGCACGTTTCTTTTTAAGAAACACGGCAGAAATGATTAACCCTACAACCGCTAAGCGTGACCAAAATTTAATTTCTCTTTACAGGAAAACTCCTCAAGCAAATATAAAGGTTGTGAGAAAGAGCAAAGAATGCTCAAGAAGTGAAAAAGTGTTATGGTAAAAGCAAAATTGATACAATAAAGTTGCCTGTTTTCAAAGCTTTAAAAAAGCTCTTTTAAAATTGCTAAACAACTCGTCAGTGTCGTAGCCATTGATAAAGCAACGCATTCAGTTTAAGTTTTGCTAGTTAGATTCAAGGCTAATCATAACGTGGCCTCATACGTATTCAGTACCCACAGTTTCTCCGAAATAGCAAGGCGCATGTAACCTCCGTTCTTCTGGTGGTATTTTGCTAGCGCCGCCAACAATTGGAGCCAAGCTGCACCAAAATTATAGGATGCTTTGCCGCGCGAACTACGCGACCTTCCTCACTTGCTTATTCTATAGCGCCATCAGAAGACGCTCATTTTTAAGACTTCCAATACTGAGTTAACTGAATTTTTACTCGTTACACATTGATACTTGTAGATCTTTTATTGTATTAATTTATATAATCTTATCTTATTTCGTTAATTATCATATATTATTAGTGTATCATATTGTAAATACATTTTTAATTACCAGCCATCGAGTTTAAATATTATTTTTATGGATACTTGCGCAATTGAAGGTGGATAGATTATTATTATAATGGAAAAAAAATTGTGGAGAATATGCGTGCTGATATTGAGGAGAGTGCGGCAAAGAAAAACCAACAAGACTCGAGCCCATGGCATTCCAAGGAACCAGTGGGGTGCAGTTTTCTTTGAACTAAACCACAAAGAGTGACCAACATCAATTTTCTCCAAACAAAATCAGTACATAATCAATGCAAAAGGTTACGAGAACTGGTTGAATGATCACCAAAGGGGAAATGCTTTGATTTTTTATCAAATTCTCCCAACTTATTCTCTAAGAAAATGTATAGAGAATAGTCTGGAGAATTTGTATGTGGACATTAGGGCTTAACGGGTTAACTAGGCCGATAGGCGACTTCATAGTCCATTGTCTGTTATGTGAGGGCTGTCATGCGACATCTAACTCGACGTGCCTAAAAGTTCGAACCAAAGTTCGCCCCTCTAAAATTTTTATATCTTCTTGCTTTTTTCTACATTCTTCCTTTGCCTGTTAAGTGCACCAACCGGCATAACTATACCTAAAAAAACCTCCCTCTGGGTTAAAATCTTTGAACCGTAACTTAAAAAACAACCACCTATTTCTAGGTGAGTCCTTGCGGGGTTAAAAACTTTAAAGGAGGATTTGGGTCATTTGAAAATATGCCAAGATGCCCTCTCAGCACTCGAGAATGTGTGCGTGATTTACGCCTAGATAACTAGCAAGCGATTTTAAAATTCAATTTTTACGTAATACCGGGAGATGTGTTTGCAGCCAAATTAGATTGCCACTGCCTTATTAACATTTATTTTCATCTTGTTTGATATATAACAAAACGAAGTTTTCTAAACCGATGTTGCTTTTTTATTTCCTTTATGAACTGGGCGGAAAGTTAAGGATGTCCTCCCACACACCGATTCAAAAAAATACCCACGGCAGCAGACAAACCCACCTGTAATGGGTTTTAGCAGAAATGCCAGCACGTCTTAAAAACACCACGTTTTTTCTGCGCGCAATGTCTGAAATCGTTTTATGTCATGAAAACGGAAATAACAAGAAACGCATCGGTTTGACTTGTATTCTTGTCTCCTCATCTTGCGGTAGGTAATTTCAATCTTTGTCTGCCCACAAGTAGTCAGTCTTATTCCCTCTGTGAATGATTAAATAAGATGCAGTTGATGATGGCAAGTGAGATCATAGGTATCATTCCAATAAATAGCTAACAGCGTGTGTAACCTCTTGGTATAGTTTTCCCTTTTATTTCCTTTAACCTTTTAACGCTATACGGCACGATTTTGCAACTGCCTTAAGATTGAAAAGTCGCCGGTTGTTTATTATGCTGAAGTCGTGTCCAACGCGATCGTATTTCCAAAAGCACATACTTGTATACGACCGGCAGTCATTAAAGCGATTATCTATTAAAGAAAACAAGAAAATTGTTTGGACGTGGGTCATGTATTTTCGATGCCGCACTTCCGTTGCCATTATTTTTAACCTTAACACCTAAATCTCCTTTTGTAAATCCTAAAAATCGTGTCGGGAATAGTGCGATGCAAAAGTTCTGACAAACAAGTTTCATTTGAATAGTAACACCGTATGATTTCGTCCACAGATTTCAAAGTTAGAATGACAACCATCATTATCACCATAATAATCACAATAACGACATCGAAACAGAGATGGACACACTCACGATTAAACAAAATAAAAAAGAGAGAATTTGGAGCAGACATGCAAACGAAGGAATGGTACTAAAGATCTCTTATCCAAGAAATCATTAAGACCAATAATCCTCTTGACCACCTTACAGGAATACTGATCTTATCCATGCAATCACACTTTCTTCCTCTTCGTCTCTTCTTTTCAAAAACAAGCTTAGTTATGAGTGACCATAAAATGACCTTTTGGAGGAACAAACGTGGTTGCACTCTTAAGACACAATTTGAAAGGACTTGCAATTTCTCTCTAAATTCGGCACTGATATCATTGCACTTGAAAGAATAAAACATTAAAACAATGTTTAAATTTCACTAATAACTAGAAGGAAACTTATAAATTAATAGGTCTTTTCAAGTACTATGTGGATCGCTTTGTTTGCTTGTTTGTGATTTATTTTTTACACAACGAACACTTCAGGCTTTACGAAAAAGCAAAGGAAATGTAGTTTACGATATCAAAATGATAGGCTTTTGATCTGTCCACGCAAGCGTGGACTCTGCTATGTCGAGTCACCAATACTTCCGTTGGTGTATGCCACACACCATTATTTTTGGGCTAAGCGTTTGTAAATGGATTTCTAACTATCGTTAGACAGTTACATTTAACCTGTTGTGCAAAACTTTCCCGCGGTACTGCTTAATGTGCTGGACAACAGCCAAGGTAGCTGTGGCTTCTAAAGGTGAACTTCCAAGTGTTTTTGTATCATGTCCAATAGCTTTACCATTTTCTTTAATGCTATCGATCATAAAAGCAGTGTTTAAAGTCATGCTACTTTTTCCTGAGTCAATCAGTAAAATCCTGCTTTATCATCATTCAATTAAACCGCCGGCTGAGCAGTGCTTTCCTGTGATTGCGCTTTTGTGATTTGGGTTCGCAGGATGACAAACCTTACCCACGTCCACCCTCTAGTTTCAATGCATCAGGCAAGTCAATAACCATAAATCAATTACCGTATTAAGTTGCACTAACAGCCTACGTTCTCATTTTATCGACCCAGCTTTTAACCCATATTTTTCCTGAAGTTAAGTTTTTTAAAGAAACTTAGAATTGACTAATTACTACGTTTGCGGTTAGAATCGTGATTGGTGTCTGTCAACCACAAGGGTAAAGCTAATATTCATTTTTTCTTGAGGAAAAAGTTGCAATAATTTCTCACATCTTTTTGAAGACAACTTTTACTACTTAGCGTACAGAGTATCTTGCGTGACTGCTAACAACATAAATATTAATAAAATAAACAAGTGCATATGACCAAGATTTCCAGCGTATTATGGCAAAGTAAACACTCGCTTACACACTATCACGTATACTATCTTCTAATCCCATTATCTAAATTCCTTCCTTGTCTAGCATCTATAATTTCTTTTAATTAAAGTATGATTAGTATTTGTTATTTATACTCATTTTAATCTTCTTTTACGCGATTTGCCTGTACTTGACAATCCATTTAGTTGACAACAAGGTTATTTGTTAAGCCGAACACTCCACTATTTTTGGTTGGTTTTTCAGTAAACCACTACAAAATCGGGGAAAAACAATCATGTTACCACCCACATTGAAAGAGAAGTCTTTTTTTCCTGCCATTCTTTTTATTTTTTTTTGAACGCAAATTGTTCGAGGAACCCTTCTGTCTTGGACAGGGTATACAACTTGCTATTTACGGCCTTTAAAAGGATATTTTTACGCAGAGTCAACAAGGTTCAAGGTTGAGCGAATGGATACACAACCTGACAGAACTTTGTTTGCTCAACGAAAACAATCTGCTAGCAATTCCATCTGAAATAGTAAAAACTAAATAGTGCCAAAATACTTCAAGAGAGGATTGTACTGAATGGTCACATCATAAGATTTCAAGTATCAGCAAAGGAAATGTAACAAACTATGCAGACAATCAAAGCAGACGTGGCTAAATCGTAACCAAGGATTTAAAAGAAGATATGGCAAGAATAGTATCATGAAATAAGACAGATAAATAGCTCGAACGTCTCGGTCCAACGGCCATCGGAGAATTATAAAGATTATTAACACTCCCCTTTCCCGAATAGTTTTTTGTTAGTGGTGATGTTGTTTGTTTGTTTTTCTTTTCTGTTTTGAAGAGATATAAAAGAGAACAAAAAGACATCATAGTTTATTTGACAAAAATCGAATCTGTATTACCTTATAAGCCATGTCTTTGAACCCATCGAACACAAACCAAAAATAGACTCCAATGCGTGTTCTAAGCCTAGCGTTTGTGCTTTAGAATTACCCCTCGTTGTTGACAGTATTGTGATCTACTGCGATAATACCCTGTAATACTTTAGGAAGAAGGGCCTTGAGTCTTGTATAGTTTGACATAATCCAATCAAGAAATCAAAGGCATTAAAACCTAGGATTTGTTCTTAGAAAAACACACACGGCGCCATAGCCAATAATGATCGCCTTAGAAGTCGTACTTCAGTATACAGTAGCAGCTAATATCTTTTAGATAGATGATGGGCACGCGATCAAATATAATCCGTCTGTTTGTAAGCCAATTACTGGTATCTACTTGGTATTCTTCATACTGCAGATCACTGCATGATAATGATGCACAATAGCCCTTATGCATGTCCACGTCAGACGAGTAACCTTGTTTTCAAATTATAGATTTGCAAAGTTTTACGAAAATGAATGCCCAAGGAAGTAGATTGAAAAAGAATATTCATGCACAAAGAGTGCAAAGGCGAGGAGTTTGTTTGTTTGTTCGTTTGTTTTGTTTTCGTTTTTTTTGCTTCACAAACGTCCGGCTAGATGGTAAAACTCCCGGCGGATACTGCTAGGAATTCGTGGTGGGAGTGTGCCGCCCGCATCCCCGAATACCAAAAATTGTCATCTTCCACACTCGTTTTCAGACCTGCCCCTCTAAAATCCACCCAGTTCTCAGACCTCGGGCAGAAATTATGTCATCATTACTTAGATTAGAACGCCAACAAAAATGCTTCTTAAATGCATTACAAATTCACTTTCTTTCCAGTTTCATCTGCTGGAATTGAAACGACCGATACGTTAATAAACTCCCGTACTTCCCTGGAAAACCAAACCCGATTCCAGACCAAAATGGGCAAAGTCTGTACCCGTTTCAGACCGAAACGGCGCAAAACTATACCCTTTGGGGCGGTACACACCTAGGAGGCTTATATAAGGAAGTAACCCCCCACCTCGGGATGAAACTTCCTCGTCGATGAATGATGGCTATTTTGATGTAATTCACCTAATGTCACATCTAATAATAGTTTGGTATGTACCTAAGCAACAAAACACGTTCCGGGAGGCTTTTATAGCTTCCGGCATAATCTTAGATCACTTTTTAGCACTTCTACTTAATTTCGTCCCAATAAAAAAAAAGATTCAGCCCAGAAAAGTAAGGAAGGCTCATTCCCGACTGGTAATTCCGTCAGATATATAGAACGCTGGCACCCGCCAAGTATAGTTAAGACTTCCGATTCGCTGAATTAGTTAATAATGCTCCCTTTTTAATTGTGTATATTTTTTATTAACTGCATTTTTTGTTAAAACCCATGATTAGCGTAGATATTTTTAGAATTATCATTATCACCTAACGTGTTAAAGGCTATTAGCACAGCTGGTGTTAATTTATGGTTAAGTACATTGGCTCCTGATACAAAGGTATTTTAGACATTTTTACGCGGCTCATGTCTTATCGTATTTTATCGACTAAACGCCCAATTTTAAGGTGGAATTGTGAGTAAGTACCTCCGGCATGTATTTGTGAAATAATGAGCTTTCGGTATAATGGCACGACATACGACTCCCAACAGATCGCCACAGGTTCAAACAAACACACGTTTAATTGAAAACATAAGATACTTGGAAAAGCGAATTTTAAGCAAGGCTTAGACTACGTTTAAAATTAAGGTACTGGTCAAATTTTTCTCCGATTGAAGAAATTCACAAGGAACCGTTCAATAGTTTCCCACTGTTCACACGGAACTGTTGAACCAAGTTGAATTTTCACTTTTGTCAGAGGTTTTATCATCTGCCCATGTGCAGAGCGCCACTTAAGCAAATCCAAAATGGCGTCTCCCAGCTGAGTTACCACGTATCCAAGCAACCGCGCCTTTACCGTTAGAAAATTTAGCCGGTCACGGTGTTCACACCTTGACCGTACCGGTCAAAGATTTGACCTCGATTTTAGCGTTCACATTTTTGAACCAGTACGGAACACCTACAGCTACGAATTTGTGACCGGTCAAAAATTCGACACCGTGTGGTAATCCCGTACTTTCGAGTTAACAAAAACACGTTCTGATACATATGTGACAAAAAGGCCATAATGCCTCAAAAATTTAAAAAACGCGTTTACGATTTTCATTTACACGTGAACTATTATATATATATATATTATATGAAGTAACCAAACTTGCGCATTGAAGTGCATCCAACTAAACTATAAGCAGTACAGTGGGTATACGAACTAAAAGAACTTACCAGAAGAGGACAAAGTAGGCTATTAACGAGCATGACCGAAGAGTTGACCTCGGGGCTACCGAGAAACAACTCTCGCTAGTACCCAGAGCAAAGCTGATTTGAACAAGGGGCGACCACGTTGAAATACAGCGCTCTAACTACTCGGCCATAGTGCCTTCTGTTTGCCGAACGAACTGAACAACAACAGCAATACCAGCTGCCAGGAAGCAACCGAATGTATAAGCGTGACCGAGGAGATAAGACTTGAACCCGGGACCACCGCATTACAAGTCCATCGCCATGACCACTCAGCTACGGTGCCTCCTTCAACCAGCAACCAGCAATTATAACTACATCATGAGAGCGTTTCATCATCCACAATCATATATGGACAATAGGTCTTCTGCATTAGTTGATCACCTGATCAACTTTCGGTAAACACGAAAACAGTTTTACATTAATACATTAGCTAATAGTTCTTACCTTTTATGGACGGTGATGTAGTTTCGGTGAAGCTGGTTGATGAAGAAACTTTTCTTGCTATTCTTTAGCCTTTTTGCTGCTGCTGAATGGCTCCTAACGCTGGATTCCGCACCCCCCAGTAGTATAGATAAGCTACTGTCGACCTTATAAGAGGGCCATCAGATGTTTGTTTGTACTTTTACTGATATGGTTTTCTTCAGATATCCTTAACTGTAGTAGCTAAAAAAAGGTTAAACATTAGTAAACAAGATAGAACAAACAGAGTAAAAGAGTAAAAGAAGAGCCAGGAAAAATGCAGTACTACCTGAAAGCGTTTTCGCGGTATGTTGGTAGGCGGTTTCTTGAATGGTCGTTTTCCATTCACTGGTCTTTAGTGCCTCCGTTAGCTAGTCGGCTGAAATTTTCTATTCGCAGCGATAAGAGAGGCTCCTCTTCTCCTTCCTTCCTCTCTACAGCGTAGACATATGGTTTGAAGGCAGCTATTGGGTTCGATTTCCTGAACAGGAGTCCGTAACGTTTGTATAGGTAATAGCATGATTTGTAGTGATATTTGGCATGAATACCACGAGTGATATTTCAAAATTGTTACACGTAATTTCACGAGCCGTTAGGCGAGTGAAATTTGAGACAACTTTGAAATATCACGAGTGGTATTTATGCCAAATACCACGTACAAATCATGCTATTATTTGTTTATACTACTACCCGCTAAAGGTTTGTAATTTTCACATGTAGGTATTTCAAATTAAGCAGAAATACCACTGCTCTAAGCCAATCAAATTGCAGAAATTTCTCATGTAGTAGTATAAGGTATTTAACTTGACAAACGCAAACATTGCCCACAGCTGAGTGGCTCGAGATATACTAGTTGACCGACATTGCATTGATTTCACAATACACAGTGCATTTCCCGACGAGGAATGATTTTACGAAGCTGAAATTTACCCTGTTTTTAAATCAGAAACTACAGTATAATAAAGTCCAGGTAACAAACAAATGTACGCTCAACCACTCACCCAAACATAATTCAGAGGTGTCTCAATAAAAGCTGCTTCATTGCCTCTCTTCAAATCTGAGTGGATCTCAGTTAGTTTCTTAGGTAGTGCGAGCGGGAAAGAACCCTTTCTGTGCTTCAAGTAACCTTGTATCATCGTTGTCGTCGTCATCATCATCTGTCTTTCGTTTGGAAAGTTAGGCGGCAAGCCCAACGCTGTTTCCAGAAGTCTCTTTGACAGCAACCGCTGCCTCTTTAGTTCCAGGACACCTTCATTCAACGTTTCACGTAATCAACCTCTTCTCCTCTTGCTTTTTAAAATACTGTGGTGATTAATCACCGTGTTTCGGGAAACAAGACAATGTCCGAACATTCCAGCATCACCATGCTTTTGTCTTGCTTTTAGGTTCTTTTTATAGTCCTTGTTACCGTATTCTCTCGAAGCCCTTACTATGCCGTCAAATCAGCCGTTGAAAGATTTCTCACGAGCCAATCGTGTTGCAACCACTGTAATAGATGAAGCTGCATTTCCTGGAATCCGGTATCATGTATTAAGGCACCAGACACTTGCATTGTGTCAATGTCGATCAGCTGCTCGAAATATAACCAAAGCCGGCTTTCATATTGAGGACGTGCGACACTTTACTTCACTGGCAGATCAGAGCCTACATGAGAAGAGAAGATATTTGTTAGTATTTGCGTGGAAAATTTTGTTGTCACTTGTTATCCTCACTGATGCATCTTACCAGTACTATAACAAACTCAACTTTAGACCCCTGGAAATCTTTTGAGTGAATAATACAACAATTGTTGAGTCTGACTTCCATATGATATGAAGAAATATGCACATCTCGGAGATGCTATTTGCCTTGGCCTACAGTCTTGGCGGATAACATCTCATCAGTCTGCATGGTTTTGAATATCACACTCAGCCTCATCCAATAGTTGCCAAATATGCAGATATTAAAGATGAACTTTACTTTAACCCTTTGAACCCTAAGATCAAAATTTGAATTCTCATTTGTTGCCCTTATTCATTTCCAACAGAAGTAGTGGGGAGAAGTTGAGAACATATCAAGCAAATTCATCTTGTGTGATTATGTCCGTAATTCTCAAGACCACTCTGTTTTACAAATCATTGATATTGCAAGAAGAAATTTGATGCTGATCATGCACTGTTAGGGCTTAAAGGGTTAAATGCCGAGGCACAACAGGAAGTTGTCCAGGACAGAGTGGCTATTAGCGTGCACGTTTCTCAAAAGCCAGAGATCTACCGTTCCACTAGCGTTAAGTGGCCCCTTCAAGATATGTTGAAATAAAAGAAGGATGTGTGTGTTCATCTATTTGTGGTGGATACATTTGCGACAGCTATTCGAGTATGGCAGTGGCATAGGGGCGACCAACGACTGTTTTCTGTGAAATATCTCATCGGACAAGCAAAAGTTGTCTAGAATTTTCTATAGCTTGAGGAAGGCTACAAATTTCTAGATGACCGTTCCATTCATGTCAATTTTCCAAGGTAATCTAATAAATTCCTACCCTGCTAGCAGAGTCGCTTCGATCTTTCCTAGATAAGTCGCCTTCCTCCTTCCCGACTTATCTAGGAAAGATCGAAGCGACTCTGCTAGCAGGGTAATAAATTCCCTACAATTTTCTGAAGTTTAATTTTTCCCATTTCACTCCCTAGGTGAGGATATTTTTCGTAGAGAAAGGAAACCTAAAATTTTCAGAATAGAAAATGCGATGCAGATAGGAATCAGAAAAAACTATCACTTTCGTATAACTTTAAATTGCAACTTAAATTTTCGGGAAAATAATACTGAAGCCCTAGTAATTTCGAAAAGACTCAAGTTGCTCTAGGATGACCGAACAGATAAATTTTCTAGCGCCACTTAGAATACACTTCTAGAGATCTAAAAGTACTCTGGATAGCCTAAAAAGTGTTCTCAAAGCATTTAGGAGGAAACCGTCGTTGGGTGCCCCTGAATGGCAGTCGCATTTGCCAGCTGGAATTTTCTATTGTTTTTTATCAAAGGATGATTCATTTGCAGCATACGTCGCATTCGCCGTCACATTTCAACATTTACACCCAAATAACAATAGAAAATTTCAGCAATGGCAAATGCGACGCCGCAAATGAATCCCGCCTTAAACACAATAGAATATTGCAGCAAGCGAATGCGACAGCTTTACGCATCTTATGCAAATGAATTCACCTTTTGGATGCAACGGTGACCACAACAGGAAATTCCAGAAACTATGGTGAAGAACTGGGAGAAGAAACGGTTTATAACGCTAAGAACTATAAGCGCTTCTTTTCTTTCTTGCTTATTAGCTGCAACTATCATTTTGTTTGCCGATATTAAATCGTGCTTGTATGAACAACAAAAAAAAAACGCTCTCGTTTCCTTTTAAATTAGTTGGGGAACAACAGACATTGTCCTCAACATTTGCGAAAGCGCGCTGTTTAAGAGGCCGCTTTACCAAGCGCGCTTTGTACCGCTCATTGTAATTTCCTTGCAGAAAGCTAAGGAAGTGAGTAGGACGAAAAAAGTACTGTGGAACTATCAAATAAAGAATTGTTTTCATCGAAGATCTAAGGCTTTTCAACTACCATGATGATCTGCGAGTTTAAAACTTCATGGTTATCACACGGGTTAAATTTACATAACATCATAATTTCAGTAATTTATACCTCTCAATCAAGCACAGGCCATCGAATCCAAAGCAGACCGTTTCAGCCAAGATACCATGCATCTATTAGCAGTTAAGAGACTTGTCACTGAACAATTAAATCCAAGTATAGGTCGTAAAAGCGAAATCCGCTCAGAAATTGCGCAGAGTATGTACGTATACTGATGCAGTGATGGTGGCCAGATAAGAATGTAATATGAGATCAGCTGCCCGCTGAAATGCCTCATTGTGTGTTCAAGTACAAAAAACTAGGCTAGGGGCCCTCCAATTTTGGGGTAGCGTTTGCAGTTCTGGATGGGTATTCTTCACGTGCGAAACGACTGCGTCTTCTAGCTTGCAACAAGCCGTTCAAGCAATCCTGTAAGGCGCGCAGCTCGTTTTAAAATATTTTTTTGACTCAAATGATCGATAGGTTGCATTTCTAATTAGCTCCCCATCCACCCAGCCCCAGTGGGGGAAGGGGCTTACTTTTTCCCACAGTTTTTCTTTTCTTTTTTGTGAGGTGGGCTTCTTGCAGTGTGGATATGCTGGAGATGGGCGTTTTCAAATCTGAAGTGGCAACCTTCGCGAGTAATTCATTCTACTTCGTAACCACCAATGAAAGACCAGGCCCCAGTTGTTCAAAAGCTGGATAGCGCTATCCATCGGATAAATTTATATCTAGTGGATAAGTATTAGGGAAGCCAATTACACTATCGACTGGATAGAAATTTATCTAGTGGATAGCGCTATCCCCTTTGGAACAACTGGGGCCAGATGAGCTTTCGCGCGAAACCATGACATCTTCACACGTTATCTTCGCGCGTAAGAAAATAACCGTTGCTATAGCTACATATTTTTTTTTAAACAAAGGATCTTACCGACACGCAAAGCGACATGGGATTTTCGTTTGTCAAGAATGGTAAAAATATGTGCAACTATTAAATGAAATTCATTGATTGTTACATAATATTTTACGTCAATTATCTGATTATTATTGATTAGTAACAATGATTGGTTGGTTCAAAAAACTACTTTTTACCTACACGAAACGCAACTCAGTAATCACAAAACTTTACGGAAGAAATTTACGAAGATATTCGAATAGACGAAAGTTACCGAAACAATCCGACGTTTGCCACGGACGTTCCCTAATGTTTTGGATTTTGATCAACAATTTTTTAACACCTGCGACTAGAGACCAAACATTGTTATAAATGTAAACATTTTCGGATATATATATAGAGATAATAATATTTTACAAAAGCCTTTGTGTTCTGCAAGTTATAAGTTTGTAGTTTCTTTACACTTGACTTTTAAGCTAATACCCTTGAACCCATTTTGCAAAACTCCCAACAATATCTCTGAATTGCACATCCAGGTCACTAACAGGTTGTTTTAAGAATGTTGATATTTAACGTCAGATTAACAGAATCTAAAATATATCGGCCGCGTGGCCTAATGGATAAGGCGTCCGACTTCGGATCGGAAGATTGAGGGTTCGAGTCCCTTCGTGGTCGAATTTTAATATTTTTTTAAACCCGTTGTCACCTTTAATCAATAAGGAAAAATCCATCTGCTGTTCTCGAATGAAGGAAAAAAATGCTATTAATGCATTTTTTTATTTAAATTAAAACTCATTAGTTTGATTAAACTAATTCTGAAGAACGCATGGCGGTTGTCCATTTGATTAGGAGATTAAGGGGTTTTTAACGACTACGACGAAGATGATTGAAAAAAAAATAAGACGCAATCTTCTGATTGGCTCTCATATGTCCCATTTCCTTTCAGGACCTGTTTACATGAAGGTCGGGGACCCCAGGTAGGTGAGGTAAAATGAAGCAGGTCACCCCATCTATCATGTAAACGTGATCAAATCAAAATGAGAGATTATATGGACAGGCGGGTAACCTCACCTAAGCAGGTTACCTCACCTACCTGGGGTCCTCCGCCTTCATGTAAACAGGCCCTTAGTCTACTGGGACTAAAATGTCCAGGGTGTGAATTCGTACAGAAAGGGTTTCATATTCGCAGAGAGGAAAGCAAAAATTAAGTGTTTCATATTTAAGTTCTCTACAATGTTGAACCTGATAACCCTGTTATTTTTTTCTCAAAAAAAAAAAAGAAGACAAAAAAAAAGATACAACAAACATGCAAAATATTTTTTAATACTTTCTCAATTCCGCTGGGCACTTTCAATATAGCACAGAGAAAATTCCAGTTTACAAATGCGAAAATTAAAAATATATATATACAACTCAAGGCTCTGCAAATGGGGCCCACACAAGGTCATGTACCTCATTGCATTGTGGGCCAGCATCCCGGAAGTTACAATAAACTCGTGTCCACTCTATTTCGCATCAAGTCGAGTCCCAGTTTCAGTACCAGACTCTGCTCAAAAACCAAGAGACATAATGGCTCTTGCAAAAACATAATATTTGGGGAATATTTTGGATAGAGAATTTATCTTGATGTATCGGGATACTGTTGAATACCAGCCGAGCAGGCAAACAAACCTTTTGTAACAACTCGGACGGACCTCTCTAGACAGGAAATTTAAAGATTTAAGCCAGCTTGTGAGGAAAAATATCGACAAACGGCCTCATTTTGTGCGAACTCCAGAAAGTTCAAATCTCAAAACTATAACTCATGATTACTGAAACGGCTCGTTATTTTTCCTCAGTTTTGGGTAAATCGAGCAAAGGATGGGTTTCGAAACCTGGAGATCTATGAAGATCAAAGCTTTGAAAAAAACCGAGGATTTGGGGCGTCGTAATTTCACTTTACCTGTGAACTGCTATTCAAACATTTTAAATTAGAATATTTTAGGCTTAATGTACTTATTTCAAAGCACGTTTACGTATCAAAATATCTGGCAGGACTACGTTACTGAGGACGTTACTGCTGTCGACGTAATAATTTTTATGGTTATCGCTGCTAAGTACCTCAAGCTCTAAGATGACTAGTGAAAACAGGCAGCCTGAATAGGTACGCATCGACCTGTGATAGTGAACCTATAAAGTAAGTGCTCATTATTACGTTAACATTGTGTGTTTATATATTTGTCCTTTTTCAATGCCACTTACAGTATTCACTTTGCAACTGACGTAAAACTCTGATAATTAATCTTTTAATCGATAATGATCATCTCATTTTTTTTTGACACATCAATACTTAACCCTTTGCTCTCAAATATAGGGGTCAAACAATATTCCCTTGACTTGGTCGGCTCATGTCGGTGCGTTAACTCAATTTTTTTCTAGCACCGCATTAACATTGTACAACATGATATTTATAATATACATTTTCCAGATCAATCTTCGAGTTTAAATAACGGCAACCTCAAGAGCAGAGAGCCTATAAGGTAATAATAACGACTTCTTGTATTGCTTCACATTTTAGGAAAACATGTGACTCCAAAAAACTCTACATGGATGAAAAAACTTGAGGCCGAAATCACACATTAACTCAGTGACTGATCTCCCTTCGACGGGTTGTTCAATCTGAATATTTCACTTAACAGCTTATCATTAACTAAAAGACTATTAAAAGTGAATAAAGTTATCCGATAATCTTTAATGTTGAGCTGGTTCTCTGTTGCCATAACAGAAGAAGCAAATATCACCTCGAGAAAGTTTTTAAGGTATTAATTATATTATTTATATGATAATTCGAGACTACTGCAAGGACTATATTTTGCTAATATAATAATATTTTTGTCACATGCTATTTGAGGGCAATTTTTGCTGATGAGATTTCACTCCAATTTTCTGCTCTCTTCTAGAATCAAATTTATGGAGAGATCAAATAAACTTATCATCTTTTAACCTGCAGATGTACGTCTGTGGAGTACCCATTCAACATGTTTAAATGAAGCCTTTTCAGTAGTACTTTCCCGTGGTGCCATGTTTTCGGGATTTGTGTTTTTGCGTTTTCATTTCGGTACACTGAGTCTCGTAGTCCCAGTATACAACATTCTGTCAAGTTAAACAACAAGGTTATTTTGATATTAAGGACATTTGGGGAGCCTGTTTAATGACACTTGCTGATAAACTGAGATCATAAATTCTCAAGGTAACCATCTGGGGCCAAAATCAACCTATATTCTATTGCTGTAGGGAGTGGTAGCAACTGTAGTTGATATCCGCTCAGAGCAAAGTTGCCGGTGCACAAACACTACTGCATTGTCATGATATCACAAACTGACTATGCAACGTCTTGTTTGCTAATTTGATTTCAAGTCAGAAATTCAAATTAAAGAAACGTGGGAAACTCTGATATTTTTCCTTTTTAGTTTTAATCGCACCGTATGAACTTAATCTAGCTTCTGTACATTTATTGGTAATTCTCCTATTAATGGTACTCTTTAAATCGCTCTTAACAGACTTAAAGGATTGTTCTAACTATTGCGTCCATGTATTAAATCGGAGTAACTAGTAATGTGACTTTTTTTGCTATACAAAGTAAAACTAACTGCACCTTGCAAGTCTCTGGGTGAAATTTTAATGGGTTACCATAAACCTACCTAAGAGCTTTTGTCTAAGATACTGTTTCTTGTGCTGTACAAGAGGATCTACTTTGTGTATGTCAAATGATAGCTACTGAGCCGGACTCAGTTCCTTCGATACTTTTTCGAGAAAGTGTTTTAATTAGAAAACCTGCAATACGAAAATATACCAACTCAGTAAGAGCCAAAGTGTCTGGCAGTGTTGAACGCAATTGGTCTTGTGTTCATTTGCCTTTCAAAAAAAGGGGTTGAAACAAGTGGTCTTTACTTAGTGGCATCATTAACACTGGCCTGAGTTTTTTTCACGCACCAGTCGATGAAGTCTAAGACTACTATCATACTGTCGCACATAGTAATTTTTCACCAGGATATTGTTGTTTCAGGTTAATTCAGTGCTGAAGTCATTACTTGGATGGGTACTTACTTTTACCCATCACAAAATGCTCCTGTTAAGTTATGAAGAGGATATCAAGGAAATTCCATCAGGGAGCAATAACCATCATTGTTTTTTATTTTTCTGTGGATAGTATTGTAAAGAGTGACCAATCAAGTGAAATCAACTGAGCAGTACTGTTCTGTGGTACTGTCATTATCCTAAAATGTTAAGGTAAAGCTCCTTGGTTTATTTCGTAACTCGTAACTCGTAACCTGAGGCCATCAGTTCGCTCCCTTTACCCCCCTCTCTCCATCAGTGCTCCGTTTTGCCGGTATTTAAAGCTACTTAAAGCTAAGTCAAAAGAAAATAAAACGAAACAAGGCTTTGTTGTCTCACCTGGGAGTCGAAATCGGAAGCTCCCCAACAGAAGGCCGCGCACTAACCGACTGCATGGTGCAAATCCTTGTTCCTTAATCCTTGCTGTATAGTGTGGTTCTAACTTTTGTGAGTCTGTGGATGAATCCCTAAAGTACGACCATTCAAATAAGAACTACTGAGCAGAAAGTTCCTGTGGTACTCTTTATTATGCTGTACACGGTGGTTTAACTTTTGAGTCTGTGGATGGAATCCTAAAGTGTGACCATTCAAATGGAAGCTACTGAGCAACACTTTCCTGTGATACTGTTTATTGTGCTGTACAAGGTGGTTCTAACTTTTAAGTCTGTGCATGAAATCCTAGTGTGACCTTTAAAATGAAAGCTACTGAGAAGCACTTCCAAATGGTACTATTTGTTTTTCTACATTAAACAGAATGAAATTTGGAAATTTTGTTGAATTTTGACCTTCCTGTGGTGACTGTTTAACCCCCTGTTATGATGGCTAACATTGTTTGTAACGTTTTAGCCTATTGATGAAATCTATTGGCGCAAACATTAAAATTAACTTTTAGGCAATGTTTCGAATAGTATGATGAAACACTTAGGCATTATTTCGAATAGTATAAAACTTGGGGCTTATTCATGAATTTCAATTAATGGCACTCTTAATAGTACCGATTTGCTTAGTAAGCGTTTTGCAATGAGCGTGTCATGATAAACGCTTAAGTGTTTGGCCTTGACAAAACGACAGGGTTTTTTTCTCACACCCTCGCTCGGCGACGCCTTATGCTACCAACCAACTGGAACCTGTTCATGCATTTCACTCCCACAATCTAGTCCCCGTACTTACTGAAAACGCGAGTGTCTCCACCCATTCAATCAAGAAAAATTTTCAACAACTAACGAAAGTGCTTTAAAGCTGTTCAAGCTTAAGCGATCAGCTACCAATTGATCGACTAAGTACGTTTATAAGCCTTACTTCAAATTTCTGAGTGTTGGACACCCAGGAAATGCAGTCATGTCAGCGTCACTCAATTGGCAACGCAGGTTTCCCGGGGTTTGCGATAGAATTTTAAAGACAATAGAATTCATTTATTTGAGAAAAACAAACATCTACCCGCACTCATCAAGTATTTAATTCTTAATATATATATATTTTTTTTCATTCTTTTTTTCGGCGCCATTAAAATCTCATTGAATAAGAAGAGAACCTACCTAAAACGTTTGAAAGGGGCGGAGGGTGTTGTCAGCTATGGGTTGCATCGTGGGCTGGAAAGATGTAGAGTTTATGATATACGAAACACATTCCCATTACCGCATAAGTTTTCATCAGACAAAATCTACAATCACGAAAAACTTTTGTATAGTGGGCGTATTTTCCTAAACGATTTTCCTTGTTTCATCGGTTAATGATTTACTCGACAAATTACTGGGAAAAAACTCTGTTCGGTGTTCATGAGGGGGTGTGAACTACAATACCTTCTTCTGTATTTAAGCCAAGTTTCTCAAAAACAACAATCGAGGTACGGCGTTTATTTTAATGGGTACTTGTTTAGAATGTTCTCGCGGTATCGCGTGATTCACACATCTCCATCTACCGTAAAAGTGTGGTCATCCATTTTTGAGTCTCATTAGTCACTGAATGACAATTTGGTCTCAGCGATTTAACGGCCATTAAAACTGTCTATTTCGGGAAGCCATTCAATTACCTCCACCTGGTCTTTAACCAGGGCCCTCACCTGTAACTAATGCACAAACGGAAAGTCACGAAATGGATACGGCAACGTTATGTAAACAAAGACCGTGTTGTCCGATGCTGTACCGTTTTACTGGAGGGCAATTAACGCCCTTTAATACCTGCATCGTTTTGAAGTAGCGTTCTCCTCGTGGACAGTCAAATAACTGCGAATAATGGTCTGTAATCAACACGGAGTGTTCAGATGCTAATAACTGAATGACATAGATGATTGGCTTTGCACGCGATGCTGCAATGTCTTTGAATAAAGTTATTTTAGGGCATGCTTTGTAACCTTCACAGTTCAGTGTCCACTGAAGTGTTTTCGTCTAGGCCGGATACTCTGTTACTCCTGTTTGCCTACCTCAGTACCCTAACTGACGCAACAAGAGTTGAAACACTTCTGTTTTATCACGAAATGTTTATGTCGCACAGTGTGGGCGACCACATCAGATGAGTGGATCCTCTTTTGGACAAACTTGATTCGTTTGTATTTGATGACAAATTCTGATATCTCTCGGTAACCATTCAAAAGCCAAAACAAGAAATAAAGACGTCCAATCTTCCTTATTCTTGGAAACAGGTGAGAATATTCAAGGAAATACAGGGCATATGTTCACATCCTGTAACGCCCACATTAATTCATTTTCTTTGTGAGACTTTTCCGGAAAAATATAAGTTTCATATCCAAAAAGCATTCACAAGTTGTAGATACATCTAGGCTCGGAACTGATTTCATAAATCAGGTAACTCAACTTGAAACTTCAGAAAAGATCTTTGTTTATTTGTTCTTTTGTTGTTGTAGTTGCAGTTGTTCCCACCGTAAGCTAATCACTTGATCTTTAAAAAGCTTCAACACATCTCTTAATGATTTTGTCATGTATATATATGGTCACATGAATAGGTGCACGGCTAAAATGAAGACTGATCAACTTGATATAGATTGCCACTTACTACGCTGGAGTGTGAGTCAATCTTATGTTCAGCGAAACTATCTTGCCCCTCTAAAAATTAGTTAAGATCAGAACACAACGAACCGATATTTCCTCTTTGAAAGCATCGAGAAGGAATATTTCCAATATGTTGTCACAATGAAGTAAAAAATGGCACTAACGAAGTGGATAAAAGTTTTCATAGGCATCGCGACAAGGATTTTGGACACAAAAAATGTTCAAACTTTCATCAATAGCATATATCTTACAGCTTGATTTGACTAATTAAACTCTATACAAACTTTAACAAAACAAAAGGACGCAAGCCTTTTACAACGTGCAATACACTTTACGGTACATTTCTTTGCCATCACTGCACGACCACCCGACGCAAAATTTTATTGTGCGGCGTGTTATAGAGGACGTAAAACAAGACGACGGCAAGTTCTTCGTTCTCTTTCTTAACTTGAGTACAGTACCCAAGAATTCAACTCCAGATCAATGTGCCTACATTTGACATTTTTGCTACTAAACTCCCGAATGATCTGGCTCTCGTTCGCACACTGCGGTTTGCTTAGACTGAGCAGGGGACCTAGAACCCGGTACCGTTGTCAGTCATTTGTTATTTGTTATAAGTTATTAGTTGGTTATTCAGTGGGTCAGTCAGTTAGCTCGTTAATTCGCTCGTTCGTTTCTAGTACCACGTGTCATCAAGATGGCTCCAATGCGTCCAGGTAAATGTAACTTATAGGCTCCTAGCGTGAATGCACTATGTGGAAACACTGTTAGAAACCAAAAACGACCCTAGACTCTCGGAGTTTTGGGCAAGATTGAATTTAGTATTAATGTACCTGCTTGACCTAAAAGTGATTTCAAACGATGTCCTACGACCGGTACAGCAAAACCACGAATTCAGCGAAATATTTCTTCAAATTAGCCATTTTTACGCCCAGAGGTGGCCATCGATAGACTCAAAAGTTAAAAACAATTTCCAAGAGACCATCATTGACCCTCAATCTGTTAGTTTCTTTTCCTTATTTTCAACAAGGTGAATGAATGTGTGAAGGCGGGGGTAAAAAACAACGATGGTCAATTCATCTGTTAGAAAGTGTAAAAGGTTAAGAAGAAGAAGAACCTAATTACCTTAGCGCCATCGGTAGAAGACTATGGATATGACTTCGGAACTATATGCTGACCAATAAAGTTAATTTTTTTTATCCTTTGTGACATTTTTGCAAGCCAGTTGTACAATGTATGAACGAAGTTTCGAGTTGATGTAAACCAAAACCAAAACCAATCGTTCGCAATTTAGATATAGGTACATTTTTTATTAAAATCCTACCTGTAGAAAAGATAAAGATTATTTTGGTGAATTTCAGGCATAACCAACCCATTACAATTCCTTTATTTACTTTGCTAATTTTGTTTTCTAATTGAAGTTCAGGTTCTTCTTACATAGATGAGCGTGTGTTTCTTTGAGTTGATCCGCAAAGATCATGAAACATGATCACTGGGATCAATTAAGGTGCGACACAAGAAAAACGAAATCCCATCTCGACAAGGATTCATCAATGCCTTTGAAGTACCATGATCCAAGTGATCCGGATCCGGATCATCAGAAAATTAACACACCCATAATCGGCGATTAGCCATCGACGAGTTTTTCACGATGCTGAACCGACCTAACCAAGTCAATTCTCAGAAAGGAACTGAAATACCCTTGAAGTCTAAGAGCAGCTTAAAAGCGTAATCATTTAGTTTTCACCAGCTGTAGAGTAGGCAGAGGTGCAAGATACTTGTTTATAAGCCTGGCTCAAAACGAATTTTAAAAATTAAGCATTAACATTAAATCGGCAAATTTAGGTAAAAACCAGAGGAGTTGACCCATTCAGTTCCTTTTTTTTGTGGAAATGTTCAAGACTGAGAGATACAGTAAAAAAAACAGCGCTTCACGGTAATTTTGCCTCATCACTTGTCACTAAGAATGACTTTGTTCGGTACAAATATTAATACTCCTAATGAATGCGCTATCTTCACTAGTTACACGTTCAAGTGAAAAATTACGTGGAAGAAAGGCAACATCAACCCAACTAGCAATTTTACAACAAAGACACCGGAAGCAAAAACCAGGAAAAATCCGACTTTAAATTGCAATTCTCCAAGGTGGCAGGATGCCATAATCAATGGTTTTGATCGAATTTCCCATTTTAAACAGTCAAACTTGAAAAGGTCGGTCCCATGTTTTCAAGTTTAAGCCCACTTCTTCAACGAAAGACACAGAGAGACAGTTGTCATGTTCACTTCTGGTAAATATTTAGGAAGAGCAGGCCACTATTGATATACACTTCTGTTGGCTCTTATGTAGTCCTGTATCTTCGTGAATAGTTTCGTGCGCTCTGGTATATATATATATATATATATATATATATATCTACGTGGGAATTCAAACTATACTATCTTGTCTTTAAGGTTTCGAGACCGTGCGCGCTATCCTAAACTCGTTTGGTTGTGTGGTTGTGCTCATATAGCAGCGTAAAACCCTAGAAAAGCAGAATTTTTAAATTCGTAGCTGACTATATCATCTATTAGGCCAAACGTAAGCGATTCGGGTTTAAGAAAATGACCCGAAACTTTATAGGGTCGCTTCTTAAACGAAGTCAAACTTACGCCGCGGTTTAAGAAGTAGTTGCATCTCCATATCTCCAGCTCTCTTTCTTAGTGGTTTAATTTAAGAAAATAAATGCTTTTCCAGTGTACGCTATATGTTCACGATAAATGGTGTTTAGATAGGAGCGTTGGGTAATCTAAAAATGGTTTAGACCGCAGCCTAGACGTTTAAAAGATCGATAAGTTTCAACAAGTTTTCGTTTATTTATTACTTCTAATTCGTCTTCTTATTTCTAATTTCTCGCTCTTTAATATTTCGCGTCTTTTTCTGTTAAAAGCATCTAACCCTTAACAGAAGGCCTTTCTCGGATTTTCTTGAGTACAATCTACAGGTATGCCGCGATCCGTAGGCCCGTAAAACCAGCAATTTTCTTACTGGAGATTGAATTTCATTTCAAAAGGTATTTTATGAAAAGTAATCTCTGGTAAAAGCGGTTTGATTAACTGGAGGGTGGGGTGGGTGGGGAGGATTTTCTCAGTGAATCCTTTGCTGAGGAGGTCTGTAATCACTGAAATCAACGAGATCTAAGTATCAAAATTAAAGAAAAATATTCCACATTTAGTTTTCTAAAATACTGACAAAAAATAAGTATGAGAAAGTAACTGTAGAAAAGGTTTCATACGAATGGTTATCTCCCAGTATTTTGTCAAAAGGATTAAAATTTGAATCTTCTTGTCTTAATTTATGATTAACTCTAAGAAGGTTAGAGTTAATCATTTTCAGTTTACATACATTTTATTAAGAGCGTGCAGATTTTCAGGTACAGGTGCTGTTTCGCGTTTTGTGTCGTTTGTCTGATAAGCAATTAGACATGTCTGGTTGTAAGAAAAACAACTTACTTTTTCAAAGTTCCGAAACTTTTTTAAATGGCCGCTGTGGGCGGTAGGTAAGAGATAAGAAACCTTCAATCGCTTCACTTCGTTCGACTTCTCGCTTTTGAAAGTCTGAAAGCCGCACGGTCAGTAGCGCTCAAAATTGCGTAAAATCGGACATTTTCCTTCACAAATACAAACAAATTTATGAAAACTTCTGAAAAAGGGGTAAATCATCGACTCGAACTAACACGTGTGCCAGCGAGACCTTACACATGTCTCGTTGACAAGCTGGGCCAGAGGTGCCGCAAATCTTTCACTGGAAAAAAAGTAAACGCCAGTGAAAAAAGCAAAAAAAAAGTTAGCAGAAATAAGTCTCTTAATTGTTACACTTGAATTAATATCTTATTTTACGTACATACAACTAATTTTATCGGCAGAATTTAGCATCTGAAAGTTTGAACAGGGCTTTTTAATATCTCAGTTTTGAAATGACCTCAAATTTAAGTATTTACTTAGATCTTATCAGCCTTACAAGAAATTAACCGTTGTTGCAATTAACGTACACTTATGATTAAGCCAGGTTTTTTAATTATTATTAAAGAAACCTGCCCTATAAATAGAAACGACGGAGTTCGATTCGAAGAACAATTTCACTTCGAAGAATGCTTAATATGAAATTAACAAAGGGAATATCACGCTTTAATGCAAGGTGCCTTTTAAGGCATAAGTAACCGACCTGTTAACAAGCTTTCACGTGATAGTTGAACATTTAGAGGTCATCAACAGAATATTAGCAGTGTACAACAGAAGAGGAGAGCATTATTTAAGAGGTTGATATCACACTTCAGGAACGAATCCATAGACTTGGCAACACGTAGCAACTCTTTAATTGTCTCACATGTCTTTTAACCACGATTTCTCCATGCAAGAAATGTTAAGCACCTTAATCCAATAAAGTTTCCTCTTCACTATTAAATAAATGTTTTAATTTGAGACACGAGGTAACACAATGCGTCGCAACACAAAAAGTTGAAAAATGATTTTGATGACTTGTTTTCATTTAACCAGCTGCAGAACATAAATTGACACTTATTCAATAACAGCTTACCGTTAGATGCCTGTAAGTTTTAGTTTAAACTACATTTCCCATCGACATTTGCTCTTTAAAAAGCACCATATACTCATTAAGAAAGGGATATCGTTTGAAAGAATCAGTTAAAACACTACAGGATAATAAAACGAAAAACTCGGCGTTATAAAAGGTACTCTATTTAACCCTTCCTCTTTCCGAGAGTGCCAAACATAAAAATTCCAAAATGTTGTTTTGAAAAATGATAAAAACCAATTGCTCCACGCGAAGGTACTGTTGAAGAGGAGGTTCTAATTGCATGGTCGCACCATAGCATTTCACAGTAGCATTTCCTTCAGACTCAAAAGCTACAACTACATACAAAACAATCAGGACCATGTGAAAAGACTACTGAAGTGGTCACATGTGATGGGTCGCAAAACGAAATTTCTACAATACACTCAAAAGTTAGAAGTACACTTTGGAGTGTTTTTCATAGTCATTATGGATTGAGAAGTGGAGAATATTTACGACCCAACCTATCGACCCACATAACTATTTTCTGTTCCTTACCGGTACCTTGACTTGTTGGGAACTTGAGAAAACATGACTCCTTGAAATTCATAATTTCATTTTACAATGTTATAGGATCACAGTGTGGCCTGTTTCTCTCTTAAACGCCATTTTCCCAAGGGAGCCGTTCCGCGGCGCAGCCTCGGAACTTCTTATTCAGGCTATTCAGGCTATAAGTATTTCTCAGTAGCTTTCACTGGATTTTTACAGAAGTACTTTATCCATGGATTCAAAAACAGGAAGCACCTTGAACAACATAATAAACAGTACCACAGGATAGTACTGCAGCTTTCATTTGAATTTTTACTCTAATATTTCATCCACAGCAGACTCACAAATTAGAACCACCTTATACAACATAACAAACAATATCACAGGAAACAACTACTCAGTTGCTTTTATTTAAAAAGCCATATTTTGAGACTGATTCGGCTTTCAGACAATCAATTCATTTGATCTGTAGTTTCTAACTCTAAACTGATAACAAAGGGGATTATCCATCACTGTGGATATGAGTTCCCCCTACGACTGGTAAGGAAACTTTTAAGACAAACTGGAAACAGTGAATCTACATGCTAATGTTACAGTTTAAAAACGAATAGCTCTTTTTCTTTAAAATTTTTAACAACACAGCCCTTTACGCAGCAAAAAACTCAACGACATAACTCATTTTCCTATGGAGTGACCGTTCAAAACCTCTTCGGAGGTGGTGTTCTGATACTGTTTTTGTTGTAATGTTCAAGATGGTTCTCACGTTTTGAACCTGTAAATGAAAAAGTGATCATTCAGATAAAAGCTACTGAGCAGCACTTTCCTGTGATACTGTTTATTATGCTGTACAAGATGGTTCTAATGTTTGAGTCTGTGGATAAAATTCTAAAGTGTGATCATTCAAATGAAAGCTACTGAGCAGTACTTTCCTGTGATACTGTTTATTATGCTGTACAAGATGGTTCTAATGTTTGAGTCTGTGGATGAAATCCTAAAGTGTGACCATTCAAATGAAAGCTACTGAGCAGTACTTTCCTGTGATGCTGTTTATTATGCTGTACAAGATGGTTCAAACTTTTGAGTCGGGACGAAATCTTAAAGTGTGCGCGTTTAAGTAAAAGCAGCAGTACTTCAGACTTCTTTTCTAATGTTTATTATTCTGCATAAGTTGATTATGGCTTTTGTTTTTGTGGAAGAAATTCTAAAGTGTGACTATTCAAATGAAAGCTACTCAGAAGTAATTTCCTGTGGTGCTGTTTATCATTCTGTAACGGGATTTCGACTTCTGAGTCTAGTTCAAATGAAAGTTATTGAGCAGTATCTTCATCTGGTACTCTATATAACGCTGTACATGCTCTCTCTTTTGAAAAACATTTTCATGAAGTGTTATTTCAAACCTTCTTGGGCATGAAACGGTAAAAGGGGGACCCTAAAGACGAATTACTTAAACTCAAAACCTCAAGAGATAAAAAATTAAGGGTTCGAGGCGTGGCTCATTTGAATTAACGAGCAAGCCTTGGCAAGTGGATCTATGCCAATTAGTTTAACCACAAAAAGGATTTTCAAGTATTGCCCTTAAAATGTTGTGATCAAAACAAGTTCTAAACGCAATTCGGTTTTGGTTCGCCACCAAGCACAAATACAGCGAGGTAGCCCGTCTCTGTACAGCTGTTTGTTCTGAACATTTTCCTAAGGGTTGGCGTATGAAATGCCCGAATAACTGTTAACAGCTTCGATAAATTGGTATTTAAGCCAAGAAATTGGTGAGTCCTGATTCGTGACGAAGCTTTAGAGTACACGGTGCTAATTATATAATTGCTAGATTTCATGACTTGGCCCTAGCGTCATGTGATCCTGTGAATCTGTATCGTTGGGGCTTAATATCACATCAGAGAGACACTACCCACAAGGAAACTAGAACAAGGTCAAATTCTCGATTCGTGACCCAACCAACAATCGCATGCTGCCCTAAATAAATTGTCCGCTTCACGGTTTTTTTTTTAATTCAGATAATATCAGCTCGATCTCTACTCACAATTATTTTTTTACCAGTTAATTGATATTGATATCACAGCCTTATATATGTATCTGAGGGTTTCTGCTTACTCACCCCCTGTTTACCGATTTTGTTTTTAAATAGTAGCTTTCGTCAGGACCAAAATATTGGCTTTGGCCGATCGAGAGGTTTCGAGTAGCCTATTATGATTTGTGCGTCACGGATACCAGGTCCGTGAGAACCAGCCGACTTCCTTAGCTCAGTTTCTGAGAAGAATTCTGGCGCATAACAAAGTACCACAACCTAACGGCAGTACTTGGAAAAAAGACTCAACGAAATTATCTTGGGAACTTTCCAGACAATTCCACAAAATACAAAGAAAAAAGTGCGCGCATAGAATAAAAGGCTGCAATTCTTATAAAACTCCTGGAAGCTTGGTGGACGACCTGAATTTTGACTTTCGTTATAGTTAACAAAAATAGGTATGGATAAAAAAAGAGAAACAAAAAGCGAATATCGCTCGCGATAAAGGATTGTGATACTTACTTTGTTTTTTTTTTTTTTTTTTCACTATTACTTTAGATGTTTAGTTACATTGAAATGGAAAGTCTTCTACTTCACCAAAGCAAAATCTTTAATTTTTCTGATACATATAAACCATTGTTAGACTCTAGCATTATTTTTAGAACAAACAAAAATTGTTTAAACGATGACGTAGTGAGCCATAAAACTACACAAAATTCGGTGTTCATTCACCTTAAAACTTATTAGAAGGACTAAATCCGCCTTTTTGCTGTGGTTAAATTAGCAAACCAATCCGAAATTGGATAGACATAGGTATAAAACAGCTTTGCATGCGAAAATGCGATATTTGAAGTTACATATAAATCATAAAAATTAATATTTGCTTTCAAAGTAATTTACTGCGCATATCCAAATTTAACTTAAATACTCAACAGTTTGCGCACTGTCGACATCGGTGAAAAAAAAGAAATATAAAAATATTGCTCTTTCACTATTAGTTACTATACTAGCAAACTTGTAAATTTTATAGGTGAGATTGGGATTAGTTTGTCATAAACTTAAATGAAAACTAAGCATCGTTTTACCCTTAAGGAAGGGTACCTTTCAAGGCACTTTGAGTTTTATTATTTCACCATTATTATTCTCATTGTTAGATTGAAAACAAAGAATGATTTTTTAAATAGCTCTTCCGTTTTTTTTCTTCTCCGTTTCTTTCTTTCTTTCTTTTACTTCCCTTTGCTAATGTCCATCTCAGCTTTAGGTTAAAATTGTCAGTCTCATTATTGGCTGAAATAATTCTTTGAATGCAGAAACTATTCTTGTAATGTATATTTTCAGTTAAAGATATTTGGGGATTTCCGCTTCTCTTTCCGACGATCTATATACGTTGAATCAGTTGCGACGTAGCTTCCCATACAACGTCTAAGTTTCGGATGATAACTTTTCAATCTGTGGAAATTTAAACCTCTGGGGTGTTTTTCCAGTTACAAAAACTACTTGAATTTTTTTTGCAACACTTTGTGTGAAAATGTTGCAGCTCTGCGTTTGTGTTGGCCTTAAAATTTTCCCACAAAAAAATAATGGGACATCATTTAATTTCCACTTTTGTCGTTCTTATGTGGAAAGAGTTAATAAACAGAGAGCAGTATAACAACAACCTCTCGACCTTGAGAGAAAACAACTAGGTCGATGACGTATGTGTTAGCGTGCGATATGTCCTATATTGACCGACAATGTGTGTCTTCCCACGCCATTTAACTACATTCATTCTTAGACAACATCACTAGCATCAAGATACTACCTTGACTAAAGACCATTCAACGATATTATCTCCCTATAGAAGTTATCTTAAGAACCTTGAGGCAATTGATCACCGTCAAACTAATCTCAAAACAATCTTAAACAACAAGAAGTAACAGAGATTCTCGAAGGGCGTTTCGGATTGCATGGCTCTTTGAACGGGAAGTGCATGTCGAATCAATATAAGCCGCATCGAAAGCGACCCTCTCACGCCGTATTTAAGCAGATATTTCCTTTTAATAGTCCACTGTTATTCAGAACTAGATGAGTTTAAAACAGCTACGGAAACTGGCAAGTACACCGGGAGACCATCAGCGATTGTGATACTCTCTGACTGAGTTTGTTTTGCTTTCACCAAGTTTCTTCATCAAGGTTTTTACTGTTACTTTCAATCGTCATTTCTGGTAAGTAATCTGTATTTTATTACGATTCGTTAATTCTCACCACGACTAACTGAATGCGCTTGTGACCATGGACGAAATCTCGATCATCTACAAGGTCATTGCTTCGAACTTATCTCAGCTATCTTGCCAGAATGTTCGGCGCATGACGCGTGCCGCTCTAAAACAACCTATCATAGGCCGACAAAGTCGCAATACACGCTGTCAAATATACCAAGCATATTTGTTCTCTCGTCTCAGAAGTGTATGCTTATCACGCTTGCCCTGTCGCTTTGATTCGAATCCTCCGAGAATGTTGTTGTTTTCTTTCGTGAACAACACTGTATTTTAAGTGGGATGCCTAAGTTGCTGGTTTTTATGGCGCAAAACGTTACCCGCATTTTCATCAGAGCAGATTTCGCTGACGGAAGACGAAAAATCACTTATTTATAAGTAGCCTAAGTATTACTCTATACACGGACGTCTTCATACTATGATCTATGACCACTATTGTTAACTATCATTCTATCTACCGCAGTGACCTTGATTTTTTGAACAGCTATGAATAACTCACACTAGTAAGGCACGAAAAAAATTTTCCTTCATTGTCAAAAGGAACAACCAACAACTTCTCAATTTGACTAAGTTTTTCTGAACACAAGTACTTCAATTCTTTTAGCATCAAAATGTAATCATCTGTATTATTAAGCTAATTAAACAGGATCATTTTCCTTTTGAAACACATGTGCGTTATCTTGTTTTCGGGAATCAAAGAAGACAATCTGGTTTTTAAAAATAAACATTTCGGTTTTTGTATTGTTCAAAATCAATGAATAAAGCTTAAAGTTACAGAAGGTAAGGCGATCAATCCGTTTCGTTCACCCATCCAAATCGCAAAAATGCAGTTCACATTATATATATTTAATATTGTGGGTTTCAGAAATAAGTATTAGCTTTTCTGCTCGTGCCGACCCGGGTGTTTTTACCAGAAATCAACCCTAGTGAACGAAGTGTATTAAACTCTTAACCACACATATGCAAATTGGTCTCAATGACGAAAAACGCAAACCACTTTTGAAGTGTTTTCAACGTTCAAGATATACACCCGCGGTGCTGACTGTAATCATCTCCACTTTTATCTACTTAATTCGAATTTCCATGCCTTTGACTTGAGCGTAACAATCTGGTTCCAGCTACACTGGCTCATTTTTTCCACAAACAGAGAGCCTGTTCACAGGCTACAAGCATACTGTTATGTATAACGGCCTGCTAAATATATACAAACCATATAACGGTCCTCCGTGAACAACTTTTTTTTTGTTGTTCTCGACGTGAGGCTAATGCAATCAGAACACTTATTTTACTTATTAAACTTTAGACCGTTTGGCAATACTGCAAAGAATTCGTTAATAACAAGCTGTACAAGAATTGGAAATAGATTACAAAATAATGAAACAAATTGTCTAAGATTACTGTCACTGAGCCAGTGAAAACGCTTAGCGCCTTAAGCAATTTACCACCCATGCAGAACAAGGGAGAAATAATTCCGATTAACAACGAGAAATGCCATATACTCACTTCCCTTTGAAGGTGATACGTTCAGCAGTTGTTTGGGACCAAGGGCCTCAAACAGAATCGCACGTGGCGAGAGACGTAGGAAAGAAAAAGTATAATTAGAAGACACGCCAAGGGGCCGGCGCACGGTTTTGTCTAATCTTTCATTTATTAAGAGTCAAAACCCCGGGAAGTCGATTTTATAAAATCATGGAAACAAAACGTATCACATTCGTAGATTATTTCATGTATCATAATAAAAAGACAAAATATAAATACAAGAGTAGGAAGTCGCTTTCCTCCTAACGTAATTAGCTAGGTTACATGGGGTGATCTTTGATAGTAGAGAATTAGACGCATTTGGGAAGTAATTAGTGAATTTCGAGTTCATTTAGGGCTGCTAGAGTTTAAGCGAAAGTCGCCTATCGAAATTGGGATCGAATTAGAATCAACTGATAGTCTCCCTTATTTTATGATGTTCTTACCACATAGTTAAATATATCTTTACAGATTAAACGTTAATATGGTTTTCTCTTAGCCTCCCGCCGTGTCCGTGGATCTTGATATTAGTTTAATTAATTGATGTTTAATTCACATTGTAACTTCGATTTTGAAGGTATTGTCTCCGCACGAGATATCACGAACTATAAGTTGGTGCTTTTAGACAGTGAAAGCAGTTTCTGACCGTTTTAAATAAAATACAAAAATCCATTTGAGATAACTTCACTGAAGAGCTTTAATTTCTGAAGGGTAGTTGTACGACATGTACCTAAGCAAAGGTTCTTAATTACTCGACATAAGCTACGCAGAACTTAACCACCTGTTTCAAATCTCCTTTTTTGGCTTTAAAAAGTCCATTCAAAAGGTCAAATCTTACAGCGAGAATAGTACGGCCTATATACACCAGGTCTAATACATACACTGAGTCATCAATTCCTCTATTTACACTCGCGTGCCTCTAAATCACGCTAGCAAGGCATATCACTTCAAGTACTTCATTTCCCGTAGGTAAGCTCTGAGTTTCTAACATCATTCTAGAAAGAAACGCAGCTGCTATGGAGATATTAAAAACATGGTTTTGACGTTTAATTAATGATTTGATGTAGTTTGTTCAAGTTTTAACGTTCATCTTGAAAAACCTGTTTTCAAAAATAACGTTGCGTGATCGCCCGCTTCAGTAGCGATGCGTGATAGAAATAACTTTTATTTGTGGTGAGAGAAATGTTTCGATTAGTTTTATTAATGACGAGAGTCATCGATAAGGCTATTTATCTTCACGGTCAGCACTGTCCTCACGAGACTCGTTTATACTGTCTCTATCGCTCCAGAGTCATGATAGCTCATGATAAAACATTATCTTGCCATGAGAACATAAAAAAAAATATTTTCCAAAACATCATATTTACAAACTCAAGTTTTGGCCAGCTGGCAGCACATTCTCCAACCTCAAAAACACAGTAGTTTAGGGTTAATGAGATTCTTCACTACTCTATAATTACCGACGAATTTCTACCCGAGAGATTTTTCACGGCTTTCATATTTAATGGCAAAAACGACGAATCGTAAACGCGCTCTTAATTCGCTCCTGATTTGCGCAGCACGTAATAATCGACCATATGTACTGTTATCAAACCGGGTTATTTTTACAGTAATTTAGCTAATCCCGTTAAAATCCTCGTAACGGCTTGAAAGAAGTAATATTTGCTTGATAATGCGGTGGGCGTAGCGTTCCTTAAATGTTAATTCAAACGAACCCATTGGCAAGCCAGTGCAAGTCATTAGTAACAGAAATGACATTTGACTTAGAAGAGCCTTCCTTTGTTCTTTATTGGGATATATTACTACTCCCAGTAGGGAACAACCTGCAAATAGGAAAGCTTCTAGATACGATGGATGCTTAACAACATTAAAGCTTTTGTTGTTTAACATTACGGCCCATTGTGTTGGCACAAAGGCCTTGATAAGCTAAAGGGCTGATTGAATTATATAATCCGCAAGGTGAATGGCAAGCCGTGCTCTATTATGTCCTATCATTTACATATGACAGTAAAAGCAATTAGGAGGGTAACAAGTGGTAGTTAGGTGTAATAGAACGGCCCGATATTGTGTTCGATATTTTGTCTAATTCTCAGTCTGTTTGTATAGTCATTGTTTAGAAGCAAACCCCCCGAGCTCGGAGCTTTTATCTCCTGGTAGCGTAGCACGCCCTAAAAACATTTGCCCATTGTCACAAACGAGTGAAGTGAACGGCTCGCAAGCTAATCAAGGAAACGTTATCTGAAACGATTACGAACGTGAGAGGCCTACAAGTGCTAGACGCGAGTGAACCCAACTCGCGGCAGGCGAGGTAAGCAGATCAATGGTGTTTTGGGGGCTCAACAGAACTTTTCTATGATTTTCTACCAGGTAGGCAGCACACAGCGAAACAAAATCCCAACCGCGTGGTTTTATAAGTTGTTTTGACAGCGACGAATTCTTCAACTTGTTCAGTCGACAAATACTAGATCGTCGGGTCAAGTTTCTTAAGTGGCGTATAGTTGTGCCATTTCGATTTATCTTAAGACATTGGTCATGAGGCTCATGTTTAGCAACGTGTTTTATAAGCAGTAGAGGATCGAAGAACCTTAATCCCTAGGTATTTTCATTAGGATGACTGAAATGCACTCCGATAATCGAAATCGGAAGTCTGCTAACTGAACACTATGTAAATTAAACGAGGGAAAATGCCAAGCCAACGTCTCATCACACGGCTCAACTCATCTACGTTATTTATTTACACTGGGGCCAAAATAGCACAAGCTCGGATCCGTTTAACAATGTCACAAATTCACGCTTTGTTCCTAGTTGAGGGTAGAGTGTTTATTTTTAAAGAAGTAAGTTTCAAACACTCCAGTGCATTGCTTTTCCGGCTCCTGCAGATGGGACTTAATTTTACACACGAGAATATTTGCGAAGGCCGGTGTCGCTGGATTCTCGAACGGATTTGCGTGTCTTTTAAACAGGGCACTCCAGTCGATACACCGAGACAAATGGCGATTTTGCAGTCAATCAGGGGCCTTACAAACTTCTGCATATTGTCTGATTAACCTTGGTCAATATAATTCACCTTGCTCTCTCAAAGCACGTTTGCTATTTCGATTATTAGTGAAATTTCACTACATTGCCTTGAAAGAATTTCAACTCCAAGTTTATGTGTTAAAAGCTAGGCATTCACTGATTGCGCGTTTTATTAACTGTACTCTCGACTCGTTTCCCTAGTTCCATGTAACCGTCCTCAGTGGTATGCACTTAAACCTGAGCGTCCAAGTAATCGTGAAAATCTGAAAAAGAACGATCAAAAATAAACTCCGCTATGGGAAACCATTGCTTCTTAGCTCAGTTTATTCTGGTGGAAATTTTTATCCTGATGCAAAAGCTAAAACAACATTGCATGTGTTACACAAGGCCGCGATTACCCGCCTCGACGTAGAGAGAGGCAATTCTGGCAATTTTCCGCGGCACTTCTTCAGTAAAACTTTGAGAAACGTTTGAAAAAAAAAACGAATCGAGTTTCCGCCAAATCTAGTACTTCGTCTTTAATTTGGATCTAAAGTAATTGACTTTTGGCCTCGATAAGTTCTCTTTAAAAAGCTAAACTACAATACGAAAACATTCCCATGAATTATTTATGAAATGGGCAACAACACAATGGCTTTCGTTTTAAAAATTTGCTTGTTAGTAGTGTTGTTGTACTATTTGTTTTCTGTACAGCATTTCTTCATTTTCTGAGAAAAAAGATTGCTTTTAGCTTACTGCCGGATTATTCGAGTCGTATCTCTGGGCTTTCGATAATTATTTTGTGCGTTTAAATGGATTGCCAGATGGACTTGTTTTATCACATAAATGTTGAAGTCATTTTGGTGTGGGGTTCAATAGTGTGTGTTCATTTATATGTGATTATCGTTGAAAAAACGAAAGCTGTGATTCATTTAATCATTAACATTTTGTATTCGATGGTTTTTGTAGGGTAAAAGACGTCCTTATTCCTAGGGCTTAAATCCAGAAAATGGTTGGAAATGCAGAAATTCACGAAACTGAACTTGGTCTTCTTCTACCAATTTGCGCTCATAAAATCTTGAGTAATTTTTTCTTGCGCCAAATCTGTTGAACTCATTAAAGCTACCAACGTCAAAGAGTTATTTTTAGTGTATAGAGACTAGATGGTTCTTCTTGGGAAGAAAACGGCGAATTTTTTTGGCAAGAGCTTTAATTGTGGTTTTTTGATCAGCAGTCATTGACTGCACGCGTCTCAGTATATTTGGAATTTTGTGTAAATATTTTCCTAAACTGTTGAAGTATTTTTACTCGTGTTTAACGTGCTCATAAATCGTTTCTATTTCCAGCTAAAGTCACGACCGTATATAGGCGTACGATCGGTCCTTATAAATGTACTTGACCAGTATCAGTTATTCGCACGAAATAACACGAATGCATTCGACAGCACCAATTCCGCCCGGCTTGTCAGTATATATTTCTAACACTCAAGATCGATAAATTCGATTCGCCAAACAAAGATCAGCAAGGGAGTAACATCAAAAACGCCAACACCGAATAGAATATCATGAATATATAACCAATGCAGCCACTAAAACCGAATCGCCATTTTAGAGGATCAGTAAAAGATCGTATGCAAATGTAGCCCTTATGTGTTTCTCGTGTGGCTTCGCTCCTCGTAATTAATTACTTTCCATTCGCAGATGACACATTTTGCAAATCATTAGTGACAATAATAAGGTGTTTATACTCTCGGCTGTGTTATTCTCTCAACTGTAAGCTATTCAAAGAGAATAGAAGTTTGGTCCCTGAATGCCTTAGTACTAATCTGTCCGTGAGATAAGCCTGCTTTTGGCCAAGACTTTTTCTCGGATCTTGTTTACTTAGACATAAAATGGTTCTTTTGGCCATCGGGGAGGTTACAAAGCGTGTAGTAAATGGCTCGGTGAGTCGCGGCTAAACAGCTGAACAAGGGCCAATATTTCTTTTCTCAGTGAACAAACAATAAACTGCCTAGTATATTTGCCAGCTATATCGGGCAATGATCAAGTGTTTTCCCTGACGTAGCTATTACTGTACTTCATATCAGGAAACAATAAAGTTCAAGAATTTCTTTCACGCTATTCAAGTGAGGTGGCAAAAGAGTCTAGGATTCTTTTCGCGAGGAGCGCTTCCACGCTAATGAGCTTTCGCGTTTTTTGTTCTCTGTCTTTGTGCAAACATATCGTAAAGTTAAACTTCGCAAGTAAACACTACAATAATAACAAATGTACGGCGACATAAATGAAAAAGAAAGCGACACTGCTCAAACAGAATTGTTGAAGTAAGTTCTTGACATTACAGTACTTTCGACCATTCTTTTACTATCAGTGTACTATGAGGCAATTCACTTTCAATTCTCTTCCTTGTTTGAAATGATGCATATTTAATGTACGGTTCTTTCGCAGCTGTGGTCTTGCCCTTACCGAATAGTTACTACTTTGGGATATATTTTAAGGTTCTTTAATGCCCAGCACGTCACTAATCGCCGACAACGCTGACCTCTTTTCATGATTAATTCGTGTAAAAAGCACCAATAGCACTTTTAAACATTTATATCTTTTAAAGTATTATTGAACATAGTTGTCCCTCTGTTTGCTTGGCAAACATGAAGAATCTGTCAGTCATCTCTCAGGGACTCATAACAGTGTATATATGCCTGACCCGTAGATAAGCTTGATATCACAATGTTGTTTTTTTGTACATGCAAAACAATCGTTGCAACCTAGAAGACGCCAGATTTAGGCATATTATGTCTGTGTTGATTGAAAAACTCCATGTTTGTAGAGCTGTACAAAGTCGCCCAAAATCAGTTTTCATAACAATTAACTATTGTCTCGCACAAATATCGCGTTTTAACCATGTTTTTCAAGTTGCAACTCTGATCAGAAAAACAATTAGACTCACTCAATTAGAAAGCACTCAGCCCGTGAAAAAAAAAAAAATGAGAAGAAATGTTTATTAGACATGGGTCAGTTTAGATCAATAAGCACAGCGTGTAGACCACGATTTTAGCTAAATTGACTTGACCGGAAAGAAGGGGTATAATGCGAAATTCATATGAGGGGGCGTGGGTACTGACTTTCAACGAAGACATCTTTACGACAGAAAGCTCGTGCGAATTTGCACTCTTTAATCCATCGAGTTTAATACAACTTAATACATAACGATCGTGACTCGTAGATTTTAAATATCAATCTGGGCCGATCAATCTGAGTTCGCATTTAACGTAAATTCTAATCCCGTACGTTGCTTCGATCATAACTGGAGATCGTGTACTGTACTTTGATATCTAGTATAAAACCATTTAAGGTGACGAGTACTGTCACCAGTGACTGCAGTGGAAGAATTTTTTCGCGCTTTGTTATCTACTGTAGAATCTCTATTCCTGTATATAACTGCGAAAGATGGATCTCTGAGATGGCGAGGTTATCCCAAAGCAAAGCTTTTTTACGATGATATGTGACTTTCTGCCTAACATCTGTCAATATAAACGATAACACGCAAAATGAGAACTAAAAAGAGAGGCCGATCTCTGACCGTCTTTTAGCGTTTCTTTCAAGACAATATTACTGCAAATTTTAAAATATGCCTTGGAGGAAAATTTTTATCTGGTTGCTTTTACATTTATGGCGTCGATCACAACTAAAAGAAATGTTATCCGATATCTATATTTTCTATCCCATCTGCCCCTAGCATTGTTTAGGCCAAGTTAATAACACCTTGCTCTATTGATTGACAGTGTTGCTATGGTAGCCTTGTAATTAGAGCTTTGCACGCCAATCAGGTAGCTAGGGTTTTTTTTATACACTCGATCCCAGTGATATTATGTATACCCCATGTTTCTAACCCTCTTGATAAATGCTGACACTTTGCAGAGACAAGTCACCACACCCCTGTATTTAGCCTTAATAGACTGATACAAGGAGGAAGGAACTCTTCACTACCGGCGCGATGTTTGCACCACTTCCAGCCCTGAGCTTCACGCCGCAACAGATCGCACAGGTCTGCGAGACCTTGGAGGAGAGCGGAGACATCGAGCGACTGGCCAGGTTTCTCTGGTCCTTGCCAGTTGCCCCTGGAACGTTAGAAGCTCTGAGCAAACATGAGAGCGTGCTTCGAGCGCGAGCTATTGTAGCATTTAACATGGGCAATTTCCGGGATTTGTACCATATACTGGAGACTCATCGCTTCGGCAAAGACTCGCACGCCAAACTTCAAGCCATGTGGTTGGAAGCTCACTACCAGGAGGCTGAGAGACTTCGAGGGAGACCTCTTGGGCCTGTCGATAAGTATCGAGTTCGCAAGAAGTTTCCACTTCCCAGGACAATATGGGACGGAGAACAGAAAACGCACTGCTTCAAAGAAAGGACCAGAAGTCTACTACGCGAATGGTATCTTCAAGATCCGTATCCAAACCCAACAAAAAAGCGCGAGCTGGCGCAGGCTACAGGCCTCACACCGACACAAGTCGGCAACTGGTTTAAAAATAGACGGCAAAGGGATCGTGCAGCAGCAGCCAAAAACAGGTAAAAACAAATTTCACCTCACTATGGCGCAGTCACAGCTTTGCGTTCGTTCCGTCTGGGTCAGTGGCCTTTGTTGATGTTACTAGTGTACACAAACCTTAACGTGAAAATCCTCTCGAGAAATTTATTTCCCCTTCCAAACGCTCGCATCGGGGCACATATCAGCACGTTTGCAACGGAAATGGGCAAAGGATCGACAGGGTAAATTGTAGCGTAGAAAAGACGATTCGTGTTTGTTATTGTGGGGGTTTCGAAGACGCATTCTAGACTTCAACACTTCACGAGTCTATTAATTTGGTTTAGGTGGTTTGCAGCAAAACAGATGCCGGAGTAAAACAGCGTTTAATCCTGAAATTTATACCACACGGATAAGTCTATTGATATTCGGTCTCGGTGACAGAGTATATATTTTATGAATGCATGTGGTTAACATACAAATTGTTTCGAAGAGATGCATTTGTTTCAGTCCCTTTATTTCATAGCAGCTTATTCTTTAAGTGAATAAAAGCGCTCAATTGCTTCGGATCTGGCGCCAAAGCGTGTACAGTAACAGCAGTTTGCCGGTCGCATGTGGATGCCGTACATATGGTTTTTATCCATATCATCGACGGGCTATATACACTCGTCCTAATGAAGGAAATTGATCGAGATACCGTTTCCCCCTGAGATCATCCGGAGTTGTCAGAACATCTCTTAAATTCCACTCTACAATCATTTGTTTGCGCAAGAAATATTTGATAATTTTCTTAGGTACTTAGCTAGGATTATGAGGCGTCTTTGGTTATTTGTTTACCTAAATTTCATCTAATAACTATTTGGAGGCATTACGAAGGCGAGTGGCGGTTTGAATTTTCTGCCTTCACGTGCGGGCGTAGTGCTGATGGCTTGCCAGAAATCAGTGTAATCCTATCTTTGTTAAGTTGTTTTTAATCGTTGACAAGGAGAGATACAAAAAAATTAAAAATTGGGCAAAGCAGCGGGAAATGAAGCTCAAGAAAATGTAATCCCTTTAACCTACAAACAGTGATATTAGGTGTGAAGTGGGCCGTCCTCACAGCAGCCAACTTTTACAGGCGATAACAAGCTTTCCCATTTAGCGAGCAAACATTAAAAGTAGATGACATAGAAAGCTTCAAATATTAATTAAACTCATTTGCACGGTGCAGACGAACAGACGAAGCGGATTGAGCGATATTTAAAACGTTGCCTTGCAAATCCAAATATTATCTATAAACAGTAAGCGAGAGAAGAAAAACATTTCCTTTTCCTACTAGACATTCCTGGACACGAAGGAGAAGCAGCTCGAGTGTTTATTTATTCGTTGTTCCGTTTGGTTTCGATTGCCCTGTGTGTTTGGGACGTAATTATTCTTGAATGCAATTTAAGGTTATAGTAATCTTTAAATCGCACAGTAAGACCGTCTTGAGAACTAATGAAGTATTTATTTGAATGCAATTTTATTGATATGAGCATCAAGACCCACAGAGTTCTTTCCTCTTAGAAAAGAGTCAAACTAACCCCAAACAACACGGGTTTGTGTACAAATCTCCTGGATTTTCCTTTGACAGTTTCTCCAAGCAATTCGGTTTACGTTTTCACGAACACAATGTAATCTGATGGAGTGATTGCAGTGAGCTCTTAACAAAGATCTTAGCTGGATATTCACTATGGCCACGGTTATTCTTCTTGGTGAAATAGTTCATGAATACAATTCAAAACCATTCACACCTTGCACAGGAAAAGAGAACGGTGCAGTAATGAGAGTCATTAATGCCATTAGTCGGGCCGGCTATCCACAAATTTCACGCCCAAATTCATCAAACTTAACAAGAACAAAGTGAAAAAACTGTCTCTTTCATTTAGTAATGAACAGAATCAATTCTTTCAATAGCGTTGTTATTATGTAACATGCAAGATCCAGCCTTTTCCTATCCTGAAGGCTTATTGCCTCTTTTTCAAGAGCATAATTGACCTGGAAACAACTCGTCAAAGTGCTTTCTTAAAACTTTCCTTCTGGCTATTTGAGGTTGCCTATCGACAAACAGTGTATGAATAGCGAGCATTTTAAGAGCAAAGGGCTCAACATCTAATTTTTTTCAGTTAAGGACACTTTCAACAATATCATTTATGAAAACAACTGAAAAATAACCGATAATGGGCTAACAAATTTACAGTATGAGTGTTTTATTTGATAATGGATGAGTGGGAGCGCTTGTACCATAAAATTATACCAAAGGTAAAACCTTTGCCTTCTCGTATTAACTGTTATTCCTATCAACTTCCTTGCGATCAGTTATAAAGTACAATCTTCTATTTTTTTCTTAAATTTTGTTTTCGAACCCCATGAAGCCCCGTATTTACACTCATATTTCACAATGGTGTCTCATAAAAAGTAATTTTGGTCATTTACAGCTGTAACGATTTATTTTCTCTTATTTTTGGATGATTAGTAAACTTCAGTGTCACCGTATTAAAAAAGTGGAAGCCTTCATTGTAGAAAACCGTTTCGGCCTCCAAATGTCGTTAACGATGAGATTGTGACTCGTCTTTTCTATAATTAAAAACTCTACTTCGCTACAAACTTACTGTTTGTGCATTAACATGTTCACATTACGACTCCGTCTCCGACTCCTTCCAGTCTAAGTCATGGTTGAGATCATTTCTCATTCTAACTTCAGTTGCATCTGCGGACGAAATGCTATGGTGTGACCATTAAAATGAATGCCACTGAGCAGTACCTTCCTGTGGTACTGTTTATTATGCTGTATAACTTTTGCATCTGCGGACGAAATCCTACGGTCTCACCATTCAAACGGGTCCTGCTTTGCAGAACGTTTGGATGGCAAGTTATTTAGATCTTAGGATTTTTACACTATCACGATCGAAAAGGATACACTGCTTAGGGTTAAACGCTCTTTATTCTGTCATTTACTGAGGGTACTAAAACAAACCAGTCCCCCTTACCAAACCAGAATAAATACGGTAAACGTTTTTAGAACACATGCATTGTATAATGTTATAATGCCAAAGCTCTGAGATTCAGTCTCCTCCCGTCAACGAAGTATTAAATCACACACGATACACTGGTCTCTTTTTAAAAACAACACAAATCAAAAACCTATTCAACAGCACGCATTAAGCAAACACACTGACGCACAGCCCGCAGTGTTTTTCCTGCAGGGGAACTATCACACCTGACTTCTCTCAACTTTCAGGCCCAATGGAAACCTTTGTGATTCACTGCCGAGCGTCATGAACCCTCTAACGTTACGCTCTCCTATTTTTCTTTTCACAGGATGAATCTTAACCAACAGGGGCAACACATATCTCAATGCAAGGCGGGCTATTCGCCAGAGGGAAAAGCTATGGAAGACTTTCGCGGGCTAAAAAATTCACCAATTTCTGATTCAACAGAGGATTTACACAAAGGGGAATGAGATTAGAGAAGAAACCAGGAAATAAGGATTTGAACAATTGTATTAACGAGCGAGAGAGAGACAGACGACTTCTGAGTATCGATCTCCATGGTGAATATTTAATTCGGCCGGAACTCTTGTGGCCGACCTAGTCTGAAGCGACGCGACACTCGGTCAACACTTTTATCTTTAAGAAACTCAAGTTCAAGAAACGATTGAACAAAGTTCATCTGGTAAACATCATAACGACGCATCGAGAATGAACTGCTCAGAAACGCTTTCACTTATGCAACTGTGCCAATTTCGCAGAATTTCGTTCACCAACTCAAAAAACTATTGCTTCCACACCATTTTCAGTCCAATATATAATAATTATTCTGTGAGTAAGAGGATTGTACAAAGCAAAACAGCAAAGAACTTTAAAAGCTGGAAAAAAGTTTATTGGCAAATTTTGAATTGTTGTACAGATTTAAGAAAAAAAAATATTGTTGTAAATGTTCAAATACTATATAAATATTATTTGCGACCAGCGCAGTTCATGTAGCATAAAATTTTCACAGTACAGGGCTACCCCGTTGGATGGACTCAAGAACAATTTTTAAAAAATACGTTCAACACGACGTGGCTGACATTTTAAGGTTTGATGATGCGACGTCGTTGCTTCGCTATCATGAGGTTACAAGACGAGGAACGATAAAATGAGAATAAAGTTGTCGAGAATAAATGATATTTACTGTTTTCCTGTAATATATATGACAGTAATACGCGATCGGCACACTGCACGTACGTAAATCCTGGATTCTTTTTTTAGAAGCTGTTAGCTTTTTTTTTTTCTATTGAACTGATCTTAAGTGTGCTGTTTTGGCGTTGGTGTCATCTTCTATTCAGCTGTTGCAGTTTTACATTAATGGACTATCTATTGTCTTTGGCTATTCACACTTCTCTATCTAGCTCCTTGTCTTTTCCAACTATTTTCACTGGGCGATTAGCATTTGAAAAAGAGAAAAAAAATTGCTAATAGATATCTTTTATTGGACAGCCTGAAAGTGACGGCGCCGCGTTAGAACGATTAGCGCTTTGCCTTAGGGCCCGTGAAAAGCGCGCTAATTGCTAGCAATTTCTATTATCCTTCGCTACAAATGGCGTCCAAACAGTGCTTTCAAAGACAAGGACACCGTTTTGCGTTACATTTCTATAAGGGTTCCTTTATCGATTGAAGATGTCAGACTTATGTCAAATACACTCCTACTGATTGCCACCCAACAATGGTCAATTACCATAATGTCCTAGTGTAATGTCTCTGTAAACAGAGCGATTATCATGAAAAAGTCGAAGGCCACGAATGCCTTAAATGTTCTGCAATCACTACAGTCACTTATGTCAAGTCGTTAATAAATACGCTTAGCACTCTTTTTTTTCTTCTTGACATTCTAAAACTTGTTCTAATACGGAGAACTAAAACCAAGATAGATATTTCTTCCCAAACAACCAGATGTCTATAACTCTAAGGCTTTTCAAAGATAACAGGAAAGTGCAGTATTGTAAAAGATACGCTATCAGCGTGAAAAACATATCGGGTCGAATGTTGTCATATGCGGTTGGGCTCAGTAACTCACTGGAATGCGACAGGATTCTCGATATCCGATTATAGAAGAAAACACTTTAAAGCTTATCGATCTGTCATTCAGAAGACATCGTCCAAATATTTGCCCAACTATCCTGATAACGCAAATAGTTATCTTAATCTTCGTGGGGTTATCTCTTTCGAAATACCAAGCTATCTAAAATAACCATTGCTGGAGAGAACGTAGAAAGGCACGGCAAATTTCTAGCGAAAGAAAAACTTGCAAGGATTTGGCGACCCAACGTCACTGGAGTGCAAGGCTACGACAGTGTGTCTAGCCTAGTGTTTGAAATACTGTCGTATCATTAGATTATCGCTTTCTGAAAGCTTTCATGACACCTAAAGCACCGGAAGAGAGGAATTTATTGTAATACGTCCGAAACTAAACAAAACCGATATGCACATAAAGCGTTTTAAAAAGGAGAAGTAAACAATTTCATTTTGGAAAATCAACACCATTTCTAACCAAGAAAGAGGTATACTCGCAAAACAAAAGTGACCTTCAGCCTCCATCGGGTTGAGTGTCGAGTTTTTCTAAAGCGTTTATCAGTTAACATTTGCATATGTATAAAGAGTTTATTTGGCTGTCTCCAAACAGATGTAAAGCATTTGGCTAAAAATTCAATAATTGCCGTTTATCGAAACTCGTAAAATCGGGGTAAAACCACGTTCGATATCGATTTTATCTCGGTCTAAGATAGCAAAAACAAACAAGAAAACCACTTACTTAAGTGGAATTTTTAGCGTTTGGCCTAAGATATTGTTGTGGTTCTTAATAAATGGTTGCCTTTTTAAAGCGCCATTAGAAAGCCTTTAATTGACTATTCAACGTTGGCTCTGTGTGAATTTTCAATGCCAGACTACAAAAGCGTCGAAACGTGGAAATCTCTCTGATTTTATTCGCCCTCTTCGATCGATGCGGGCCATTATTTTTCCACTCGTGTTTAAACCAGAAGAGAGCTACTGTATTTCTATATTTTTCTTCCATTTAAAATACAAATGCAGTGGAACCTCGACTGATATAACGAAACTCGTTATAACGAACGATTTTCTTTACCCCAGTAATAGTAAAATATACCATGAAAAAGAACCTCGATATAACGAAACCTCGATACAGTACACATATAGTTTTATTGCATAGATAACCGGTTATTTCTGTTTTAAGACCGATTCAACTCAGCAGCTGACCCACAAGTCTGTAAGTAAAAGTACGTATTCAACGGCTGAAATCCATTCATAACAGGTCAGTGAATGAAACCTGGTATGCCATAAGAGCACGATGCGAAACAGAGAAAGGATTTCTTTTTGGATTATTCTTATTATCCATTTATTTTTATTTTTATTTCGCGTTCTGCAGCCATTGGTTTCTTAAACACAAATAAGTTCGGCAGTACTAAACACATATTCAAACAGCTCAGTATCCACCTTAAAATAACAGTGCGCGTCAAATCAGTATCTAGAAAGCTAAAAAACAATCCTATTTTACCACACATTTGAATTGAATCCCTTGTATGCAATTTTTGTATCATTCAAAAACGGGAAATTGATATGAAACGAATTGATATATACTTAATGACATTGAAAACCATTTTTAACACCCTTTTTAAATACATTTTGCTCGTATTTTTTAATTATCTGACATGCAGTGTGAAAGGATGGAGAAAAATATAATGACAAAATAAAACTTGACAAAGCTCAGTGCAAATTGTCTCCGCGCGCGATCCGTCTTTTCGTTTATTTTCCGTCCATAAAACAGCTGAAATGTTTCGAGACGGATGCATACATGATGCAGCATCTTTGAACAAAGAATGATCACTAGATTTCAGCACCGTCGCCTACACCTTTGTTTAGCTGTGGTTTTAATGACTCTGTCGTAATTCAAACCAAACGTTTGTGAGTCTTGTATAGTACTAGCATATCGATGACAGAAGTTTCTTTCACTTCACTCATTTTTAATTGGAAGTTTCATTTATAGCCATTTGTGCAACAGACGAAGCCGGAAAGGCCAAGCATGTAAGGATTTTATATTTACATAGGGGATTCTTTTGACAATGACCTTTATATTTACTCTTTCATGTAGTTTCTGTTTGGTGTTCGTATCATGATCCGTTGTTGATGTATGAGGTCCACGACAAAAAGCAGGCACTGCTATACATCTTACGATAGACGTACTATGTGATCGGGAAATATCGAAGTTGAACATTACCTGCAAGGAGTGAAATAAAATGCGAAGGTTAAGGAAAAAAATGGGTTCCTTTCACTAAGCCTAGGGGTGTTCAGTGTCTTTTATGTTATCTAAGTTTTTATTCTTATTTTTATTTTTATTTTTTCCTATGATTTTAAAGCTACAGTACTTTCCTGTGGTACTATTTTTTATGCTGTACAAGACGGTTCTAACTTTTGAGTCTGTGGATGAAATCCTTAAGTGTGACCATTCAAATGAAAGCTACCAAGCAGTACTTTCCTATGGTACTGTTTATTATGCTTTACAAGACGGTTCTTACTTTTGAGTCTGTGGATGAAATCCTAGAGTGTTACCATTCAAGTGAAAGCTACCGAGCTGTACTTTCCTGTGGTACTGTTTATTATGTGTATAAGGTGGTTCTTACTTTTGAGTCTGTGGATGAAATCCTAGAGTATTACCATTCAAATGAAAGCTTCCAAGCAGTAATTTCCCAGTACGTACCAGCGGGGTCCGCCTAACCTCTGGATCTCTCGGCAAAATGCTATAGTGTTACCATTCAAACAATATTCTGTAGCAGTTCTTTTGCATTGTACTAAAAAAAAGCTTTTCACCTCGTTACTGGTCCTAGACGAAACCAAAATCAAAATTTGAGAACAATCTTTTCATAATTGCTGGTGTCCTCTAAAACGTGGTTACACAAGAAATATGGTTCACAGGCTGAAAACGTGGAATTACACACGTATCTTTATTCATAATGACTTCTTAAGCTAAAAGCCTAACCACTTAATTTACCTGTCTGAAAATCGTGCCAAGATTTCTTTAACAAATATTCGTGACTCACCTTTGCAGATTACTAAAACAAATCAAATTAAGAAAGATCTTGTTGGGGATTTTTCACAACACAATAGACAACACTCTTAAGAAAAATGGTAACTGGAAATCACCATTTAAAATTAAATAAAATCTTCGCATTTGGAAACTACTTAAGAAAATCTCTAATGCGTAAAGAACCTAGGCTATGATGTATTCAAAGCCGATTTTATTCAATCAATTAAGTCTTAAATCGTTTAATACCTACTTAACTCAAGTTTTGATCAAGCGCCGGACTTTTACCTGTTCTTTTTCCGTTGGTTTTAGTGAATATCGAACCAAACAGTAAAACCTAACTCACAAATATCGATGACGAGAACCAAAACTATAGTCAGTGCTTGGGGGCCTTGGTCTCATGGAGCCGCAATCCAAACCTTTCATACGGTACATACAAGAGTTACAGACAAAGAATTCAAGACTGACCCCACTTTGCTTGGTGTTGGATTCTTCTTACGTCATACGCCGCCCTCACAGATAGTTTTGAGGTTTGGAAGAACTTGTGTCGTCTGAAGTAACGTTTTTGGTGGCATAATTTAGCTAAGGTTTGATGCCGTAAACAACTCATATAAATTCTGTAGTTAGTGGTGAGTGCTATATCAAGTTTTACCTAAGAAAGATTTATTATTGTTTCAAGTGGTGGTTGTGGAATACAATGGCAACCGATTTTTCTGGGGCGTTGTGTGGCTGTTTTTTGCAAGATGACCCTTGCACACTCAAAAGTCGGCAAAGTTGAAATTCAACAAAATTTGAAACTGTCCGAAGTGCTGAAAAAGAAAATATAGTACCCTGTGAAAGTACTGCTAAAGAGCTTTCAAATAAATGGTCACACCATAGGACATCGTTCACAAACCACCCTCGCGGGGTACTCTCTTATATAAGCCATATAGGTATGTGCCGCCCCAGAGGGTATAGTACTGGTTTTTGCGCCGTTTGGCGCAGACTTTACCAATTTTGGTCTGGAATCGGGTATGGTTTTCGAGGGAACTATGGGAGTGTATGAACGTATTAGTCGTTTCAATTCCAAATAAAGAAGAAAGACAAGATTAATATGCGAATTCAGTCGAAATTGCTTTTAAGAAATCTTTTTGTTGGAGTTCTAATCTGGGTAACTGATGGCATAATTTCATAGACGCAAAGTCTGAAAATGGGTATGGATTTTATAGAGCAAGTCTGAAAACGAGCGTGGAAAATGACATTTTCTGGTCTGGAATAAGGTCAGGATTTGGAGAACAGGGCGGCACACTTCCATCAAGAATTCCCAGGAGTACCTTCGGGGGAACACCTTACTAGACTGTATCTATATTTAAAGGATAATTACATTGGAGAAAGACGTACAGTGTCTAAATAACTCAGGGATTTGAAAGCTTGCTAATAAAGACATTCCAAGGGCTAATAAACGGCAAAGCTTTTGAATAATTTCAAAAGCTGTATAATAAAAGAAGCTTACTGTTTTTTTTTCCTTGAAAAGTAAATCGTAAAGTATCTTAATTCGTGATAATAATCTAAAGTTTTGTATAAAACAGAAAAATGTTAAGCTTTCAAAGAAAAAAATTCGACCGTCAAATAAAATAAAACAGCCCAGTTTTAGGTAAACACTACTCCTTGGTAGCAAGAAATCATGAAGACACAAAATGTGGTTCTAACTTTTGAGTTTGTGGACGAAATCCTGTCGTGTTACCATTCAAACGAAACATCTTCAGCGGTACTTTCACATGGTTCGATTTGGTCTGTACGGCAAAAAAATTTCTGGATAAAATCCTATGGTGTCACAATATGACAGAAACCTCTACAGCAGGTGTTTATGATACCGTTTCTCTCTGAGTTACTACATAAAATTTGGGACTTTTTGTGTAAAGCAATTTCAGTAGTAAAATGCTTCAGAGGAACTTCAGAGAAGTGTGATACCCATCACGTCGTTTTTGCTCAATCCCAGTGGCTCCTGATGGGTTCCAGGATAAGTAGTATAAACTCACTAAGATATTAAAGGCTTTGGCACAAATTTGGACTCGATTACACTTGGCAATGAAACTCTCCTTTTTTGGTATTTGGCACTTGTTGACCCCTAGAAGGCTTATTTATGAAGGAGGAATGCAATACCACATGTCTCCATTCAAGGCTACCTGCCTACCGCATTGAAACAACTAGCTTCGTCTGCCGGATACTTTTTAGCCCACAAAAGTATAATTGGTACCTCTCATAAAGGGCTTTTTCAGAAAACGAGGGTTTGAATAGCTTTCAAGGCCTTTCTGCCTGTATATTAACAAATTATATTTGACAGGTAGTGAAGATAACCAAGATATCACTTTTATTTCACTCTCTTCGTTTGTTGGCACTTTAAATGACAGACTGTTATCATATACGAGCAATGGGATCTGTAACAGTTGATAAACAGTTATCTGACTCAAACAAACAATACGCCGCATGGCCAGTGTCATTGGTAGAGTGTTTTAAACGGAAGTCACATTAAACTGAACCGCTAATGAATTATATATTTCACGCTTGAAACTTATCCTGCAAATTGTTTTATACATCAGTTTCTTTCAACAGCATTTCTGAATGCAGCAATGCAGTCTGCTGGTTTCAAGAACAAAGATACTCTTCAACTGAGGTGGATTTTGCCACTTGAAGGCCTTCTAAAAATCCAGAAATTGGCACTAGAAACATTTTAAGATTTCTATTTCAAAATAAAAAATCGAACTGCTACATACTGCAGTAAAAGAAGAAAAATTGGTTTTTAAACAATACCAATTGAATTTTACTACTCAGTCTTTCACTTGAAAGTTCGCCCAATCAGACGCTCCACATAATCTACGATTTTATAGAACCATCTTGCCGCTTAGCATAGGTCTAGCACCACCTGATTTCATCCACAGACTTGAAAGTTAGAACCGCATAGCAGCATAATAAACAGTACCACAGGAAAGTGTTGCTCAGTAGCTTTCATATTTAAATGGTGACAATTGAGGATTTTATCCACAGACTCATTTAGAACCATCTTGAACAGCATAACAAACACAACTACAGCAAGGTGCTACTTACGCCTGCTTCTACTTAAGATTTGAGTATTTCATCAAAACAAAATAAACGCCTTTTAAAACGAACTGATTTCTTCTAGGAACGTACCGAGTAAAAACGCGATGATTGTACCTTAATCCACACTGATACAAGCCTTGGTCGCTTATCAGAGCAAGAACAGATCGAGTCAGCAATTTTATACTTCGATGCAAACTGTGGGAAATAATTTCACTAAACCTACACCTTGGATTTGTGTTAACTGTTTTGGAAGTCCATTGTCCTTCGCAGCTGTTCTTAATGACCTTAATATCTCAATACGGATATCAAATTTTACAAGACAGTGAATAGCCCGTCTTTTAGTTCACTTGATCCAGGAGCCGCCATCTTGGGAAATTAGCGTGCGAAATTCGAAGAGATATGACAGCTACACATGGTAAGCGTGGTTAAAAAATTGGGAAGAGTACTTTGAAGTTAAAGCAATCATTTTCTCTGTTTACAGTTTGACACTTGAACACGAGTAACTTTAAAAAGTTCTTAACGTTCTAAAACGGGAGGACTTGTCGGTGCCATCTGGTGATGCAACCTCGTTAAAGTGCTCAGCTTTCATAACTGTGTTAAACAAAGTTTTTCTGTTTAAGAAAACTGGAAAAGCATTTGCACGCGTGATCTATTTACTATATCCATGCTTAATTTGTTTGCATAAAATCGTATGAAATGAAGAACAAACTTCCCGGAGAGTTAAATAGAATTGTCGACTAGGGCAGACTGAATAACCAATATGGCCGCCCCAAATAGAACGCGAAAGACCAACGAACTCAGAGTGCGCAATAAAGACGGACTAAAAATTTGCGTAAAATTTTACTGGTACTTTCATTGCTTGTTAAATTACATATATCAAACATTTTTTTCCTCAGGAAATCGTAAATAATATCTAATTATAACAAACAGCCGATTTATAACTATACAGGAAATTTCTTATTTAAACCAGGAGATTCACAATACATTTAAAATTTTGCGTTCATTCTCCTAAGGGATTTTTACAAGACAACTGGTATACAATGTAACGAAATAATACTTAGATATATGGTACACTACAACGATATCCATATCAATCCTACTTAACAGGTAGTTTGCGGTCGATTACTATAGAATTTTTAACCAACCCGACAGGCAGTTGTTCGGTTTTACTAATTGTTTCTTTCCCTTTTCTTTGATTTAAGTGATTCCTACCTCCTATATGTATTAAAGAGGAAAAATCAAGGGAGTTAGTTAAGTAACTCCTAACTCCTATATATATTTAAGAGGAAAACTCCGATCAACAGTACCGAAATATTATCTTACCCTTTCTTTTTGTGGTTGTAACGAATAAGGAAACCTTAATTTTGGGCGGTCCTTGTTCAACTCTAATGTCATATCTAGGTTGTCTTTATTTCATTACACTTTGATAATAATTATTTCAACCAGTGACCTAGTTTAGCAACTCTCACAGTGCATTTTTGGATGCGATTATTTTAAACAAAAGCTAATGGTTACTACAACCGTGTGATGTATTTTTCATGTTAAGCGAGGTCTAGGCAGTCATTCCGAAGGGAAAATATAGGCTTATTTCCTGCTATTGTCTTGATATACTAGTAATTTAAGAAAGCCCACAGCTTTTATCACCACTGATCTAAACTCTGGAAGTGTCTCAATTATGACAGGTCAGTGTTTGGGGCAGATGTATAAGGGGGATGCCTTTTCGATACGACAAAAAAAACTTATAAAGCAATAATGTTAAGTTAACTAACTTCATTACCAGATTAACAAAAAGCACCACCTGAGATAGTAGTTGAAAGGGCTAATTAAAACCTTATGAAAATCAAGTAGGTCGTAGTGTAGATTAAAGAAACGTGTTAAGAGTTATGTGAGTATACCACACGTGATATTCACCATTTTCACAAATTTCATACAAACAAATTATACTTTTTTGTGTGTTACAGTTTGGGTTATTATGCTGTACAAGGTGGTTCTAAAGTTTTAGTCTGTGGATGAAATCCTAAAGAGCGACCATAGAGGGGGTTCTAGCTTTTGAGTTAGTGGATGAAATCTTACGGTGTGACCATTCATTCATTCATTCATTCATTTCTCAGAGAGTGTACAAGGTGGTTCTAACTTTTGAGTCTGTGGATGAAATCATAAAGGGTTGACCATTCAAATGAAAGCTACAGAGCCGTTCTTTTCTGTGGCACCGTTTACTGTTTGTATATGAACGATCAATTGTAGCCATCCAATTGAAAACTACAGACCCGTTATATCCCAGTCAGGCTATTTTTTATGTTTCTATCCACAATTGTTTTACCTGCGAATCAAAAATAGCCAACTATACAAGGTTCGTGTAATACCTCTCTTTGGTTCGTTCAGTTTCAGAGATATTATTTTCAGCGCATTAAAAGTAGTATTAAAAGGTCTGCCTGTTGGCAAAATCCTTTTTGACCATTCAAATGCCACCTATTAAGTAGAACTTTCATATAGTTCTATTTTTTTTTTTTCAGCATTTTACAAAATGAAATTTGGGGTTTCTTATACATTTGCAAGTGTAAGGGTTTACATATGGCGGGTCTTAAATGGAAGGAGAAATAGAACGACACTGTTAAGTGGGTTACGTACCTTACAGAATGGAGTTTTGACCAAAGGCTGAGCGAAGTAAACCCAGATTTTCAAGCTGCAGGACTACATTTCAAGTTATAGTCACTATTAACAGGTTGTTACACCTAGTCAACTCTAGTTTTTCGTTTTCTTATACGCCTTACTGGTATAACGTTTATACACTACTAAGTGATGAATGTTCTTCATTGTGTATTGAATGCCTGTGAATGATTTATTTGAAAGAAATAAACGCTAAAATTATATTCCTTAAATTAATATCATACAGTTAGCTATACACCGATAGCGGCGTGCAGTAAACAACGTTCAATACGTTTTCGTCAAGTGTAAACATACACTTTTAACTACTTTTAGCTCTAAATGAAACGAACGGAACTAATTAACATTTAAACTGATTCACTAGACTAATTGCTTTTCTAAAAAGAAGCCTGAAATGTTGATATTTTTCGTCTCTCCGTTGCTAAAACCGTAAATTTCCTGCTTTAGCTAAACGACGCGCACACTTTGTTCGTTTATCATGTTTTATTTTGCAGGGCTTAAACACAACCCAAAGCCTTTTCTTGAAAGATAACCTGCTACATAAGTTCATTACGGTTTTCCGGCGACTTGAAGGCGCCGTATCTTTCTTTTAACGATACAAAGGGATTAAACGTTCTTACATTTATACCAGTTTAATTTTTGGCAGCCATTAATTCGCTCCTCCTTCACTCCGCCCTCTGAGTCAACGCGCTTTCACAACGAAATTAATACGTTAATTAGCAGCTCGAAATAAGCCGGACTCGATTAGCACTTCGCACATCAAATCTCAAAGGGAATTAAACTATGTTAAAAGCATCTTTAGTCAACATGGACTTTCACTATAAAACATTCAACAATGTTTGTTTTTTTCCTCGAATTGATTTCACTTAAAAAGATGATACTTTGCTAGTTGCCTTGGCTGTCAAATTTCAGCGGGTAATCTCATTCTAAATTAAAATATATACCCATGGTTTGATTACAAGAGAATTTTTCGCCGTTCATCGCATTAACCGCAATAAGAGTGGGCTAAATTTAGAAGCCTGCAACCCTGCCCTGAAAAGATTCTTCAAAGTAATCTTTTCAAACAATTTTCCCTCCCCCACCGGAAGTTTTGAGCTTATCTGAGATGCGTAGATTCCTGCCTTTGTTTTGCCGAGACAATAAGCCTTTTGTTAGGGCTAATTACGGCTTCTGAATCCCCACACAAGAAAGCCTTGATATCCGCTTTAGAATGTCTTACCACAAAAACCAAACTAATATCACACCTATGCATTCAAGTCATTAGAAGTTATTATATCATTGATACACAGACAGCCTTTTGAAGACCTAGCGATAACAATAGATCATGACATTGATTTTTTTTACTATTTAGTTCTAGTATCTCATATCTTTATTTGAAAGCCACGTGCTTTGAAACTACTCCACTTCCAACCAGAACTAATGATTTATAACGCTTAGAGTCCGGCATAATAAAAGTGGACATAATACATAAATTCTGCTAAGGCTAAAAGAGGAGCTCCGGTTAACTGCGTCTCGTTCACTCGCAACAATAAACGACCATAGACTGTGAACTATTCCAAAGAAATTCACAAGTATACTTAACATTAATTTACTGGAACTACCACTGCATTAAGAGCATATTTTGACGTATGTTAAATCAAAGAAAAAATGCGTTAATTTATCAGACCCCTTTCAACAGTTAGTGCTGCAGCATAGAATTTGAAAGGATTGAATAGTTATTTTATTCTTGTTGTTGAATTTGGTATCAAAAGCAGTGAGAAAGAAAGGTCTACGTTTCTTATGAAACAATTGTGTGCAGGCCAATATTTTTAAACCCCATTCAAGATGATGGCCATTTGCACCGGTTCTAGAAGTAATGCCTTTTCAAGTTATCCTAGAGTGTTTAGATGGTTGCATTAGCTGACCTTGACTTAAACGCACAGTCTGTCCAGTCGCTGGCCAGGCACTACTACGATTTTAAATGTTTTTAACTATTTTACGTTTTTAATGCTGTAGTAAATTACTTACAGGTACCTAATGTAAATTCATTTTTATTTTTTACATATTGTATCTTTTTAGAATCTTTTGTGTCTTTTAGAGTATTTATTGTAGTTGTTTCTTTTAGTACTTTTATCCTTATTTTTATTATAGTTCTATATTGGAATTATTTTTACATGACCCACAAGCATTGAGCGTTAAATCCTATCGTGTTTTAATAAAGGATATGATGGTGATGATGATAATAATGATGATGATGGTGATGAAACTAACTTAGTCATTGGTAACAGAGGGCAAATTTCAAGAATTCTCATTTTGTAAACTGAGTCCTGAGAAGATCAAGCAAAATACGAAATAACATTTAAATGGATGCACTTGAGAATTATATGTATAGTGTCACAGTTATAACTTCGATAACTAACAAACTGTTGTTTGAAGTCGTCAACGGTTTGAAAAAATATCTGTAACCAGCCATTTTTGTGATTTTCCATTAGAAAACGATCGCTACTTACGTATTAAAGTTTCAGACTCTTAAAGGTTCGACCGCATGCAAGTAAGAAATCAGGTAAAGTGGTTTTCAATCAAGCCAATTGGTACAATGTTCACCTAGACTAACCACTCTTCCAAAGAAATAACCTTACACTGCCATATTGAAATAAGAGCAAAAACAAACCGTAACCGTGTCATTAGCAAAACTTAAACACTACATTTAGTTTTGAATCTCCGTTCTGACCCAGGGCAAAAGACTGCAATCGTCAACTTCTTCGATCTGTTAGCCTGTTAATTAGAACAACCACGAAGCATCGTTCGGCTGGAAGGCGCCTAAACGTATTTAACTACGCTAGGAGGCAACGTGGCCGAGCGGTCTAAGCGCTGCACTTGCAATCAGGATGTTCCGAGTTCAAGTGCCGCTCTTACCGCTAGCTGGATTTGTTCTCGGAAGTCCCGAATTCAAATCCTCGGCCATGCTGCCTTGTAAATAACCAACTGGTTTGCCTCCATCAATGATTTTAACCCCATTCTTTATTATTGAGAGTATTTGTTTCAGTTATTTGCTCGGCCCAACTAACCTTTCATGCTGAATTTAGTTTTGGACAAACTTTGTCCAAAACTAAATTGAGCAAGCCTCGAGAAAAAGGCATTTAAGATGGCCTATTTGTGACCTCGGTTGTATCTTGAGGTCTCCTCACCAAAAACAATCAATAGATATAGATTTATTGTATATATTGTTATTTTGAAAAAGGCAAATGAATAGTAACAATGGTGATGATGATAATGAGAAAGACGTTCTTAAGTCAACGACACAGGCGGCTCGGAAGAAAAAATCCGATTGCTCCCAATACAGGAGTCAAACCTATGACCTTCGGGTAACTAGTCAAGATGCTCTACCACTGGCCAACAGAAAACTTGCGGTTCATGTGACAAACATCCTACGAAACCGCCACCAACAAGTCGACTCGTCACCAACGAATAACCAGGGGCATCTTACGTCAATTTTCGGAAAATATCTGTTCGGAAGACGATTTGAGATCTAGAATTTTCGGAACATTTTTTGTAAACTTTCTTGCTTGCCTGCCTCTCCTAGGATTTTCGAACATCTAAAAATTGGTATAATTGCCCATTTTTAACGGATTTTTACCCTAAAAAAACTCACCTAGAATTTTCGGGAGCCTTTTTTCTGGCTGAAATTTTCGAAAAGGTAAGTTTCGATCCCTATAATTTTCAGATCTCTAGTTTTTCAGCCAGGAAATCCGAACTGATGAAAATTTTTAGGGGATAAAAATATGCCTATATCTACCGTTTTAATACTAAAATACGTTTAACCATGCTATGTTTAAGTGGTTTTGAACTATATTCTCGTTGGGTGCCCCTGAATAACATAATACATATATAGGTTCGGTGAATGTAAACTTTGGCATTTGAGAGATTAAAAAACTGGCTGGTCATTTCTTTGAAATAGAAAAATATAGTAACGGTTAAGAAATTTCCGTTCATGACTGAATCAAAGTTCAAAACAATGGCTGGTGGCGAAATGGTTCACTTTGGTGGCGAGGTGACCAGTTACAATGCATACTGCTTGGAACAGATTGTCGATATGTACCACCATCACCTAGCCTTAAAAAAAGTCTCTGAGGCACAATGGAAAATGGAGAAAGAACAAGAGGTGCAGAAAAACTGATGGTAGACACTATCTCGGAATTCTCTAATAGCAGCGGAGGAAAGTGAAATATGGATAAGTCTAAGAGAGGATTTCGGTGATGAAACATAAACCACTGAGTGGTAAACAGTACCACGGTGGTTATTTATTGCAAAGGAGATGTGAACCGAGATGACTGTAAAAAACCTCCCAAGAAGGACCCACGAACAGGCAGAGATTGACAGCAATGGATGTTTTGTGCATCACAAGGAAGAGAGATGACATCAGCAGGTGTTGATACGCCGTGCTTCCAGTCAGTGAAACACACAAGTTTTAGCTAACAGACTTGACCTCACAGGTATTTCAGTACAAAACCAAGAGAAACAACCATGGCGGGTCCTACGCTGTACACACATGTGTATTACAATCGTTCCCATGCTCCTCGTGGTTTCACTAATCTCAAGGGCTCATAACATTATCAACAGTAAGAGTATGCTGAACAGAGGCACATGGAGAGAAGTAGTAAAGTTTACTGATATCACAGTTGATCAAGGAAATGCAACATCATAACTAACTAATGCTGTGTCAAGTTACTGACTTGGGGATTCACTGTCGGTACACAATATGGATCTGGCTAGGTCTGCAATAGGTGCATAATAAATTAACAACGTGAATTGTTTATATCTGACCATGAGATCTCTCCATCTCCCAAGACGGGAGGATCCCTTTATTTCCCTTCTCCTCTGTCACAAAAATGTGCGCACATCAAAGTTTGTACCTATAAATTGCCACTATCCAAATACCTGGTCACAGACCCTCTATTTATTTTCTCAAAGTCCGTCGAGCCTGGGTGATATAATATAAAACTGCATGGGATTTATTGACCACATTCATTCATTCATAGTTTATTTGGTAAAGCAGGTTAAGTTAAAAGGCAGCTAAATCTGATGTGGACTAGCACAAGGGGGTAGTAGTGGGGGAAGACGACATCAGTAGCTTTAACCACATAAACTATCTTGAGTGCCTAGTACTAAATAAAATATGAGCATGAGATCTTGTCTGTATGGGCGTTTACAATGTCAAGCCAAACATGAGCAATAATATTGTAAGGCCCATCCTTAAATTTAATTTTTCTTGGCAAATGTTGCTTGCCTGTCAGACACCTAGTAATTAATACATATTAGCCAATAGGTTCCTCCAACAACCCCGGGCTATCGGACAGCACTTTTGTTGCACTCTGATGCATATGTATAGTGTGAAATATCAACTGCTTACTGCTAGTATTCTTAATCTTGCCTGAAGACTAGTAGTAAGGAGTCAAAATGTCATGAACTACCGGTACATCCTAAAAAACTGGATTGTAAAAAAAAGATTGTGTGGGTATTGTTCCAACTACAGTACCTGGAAGAATAACCGTGACTTATATTTTTTTGGAATTGTTTCGCCTCTCTTTTTTTTTTCTTTCCAGTTTTGGTGAGTATATGAGACTATTTGCCAACCACCTCTTTGGGAACCAAAACAACAGACGGACGCTCAAGGGGTTGCCCAGCAACAACATTCATAGACCAACTGTAGATAGTGACACCGGTCCTTATGAGGCAGGATGTTGCATCTGTCATGACCAACAGACAGGAATGGGACAGACTTATCAAATCTGTGTGGGTGCACCCAAATAGATATATAGATATGGGCTTTGATTTTACTTGCACCCACAAGCTGAGTAACAAAGTCCCCCAAAGGGAACACAGAGCACTGTACATGTAAATTATTTCTAATAAGTCCCCTTGTGGAGTGCATAATAAGATATTTAAAATATTTTTATTTGTATTAAGTCTCTCAAACTGAAATCACTTACCAGTTAAATTAGATACAGATTATTCCATAAGGTTGAGGATGTTCCCTTCTTGTATGATCCATCACACCATCCTTTTAATCTGACAATAATAATGCAATAAATGTTTTCCTTTAAAATATCTGTCTATTTCTGAACCTCTTAAATCTCATGACTAATTCTTCATAACCAGCTCGCACTAACCAAGATGTTTGCTGTTAAAAATTAGCAGTCACAAAAAGAAGCCCTGGGATGTTTTAGCTGTCTTTACAATGCAGAGCTGGAGAAAATGGCAGAACTTTTTTACACATTATAAGAAGATGAAATAGTTGAACTACTCCCTTTTGCCTTGTTGGATAATACCCTTCTCAATCTACATAATACTTCATATTATAATCAGCCTTCTCCAACTTATATTAGTCAAATCCAACTAGTGGTCTATTATCAATGCTGCATTCTGATTGGTTGAGCTTCTACTAGGCTATATGTTATAGCCCACAAGTAGCAAAAAGCGCTGGCTTTGAAAACCAAAACAATGGCAGCTGAATCGCGTTTTGCTACCTACATTCGTTCTGTTCAACTAGTTGGATTTTACTAAAACAATTATTCCTCTCGCCCTCACGGCCTCTGAGTCAATAGCCCATTTGAGCTCGAGCAATAATTGTTAAACAGACAGTTTATCTCTGTGCTATCATTTATCAATTAAGACATGTTTTTCCTTTTAGTTAGCTTTCCTTTCTTCCTTTCCCTTCTTCAACCCAGCCCCTAATTTAAAGCAGCTGTTTTGGATTTTTGCCAGTTATTATAAACAAAAAGTGGTGAGGATGCACTCAAGAATTTGCCCTCAGGCCCAGGGGGGGCACTTGGGTATTTTTTGGGTGGGTATGTGCCGCCCGCGACTCCAAATTGGCACCCCGTTCTAGAAAAAATTTCCCCTAAAATTGATACCCCATTCTAAAAATGGGCCAATTTTTTATACCCCGTTCTAGTATTCACCCTAAAACTGATACCCCGTTCTAGAAATAGGCCAATTTTTTATACTCCGTTCTAGGGTGCAACAAGAATACAACAGTTTGCTTGTTAACGCATTGAACCGTATTTTTAACAGCAATCTGTCCTTGAATACTTTCAAATGGCTGCTTACAAAAGTGGAGCTTTCGTGCGTTCGAAATTTTATACCCCGTTCTAGAAAACGCCTCTGAAATAGATACCCCGTTCTAAATCAGGAGCTTCAAAATCACGACCCCTTTGGGCGGCACATACCCGTATAGGTAATGTATGGGAGTACCCCCCCCGGGCCCTCAGGTCAGGTTAACAGTGAGAAAAGTCAGATCAGATTGGTTTGATCAATAAAAAAAATTGCATACAAGCAGTCGAACATCTTCAATTATTATTTATTTGATAGGACAAAATTTCACATTTAAGGGTTATAATAACTTGTTGGTCCCTTGGGATTCTGTTACCTATTCAAGTCTCTGATGTATCATACTGAGATTTTTTTTTCTGGAGGATATTAGAAATTTAAAAATGCATTCTCCACTATAAAATAGCATATTGTATAAATAAATTGTATCAATGCATGATGATTTCAGCAACGTTTGACTGTTTCTTAGCATTAACGTTTTCAAAATTTTCTCACACAGAGCAAGCCCCCTATACCTTTGTAACTCTCTTTTACTTTTAAAACCCTACAATTAGACAAACAGATATATATATATATATATATATATCATTTTTTACAGCTTCTGACAGAACTATTTTGCATAAAAATATGATTTCAGTGAGTGGTATATCTTCTTCCTTTACGTCCTAAACAATTTGACATATTCAGTATTATTTAAAGGGCTATAACATCCGTTGAATTTTGCTTAAGAATTAAGAAGTACCTTGAGATTTTGAAAACTTAAAGTACTCGAGAAATTGACGTTCCTCCATTGGAAATCTGGGGAGCATAAAAAGTACAACACAGAAAAATATATCAAATTATAACTCTAGCACGTGACAAGTGACCGATATGATAAACGTGTAAAGATCTTGATTTTAAAAATGAGCAATTTAAACGTTACTTTGTACTCTATTTAAAGGGAATTTTGTTAATGTTTGCGATCCAGGATCGCGGTTTATATGCCATAACTAACCTATGTCGCAACAGAAATTAAATTTAAGTCGTTTGCGCATAAGGCCGTACCTTTTGCAGAGCCATTAAACTGCAGATTACCCAAAGAATCGAACAAAAGTAGAATTTTCTACGCCGACCAACAACAAACTTTCCGTATCTCTCTGTTTTGGAGGTTCAGACTACGCGCCGGTTCGCGCCCAAGTTCGCGCCTGCGAGCAACCTATTCTACCAAATCCCCGGATATGGGGCCCAAACCTGCTCTGTCATTCCTGCAGGCTGAGGGCAAGAAAACCCATTTTCTTCAAGAGGCGTGGTATTTTCTAAATGAAAGAATTTTCTAGAAGATTAGAAAATTTAAAACAAACCTTTTTTCCGGTGGTCGACCCATAAGGAAGTAAGCAGCTCTTAAATCCTGTTCATGCTAGTTCTAAAATGGGTCTCAATTTGCAATTAAAAGAAACAGCAGATCATCGTATTTAAGTTCTTTCCTAGGAGAAAAGCGCTGACAAAGAGGTTGAGAGGGTTTTTTTTTTCCTATTAAAGTAGAGTTCTTGTCCTGTATAGAGTTGGTCAGCATTCCCTTAAACCGTGAGGACGAGCTAGGAAAATCCTAGATGGTGAATTAACCTAGCGCCATACTAATAATAATAATAATAATAATAATAATAATAATAATACACTTTATTTAAAGAGGGTAGCACGGAATAGTTACAGAAACTAGTAAACTTGTGACTCTCTAAAAGCTAAAAGCCCCCATAAGTTATCTGTGTTCAATTTACTTGCAACGGGTATACTTGGCCCTAACGCTTAGATTTTCCTAGTAGTAGAATCTTCCTAGCTGATGAAAGGTAGGAAGATCCTAGCACGAGGAAGATCGTAGCACCATATAAAGTGCTTTCGCAAGGAAGATCCTAGCACTAGGGACAAAACAGAAGAAAATGGTGGATTGCTTCGTTCAGTGAGTAATCACAGCAATGAAGGTCAACAATTTCGATTGGCGTAAAGAACTACCAGCTACTGCTGAAAGGTAGTTATTGACGCTAGTGAAGAGAGCAGAAGGGCCCAAATTGCATGTTTGTTATTATCCACTCCGCCATCTTTAATTCCCTCTCTACTTTGGTAAATAGCCTTAGAGAAAGTCACATTTATAGCTAGCAAATGATATTAGAATTAAAGCGGGCACTAATGGAGTGAAGAACAAAATTCGTTTGCTTAAGTTTGACTGAAATTAGAATTTACAGTAACTGATGCCTGTTGCTTTTGTTGCTCCTGAGTCGATTCTTAGTTCTTAGCTTTTACAGATTTCATATGATGAATTATTCTAGATTTTTAGTTTTTAATTTTTAGAATATACTAGGGCCGTTGATTACCTGGAAACTAGCTGATCAAGCTAAGCGTAAACTCCATGAAACGTTAAATAAAGTATAACTGATCGTATCCCGGCCAACGCCCTAAGAGTCCTTATTTGTTCCATTGTACTCTCTTACTTACGGGTAAGTTAACAGAAGGTCATCCTTTGGTGTCACCAATTAGATAAAATCCCTTTGGTGATACATTCTCAAAAAAACTGTTTCTGTTTCTATGTTTTTATCCGTTATTCCCTTAGAGAAAGCAAAGCAATCAAGAATTGCGAACACTTATTGATACACCGGGCGCCCACACAATCTATTCGTGTGACCGTTTCTAATTTATGGTTAATTCTATGTACTAAAATTATCGTTTCCTTCATGATTTTTAGCGGTATATCTCTAATTATGTGCATGTGTTTCGCTCTCATACTAGCCTAGAGGAAAATCAGAGAAAAGGACATTTTTGTGAATACATGTATACGCTTCGGCCACTTTTGGAAGCATGAAAAATAAAAGGTGTAGGCATTTTCAAAGAAACAAACTGCTCTTATTTACTGTAAAAAAAATACGTTGCTGGGTGATCTGTAATCTATTTTGATGAGTTGTCTGCAGTAAACATAGCGTTTCCATGGAAAAAAATTTGTTATAAAATGGCATCTCTACGGAAACAAGACTGTTTGAACAAACACTATGAATAAATAATGGTGTTTCTACGGGAACAAAACCATTTATCGCAACACATAACACATTGATAAAAAAACTACCGGTTAATCTCGTTAATTGCTCTATTTTCACGTCAATTACTGATCAGCCGCCAATTGTAATCTCTTATTTCCTGGAATTTCAAAATAACACCTTCTAATAAATTCACTCCGTAATAAAGTAAATATTTTTTCCTCGTCAACTTTAACGTATTTTCAATGAGCGTAACCTCTTTTCCGCATTTCAAATGGGCACTTGCAAATACGTTTCTTTATTTGTCTGGAATTGGCACTATGTTATTTTATTTAGCACCTTTGGTAGTATTAGTATAGTAGAGTGATAAAAAAGCTGTCGTACGCGTTGATACATAAATAATTCAATTATACGGATACTCTGTTTATATCTCTTTAATTAGCCTCTAATTATATAGATCAAGTGATAATAAACCTCATTAGGCTAGTTTTATGTTTATAAAGTTTCTACAAAACTGTTTTGATCATTCTGCCTATGCCCAACCTATCAGTATAGCTGGAATTATAACTAAGAAGAAAAACCCCCTTCACAGAAATGAATTCCCAGTTGGTTGCTCAGCAAGAGGGCAAGAAATTTCTGAGATTCCGTTTCCTTTCCAAACCAAATAGCTGGAAATCAAGCGGTGGCGAGAGCAGCAAATATCAATCCTTCAACAGCAAGCTCTCTGAATCGCTCCTTGGAATTGCCAATATGTCCCTGAAGGTTGCTTAGGTTACAACTCCCCATGCGGAAGTCAACGATCCTTCTATCGAAGTTCACGATTCTTTGCCGAAGTTTGAAGAACTTAAGTATCACCCAAAGCTAGAGGAAACTTGCTCGAAGATCACTACGCCTTTTCCGGACCCGAAATTTGACGATTTACTCCCAGAAGACTGCCACAACCTTTCCCCAAGGATGGAGCGAAAACTGAGCGAATTGAAGTTTGGAGGACAAGACAGGGTGGAAGAATGCTTTGCGGAAATTTTCGTCTTTCCATCCCCGGAGGTTTTTACAATTCCATTTGAAGAAGAAGAATTCGGAAAGGCAAGTGAATCTCAAAATGAAGTCTCACCGAGTTTCACAAGATCTAATTTCCTGTTGAAATATGGGGGGAAATTAACCGAGGCAGGGAAAAGCTTAAACGATTCGGAGATGTATTTGTTGTATAAAGATATTTTCAAACCACTTGATTCTTCACTATTTTACTAAATATCTATTTTTACTCCACCGAAATAATACATAAATAACACAAACAAAATTTAAGATATTCGATCACAGAAAATTTAATCATGTTCTAGGAAAACTAGCAAAGATATAGTCTATCAATCAGATGATACAGTTATTTCATCTCGAGTATGGATTGTATACACTTTTCTTTGACAAAGAAAAGAAAGAAACTTACTCATTTTATTCTAATGTTTTTGTATTATATTTTCTCACACTTGCGCTAGCGGACAATAAATCAGTTTCTCGTTGTTTTCATTTTATAGAGGGTCTGTGAACAGAGTAACAGTCTCTTGCTTTAGGCAACTCAGTGGCAACTTGCTGCTCTTTTACTGCGCTCATGAAAAGAAAGGAAAAATTTAATTTCAAGAGTCAGATATCAAATTGACCAAATAAGAGTTTCTTATAGAAAAAAACTAAGTTAACCTCTGGGTGTAACATCCCTGAACGAGAGACCCCTTGATTTTAATTCGTTCGTGATACTTGAGGGCAAAAAGTGGAGGTGGAGGAGAAAAAGAATTACTGAATCGAAGGGAGGACATGAAAAAGCGCCTCCCACGCAGGTTATATAATAACTTGTTGCCATTTTGATCTTGGTGGCAACAAATGACTGCTGTCAAGAACCTCTCTTCAAAACCTCTAACGTAGTCTGTGCACAGACGTTGTTTTCTTTTTCTTTTCGAAAATTGACGAGCACGCGAGAGCGAGTGCGAAGCACGTGAACGAGGGCGGAGCGCGAGAAAGTTTTCTTATTTCCCAACCCCACCATTTTGTGATTGACTTTAACAAATTTTCCGCGGTTTTTATTTCCATACGCTCACTCGACGATCCCTAAAAGAGAAAACATAGGGTCTGAGAATAGGCTACCTCTAACGACATTCGTTTCTCCTGACACGTAGCTCTATTTGACCGTGCTTCGGTCATTGTCATTAATTACGAGGAAGATTGAAACAATGTATTAAAAATGTGTAAAAAGTATGATTTTTTTAAAAAAGGCAGCGTTAAAACAAAAAGAGCACGCTGAAACAACTTAATTAAAAACCTTTACACAAATTGAGTCAGCCGACTGTATTTTGACCCCCCCGGGAGGCCAATTCCTTATCTGGCCTAGGCGGGTATGTGCCGCTGAACAGGGTATGGCTTTCACACTCTTGAGTCTTAAACAGGGTATATGATTTCACCATTTGGCGTCTTTTAGCGCGCCAATACAACTGTCGTTCCTTTCCGTCACTAGCGGCGAGGAGCAATTAAGAGAACTGCTGTATTCGCAGGGTAGGTGTCTTTAACACGGTGGGTTTTTAGACCCGGAAGCCTTTAAAAGATTATGAAGGCTGTAGATGGGCGGTCTGAATATTTGTCACCGACAATGTGTTTCCTTGTCTTAAACAGGGTGGCCAAATGAACAATTTTTGTGTTAAAGAGGATCAGGTTTTGAAGACTTCTGCGGCACACCTCTACCCAAACTTCCCTTCAGTGCTCCCTCCGGGACATTCAGACAACCCAGGAGTAACACTTGGTCCCATTTCATGTATAAAATACATGTAATTTTCATAAAAGAGAGGCAGTCAAAATTGTTTGCGCATTTCTTAAAAACAGTATAAATCTTTAATTTGAATTTTCATTTTCCACACTCGGTATTTTCTGCACCCTTCAGTTTCCACACTGGGCGTTTTCTATACTCTGCAGTTGACATTTTCCACTCAGTTAACCCAACAACTAGCTGACCCGACTATAGCCCGAGGGTGGTTTTCCACTGTCGCGGAATTTGTACGTGCGCATGCACGTAAAATTTACTAGCGTAATAAAATAGAGGCAATGTGTGAGAGACCGTGCGTAAACGTAAATGGAAAGCGAGGTTTAACAGTTGACGCTTACGCGCGACCTTTGATACATCGCCTCTAAGTATTTACGCGCGTAAAACACGCACTGCGACTGCGATGCATTGTGGATGTAGAAATTTCCCGGGTTATATGTTTATATTTCGATAGACATAGTTCTTTTTTGAGACAGTTATATCCACAATTATATAAACTTATACTTATTTAGGCTTTTTCTACGTGCGTAGTATACCTACGTAAAAATTACGCGACAGTGGAAAACCAAGCAGACTTTTCTTAGGGCGTCGTCATGCGTTGAGGGTCGAGACTTAGCGATACTGTCGGATCGTGGGATACCATGAAAACCAGCCAAGATGATGTGATCAAACAGACTAACTTTTCTGTACATGAGGTTAGATTAAGCTTTTTGTGAACTTTAATTTTTCTCATCTTCTACCATAAATATAAATAGTTACGTTACACAGTATCATAAATCAAAGGACACAGTATTTTTATGTTTTCAGAAGCCGGTTATCGGCCCCTGATTACTCTCCAATTATGGCGAGCAAAGCGAACTGCAGGGAACACGCGAGCGAGTGGTGAATCCGCGAGGGGCCCTCGCACTCACGTTCCCTGTCGCGGGCTCTCGCGTAACTTCCGTGCGGAGTGTTTTCTAGTAGGCGGAGTACAGCATTTTAACTTCAGGGTAATTTTAACTATTACTCGTTATTGAATACTAGGAATATTTTTATTGTAAATAGTAATCTTTTGCTAGTGTGGGTTTGTATTTCAGTGTCATGTATTTTTGTTCCCAGTATTTTTTGGAACTTAATCAGTAATTGTTCATTGTTATCTTTTGTTCCTGGAAGGTGAAATTGGGCTGCCTGAGGGCCGACCACGCTGATGTCACAAGTGTTCATAAACTGATGGGACCTGATGCTAGCCTGCCAAGAATCCCCGATATAGATTGTATCGGACTATACTAGGACAGGAGCGGGCTCCTGACTAGGACTATATCGAGTTCTCTATCTAGGACTAGAGTGACATGTCCGGCTGCAACGCCGGCTATAAAATGCATCCCCATATTACTCTTCACAGCAAATCAAACATTTACCTAAACAATTTACATCGTTTATCGATCGAAATGGAACCGGAAACGCGTACACTTGAGACAAAGAAACTGTTAGTCTAAGCTAAACCCTTGCTAATCTGTGCTCAGATTGTGGCACAGAGAGAAGATACATGGTATAACCCCACAAAATGTATTTCCTTTACTGTCATTTGATCGGTGTGTTAAGTGCAGATAAAAGAACCGAATCAAATCGATATTATCCTTGGGAAAAGTCGCAGATCAACATTTGTCATGTTGCTTTGTTTTTCTTAAGTGTTTGAAACAAAATCCATTTGACTAATTTCAATCCATTGTTCTGATTCGACAAACGTGTAAGATCCTATACTTTTTACGCTTGATGCCTTTCAAAACAATTTGCGCTGTTTTGACACTTGACTCGTCAAAGATCCGCCTCTAATAGCGACAAGCCGACTTGTGACATAAGCATTTCCGATACCGTCGATTAGCTATAGCGCGAGCCAATAAGATTGTGCGGTTTTGATTAGTAACAAACTGCCCAGGCATTATCGCACGCTGAGGACCAGAAATAGCTAACGCACAATTACTACGCATTACTGCACTTCATGTTCACAGAAATTTGATGTTCTCGTATGGGACGGTATGGAATCATTCGACAGCGTCACGCCAGGAAAAGTTGAGACCACAAACCTTGCTTTTTCCGCAGATCAAATTGCCTGTGTTTGTGATGCGCTCAGGCAATCAGAAGACATTGAAAGATTGGCTCGATTTCTCTGGTCACTCCCCCCGAACGACCTGTTGAATGGCTCAGAGAGCGTACTAAAAGCCCGAGCTTTCGTGGCGTTCCATCGTGGAAGATTTCGCGAAGTTTACTCGATACTCGAGAGTCATGAATTCGACCCATCATCGCACGAGATGCTGCAGAATATGTGGTACAAGTCTCATTACTGCGAAGCCGAGAAGCTCAGAGGCAGAGAACTTGGAGCTGTGGACAAGTACAGAATCAGACGGAAGTACCCTCTTCCTCGTACTATCTGGGATGGCGAGGAGACAGTGTACTGTTTTAAAGAGAAATCGCGGCAGTTACTGAAGCAATGCTACGAACAAAATCGCTACCCAACCCCACAAGAAAAACGCCTGATCGCCAAACAGACTGGATTGACTTTGAAGCAAGTGAGTAATTGGTTCAAGAATCGTCGACAACGCGATAGAATTCCCTCGAACAAAAGGTAAGATCACACGAGAATATTACGGTAGCTTCTTATGTGTGCGCAAGGAAACACGTATTTTTATTTGTTATTTGCCTTTACTTCCCCTCTCGATTGTTGTCGGATGAAAGTCATTGTTATTCTTTGTGATCATGATGTAGCTTTCATTTGTAAAAAGTAGTGTTATTTCTTTTGTTCCTCGCGTGTACTCTTCTGGCTCGTCGTTCCTCCAAATTTTGAAGCGAATGAGCTGTGACAGCCGACAAAGTAATTTTCTAATCGGCTGTGATTAATTCCATGATAGCTCTATGAAAACTTACACTGGCTAGCCAAATCTTACTAATGGATAAAATTCTTGTTTGAGACGTCCACAAAGGAGGACATAGGTCGCAAACCGCAAAATGACGTTCTTTCCCAGCTCGGATTCGATCTCGCCGTTAACCTTTCTTGTTTGACGATCGAGGATATAAACTGGGATGCTAATATTCATCCTTTGAGTCTATTTGTTCACGTTAATTTGATCAAATATATCTCAATGGCAGTGGACTATTGAGTCCGAACAACTGTCTCAAAATGACCCTTGTCCTGACACAATGAATGCTATTTACGTTTCATTTAAATTTCAAAATTTGTTCTCAAGTTTCACCAATGTAAACTTACACGCCGTATCCATTTTAGCGACGACACGCTCAGGAAAAGAGTGGATTCTAGTATGGGACCGGATTCTCCCCGGCTTCACGGAACAATTTTGGAAGAAAACGCTGATGAAAATGGCGGCGAGTCGGACGATGACGCAATCGCTCCACCGCTGACGAAAACGGAGCAAGAATTATTGAACAATTGCCTCTATCCGTCCGCCAGTCTTAACCCCACAAGCGAAAATCAAGTTCACCTTGTGTGTGTGGAACTGCCGACTACAGTGATGAATGGAGAACTAAGTGAAAATGTTATTGTAGTGAAAAAGGAAGGATTTTAGTGCTGTAGATATCGCTGGACAAATGGTATGTCATCTGTCATCTTCGTCGATTTATAGTTTCGTGCGATTGGCCTTGTATCGTATAGATTTATACCACGGGGCACCCAACGAAGATTAAGGCTGGCCATCAAGTCAAAATCAAAAAACAACAACAACAGCAGCAAAAACAAACGACAGCAGCAGCAATAATAGAAAACGTGACTGGGTATCGAATCCGCCTATCATCCCTATTTTTAGGAGTTGTCTTAGAGTAGCGGGATATTAAGCCAATTACGAAAAGCTAAAATACACTTTTTAAAAGTACTTCTGAAATGGGGTCGTGTCATTTGATCTACGGCCTCAGTTTTTAAAGGGTTTAAAAAGGCTGTGTATAAGCTACTCTTTTGGTTTTGCTGGCTACTTTAGAAGAAGACATGTTGCAAAAAGGAATATCAACACTCAAGTGATGACCGCTTTAATAAGACTTTCTGAAATCATTTTCTTCTCGCGCCTCCGCCGCTAAAACAGCACTACCACGCTAATTCCGCCAGCTACGTAGGCTATTTTCTTTTTAGAAGCTAGTCTCTGTATCCTCCTAAGATTTAAGGCCATTTGATTTTTCGTTGGGTGTCCTGTGGTATGCACCGAAGCTCGAACCTTTCATTTCATCCCCAAGGTCAAGAGAACGTTAAGGAACTAGGAAACAAGTAGTGCCATTTGAACGTACTGCTCAGTGGCGTTCATCTGATTGGTCACACCATAGGATTTTATCCACAGACTCAAAAGTTAGAATCACCTTGTACAGCATATTATACAGTACCACAGGAAAGTACTCCTGAAGATCAACATTGCATTCAACACAGACTCAAGTTTATGAATGAACTTTATAAACTGTTTCTATATACATTGACTTTGGGAAAAAAATGTTACCATTTATTACCTAACTGTTCAAGGTGAAGTTTTTTTTCAAAATCAAGAAAGTGTTCGAGTTGTTGTTTGATATACAGACAGGTGTTTTCAATAGAATTTTACAGATGCTGGGAAATTTTTATTACATGGGTGTAATTTTTTTTATAATCTAGACGCAGTCTATGCCAAAAAAAATGAAAAAATTAAGTCAAAAATAAAAAATGGTCTCTTTTCTACTGCACACAATAATATTTTTTCTTTAGTAGTGAATTTTAGGACAGGGGTTTTTCACGATATAATGCCGTTTTTCATCATAAATCATTCGTCTCTTGTTAATCTTTTTTTATTGAAACCTTACACGATCCTTAATCCAAATATCTGGCAACCTCGTGCCCAGGGCGCTTTTCCCTTGCTTTGGAGGTGGGTCTGGTCTAAAGCCAGGGAAAAGCCCCGTGGGGACGAGGTTGAATATCTGGGTGACTGGAGCTCTCGTGTAGCATCAAATTTTTGTGGGATTGACAGTTAAATTTCCCGAATAGGCGATTCCATCTTCTAGCGGGAACCAAATTTTGTCACCCTTTTTAAGTGTCGCCCGGAGTTATATTAGTTTCCTAGGTCGCGCGTAAACGTAAAAGTTGAACCTCGCTTAACTTTTACGTCTACGCCCGAAAATTTACGTGCGTACGCAAGTAAAAATTACGGGAGAGTGGAAATCCACCCTTATATACAACATTTCCGTGTTTATTCAACCACAAAAGCAATCGAAGTGCAAAGCAAACAATATCAGATCGTTGCGTATTTGCCCTACTTACGAACACAATATTGTCGTTCTTTAGGGTCAGTCGATGTAGCCAAGTTTTACGGAGAAACTTTTCGCGCTAAATTTTTTTTCCGTGGGAAATCAACCCGCCAAAATTTATTGCCATATATTAGAAGTGTTAGTGCAGGCGCGAAAACTCACTCCTCGCGCGTCACGTCTTCTCAAGAGAGATTACCACACGTATGCGCGTTCGCCACGCATATCTAAGAAAATAAGAGACTACACAACTTGACCAATTTCAGTCAATTTGTTTGAGCGCAAATAATGAAATATATTGTGGCACGATGTTCATTAAATTTTGTGTCGTTACTATTTTTCACTCGAGGATAAACTAAATAAAATGAATTCAATTTCTCTGTATTTGCAGTTGCCTTCTCAGTCGTTTGTTTTTATCGTAGCCTGCGTGGCAGGTGTTTGAAGGGGAAGGGAAAGGACGCGCGATGGGCGCACTTTGTTAACCTATTGCCAGTATGCGGGCTACTCTACCAGAATCATGTGGTCGAAAAACGGGCGAGGAGAGACTGAGGAGAAGAGTCCTATTTTTGGGTGCGCTCTCGTAACGGGAGTACAGAGCCAAAAGAGTTTCACCACTTCGTTCCCCAGGTCTCTTTATACTTATTAGTTAGCTTAAGCAACAATGGCGAATTTGTTCTAGAGTTGTATTCTAATGGACTGTATTAAAGGCAGGAAAAGAAAAAGAAAATTGCTGTCTTGTGTTCACGTCCTCATAAAACGTAACATTAGGCATTTTCACGTCGTAAGTCGTGCAACGACGGCAAAGAAAGTTACAAAATAGTAACAAAATAGTAAATAGTAACTAAAGTTTACTAACTTACCACACGAAACATGAAGAACTATGTTAACAACTTCAAAAATTCTATTATTTGCTCTCTTACAAAAAGTTGCTAAAAAGTTTTTTTTTCTTTTTTTTTTTTTTAATTTTTATTTTCAATTGCAAGGTACTTACTTACAATACCTACTTACAAACAATGTATGATACTTACGCTACTAACAGAACTATACTCTACTTACAAAAAAAAAAACTTATTTACAATGTGAGATACTTACGCTACTAATAATACTATACTCTACTTACAATACAAAACTTGCAATACTTACTTACAATAAGATACTTACACTACTAACAGTGCTATACTCCACGCTTTACATATATAAAACAGCTACTTGCACTACTTACATTACGGATTACATACGCTACAAAAAAACAGAAAAAAAGAAAAGGGGGGGGGGGAGGGGCGGGGAAGTTGCTAAAAAGTTGCCAAAAGATTAAAAAAGAAAAATAAAGTTTCGCCTTCCAATGCAAGATAACATGGACTGAAAGCTTAACACTAGCCTGTGTACAGCCTTCTCCTTCCCTCAAACAAAATGAGGGGAGAGTTGTAAACGACCTAAGAAATTCCATCTGAATTAAAAAATAGTTATTTACAATTGCACGGCGAAGACGATTCCAACAGCAAATAAAGTCTTTGTTCCATAACTAGCTGTGGCAAATTTATCACAGCATGGCGTCCACAAGCATTGTGTAGCTGCGTCGATACCGTCCTCGAGGACCGCGCCAATATATACTTGGGACACGATTTTGTATTTCTCGTGTGTCTCGCGGGATTCTTCCTCGACACGAACTTTAATGAGCTCACTCAGTAAAGGGCCAAGCCGTCCGAAAAGATTGTGGTTATATTCGGAAAACTGCGCCAAATAAGATGTCAAGACGTCTAAAATTATAGTTCGGAGTTGCTCATCTTGTACACGCGGGGCGCGAAGGTCGGCGATGGTGCCCGCGCGACGTCTTCCGGGCGAGTTCGTTTTTGCAGATTTGACCGACGAGTCTCTTTCGGGAATTGTCGCCAATGTTAAAGAATTCCTGCAACCGTTTACTCTGCCAACTTCTGTCAAAGGAACGGGTGGCCATGTCTGTGTTCGTTTCCTTCCGAACAATCGATCGAGGTGAGATAGACTACGTTTAACTTTCGCTGAATTCATATCCAGTTGAATTGTTTATAAACCAGGCATATGTTAATGTTTTTTCCAAGTGTTCTCCTGGTTGCTCACAATGTAACGGAAGAGGGAGCGTGAAAAAAGCTATCCATGCTCATTGTTAGAGGCTTGAAAATCGTTTAGCACTTCGATGTCCCCCAGCAAGACATCACTTCTGTTGCGACACACGCTAAATCCGGTCCAAGTAACTCCGAGCCCTGAATACAAAACAGCAAAGCAAGGCGAAGCGCGCGGAATCAACAATTTATATATCCCCCGCTATGAGATGAAAACACGACAAGGCGCGATACTTCGGTGTCAAGGGTCAAGACCATAAACTAACGTACTTAACGTATTGAAATACAGCCAAAAGGCGGTAATTTCTAGGAATTTTCGCCGCAAAGGAACTGAATTCGCTGGCAGAAATTTTCCGTGCTTCCGGTATATGTGGCTTCTGCAGACAGGGTTTCCTTGAAAGACCAAACGGAAATGATTTTCGCAGTTTGTCCATGCACGACAACAAGCCTAGTCAGCAGGAATTTCTAATAATTGCTGAAACAATTGTATCCACCAAGAATTCGAAAGAATCGTGTGCGCCAAAAAACTGTTTTACAAGAGGGGTTGTGATAGCGTCAAATGTAACAAAGACTCTACTGGAGATGAGTCAAATTAACTTGTCTGCATTTCAACACAAGCCAGAGATACTAAACATAGATATCAGAGGCTGAAAGTGATGTGTCTGATATTCGATTGTTATCGCTGTCTTGGAATTTTCTTTCTTGACCTTTCCTGATCATATGTGAATGTTTCTACCCTGATAATTATGCCTGCCACCCAGTGACTTAATCCCCTTTTTGCCGTTTTGCAAGTTATAAATTCTTTCTGTAGGTCGCAAAATTTAAGAAAAAGCGGTAACCTTTATCGAGGTTGATAAATTAAGGCCGGTATTTATGACAACAGCACTTTCAACAGCTCCGACGAAGATCTTTCAGTTTCACAGCTCCATTTTTCCGTGTTACAAAGAGCTTCGTCGAAGGCCGTTTTTTTCTTCTTTACCTTCCTCTTCAGCGAAACAAAATCAAGTTTCAATTGGCCTTCTGTCTTACCAGCTGAGGCATCTGTGTTTATGAGTAGTCTGAATACAAAGTAGACGAAGAAAAGGCGACAGCGAGCGTCTTCAGTCAGCACTATTAAAAACAGCCGTGTTATAGATCGCTACCGAAATGTCATGTAGCTTTGTCACTTCATGGTCAACTTACATTCAGTTCCGCATTCTGTGTGGTCGTGATATCTATGAAAAACACTTACAGCGCCTTTAGAAACAGACGAAACGAAAGGATCGTGGATCGTGGAAGACTCTTGTGTATCTGCTATAATGTCACCACCAATGTCAGGTTGATATGGGATTTATCAATAATTAATCGTTCTTTCGAGACAGGTGCTCAGACAGAGTGATCCCATTGGCGGTTCTCCATTCAATTAACACGGATATTATGGTTAATTCGATTAATGTTTTGATAAATTCATGTTGTTTGCCGAAAAATTTGTTCAGCTGGATATTATTTTAGATAAAACACTTCAGGACATCTTCGTACGAGAAAACCCGTGTTTGTGTTTCTCATGTAAGCGAGCGCTTATATGAAATTTGGTCCAAAACGAGTGGGTGGGGCCCATTCAGCTCCCGAGGAGGGCACTTGATCTAGGTGAGAGGATTGGCGGTACATTCATTAATTGTTTTCCTTCAACAAACTTAAAATAAAAAGGCAGGATTACAAGAGCTAGGAGCCTATAATTTAGGCTGCTAGTAGGCTTCCCATAATCCAGAGCGAACAACTCCCATATTTGGGCTATGGCATGGCGTTTTCAAAGCCCGGTTTATTTTTAGATACATTTTAGAGCAGTTTTTCCCGGGAAAAAGGAACCTCCACTCCGTCTGAACGTATTCGAAGTATAAGATAACAGATAAATGTCACAAAAACATCAAAAATACCATTTTCAGTGACTGGTTTCCGGAAATTACAAGTTATTCTAAATTGGCGCCAAAATTCTCCTTAAAATAAACTGCTTCAGGGGCGGATCCAGGATTTTTTTTAGGAGGGGGTGCACTCGTCTTTTGCTCTACTTCAACACCAATAAACCACATAGGTTTTTTTTTTGCAGAATACCAGTTGTATTAGAAAACCGCAGGTCATCTCAGGGGGGGGGGGGGGGAGGGGCGCACCCCCTGCACCCTCCCCCTAGATCCGCCCCTGTGCTTATCAACAACTTCGTAACACGAGTACACAGAAGTTGCTCCCTCGGAGTTATGGACTCCTGCAAGAATGTATGAAGAAAGAACATGGAGATGTAGAAGAAACTGTTCTCCTGTTGTCAAAACACAATAACTACAACTTTATTAGCAGTCACATTAACATAGATGGTATTATTTTAAAATAACTAAGTTAAATGAACCAAGGAATTAAACAAAAGAAAAGAAAGCCTGAAAGACAAAAAAATTCAGGCTTGTACGGGATTTGAACGGGTTCGAATCCCGTACAAGCCTGCATTTTTTTCTCAGGCTCTCTTTTCGCAACTGCAAAAGTTGCGTTTATAACTGTGATGATCTTCTTTCATATAAAGTATGGTATTCTTCGCTACCATGCGGCTCTTATCATTTGAGGAGGGAGTTTTCTCGAATAAGCCATTTCTACAATTTCTTTTACAATTGAATATAGTTTTAGCCGGGATCGTTGTAAAACAGGGAAGAAGATTGTACCAGCAGTGAGCTGTAGCCTCCCTTAAAATCTGTTCCTTAGTTCAGTAATCTGTTGTTTTCCAGCTAAATTGCGAAAATGTCATTTACTTGATGTAGCCTTCTTAACAAATAAATCAAGGGTACAAGTTTCCCGTGTGAGATCAGTTATTTCGTTTAGTTGCTCTCTGAAAAATTTTTGACCCGTTCCCGGAACGAGGTGGCTTAAATTTGCGAATCAGCATTTTGGGAAACGCTCTCTCGATCTTCCATGTAAACACAAAAGGCTCTCTCCACAGCAGCAACTCCAAAAAACGATTGCAAAACTTTCACTACCACCAGCTTAGCAGAGCTGGCAAAATCCACGTAATTCTCCCAAACGAACTCGACCATCCTCGAAAGTTCAAAGTCCACAGCAACCACTTCTTCGTGCTCGAACTTGTCCTTTGGGCCTGTGGTGAACCTAGAGCCAAGCTGCTCGAACGTCAGTTGGCGTTCGGGCGAGACTCGGGGATCCGACAGGTCCACGTAGCCACAGCAACCCCACTCGTGCGTGTCGAACTTAAGGTATACGGTTGTGAGGCAAAGAGCCTCGATATCGCTTCCTTTCAACTCGACACGAAGTTCTTCCTCCAGTCCTCGCGCGGCTGTCTGGATCAGGTCCACGTAAGCTTGGCCATCTTTGTAGACATAGTCCTTTACTGAAGCGCTCTCCACGGCTCCACAAGTGAATTTGCCGGGAGTTGCCATTCCCTCTACAACCAAAAAAAACTGAATTCGTCTTGCTCTTCCTAAGATCTCCACAAATTATGGCAATAATTTTCTGTTCGCTTTACTGGAAATAGATTATGGTAGTCGTTGCCGCAAGAAATAAAAACACTATTATCTAGAGGACAATTTAAAAAGAAATTAAGACTATCACAATTGTCAAACTATCTTTGATCTACCTCTCTTAGTGTATAGCTTGTTTCAAACACACTTCTTAAGTTATTGTTAAGTCATTGCCTTTACCTTGAATTGCTACGCTTTTTGATTGGCTGAAAATCTCGCGCCACTTTCTCAACAAATTAAAAGGAAGTCAAAAGCCTCATGACTTGCTCCCATGCTTTTTCCCGCGCTTTTTTGCACCAGGTTCACCTGACTGATCTGAGATCTGATTGGTTCATTTTATTGTAAGCACGTATTATAACTGATCAGCAGTTGCTATAGAAACGGTAACAGACTCGAAAGAGTTCGCAACAGAAATAAGGCATTCGTCTAGGTAACCGGTCATTTCGCCCCTGGTTACTTAGCCCCCTATTTTCGAGTCATTTATTACGCTTCAAAATGAAATAGCCCCCTTTTCTAGAACGAGGAATATTATATTTGAAGCGTGCTTGTTTTGCTTTCTGGCTTATAGAACGAGGAATAAGTAACCGGGGCGAAATGACCGGTAACCTTTGTCGAATGCCTCCCTTGAAATTTCGACCTAGTTCCGAGGGTGGTTTTCCCTACAACTCCCTGTGAATAGAAAAGGGCCCTGGGGACAGCGCAAAACAGTTTCAGGCAAGTGAGGACATAACGTTGAGCGCCGAAAATTAGAGAGATTGTCTCGCGCCATGTTAAACCACTAGTCTGTCCTCTAAAATAACTTACCTCGATTAGATCTTCTTGCAAATATAAATTTCTGCGGTTTGTCCGCCGTAAGCACTGCCACATGGAGCCCAAATGAGGTGCTAAAAACAGGATGTACTGTATTCTTACACACGACAAGCTCTCTTTTTTTAGGCTCCTCAAGTTTCCTCCAGATCTCTCTTATGGCCCTGTGATGACAGTATGTTGTCTCGCCAAATGAAAGCTGGATTTCCTGTCGCTCCTCCTTGTCCTCTCGGGAAGTGATCAAAGATTTAAGCGCAATGGCGGGAAGGTCTTCTATCGTCTTATCGATGGCCGCCTAGACATGCAAAAAAAAAAAAAACACTCAATGGTCTTACGACGCCAGGGTCTATGTCAATGGTTTATTGCAGTGACACCTTGCAGCAAGCAAGCTGTCTTGGTTTAGGAGTGGGTGACCGAGAGAGCCTGCGAGCAGACTACTGAATTTAATTTAGAACGGAAAAATGTTTAAAGAATGGGAAAAAAAACCCACCTGATCATTAGAAAACGGCGTAAAAAAACTTATGACTAGTTTTTTCGTTTTTGTGGGGGAGATAATCCTCAGATTTACCTTCAATTTTAGATTTAAGCCCCTTTCCCCACTTCCGAGCCGAAAGTGAAAACTTTTCAACGAACCAGACACATTTAAAAGAACAACTCTATCTGGAAATTAAGGTGTCGCTATTCTGCTGTGGCTGGGAAAGCTTCGTGCAGAGTTTTGTTTTCTTACGTTACTGTAGATCTGTCTTTAACTTCCCCAAAATGTGTCTCCCTCGCGCGCCCCGATCTTTCTTACGCCCATTACCTCTAAGCGCCTGCTACGCATGCTACCAGGGCTTTTCCCTTAGAAAAGGTTTCTTTGTGAAAAACTCTGTGGACAGGGTGGCTTCCTCGAGTGCACTGCTTACGTTCCTGTACCACAGGGGTTGGAGAGAGGGGAAGGAAAAACTGGCACGCGCGTTCTCGCGCGTGCCAGTTTGTTCCTTTCCCACTTCCCGTTAAAACGCCTAAGATACATGCTACAGCCACGTAGGCTGTCCTGGTATGGAGTGTATGTATATTTTCTTTACCTGTCTAAAGTGAGCATAATACTTCCGGTATTTTGGCTCCTCTGGCCATTCTTTGGGAACGTCGTTATATTCTTCATTTCCCACTTCCACTTTGCACAAAAGACACTGAGCAGGAAATCCCTGGGGACGCACTCCAGTCTTGAAGAATCCTTCACTGGACTAATTGATTGAAAAGCAGCAAAACTAAGCTCAGGACAAAATTGCAATGAATTAATTATATTGATACAGTTACCATTCCACTTCCTGCGTCAATTATTGAGTCATGTATTAAGGTACTTGTACCTTTTCAGTTTGTGGATAAAATCCTTAAGTATGACCATCCAAATAAAAGCTACTGAGCAGCAATTTCCTGTGGTATTGTTTATGCTGCACAGGGTGGTTCTTTTAAGTCTGTGGAAAAAATCCTAAAGTGTGACCATAACAAGGAAAGCAGCACTTTTTTAGTGCTCTTTTTGATGCTGTAAAAAGTGGTTCTAACTTTTGAGTCACTAGACAAAATCCTTGGGCGTGACCATTCATTTTAAACCCCTATTTCAGTATTTGGGTACCTTCACTTCAATAAATGACCCTTTTACCCAGGGGGTAGCCCTGTTAAGTAATGTAGGATAAGCTGGGTAGGAGAATTTGTGTCACTCAACTGTGCCTCAGAATTAAGCCTAATGTTCACCTCATCAACCAAGCTCTCTGCAACAAAAATAGAAGTGTGCTGAAGGAAGCCACATGAGAAGAATTCAGCACTTGTAGCCTCAGCTTGATATGGATTCATATCACCTACGACAAACATAAAATGACATAATTTATGGGTGTAACGAAATACTAGATTATTTTAAAAATTAATCAAAATGATGCTAAATATGGTAGTCAATTAAATAAATCACATAATTTGAATAGCGTATTAAACAGATGACTGTAGATGTGATTCTCACTATTAATGATGAACCTAAGAAGCTGAAAGAGATCCTGAGAAAAAGCTTATTCTTGAAAGTTCACAATTTTTCCAGGGAAATTACCAACACACAATACAACCTGATCAGCTGCTTTATCTCTGGGTTAAGAATGCTGTGCTTGGTCATGGCAAGGATCCTGGACAAGCCTGACTTTTTTCATGTTCTTTTCAATCAATTGGGTTGATGAAAAAAAGTGGTGTCTGGTTGTTTGGCCTATCTGTCAATTTGCTAACAACCCTTTCACTGGTGTTCTAGGCTTATGAAACAAAACGATTGCTATGCAAGTATATAGGGTGTTCATTAGGCATCAGAGATCGGAGAATTCTCCATTGACTACACAGAATTCTCCGGCTAAAAGTCCATAGCCTATGACTATTACTAGAATTCTTAATGAAAACCCTGAGTATATACACTGTACCTCATTGTTGCAGCCATGACAAAAAAGTTGATACACATTTGTATACCTCCTTGTTTCAGCCATTAATCAGGTGATGAAAGTTGGGAAAATGAATTAACACATTAGCAAAACAACTTAGGAAATTAGCAAACAGGACGCTGGCAAAACGACACTGTGGTCAAGATCATTATCCTTAAGTAGCATCACAGTTAACCCTTTAAGCCCCAAGATCCACATGCAAATTCTCCATACTGATCTCCACACATTTTGTTTTAAGAATAGTTGAGAGAATTTGGATTAAGATCAAAGTATTCTCCCTTTGGTAATCAATTAAGTAATTCTCATAACCTTTACTCTTGATGATCTGCTGATGTTGTTAGGAGAAAATAGATGTTGGTCACACTTGGCACCTAAAGGGTTAAATATAAATTAATAAAATGATGGCCTTACCACTAAAGTAATCTAGAACTAATCTAGCAGCTGTAGGACGTGCTTGTGAGTCTTTCTGGCGACAGTCATGAATAACACTCCTCAGTTCGTCAGTTTCGCTCAGTTCCTCAGGAATCTCAACACGATCATGAATAACACTCCTCGGTTCCTCAGTTTCGCTCAGTTCCTCAGGAATCTCAACACGATCAAGAGACTGAATCATATTTTGAATTCCTTCTACACTCACAGAGTTCCGGCCATGCCATGGCATCTTTCCTGTTAAAGTGTAAGCTACCACTTGTCCATAAGAGTAGATGTCAGCACGCAGGAAAAATAACTCATCATCTTGGCTATCTGTGAAATCTTCTGTGGGCTGGTCTTCAAGAGCCTCATTTTCTGGAGGTGAAGTAGTAATTTAGAATAAAATATTAAATCCAACTCCAGCATGGTTATTCTCAGCTGAAAGTATTTTAAATAGAAATATTTTTATTGACTGATTGTTGTAGTACATTTTCCTACAGTTATTTGGTGCTCTATTATTACAATTCAGAGAACCCAAATCACCCAAGGTGATGAAGGGTAATTACCAAATGAGAACACGCCCCTTAGCTGTCCGTATAGTAGCTGCCTCAGCAGATCATCTTCCAGATCACTTAGGCCCTTTCAGCCAGTTTAGAGCTTGTCAACATTTTCCCACCCACTCCACCCCCAGTAGTTTCATTTATTGATCTCAAGTCTGATTTGCTAGTCAATAAACAGTGTTGCCCAAAAATTGTGGCCTGTGTTTGATATCATCAGTAATTTTACAAAACAAAAAATTCAGGAACACCTTTATATAATTTTAATGAAATGTAAATAAGTTCGTTGACAATCTGTGTTTTCATGGACCTTTACCTTCTATAGGTTCTTCATCAAAGTACATGTAATCTTCCCAAACCTCAGGAGCTGTCCAGCGTGCATGGAATAAAGAAAGATCATTTCCAGTTCTTTCTACTGTCCGTGACAAACCAAAGTCTGCCAATTTAACCCTCAAACTCCTGACATCCAGCTAATAATAATGCAATCAAACGAACAAAACTCAAATTATAACTCATTTAACCACATGACTTATAAAATAATATACCACATCCCTGGATTCATTTCCTTCTCTAGCATACACAAATCACACCATGGAGGCATTCATTCATTTAAGAAAATTTGAAAAAAGGATTCATTCATTGTTCCATACCCCTCACTTAATAAATGAGGAGCGCACTTTTTGGCACATTCTTTTGCCATTATTGCAAAACTTACATTGTCAAACTTGATCAGAATGGTAAAGTGTTCCCCGGGGAGGGGGGGGGGAGGGCTCCCATCACTTTTATAGGGGAGTGCCCCCCAGGAAGCATTCGCCACTTTCATCTCTAAGAGCATTGTCTTATCAATAGCAATCAGACATACCCATGGAAAGTCTCAGAATTCAGCGGATCTAATGGACAAATCACACAGTCTTTACTCAAAACGAGAAATAACAACAAAGTCTTAAAAAGAGAGAGACTTACCAGAATATTATCAGGCTTCAAGTCTCTGTGGCTTATGGGTGGATCCAAACCATGCAGGTACATCAAACCGTTAGCCATTCCTCTGCCAATAGTCCACACCTGACTTCTGGGAAGTCCCTGAGATTCAGGAGTTTTGTGATCTTCCACAAATCTGTACAGATTCTTAGGGATGTATTCCATTACTAGGAAAGGACTGCCTTCTTTTAGAGTAAATTTCTCATGTACAATATCACTTTCCAAAATATTCATTCCTCTAAATGCAACAATGTTGTCATGACGAAGGTCCCTGTTGAAAAAAAAGAAAAATACTAATTAGGACAATTAGTTAGAATACATGAAGCTTTATACTAAACAGGGGCAATAATTATTATGTAAAAAATGCATAATTATCATGCTGATGTTCAGGGGTACTTTCAGACGAAATGAGTCATAATTTCAGCTCTATACTGACAACTACACATCTTTCAACTTAGGGTGTATTTCTAATATTTTTCTGTTAGTATTATGGTATTTTCCAACACTTCCGGCCTGCTCTGTGTAGAGTAATGCACTACAGATACCACCATATTAATAATTAACAGAATTTCAATGCCGTGAAATACTTGATAACAGGTTAATTTAATCTTCCCCATGTGATAAAATCCACAAATGGCTGATCGCAAAACCAAAACAATATTTTCCATCTTCTGCAACTGAGAAATTGAGTAACCTCTGAGAATCATGAGTAGAAATACCTTAGGAGATTTCCCTCTGTAAGCAGTGGCTTGGTTTCCTTGAGATTTTTCAGAACCTTGACAGCGACATCATTGCCTTTGAGTTTTGCTTTGTAAACACTTGAGAACCCTCCCTCTCCAAGTCGCTCCCATGATGCTAATTCTTTCTGACTCACTCTCCCTGTAATCCTCAACCCTGATGATGCTGCAATATTTGACCAACATGATTGAGTGGTTATAGGATACTGGACATCCCAGATTTAAGTCCTAAACAGGTGGGAACAGGCATGCCTATATAATTTATGAAAGAGAGTACCCTTCCCTGAAGTTCAAGTCCTATAGGAGTGAAATTCGGAAGTGAAAATGGCAGGAAAGATTTAAAGAGGACATGATCAAAACTCAAAAAAAGAACCTAAGGGCTGGTAGTAAGACCTAGCAACATCCCCTACTCTAGAACTTTCAATTTTTGTGCTGCTCAAAACTTTTGTATAAAAATGACAACGGATGTCTGACATAAGATATCTGACACCAGACGTCTGACTTCAGACAAACAACATCAGTCATCTGACATCAGACATCTGGTATCAGACGTCTGCCATCAGATGTCTGATATCAGACATATGACAACAGACATCTATCATCAGATATTTGATGACATCAGACAAACATCAGACATTAGACATCAGACATATGACATAGGACGTCGTCATCAGACATCAAACATCTGACAACAGACGTGACATCAGACATCAAACGTCTGATATCAGACATATGACATCAGACGTCTGGCATCAGATGTCTAAATGTTATATAAAAATATATATATATATAACAGTAATATAAAAGTTATATAATTGTTATATAACAGTTATATAACAGTATATATAATAGTTATCTAACAATTATATACATACTGTTATGTAACAGTTATATAAACATTATATAACTGTTATATAATATAACAATAAATATAACAGTTATATAACAGTTATAAATGACAGTTATATAACAGTATATAACAGTTATAGAGCTGTTATATAACTGTTATATAACAGTTATATAATGTTATATAACAGATATATAACTGTTATATAACAGTATTTAATAGTTATGTTATAACTGTTAACGTCTGTTAACTGTGATAACAGTTATATGACAGCAGACATCTGCTGTCATAGAACTGTCATGACACGTCTGATGTCTGATTTTACATGTTATGTTACATAACGTCTGATAACAGTTATGTGACATCAGACGTCTGACATCATATAACTGTTATCAGACATTATGTAACATAATATATAAAATCAGACATCAGACATGTGATAACAGTTATATGACAGCAGACATCTGCTGTCATATAACTGCTGTTATAACAGTTATGTGACCGTTATAACAGTTATATGACATCAGACATCTGATGTCAGACGTCTGCTGTCATATATTTAACTGTTATCGGACGTCTGATTTTAGATCTTATGTGATATAACTGTTATTAGACGTCTGATGTTATATCTTATGTTATGTAACTGTTATCAGACGTCTGTTTTTCTCGTTATGTTATATAACTGTTATCAGACGTCTGATGTTATATGTTATGTTATATAACTGTTATCAGATGTCTGAGGTCTAATATCAGATGTCTGATAACAGTTATATGATGTCAGACGTCTGATAACTCATATAACAGACTGTTATCACACGTCTGATGTCTGATTTTATATGTTATGTTATATAACTGTCATCAGATGTCTGATGTCTAATATCAGATGTCTGATAACAGTTACATGATGTCAGACGTCCGATAACAGTTATATGTCAGCAGACTTCTGATATTAGAGAAGTAACATCAGACGTCTGATAACAGTTATAGGACAGCACACGTATGATAACAGTTATATGATGTCAGATGTCTACTGACAGTTATATGACATCAGACGTCTGCTGTCATATAACTGTTATCAGACGTCTCATGTTATATGTTATGTTATATAACTGGTATCAGACGTCTGATGTCTAATATGAGACGTCTGATAACAGTTATACGATTGCAGACGTCTGATAACAGTTATATGACATAACATGTAAACTCAGACATCAGACGTGTGATAACAGTTAGATGACAGCAGACCTCTGCTGTCATATAACTGTTATCAGACGTCTGATGACAGTTATATAACATAACATAAAATCAGACATCAGACGTCTGACATCAGACTTCTGGTGTCATATAACGTCTGATATTGTTTAACAGTTATCAGACGTCTGATATTAGACATCAGAAGTCTGATGACAGTTATATAACAACATATAAAGTCAGACATCAGACGTCTGATAACAGTTATATGACACTAGAGGTCTGATGTCAAACGACATCAGACGTCTGAAAACAATTATATGACAGCAGACGTCTGATATCAGACGTATGACTTTAGACGTCTGATATTAGACATAACACGTCTGATAACACAGTTATATAAGATAACATATAACATCAGACGTCTGATAACAGTTATATGACAGCAGACATCTGACATAAGACGTCTGCTGTCATATAACTGTTATCAGACATCTGATGTCATATCAGAGGTCTGATATTAGACATCAGACGTCTGATAACAGTTATATAACATAACATATAAAATCAGAGATCAGAGGTCTGATAACTGTTATATGACAGTAGACGTCTGATATTAGACATCTGACATCAGACATCTACCGTCAAGTAACTGTTATCAGATGTCTGATGTCAGACATTTGACAACAGACATGTGCTGTCATATAACTGTTATCAGACGTCTGATAACAGTTATATAACATAACAATATAACATCAGACGTCTGATATTAGACATCAGGCAACAAACATCAGACATCTTTTACATGAATTGGAAGCAATGTTCAGCAGGAAAAGTCGTCGAGGATGCATTGCAATACATCAAAATGTATGTAGCCGGAGTTTGAGCCAATACTGCTAAGGGATGCTTTAAAAATGGTTAGAAACAAAGCATTCGATGTCAGAACAAGGTTTTGAGCAATTTATACTGCTTCTTAAACTAAAAAGTACCGTTTAAAGAATAGCACAATAGGCAATTGGTTTTTGTTTTCAGAATTAGCAAACATTGAATTTACTTTTCGTGAAAATTTGAACTGGTGGTTCCTTCTACGTGATAGTAATTAACGTTTGAAATTCCAAAACAACTTCACAGCTGAAGTTTGAGTGACTTTTAGTTATGGACTTCTACTCCAAACATTTTTCTGAAATCTCGCCGGCATATTTATTATATCAATAAAAGGCGATACCACAAAAGTCAGTAACAATATCAGCAAAATTTTTTACTAGACGTGATTTTCTTTGAACGGAAGGGTCCTTTTAAGCGCTAATTTCTCAAGAAATATTTAGCATCAATGAAATCAGAATATTTCATATTTTATTACCGAATGACTCCTCTTGCTCTTTGCAATGGTTTTGCAGCCATCGCGTTAAAACCAAAAAAGTTATGATGGAACATTTCTCACAGCTAAATGCTCCAGTATTAATGACGGAGCCACCTTAAGTTTCTTGTCTAATGTAAGCAACATGACGGTGATGATGGTGGAGAGACCAGGGACCAAATAACCTAACCACCGACCTTCCAACCACTCTTACAGAGTAGACCACCTTGCCTTCACGATTTACCAGGTCAGTTAGTCTTAAAATGTTGAATGTGGATCACTTAATTGTGAATGGCGATGTATAGGTGTTCGATACACGAAATGTTAACTGAGAAATTGCAGAACTGTAATAGTTTCTTTACTTCTCATCGCTATCCCCCTTTTTTCAAAATTCCGACAAAGACAAAGCCCTCATCCCCTCTCCTCTGTAAAGGACAAGGAATTTACCTGACTATCACAAGTTCAATCTCTGGATACCTTTTTAGAACATGATATTTTGCAGCAAAATAATGACTAATAAATGAGTGAAACACTACAGATTGTTGTAATATGAATGTATGATTTACGCGTCATTTAAAGCCACTTAAACCTGATGGGCTGACCCTGGGCTGGGGGAGGGGGGAGCACTTGGGTATTTTTTGGGTGGGTATGTACCACCCGGGACTCCAAATTGGCACCCCGTTTTAGAAAAAATTTCCCCTAAAATTGATACCCTGTTCTAGAAATGCGCCAATTTTTTATACTCCGTTCTAGGGTGCAAAAAGAGTACAACAGTTTGCTTGTTAACGCATTGAACCGTATTTTTAAAAGCAATCTGTCCTTGAATAGTTTCAAATAGCTGCTTACAAAGGTGGAGCTTTCGTGCGTTCGAAATATTATACCCCATTCTAGAAAACACCTCTGAAATGGATACCCCATTCTAAATCAGGAGCTTCAAAATCACGACCCCTTTGGGCGGCACATACCCGTATAGGTAATATGTGGGGGTACCCCCTCCCCCCCCCCCCCGGGGACCCTGGGCTTACACTTTTTTGTTGTTGTTCTAAATAAGGTCTAAATAAGGGTGTGAAAAGTGGCATTTTTTTTTGCCTGAAATAGTGTCAGGATTTGGAGAACCGGGCGGCACACCCTCGCCAAGATTTCCCAGGAGTATCCACCCCCCCCCCCCACCCCCCTCCCGGCATGATCCAACCAGCAGACAGTGTATAAAATCCGTTTCCCGCCAAGTGTCGATTAGTACCTTTTTCCTTGCATGAAGCCTTGATCAAATCTAGGTTCTTGTTGACTTGCTCCAAGATGTATTCAACATTCTTCTTTATTGATAACAGGTCTTTTCCACTGTCAAGAGCGCTGATTGCAGAACAGACTTGTTCCTGGATTTTGTTTATTTCCTTCAACGATAAACTTACAAATTTATCAGCCAAATGAGTCATGATTGTTTAAGATCGATCCCTGTATTTCGTCTACTGCATATTTATAACTGGTACTTCGTTGCCAGTTGCAGGTACTCACCTCATTACTCACTCACCTCCGAAGTCGTAAACCAAGATGGCCGAAGTCTGTAAGGGGATTCCCGGAAAATGCCGTTGAATAGAACAGCGTTTTTCATTGGTTTTCGCAGTGCAGTTGTCTCCATATTAGGCTAAGGGACTTGAACCAATCAAACTTGATGTAAGATATGACGTGGGAAAAAGCGGGGGGGGGGGGGAGCGGACTGATGCAGGTATTACTGATTCATACTTTCATAAGACATATACGTTTGGTGAGTGAAATTGTGCATTTTAATATTATGTAGCACAAATTATTGTTAGAACTGTGAAATTAAACGCGCGATCGTTGACCTTCTCGCCTCAGCATCTTATCTTGAGGGTTTTACTATACGATTGCAACAGTTCATATAAGAAATGCGCAGAGAGAAATGATGTTGTTTTAGTGAACATAGTTCCAACCTTCTGACTATAGCGAATTGTTACTTGTATTGTAAAGCGAACAATGAAGACAACGAAGTCCTTTGGGGATACTTTGTGGTGACAACAAAGCTACCTCACGCATGCAGATCTTATTCTTCATTTTGAATGATTAAAATATTTAAAGATGGCGCGAAATACGCCACTTCCACATTTCCCATAATGCACCTTATTTGTCCTCCAAAATTTTGCATAACCATTTGCGATTTTCAATCTGGAATGAAGATCATTTTCAGTTTACATGATATCAGAAATTATAAAATTTTGTACCAGAATGAGGATTTCATTTGCAATGAAAATTGGAATGACTTAAACAGGAACGAAATGTTGTTCTGTTATCATGTAAACAAATACAAAGAAATACATGGAAATTGAATGACCTCATTCTAGAATGAGTCATTCCGGTGAGCCCCTAATTTTGTCATGATGATAAAAATCGAGAATGAGGGCCATTAATTTACCGTGTGCCCACACTGGCGGGTGCACTTCCTTTTTTGGCCTATATGGGTATGTGCCGTTGAACACAGTATGGTTTTTAGCGCCTTATAAAAGTTTTATACATTTTCACTGTTTAGCTCCTTGAACAGGGTATCTTTTTGGAGCAGACAAGTGTAAAGATTGGCCATGAGCAGTCTGTTTATGTGGTGCCAACAATTTTTCCAAAAAACTCCACGATGTCAGTTTAAAAATTACCTACCGTAATTATATATGCAAAACAAATGATTCAGGGTCATGAGATAAGGTCTCTTGTCTTCAACAGGACAGCAAAATGAAAGATTTACCCCTTTAAGCCCTGAGATCAACATACAAATTATTATTCACACTGGCCTCCACACATTTCTTGCAGAAAGACTGCTTAAGAGATTTTGTTAAAAGATCAACTCACATTTCCTTAAGTGATCATTTTGTTAATTCTCATTACCTTTCTACTTGATCATATACTGATATTGTCAAGAGAAAATTGATGTTAGTCACTCTTGGGACTTAAAGGGTTAAATTGTGCTCAACAGGGTCAGTGTTTGAAGCCCAAGAACAGTTTCAAAGTAGTCTTCAGGTGATACCCTCAGAATGGAAGATGACAGATCAACAAGGTAAAAAATTTTTTGAGGATTTTTCGTTGCATTTCTGGAAATTTTTCCAGGGTTCTCTGCAAGTTCTGGGGACCAGCGAAAATTGCTGTTCGGCAATCAATGATGATTTGGCTACTCATGAAATCTTTCACACTTGTTTGGTCCAAAACGAGTGGGTGGGGCCCATTCAGCATCCGAGGAGGGCACTTGATCTAGGTTAGAGGATTGGGGGTACATTCATTAATTGTTTTCCTTCACCAAACTTAAAATAAAAAGGCAGGATTACAAGAGTTAGGAGCCTATAGTTTAGGCTGCCAGCAGGCTCCCCATAATCCGGAGCGAACAACTCTCATATTAGGGCTATGGCATGGCGTTTTCAAGGCCCGGTTTATTTTTAGATACAGTTTTCTTTCTTGTTAGTTCAATAACCACACAGCAGTTCAATGAGTACGCAACAGATCAGTAACCACACCAGTAGTTCAATGACCACACATTAGTCCATTGAGCGTAAACTACATGTAGCTGTGGGAAAAATAGCCACAAATACGTTACTCATTTAGCTATGGTACGAGAATTAAATAGATAAATAGGTATGTTACACTGTTATTAAGTTCTAGTGAGCTCACTAATATAGACGGGAACATAGACTGATGTTAATTTAAAAATTTTAGTCTGCTCAGAAGGTCTGTCATTCTCATCAGGGGCACAGTGAACAGACCTGGAAAGAGAGTCAGTGCCGAAAAGGAAAAGGCAACTCGGTCCGGAGAAAACTATAATAAAGTTCGCGTAGATAAAGCACAAAAAAATAAACAGTTAACGGTAGATGAAACCTTGTTTTTTGACTCTCTTTCCGCACGTTTCAAACCGTGGTACCACAGCTGGCCCGACGTGCCTGAGTCGACTACCATCAATCCTTGTTTAAAGATAGTTATTTTCTACTGTACAAGTCCTGAACTTCCAACTTTCTTGGTTGTTTCAAACTTGAAGGGTCGCTGTTCGTTTCCTGCTCATATTTCAAAAATCTGCTTTCGATACGATAATGTCTGTTCAAATATAAGAGATCATAACAATTGCAGGCGATGCCTAGAAAGGTACCAACAGTTTTCTTTCCAAAACGAATTAGAAATAAAGTTTCAAATGCGTCTAACTCACCGCAGCTTGATTAAAAACAACCAGTAGGATGACCGTACTATGTTTTTTTCACTCGATGGCTTACGTCATTTCACATCATGCGCAATTTCTTCAAATGTTAACCAGCAACCGCCGTGAGCTTTTGTGCACAACTTGAAGGAGTTACGTCACAGTAATATCCTGGTGTGCAAGTGAGGCCTTTTTCTCACCAGTTCGGTTTTCGTATTCCAATGTAGATATAGACTTAAATTACACAAACTATTATGTATTTTAAAAATGTACAGCACTGCTTTAGTTAACCATTTTCATTATGGGCTAAGTAAAAAATATATACAAATAAATAAATAAATGTGATGAAGGTGGCACATAAACAAACAAACAATTATTTAAATGAAAATGATAATGAGATATGAATTTTTTTTCAGGCTTTCTGATGTTCTTTCATATAAAGTATGGTATTTTTAGCCACCATGCGGCTCTTATCATTTGAGGAGGGAGTTTTCTCGAATAAGCCATTTCTATAATTTCTTTTTCAATTGAATATATTTTTAGCCGAGGTCGTTGTTAAACTGGGAAGAAGATTGTACCAGCAGTGAGCTGTAGCCTCTCTTAAAATCTGTTCCTTAGTTCAGTAATCTGTTGTTTTCTAGCTAAATTGCAAAAAATGTCATTAACTTGATGTAGCCTTCTTAACAAATAAATGAAGGGTACAAGTTTCCAGTGTGAGATTTGTATTTCGTTTAGTTGCTCTCTAAAAAATTTTTGACCCGTTCCCGGAACGAGGTGGCTTAAATTTGCGAATCAGCATTTTGGGAAATGCTCTCTCGATCTTCCATGTAAACACAAAAGGCTCTCTCCACAGCAGCAACTCCAAAAAACGATTGCAAAACTTTCACTACCACCAGCTTAGCAGAGCTGGCAAAATCTTCGTAATTGTCCCGTACGAACTCGACCATCTCCGATAGTTCAAAGTCCAAAGCAACCAGATTTGCGTGCTTGAACTTGTCCTTTGGGCCTGAGGTGAACCTGGACTCTATCTGTTCGTACGTCAGTCGGCGTTCGGGCGAGACTCGGGGATCCGACAGGTCGACGTAGCCACAACAACCCCACTCGTGCGTGTCGAATTTGAGGTATACGGTTGTGAGGCAAAGAGCCTCGATATCACTTCCTTTCAGCTCGACACGAAGTTCTTCCTTCAGTCCTCTTGCAGCTGTCTTGATCAGGTCCACGTAAGCTTGGCCATCTTTGTGGACATAGTCCTTTACTGAAGCGCTTTCCACGGCTCCACAAGTGAATTTGCCGGGACTTGGCATTCCCTCTAAAACCAAATGCCGGGGAAACCATGTCAAGCAATTAAGGAAAAAGCAAAAACTGAATACGTCTTACTCTTCCCAAGATCTCCACAAATCATGGCAACAATTTTCTGTTCGCTTTACTGGAAATAGATTATGGTAGTCGTTGACGCAAGAAATAAAAACACTACTATCTGGAGGACAATTTAAAAAAAATTAAGACTATTACAACTGTCAAAGTATCTTTGATCTACCTCTCTTAGTGTATTGCTAGTTTCAAACACACTACTTAAGTTATTGTTAAGGCATTGCTGATGTCAATGCCTTTACCTTGAATTGCTACGTATTTTGATTGGCTGAAAATCTCACCCCAAAAGCCTCGTGACTTGCTCCCACACTTTTTCCCGCGCTTTTTGGAACCAGGTACACCTGACTGATCTGAGATCTGATTGGTTCATTTTATTGTCAGCACGTATTATAACTGATCAGCAGTTACTATGGATACAGTGACAAACTCGAAAGCGTTCGCAAGAGAAATAAGGTATTGGTCGAGGTAACCGGTCATTTTGCTGGTAACCGATCACTTAGCCCCCTATTTCCGAGTCATTCAACGCGCTTCAAAATGAAATAGTCCCCTTTTCTAGAACGAGGAATATTATATTTGAAGCGTGCTTGTTTTGCTTTCTGGCTTATAGAACGAGGAATAAGTAACCGGGGCGAAGTGACCGGTAACCTTTGTCGAATGTGCACCTTCAAATTTCGACCTAGTTCCGAGGGTGGTTTTCCCTACAAATCCCTGTGAATAGAAAAGGGCCCTTGGGACAGCGCAAAACAGTTTCAGGCAAGTGAGGACATAATGTTGAGCCCCAAAAATTAGAGAGAATGTCTCGTGCCATGTTAAACCACAAGTCTGTCCCCTAAAATAACTTACCTTGATTAGATCTTCTTGTAAATATAAATTTCTGCGGATTGTCCGCCGTAAGCACTGCCACATGGAGCCCAAATGAGGTGCTAAAAACAGGATGTACTGTATTCTTACACACGACAAGCTCTCTTTTTTTAGACTCCTCAAGTTTCCTCCAGATCTCTCTTACGGCCCTGTGATGACAGTATGTTGTCTGGCCAAATGAAAGCTGGATTTCCTGTTGCTCCTGCTCTTCCTCTCGGGAAGTGATCAAAGATTTAAGCGCAATGGAGTAAAGGTGCCCTATCGTCTTATCGATGGCCTTCTAGACATGCCAAAAAAAAAAAAACGAGTCAATGGCCTTACGATGCCATAGTCTCATCCTCAGAGACCCAGGGGCGGTTAGTCGGGTCGATAAAATGTTCGTGGTGAAAGCTCACTGTAAGATCGATCTTACAGTAAACTTTCACCACAAACATTTTATCAACCCGACTAACCGCCCCTGGGCCTCCAAGGATGCCATAGTTGATCTCAATGGTTTATTCTAGTTTCACCTTGCAGGCAAGCTGTCTTGGCTTTAGGAGGTGTGTGATCGAAAGAGCTTGCGAGCAGACTATTGAATTTAATTTGGAAGGCAGAAAACTGTGTAAAGACTGAAAAAAAAAAACACCTGGTCATTAGAAAACGGCTTAAAAAGTAAAACTTATTACTAGTTTTTCGCTTTTGTGGAGGAGATAATCCTCAAATTTACCTTCGAGTTTAGATTTAAGCCCCTTTCCACACTTCCGAGCTGAAAGTGAAAATTTTTCAGAAACAAGACACATTTAAAGGGAAAACTCTATTTGGAAATTAAGGTGTTTCTATTCTGCTGTGGCTGGGAAAGCTTCAGGCAGAGTTTTGTTTTCTTACGTTACTGGAGATCTGTCTTCAATCTCCCAAAATGTGTCTCCCTCGCGCACCCTGATCTTTCTTGCAACCATTACCTCTAAGCGCCTGCTATGCAGGCTACCGGGGCTTTTTCCTTGGAAAAGGCTTCTTTGTGAAAAACCCTGTGGACAGGGTGGCGTCCTCGAGTGCACTGCTCACGTCCCTGTACCACAGGGGTTGGAGAGAGGGGAAGGAAAAATGGGGCGCACACAAGGGAGAAAGTAGGAGAACCTTTTCCTTGCGTGTCCCTTGTGTTCTCGCGCGTGCCAGTTTGTTCCTTTCCCACTTCCCGTTAAAACGCCATTGCATATTTTCTATACCTGTCTAAAGTGACCATAATACTCCCGGTATTTTTGCTCGTATGTCCATTCTTTGGGAACGTTGTTATATTCTTCATTTCCCACTTCCACTTTGCACAAAAGACACTGAGCAGGAAATCCCTGGGGACGCACTCTAGTCTTGAAGAATCCTTCACTGGACTAATTGATTGAAAAGCAGCAAAACTAGACTCAGGGCAAAATTGGAATGATTTAAATTGAATAATCAATACAGTTACCATTCCACTTCCTGGGTCAATTATTGAGTCATGTATTAAGGTATTTGTACCTTTTCAGTTTGTGGATAAAATCCTTAAGTATGACCATCCAAATGAAAGCTACTGAGCAGCAATTTCCTGTGGTATTGTTTATGCTGCACAGGGTGGATCTTTTAAGTCTGTGGAAGAAATCCTAAAGTGTGACCATAACAATGAAAGCAGCACTTTTTTAGTGGTGTTTTTGATGCTGTAAAAAGTGGTTCTAACCTTTCAGTCACTAGACAAAATCCTTGGGCGTGACCATTCATTTTAAACCCTTGTTTCAGTATTTGGGTACCTTCACTTCAATAAATGACCCTTTTACCCAGGGGTTAGCCCTGTTAAGTAATGCAGCATAAGCTGGGTAGGAAAATTTGTGTCACTCAACTGTGCCTCAGAATTAAGCCTAATGTTTACCTCATCAACCAAGCTCTCTGCAACAAAAATAGAAGTGTGCTGAAGAAAGCCACATGAGAAGAATTCAGCACTTTTAGCTTCAGCTTGATAAGGATTCATATCACCTATGACAAACATAAAATGACATAATTTATGGGTGTAATGAAATACTAGATTATTTTTAAAAAATTAATCAAAATGATGCTTAATATGCTAGTAAATTAAATAAATCACATAATGTGACTAGGGGATTAAACAGATGACTGTTAATGATGAACCTTAGAAGCTGAAAGAGGCATGAGAAAAAAACTTACGCTTGAAAGTTCACAAGTTTTCCAGGGAAATAACCAACACAGAATACAATTTAGCTGCTTTATCTCTGGGTTAAGAATGCTGTGCTTGGTCATGGCAAGGATCCTGGACAAGCCTGACTTTTTTCATGTTCTTTTTCAATCAATTGGGTTGATGAAAAAAAGTGGTGTCCGGTTGTTTGGCCTATCTGTCATTTTGCTAACAACCCTTTCACTGGTGTTCTAGGCTTATGAAACAAAACGAGTGCTATGCAAGTATATAGGGTGTTCATTAGGCATCAGAGATCAGAGAATTCTCCATTGACTACACAGAAATCTCCAGCTAAAAATCCATAGCCTATGACTATTACTAGAATTCTTAATAAAAACCCTGAGTATATACCTCATTGTTGCAGCCACTACAAAAAAAAGTTGATACACATTTGTATACCTCTTGTTTAAGCCATTAATCAGGTGATAAAAGTTGGGAAAATGAATTAACACGTTAGCAAAACAACTTAAGATATTAGCAAACAGGACGCTGGCAAAACGACTTTTAAGGATCACATCTGTGGTCAAGATCATTATCCTTAAGTAGCATCACAGTTAAATATATTGAGGATATTACATCGTCGTGCAGAGATATGAAATTTCTCTTTGAGTGTTGAAAAATATTTCATGAGTGAGCGCAGCAAATAAGTGAAATATTTTTTCAACACGAGAAGAGAAATTTCGTATCTCCAAGCGGCCATGTAATGTTTTGTTTATTATATAAACACCAATGAAATACCAAACCATTTCACTTTAATAGTTTTTTGGTGTGAAAAGCGCGATTTATTATGTGGCCATAGCAACGGTGATATTTTAACGTGTGAAGTTAACATGTTGTTTATGTTATTTATGTTATTTTCACATGTGAAGATATCAATTTTTTGCGTGAAAGCTCACCTGGTATTTCATTGGTAGATATAATGAAAATTAATAAAAATTGATGGCCTTACCTTTAAAGTAATCTTGAACTAATCTATCAGCTGTAGGACGTTCTTGTGGGTCTTCCAGGCGACAGTCATGAATAACACTCCTCAGTTTTCCACTCAGTTCCTCAGGAATCTCAACCTGATCAAGAGACTGAATCATATTATTTTGAATTCCTGCTACACTCACGGTGTCCTGGCCATGCCATGGCATCTTTCCTGTTAAAGTGTAAGCTACCACTTGTCCATAAGAGTAGATGTCAGCACGCAGGAAAACTTTAAGAACCTCATTTCCTGGAGGTGAAATAGTAATTTAGAATAAAATATTAAATCCAACTCCAACATAGTCATTCTCAGCTGAAAGTATTTTAAATAGAAATATTTTTATTGACGGATTGTTGTAGTGATTGGTGCACTATTATTTCAATTCAGAGAACTAAAATCACCCAAGCTGATGAAGGGTAATTACCAAATGAGAACACGCCCCTTAGCTATCCGTATAGTAGCTGCCTCAGCAAATCGTCTTCCAGATCACTTAGGCCCTTTCAGCCAGTTTGGAGCTTGTCAACATTTTTCCATCCACTCCACCCCCAGTAGTTTCATTTATTGATCTCAAGTCTGATTTGCTAGTCAATAAACAGTGTTGCCCAAAAATTGTGGTCTGTGTTTGATATCATCAGTAATTTTACAAAACAAAAAAATTCAGGGACACCTTTATATAATTTTAACGAAATGTAAATAAGTTCATTGACAATCTGTGTTTTCATGGACCTTTACCTTCTATAGGTTCTTCACCAAAGAACCTGTAATCTTCCCAAACCTCAGGAGCTGTCCAGCGTGCATGGAATAAAGAAAGATCATTTCCAGTTCTTTCTACTGTTCGTGACAAACCAAAGTCTGCCAATTTAACCCTCAAACTCCTGACATCCAGCTAATAATGCAACCAAATGAACAAAACTCAAATTATAACTCATTTAACCACATGGCTTATAAAAATAATATACCACATCCCTGGATTCATTTCCTTCTCTAGCATACACAAATCACACTATGGAGGCATTCATTCATTCAAGAAAATTTGAAAAAAGGATTCATTCATTGTTGGATACCCCTTACTTAATAAATGTGGAGCGCACTTTTTGGCACATTCTTTTGCCATCATTGCAAAACTTACATTGTCAAACTTGATCAGAATGGTAAAGCGTTCTCCGAAATGGGGGGGCTCCCATCACTTTTATAGGGGAGTGCCCCCCGGGAAGCGTTTGCCACTTTCATCTCTAAGAGCATTGTCTCATCAATAGCAATCAGAAATACCCACAGAAAATCTCAGAATTCAGTGGATCTAATGGACAAATCACACAGTCTTTACTCAAAAAGAGAAATAACAACAAAGTCTTAAAAAGAGAAAGACTTACCAGAATATTATCAGGCTTCAAGTCTCTGTGGCTTATGGGTGGATTCAAACCATGCAGGTACATCAAACCATTCGCCATTCCTCTGCCAATAGTCCACACCTGACTTCTGGGAAGTCCCTGAGATTCAGGAGTTTTGTGATCTTCCACAAATCTGTACAGATTCTTAGGGATGTATTCCATAACTAGGAAAGGAGTGCCTTCTTTTAGAGTAAATTTCTCATGTACAATATCACTTTCCAAAATATTCATTCCTCTAAAAGCAACAATGTTGTCATGACGAAGATCCCTGTTGAAATACAAAGAAAGATACTACTTAGGACAATCAGTTAGAAAAAATGAAGCTTTATACTAAACTGGGGCAATAATTATTATGTAAAAAATGCAAAATTATCATGCTGATGTTCAGGGGTACTTTCAGATGAAATGACTCATAATTTCAGCATTATACTGACAACTACACTTCTTTCAACTTAGGGTGTATTTCTAATATTTTTCTGTTACTATTATGGTATTTTCCAACACTTCCAGCCTGCTCTGTGTAGAGTAGTGCACTACAGATACCACAATATTAATAATTAACATAATTTCAATGCCCTGAAATACTTGATAACAGGTTAATTTAATCTTCCCCATGTGATAAAATCCACAAATGCCTGATCACAAAACCAAAACAATATTTTCCATCTTCTGTAGCTGAGAAATTGAGTAACTTCTGAGAATCATGAGTAGAAATACCTTAGGAGATTTCCCTCTGTAAGCAGTGGCTTGGTTTCCTTGAAATTTTTCAGAACCTTGACAGCTACATCATTGCCTTTGAGTTTTGCTTTGTAAACACTTGAGAACCTTCCCTCTCCAAGTCGCTCCCATGATGCTAATTCCTTTTGACTCACTCTCCCTGTACTTCTCAACCATGATGATGCTGCAATATTTGATCAACATGATTGAGTGGTTATAGGATAATGGACATCCCAGATTCAAGTCCTAAACAGGTGGGAACAGGCATACCTATATAGTTTATATAAGAGAGTACCCTTCCTCCAAGTTCAGTTATATAACATAACATATAAAATAAGACATCAGATGTGTGATAACAGTTATATGACAGCAGACATCTGATATCAGACGTCTGCTGTCATATAACTTTTATCAGACATCTGCCATCATATAACTGTTATCAGACGTCTGATATTAGACATCAGACATCTGATAAGAGTTATAACATAACATATAACATCAGATGTCTGATAACAGTTATATGACAGCTGACATCAGACGTCTGCTGTCATATAACTGTTATCAGACGTCTGCTGTCATATAACTGTTACCAGACATCTGATATTAGACATCAGACATCTGATGACAGTTATACAACATAACATATAAAATCAGACATCAGACGTCTGATACCAGTTATATGACAGCAGACATCTGCCATCAGATGTCTGCTGTCATGTAACTGTCATCAGACATCACACATCTGATGTCAGAAGGTTTGACATCAGACATGTGCTGTCATATAACTCTTGTCAGACATTTGACATCAGACTTGTGCTGTCATATAACTGTTATCAGACGTCTCATGTTATTTGTCTGATATCAGACATCTCCTGACATATAACTGTTATCAGACATCTGACATCATATGACTGTTATCACGCGTCTGATATTAGACATCAGACGTCTGATAACAGTTATATAACATAACATAAAGTCAGACATCAGAGTCTGGTAACAGTTATATGACAGCAAACGTGTGATATCAGACATCTGACATAAGATGTCCGCTGTCATGCAACTGTTATGAGATGTCTGGTTTCACATCAGTTGTCTGTCATCAGAAGTCTGATATGAGACAAATGACATCAGACATCTGATAAAAATTATATGACAGCAGACGTCTCATATCAGATGTCTGACTTTAGATGTCTGACATCATATAACTGTTATAAGACGTCTGATATTAGACATTAGATGTCTGATAACAGTTATATAACATAACATATAACATCAGATGTTTGGTAACAGTTATATGACAGCTGACGTCTGCTGTTATATAACTGTTCTCAAATGTCTGACTTTGTATAACTGTTATCAGACGTCTGATGACAATTATATAAAATAACATATAAAATCAGACATCACACTTGTGATAACAAATATATGACAGCAGACTTTTGCTGTCATATAACTGTTATCAGACGTCTGATATTAGACATCAGACGTCTGATAACAGTTATAACATAACATATAACATCAGGCGTCTGATAACAGTTATATGACAGCAAACGTCTGACATCAGATGTCTGCTGTCATATAACTGTTATCAGACGTCTGACATCATATAACTGTTATCTGACGTCTGATATTAGGCATCAGATGTCTGATGACAGTTATATAATATAATATATAAAATCAGACATCAGACGTCTGATAACAGTTATATGACAGCAGGCGTCTGATGTTATTTGTCTGATATCAGGCGTTTGATATCAGACGTCTAATAAAAAACAAATGACTTCAGACGTTTAAAAACAATTACATGACAGCAGACGTCTCATATCAGATGTCTGACTTTAGATGTCTGACATTATATAACTGTTATCAGACGTCTGATATTAGACATAAGACGTCTGATAACAGTTTTATAACATAACATATAACATCAGATGTCTGATAACAGTTATATGACAGCAGACATCTGACATCAGACGTCTGCTGTCATATAACTGTTATCAGGGGTCTGACATCATATAACTGTTATCAGACATCTGATGTTAGACATCAGACGTCTGATAACAACTGTATGACAGTAGACGTCTGATATCAGACATCTGACATCAGACATCTGCTGTCATGTAACTGTTATCAGATGTCTGATGTCAGAAGTTTGACACCAGACATGTGCTGTCATATAACTGGTATCAGACGTCTAATGTTAGACATCAGACGTCTGATAACAGTTATATAACATAACATATAAAATCAGACGTCTGATAAAAAAAATTATATGACAGCAGACGTCTCATATGAGACGTCTGACATTAGACATCAGAGAACAAACATCAGACGTCTTTTTCATGAATTGGAAGCAATCTACAGCAGGAAAAGCTGTCGAGGATGCATTGCGATACATCAAAATGTATGTAGCTGGAGTTTGAGCCAAAACTGCTAAGGGATACTTTAAAAATGTTGAGAAACAAAGCATTTGACGTCAGAACAAGGTTTGGAGCAATTTATACTGCTTCTTAAACTAAAAAGTACCGTTTAAAGAATAGCACAATAGACAATTGGTTTTTGTTTTCAGAATTAGCAAACATTGAATTTACTTGTCCCAAAAATTTGAACTGGTGGCTCCTTCTACGTGATAGTAATTAATGTTTGAAATTCCAAAACAATTTCACAGCTGAATTTTGAGTGACTTTTAGTTACAGACTTCTGCTCCAAAGATTTTTCTGAAATCTCACTGGCATATTTATTATATCAATAAAAACTGATAGCACAAAATTCAGTAAAAATATCAGCATAATTTTTTACTAGACACGATTTTCTTTGAACAGTAGGGTCCTTTTAAGCGCTAATTTCTCAAGAAATATTAAGCATCAATGAAATCGGAATATTTCAAATTGTATTACCGAATAACTCCTCTTGTTCTTTGCAATGGTTTTTTAGCCATCGTGTTAAAGCCAAAAAAGTTATGATGGAAAATTTGTCACAGCTAAATGCTCCAGTATTAATGACGGAGTCACCTTAAGTTTCTTTTTTAATGTCAGGAACATGAAGGTGAGGATGGTGGAGAGACCAGGGACCAGGTAACCTATCCACCGACCTTCTAACCGCTCTTACAGAGTAGACCACCTTGCCTTTACGATTTGTCAGGTCAGTTAGTCTTAAAATGTTGAATGTGGATCACTTAATTGTGAATGGCGATGTATAGGTGTTCGATACATAAAATGTTAACTGAGAAATTGCAGAACTGTAATAGTTTCTTTACAATGCATCCCTATCCCCCTTTTTAAAATTTCGACAAAGACAAAGCCCTCATCCCCTCTCCTCTGGAAAGGATAAGGAATTTACCTGGCTATCACAAGTTCAATCTCTGGATACCTTTTTAGAACATAATATATCGCAGCAAAATAATGACTAATAAATGAATGAAACACTACAGATTGTTGTGATATGAATGTATGATTTACGTGTAATTTAAAGCCACTTAAACCTGATGGGCTGACCCTGGGCTTACACTTCCCTCCAACCCTGCCCAAGTGACTATTGTATAAAAATGGTGGGAGAAACTTCCATGATCCCGCAAGGGGTACTCCCTTATGTTAGGGTTTTTGTGCCATTTTGGTCTGAAAACGGGCATACACTTTGCCTATTTTGGTCTGGAATCGGGTATGATTTTCGAAGGAACTACAGGAGTGTATGAATGTATTTATCGTTTCAATTCCAAATGAGTAACAAAGAAAGAGAAATATGCAAATTCAAAATGGATTTTTGTTGTTGTTCTAATTTAAGTAGAAATGACATAATTTCTTAAAGACCAGGTCTAAATAAGGGAGAGAAAAGTGGCATTTTTTTGCCTGAAATAGTGTCAGGATTTGGAGAACCGGGCGGCACACCCTCGCCAAGATTTCCCAGGAGTATTCCCCCCCCCCCGGGCATGATCCAACCAGCAGACAGTGTATAAAATCCGTTTCCCGCCAAGTGTCGATTAGTACCTTTTTCCTTGCATGAAGCCTTGATCAAATCTAGGTTCTTGTTGACTTGCTCCAAGATGTATTGAACATTCTTCTTTATTGATAACAGGTCTTTTCCACTTTGAAGAGCGCTGATTGCAGAACAGACTTGTTCCTGGATTTTGTTTATTTCCTTTAACGATAAACTTGCAAATTTATCAGCCAAATGAGTCATGATTGTTTAAGACCGATCCCTGTATTTCGTGTACTGCATATAACTGGTACTTCGTTGCCAGTTGCAGGTACTCACCTCATTACTCACTCACCTCCGAAGTCGTAAACCAAGATGGCCGCAGTCTGTAAGGGGATTCCCGGAAAATGCCGTTGAATAGTACAGCGTTTTTCATTGGTTTTCGCGGTGCAGTTGTCTCCATATTAGGCCAAGGGACTTGAACCAATCAAACTGGATGTAAGATATGACCTGTGAAAAGGAAGAAGAAGAGCGGAAGACTGATGCATGTATTCGGCACGTTAGACTTTTTATAAGATATCTACGTTTGGTGAGTGAAATTGTGCATTTTAAATATTATGGAGCAATAGTTATTGTTAGAACTGTGAAATGAAACGTGCGATCGTTGACCTTCTGGACTCAGCATCTTATCACGAGGGTTTTACTCTACGATTGCAACTGTTCATAAAAGAAATGCGTAGAGAGAAATGATGTTGTTTTGGTGAACGTAGTTCCGACCTTTTGACTATAGCGAACTGTTACTTGTGTTGTAAAACGAACAATGAAGACAACGAAGTCCTTTGGGGATACTTTGTGGTGACAACAAAGCTACCTTACGCATGCAGATCTTATTCTTCATTTTGAATGATTAAGTAATGGTCCAGCTAAGAAGCAGGCAGGAAAACAATAGCCCGCGGCAATAGCGTCAGTTATTTTTCAGGCGCTAATTTCTCTCATCAAATTAAATCTGAATGCTCTGATTGGTCAATACAGCGAAAAGTGCGAAATTTGAATTTTAAAGTTGAATTAAGATAGCTTAATTAAGACTCATTTGAACAACTTTTTATTTCGTCTATTGCTTTGTTATGTTGAAAAATATAACATATCTAAAATTTAAAAGATTTCTATGCGCCAAACCCGAGGAAGTTAAACTGATATGAAATTACACGAAGATGAGCACAGTGTTACATCAGTCAGCGACGTTGGGAACAACATTTATGTCAGCTCTCACAAAAGAAATGTCAAAACCATGATCGTAAACAGCAGCAATTCATGTGGCGAATCTGGTGAACGCGCCAATGTCGTGCGTTCATATTCGGCCACCATACAGAACAACAACAAGTACACAACATCAAATCTAAATGTTATCTAAATGTTCTGCTTTTGGAAAAAAAGATGATGTTGCCCAGATAGAAAAAATTTCTGCATGTTCGGATAATTGGGTTTCAGAAAAAGCTCTCCTACAGTTTATCTGTTTTCAAGGTTTTGATATTACTCTATAAAAATCCTTCTTACAATCTCTCTCATCCTTGGAAAAAAATAAAGTTAAGCTACAGTCATGCTCGCTAGATCTTCCGTACCAAGAGAAACTCAAACACCAGTGACAGCTATTTATGATACCTAAGGGGCTTCCGTCACAGTATTCTCCGTCTCAGAACTCAAAGGTACAAAATGCAAACGTGTCACAAATTTCAATTCGCTCATTTTAACTTAAGGTCCACAGCGAACTTCCATTTCGCTTGATGAAGCAGTCTAGAGAGAAAAAACATCGAATGAGAGATGAGTAAAGATACACGGAATATGGAAGTTTTGAAAAGGGCAAACACATGAATAACACATAATGCGCGCGGAGGTGCGAAAATCTATTGAATTCGGCTTACCTCAAGCTCAAGTGTTCTACATCTCTTCGAGAAATAAATTCATCCTTGTAAAAACAACAAATCTTTGGCTTTCTCCTTTTATGCTCAGCTGTACTCCAATTTCTAGTGCCACAATTATTCCGATCTCCTCCTGATCCGGACTGACAACAAAAACAACTACGCCGGGCCCAAATTTCCACATGGCGACTCGGCATGTCGAGGACGGCAGCAAACCATGTTTAAGAGCATTTTGACGATCACTCCGATGATAAAATACATTAAATTGAGATAAATATTCAATAAAGAAAAAATGCAGATTTTTCACGAAGAAATTGACGAGATTTCTTCGGGTAAAAGACAAATTTCCCAACATCTCAAGTGTCACACTAAGATGGGGTCATAACAAGGTCGCACGTGTGTTGCACGTTTTCCGCTCTAACTTTTGATTGGCGCGTAGAACAATGCTGAAACTTGGCCGTAAGGTATAAGACAGGGGAATGGGGAAAATAAAGCTAAAAAAAGGTGTTTTCGTCATGTCTCTGACTGTTTTTTGGCGAATTTTGGATTTAGGCCAATCAGAACGCTTGATTTAATTGAAATTAATGATTAAAAGTTAGCACCTTTAAATCACTTTTGCCGTTTGCCTCTTACACGGACCATTACTTAAAACACTTAAAGATGGTGCGAAATACGCCACTTCCACATTTCCCATAATGCACCTTATTTGTTCCCCAACCGCATAACCATTTGCGATTTTCAATCTGGAATGAAGATCATTTTCCAGTTTACATGATATCAGAAATTATAAAATTTTGTACCAGAATGAGGATTTCATTTGCAATGAAACTTGGAATGACTTAAACAGGAACGAAATGTTGCTCTGTTATCATGTAAACAAATACCTAGAAATAAATGGAAATTGAATGGCCTTATTCTACAATGAGTCATTCCGGTGAGCCCCTAATTTTGTCATGAAGATAAAAATCGAGAATAATGGCCATTAATTTACCATGTCCCCACACTGGGGGTTGGGGGGGGGGGAGCACTTCCTTTTTTGGTGTATATGCAGTGTTCCAGCCGGGAAAATTCTGCTTGAGGGCCAAAGGGGCCCCCTACAACCCATTTTTGGGAGCCAGATATTTCAAGAAAGGGCCAATGTACCAGCATCTCTCTAATATGCAAAAAGACGAAACAGTTGGAAAGTAAGGGAAATAAAAATGGCAGTTTATTTGAAGCTGACATGGAGCGTCCCTTTTTATACACAAAACAGGAAATCTTCGGTAATAAAGCAAACAGTACAATCAGAGTGTATGCAATAATTTTCCACCTCACTGTCAAGATCTGCTTCCATTCGCTTATTCTGAACATCCACTTTTTCATTACTTACTGAGAAAAAACTTTTGATAGACCTCGAAGATGCGTTTGTCAGGTTTATCCTTTTTCGAGATGCCATGATGGATACCCATGAGCTTCTGTGATATTACAAAAGCCAAGTCGAGGCTCAGTGGTCTGCAGACCACTAACAATAAATCAGGTAAACTCAAGAAAATCGATTGATTTTCATGTTGTGTACAAAGGTACGGAATCGTTGTTCTTTAGATTAAAAATTCTGTTTAATTGGAAAATTATTGTAGTTGAAGTAACAGAGACCATTTTAAGCCCAGGCAATTAAAAAAGGAAAGGGCCATAAATGACCCTTGAACGCTTTTGGTGGGGGCCATTCCTCGATCTTTTGCGGGATTCACGCAATGGCGCACTCTGGCTGGAACAATGTATATGGGTATGTGCCGTTGAACAGGGTATGGTTTTTAGGGCCTTATAAAAGTTGTATACATTTTCACTGTTTAGCTCCTTGAACAGGGTATCTTTTTGGAGCAGACAAGTGTAAAGATTGGTCACGAGCAGTCTGTTTATGTGGTACCAACAATTTTTCCAAAAAACTCCACGATGTCAGTTTAAAAATTACCGACCGTAATTATATATGCAAAACAAATGATTCAGGGTCATGAGATAAGGTCTCTTGTCTTAAACAGGACAGCAAAATGAAAGATTTACCCCTTTAAACCCCAAGATCAACATACAAATAATATTTACACTGGCCTTCACACATTTCTTGAAAGACTGCTTAAGAGATTTTGTTAAAAGATCAACTCACATTTCCTTAAGTGATCATTTTGTTAATTCTCATTACCTTTCTACTTGATCATAAACTGATATTGTCAAGAGAAAATTGATGTTAGTCACTCTTGGGACTTAAACTGTTAAATTGTCCTCAACAGGGTCAGGGTTTGAAGCCCAAGCACAGTTTCAGAGTAGTGTTCAGGTGTATTGTGGTAACTTCAGAATGGAAGATGACAGATCAACAAGGTAAAAAAAATTTATCACAGATTTTTCGTTGTATTTCTGGAAATTTTTCCATGGTTCTCTGCAAGTTCTGGGGACCGGCAAAAATTGCCATACGGCAATCAATGGTGATTTGGCTACTCAAAGAATCTTTCACACTTGTTTGATGAAAACAGACATAGGATAAATTTATAGTGTCACCTTAAGCTTGCCACTTTGATGACCTGTAACATCAAGTGAGCTCAACCGTGGCAGGTGTGATGGGTTATGACTCTTATGACAGTTTTGGGCACAGCATTAAGTGTAAATAGTTATAATGATTTATGATTAAGGTTTAAAAATGGGTCAAACTGGTTTAACTCCTTGTTTTCTCTTTGAGTTCTTGAGTTTTACTTTAATTTTTTCAACTTGTATGTCAGATGGGGCAACGGATCATCTGCTTCATCTGATGCCTGTGCATCAAAGGTTGATTTATTGGTGAGTGTTGATTAACAGTACAATATGGGTCAGATTCAGTTTGTTCATCATTATAGCTGAAGGTTAATAAGGTTTGTGGTATAATTCTAAAAATTTTCTTGGAATCTATTCATGTTTATTTTCATTCAGTGTATTTGTTTGGAACTGGCTTGTACTTCAACTGCCATGTTTTAAAACATCCGGAAACCATGAATTCAATATCACAGTTATGTTGCAAAGTATGCTTGACATTACAGATTAGAAAGCATTCAAACAGAGTTTTATTATTTGGTCATTATGCGGGTCATTTGGCATTGTTTGGGATTAAAAAGGATTCAGTTAAAGTTTTATTATGCAGTCAATATCTGGTTAGACTAAGTTAGACTAAGACTAAGTTAGACTAAGTTAGACTAGTTAGATTAGACTAGTTAGATTAGTTAAAGACTAAGTTAGACTAAGTTGAGATAGCCTGTCATTAAACAGTCATACCATCCTGATATAAGTACAAGAAACATTTATTTGTTTAATGCTATTTGTGTAGCTTCCTTACCTTCCTGAATTAGTGAAAGATTTCAGCTGGGAAGTACAAAATGAGTTTGGAAAATGTTTGAACCCTCTAAAGGAGACTGGTTATGACTGGAGGATTGTTGCTTCACGGCTCCAGCTTTCGTGGATAATTCAACGTTTGGAGCAAAAACGAAACCCAACTGTTGAAATGCTTAGAGAATGCACTGAAACCACCTCAAAGGAGCTTCTAGAGATTCTTGTGGATGTGAAAAGAACAGATGTAATAGATGACATATTAAAGTTTTTTCGCAAGAATGCCAATCTGTTAGGGCCAAGGCGTCCAACACAAGAAAGCATTGCTAGTAACAGCTCATTGGATAGTAGTCTGTCATGGCCACTGCAGGACTCTGGAAATGCTAGGTGACTTTGTACTTATTATATGCTTAAGAGTACAGGTTAAAGAAACATAATATCAAAAGCTTAAAATAATAACTGCCAACGAGTTGCAAAAATTAAGGGTTGCCATAAATCTTCTATTAAGCCCCCCTATTCAGACCCCCACCTCTCCCTCCTTATTCTTCACTACCAAATTAACAAAAGATGGCCTGATCCGGTATGGTTAATTCTTAAGCTAGAAGTTCAGATTTGTTTTGATCTTTGGTTGCAAGACCTCTTATGTCATGTGCTTGAGCCTTTCCATTTTGTCTCCTAGTTCTTTATGAAGAATTGATACCATCTTCTAGTTGTTTGAAAAAGTAGTATGGCACCCCATTTTGGTAAATTAAATAAGCCCCCCCTCTTAAATATACCCCACTCTCCCTATTAAGTCCCTCCTCAAACGTGCTTGAAATAAATAAGCCCCCCATGGGGCTTAATAGAGGATTTGCGGTAATTTCTTCTAGAAACAACATCGTTACCCCAATTTTCTTTTGGAATTACCATAAGCCTTGAATACTAAGATCTCCAGTTTCCACATAGGTATAGGCAACATAAACTAAGGCAGCAGAGTTAAAAACTCAAATTCATTTGGCTTTCCTTTGATGTGTTGACAAACTTGACATATTTAGAAAAAGAGAGCACTACCCTAGTTTAAGCACTGCAATAAACTGAAACCTGTATTGAGCCAACACCCAAAGGACCCTTGCAATAATTTATTGCTTGTTTAATAGACTGGTCTCTGCTGAAGTATACATTTTACAGGAAATATGAATCTCTTGGGAGAAAGGTTTGGGCATTATTGACTCTTTTGTGTGCTTAATTTGGGGTCCACTTTACAGACAATTACTGTATTTCATTGTCTCTAATACCCAGCCCCTCCAGTGACAAGAAGTTTCATATGACAGAAAATGACGAATATTTTCCACAATATATTAATGAACTCTTTCTGCACCCAGCAACGGGGGTGCTCTCTGTAAAGAGAGTCAAAGAGACTGAGTGATAGTAGCAAGTGCACACTGTAGGTGTCCATTATAGAGAGATGTCTTCCATTGGATGAAATTGACTGTTGTTAAAGATAACTCAGTTGATCATAACTGTTTACTGATATATTGCTTGTAGTTCTGAGATGGACAGTGATGTTTCCAAGTCGAAACTGGGGCCATCAGAATCAGAAGAAACTTGTAGGTGTTTTTTTTTAATAATTAGGTGTTCATTATTGTGTCTCTATGTTTCAAAGAGAGATGTGCAAAATATAGCCTAGGACTTAATTAATAATCAGACTTTTTACATCCCTAACTTAGTGCAGGGCTCACAACTGGGCTATTTATAAACTGTACTAACTATACCAGTCTTAAAAAACAGTTTTACTCTGCAGATATTTTCTCCTTTACCTTACTCTCCTTCAGACTTCTTTTGTGCTTAATCAAAATCCTAGGAGTTCATGTGTAATGCAATAATCATTTCTTAAAAAATATTGCCAGAAAAAATATTTCTCATTTGAAGTATTTTGTACTTCCTCAAGACTTGTGATGGTTAGTAGAGGGGATTAGTAGTCCTACCTGCTTATTATGGTGTCATTGTTCTTAGTAGATCAAGTAGGCATCAAACCCAGTCCTGTAACTCACTGAATGTCAAAAGCTTCATACATTAGGTATTAATTATTAATAAGATGACAGGGGCTGATTCATTCTGGTCTGATCCAGGTTTTGTTAATGGCCTTATAGACAGTTTACAGATGCCCAAAAATAAAATTCTTTCATTTGTTTTCGCAGTATCTCATCAATATTTTTGTTTGTTTTTGTTTTGTTTTTTCTTAACTTTCTTTAATATCTCTTAAGGTGAAAACTTTTTGTCAGATGAGTCTGAAAAGTTCTGGCTGAACATTCCTGGCGACTATGACAGAAAGGTACTTTTGCTTATCTCATTTAACCCTTTAGGTCCCAAGAGTGTCCAACATCAATTTTCTGCTAACAACATCAGCAGATCAACAAGAGTAAAGGTTATGAGAATTACTAAATTGATGACCAAAGGGAGAATACTTTGATCTTAACCAAATTCTCTCAACTATTCTTAAAAGAAATGTATGGAGATTGGTTGGGAGAATTTGTATTTGGATCTTGGGGCTCAAAGGGTTAATGAGATCCAAGTTGAAATACAAATGGAGATTTCTATATTTTCCTCCTTCATGTATTTCTTATTGAATTTGTGGGCAATGTTGTGATGTAGTAAATATTAATATTGCAATAATTTTGAGTTTGGATGATCATTTCATTAATGTTATTCCCTGGCAGTTACCTCTCTGTTTTAATTCCTTTATACTCTGCAACTCTGTCCTTAATTTTAAGCATTTTTAAACTTAGGGCCAATTTATTCGCCACTTCTCTTTCTTGTCGGTCTTAGCTTATAATCTTAGGGTCTGTTTTAATTTTGCCTTACAAACTTCCCCATTCATTTTTTATAAAATTTTTTATTTTGTAATTCTAGCGAAGTTTTTTTGGCTTTCTTTCTCTTTTTATATAAACCACTGTATCATTGTAATTTTTAGATTTACTATCGTTTTGATATACTATCTTGTAACTTAATAATATTATTGTTGCTGAAAAGCCCTCTTTAGAGAGTGTAGTTAAAGTTTGTATTGTATAAATTACATGGAGAAATTTGCTTACTTCAGAATGGCATTTCTTGCTGATTACTTCAAAGTTCATATTGAAACCAAAGAGGACGGTCAAGTTTGACTATGATGTAGAGTGTTGTTTAATAGACTGAAGTACAAAACGTTTCTCTTTTTTCAGAGTTGGACAAATTTTTCACAGGCTGCCAGAAATTGTTGTCAACAAGAGATGCAGCAGGGAAATGTTGAGAAATTCCTCTGTAAAGTGTTACACATCGAATATGGTAATTATCGTTATTTTGTAAACAACTTTCATAGTATGACAAGAAAATGTAACTTCCGAGGAAATATAAAGGAACTATGCAAGTATTATTAAGTATTGGGAAAGAGATGGGGTTTGAATGTGAGTGGCTGTTTCTTGGAGAAGTGCATTATGTGACAAGAAAAAGACAGCTACGTGGGAGAATAGGCATTCAGCTGATGATACATAATGTTATAAAAATACTCACCTTACCATACTTGTCATCTTGTTTTAATTTGTATTCTCAAGCACAAGCTGCTGACAGCCATGTTAGACTGGAGCACTTTCTCACACTGGTGGCTCTCTTTGGACCATTCAAGCCAGGACCTGATGGATGTCTTCAGAAGGTGAGCCATTAATATATACCTTGATATAGAAACACATAATAATGTACCTTGCAACCTTCTGTGAATTGGCTGATAAGCCGATGTGGTGGTTTATTTTTAGTCAAGAGGTTAGAAAAGTGAGTGAGAGTCATGAACTCTGCACGGCATATTTTTTTTTTGTTGGGAGTTATACTCGTTTTGACTAACACTGTATCCATATTCACCTGTCTTTTAGTGAACGGAAGTATTGACCCAAGATAAAAAAGACAAAGGGGTGTTGATGACAAATTGAAACCCTGACCTATAAGGCCCCCACCCAAAACAGACAACGCTCTGGACGTGCTTTAAAATTGCAAGCTTAAGTTTTGTTCGAAGCTGTGTACAAAGGTTTTCGGCTAAGTAAGGTCCCTTAGCTTACTCAAAAGCCTGGAAAATCGTTTTGAACAAAGAAAAAGAAGGCCGGGTTAAATTTAACCCTGGGCTAAGCGCTAATCGGCGTTCGAACAACTGGGCCTGGAGTTTAAAAAAAGGTTAAGGTTTTACGTTACCTCGAGTTCTGACAAGGATATGTTAGTGTCCTCTTGAACTCTTGTTGTTTTTGAGTCGCAAACTATTTTACTAGTCTTGACGTTGGCCTGAAAAACGTATTCTAAAAGGCGTCTTGTCGATTGTTTTTTTTTTAACGAGGGCCAATGTGTAGCAATCCTCAAGTATGAAGTTAACAAAATGGACGTCGGCCGACGGCAACCTTCGGCAACGTTTGTAATTTCCCGCGCTTCCCTCGACATGAAAAGTCGTTTCCAGATCCCAGTTGCGTCATGCAGAGGGACGGGCCTTCCAGGGGTTCGTCACGCGTTCCTGCCCCTCGTTGGGGAGGATTATTGCGTGACGAGCCAAAAGGACCGTCTGTGCACGGCCTATTAAATCTGAAGGTCCTACAGTTCACAGCTAAAATTGAAATTTCTTGCGTTATTTTCATATAACCTATTTTTTCAATTGTTATTTTGAAAGATGCATGACTTGATCAAGAACTCTACTTCAGTACGTGAAGGGACAAGAGAAAGGTGAGATAAAGTATCCGCTCCTGTCTTTCATTTGTTATATCCACCAATCATTGCTGGCGAGCAATAACGAGGGCAGCATGCCATTTTCTTCTGAAATTGGTCAAATTTCCTAAAGCTCGTTCGATTGACTGCTGATTCCGCAATCAAATTAAATGGAATGAGGTATAAAACTGACTTAAGTTGGCTTTCATTACATCGTAAAATCTGAAGTGTAGTGGTTGAAATAAATAAGCTTAATTCAGTAAAATAAATTAAGCATTAGCGGTTCCAAAGTTCGAACAAACAAGTGCAAGGGACTAGTCCGCGGGCATCAGTTGTTAAGAGATCGAAGTTTTCTTACACAACGCTGTTTAGGTAAATTCATAATATATGGCTTATTTCTTGTGTGGGTGCCCTTCGGGACATCAAATCGTTCTTGTTTTCAGTTGGTTCGCAGGCCACATTGACGAAACCGAGGCTGCAAAACTCCTTGAAGATCAATCGCCTGGCAGTTTCCTTGTCCGCATTAGCTCCTCTAGAGCTCATGAGGGTGTGTTCGTGTTGGCCGTCAAAACAAGCAATAGTGGTGTTGTTCAGATTCAAATTGAGGTTCGTCGTGCTTTATTACTTGAGAAAATGTCGATCTGTTTTCTTTCCCATTAATAAATGGCACTTACGAGCACGTGAACAAAGGCACTTGTGAATGGCGGGAAAATGTTGCGTCATATCGTCAGCCAATCAGAAGTCATGTTAAGACGAACGTTTTCCCGCGCCAAGAGCCAGTTTGTCCGCGCTTGGTACCAACTTTAAGTCACATTTATACAACATTTATACGCCTCTAAATCTGTTTCCATGTAGTTCAGCCTATTGACAGCGCGTATTGCGATTATCAGGAGTCAAATCATGTCTCCCTGTCCTGTACTTCCCGGTACACATGTAGCTCTTTCATAATCATTCCCCACTCACTGAAAGAATGGTAGTAGAACCACGAAAAGGACCGAGTTGATCAAAACCCGGTTTTAATATGGAACGAAACATATGAGTAGTCATGGTAACTAAACTGGATTTCCGCTAATCTTCCTTCAAGCAACTTAGCCTGCGTGCACTGCCTCGTACCCAGGCGCTTCTTGGGATTTTCTGTGCCGTTGCATTTTCGAAGCTTTTCAATGATCCTTGCGCCGCGACTACCGTCGAACATTCCAAAAAGAGCTTACGTACGAGGCAGCTGCGTGCAGGCGTTTAAAAGTAATTTGGGCACAAGAAAAATTGAAAGTCTTCCTCGCGCGCCCCGTTCTTTCTTGCGCCCATATGACTTTTACGCGTGTATGAAGACTGCAACCAACTCGTGTCCCGGAGTGTTATAAAAGTCACGCAAGAAAAAAAATCTTCCAGAAACATTTTACATCCCTTTTACCCTTTTTTCGCTTTTCCTTTGCAGAAAGATTTACAAGACAATAAACATATATTAGCCAACCAGAGATTTCCAGACCTCTTGACAGTTGTCAGTGCTCTTAGACGAAACGTTCTTCTTGAAAACTGCCGGCAGCTTTTGATCAACCCTTGTCCGCGCCTTCCACTTAATGCAATATTCAGCGGTTACATGGACGGAAGCGCTAGGCGAGGTGGTCGGGGGCGAGGTGGTCGAGGGCGAGGTGGTCGAGGGCGAGGCAGATCGCAAAGATGAAAATAGAACATCGGGCACTTATGGACCTATCTTTTTAAAGAGTCATGATTTTCAGTACTGTGGCATGACAGTCATTTAGGTTACCAGACGATAACATAGATGGTATTCATCCCGCAGTTCCCGCAGAAAAAGTCGGCTTCTTATGTTGGGGGCTTACCGCCCCCAATAGACTCGATGTCTACGTGGATTGTGATAACTTTTCCAGTGCAGCCGTTATCTGTCCGTTTCTTTCCAAAAGAACTAAAGAAGGAAACGGATGGCGAATGTATATTTACGGACCAATACCAAGTTTATTTATGTTTCTGATAGTCAACAGCTATAATTATCTCCTTCATAGGAAATACGAACCTGATTAAGAACCTACTTAGCGGAAATTGCTATTAACCAGCCCAAAATACAATAACAGTATTTTGCCAGACTACACGCGGTCGGTTTTTAGTATACTTTCACCGTCAAGATCCCCTTGATTGGTAATGTCGTTCTAAGTTTGGATACGAGGAGAAACCTACATCGTTACCTTAAACGAGGCGGTGTCAAAAGTAGTTTTCTTTTACTGCTGTTTATAGTGCGTTTTAGAGTGGTTTTCGTTTGAGTGTCGTAAAACCAAAACCAAAGTAATTACTCTGGCCAATCACATAGGACACAGACAATACATTGAACCAATCAAAACTCGAAGTAATTACATGTGGCTGACGCAAAGCGCGGGAAAATGCACGCGAGCGCGTCACAATTGGCTTTGGTTTTACTTCTGATTGGATGAAAAGGTGGCGCGAATCTTTTAAGCCAATCGCATCGTGTAGAAAGTGCAAAACCAATTACTTTTCGACACTCAAATGAAAACCGCTCTACTTTCAAAGTATGTATTGATTGAAGCTGTGGAGAATCTATTGTTTATTTAAAGCTATGATGTAGAATATACGAAATAAAATCATGTGTGAACTGAGGATAAAGATATGAAAGTGGATATGATTCTTGCAGTTAGATGAACAACCTTGGCTGTTAAAAATGAACTAATCAGCTGCGTTTAATCGGTCGCCTCCAGTCTTGTGGGAAAAAAAACACTACAAGCAATTGCTCTTTTTTCTTTGTCCGTCGAGCAAATCGCGCGAGACACGAAAATAATCACGCGCGCGTGCACTCCCCTCACTTAGGTAGGTGAGGTAACCCGTTTAGGTGGGGGTAACCCGCCTGTCCGTACAATGTCTCACATGGTCACCGCACCTGTCATGTAAACGCGGTCAATTAATATGAGAGATTGTATGGACAGGTGGGTTACCCCAACAAAGCAGGTTACTTCACCTATTTGGGGTCCCCCACCTCCATGTAAACAGGCCCTAAATCTGTAGAAAAGGAGACAGTTCTTGTAGTCTAGTGGAAAAAAGGATCGTGATGAAATGTGAGCTTCTCCATCGCGCAACTGGCTAGCTCAAGACGCAACCCAAACCTGGGAACAATAAAGAACTACAGCATCCAAAAAACGACAATAACATTAGACGACTTTTATTGTATGAAAATAAAAGACCCATTTCAAAATAAAGCTCTATGTACATATGTAAAGGTTAACCCTCTATGAACCACTTCACGAACTGCGTCAATTATGTGACGTCATGTAAAGTAATATCTCAAAGAGGAAGAGTTTCATCCGATACCCTTAAAAATGAGTTGTTAAAACGAGGAGTTCTTTAATCCAGGTTGGATAACTTGGATATAAGATGAACACTCTGAGTTTTCGACACTGCTTTTCAAAACGATCGATAATTCTAACAGAAACATAAAGTAAAAGTTGGTACAAATTTATGGCAATTCCTGGGTGCCTCTGCCTTTTCTTCATGAGCTATTAACTGGGCCCCAACTGTTCAAAAGATGAATAAAGCTATCCAAACGCAATCCGTTTCCCTAATGCTTACCTGCTGGATAGTAATTTATCCCATGGATAGCGTTATACAGTCAATCCCCTCTGTACAGACACACGCTTAATACTGACACCTCATTATTACAGACAGTTTGCTTTGTCCCCCGTACATTTTCTCTACAAACACAACCCATCTAATACGGACACCCCATTAATATGGACACTTTCTATGCCCTCTTACTGTCCATATTAATGGGGTTTGACTGGGGTCATATACAAGTAGCAGCCGCTCGGAAGAGAAGTCACCAATGGTGCGTTTCCATGACCCCAAAAAATACTAAAACAAGTGGAAGAATGACCTGTCATTTTTTCCTGTCACATGCAATTGGGAGAGAACTTCCGTGCAGCTCCTACACTCCTTGTTGACTGTTCTACATTTACTTTGTGGTTTGGGAATCTGATTTTATGTACATTTGTGTAGCACTTTGAAAAGCAAACCTACAAGCAATGATCACATTGAGATATTTTATTTCGTTAAATTGGATTTGAATTGCAGTTCAATCCATTGTTAACATAAGCAACGTTGACTTGATTATCACATCTGTTTGCAAAATCCATGAGAAACTCATGCACAATAATATTTGATCTCGACAAAATAATAAACTTGGACACTAATTTACAGATACTTAGTTACAGAAATGCCATGCAGAGCCTCTGAAACTTGTAGCATTGTAATGAATCTGATGAGAGTTAAGTGTTTTAGAAATCTGCTCTAGAAAAACCTTAATTTTTGTCACATAATGTAGGGTGCAAAGAAACCCAGTGTGAAAGCTTGCACTTTGCGCGAGCTGTAGCTAGAATATTCTAGCTGAAGTAATTTTAACTAGACAGAAAAATTTTTGAAGAGTAGGATTAATAACTAATTAATATTAACAATTATTAATTAATTGCTTTATTAAAATCATTGTAATAATAATATTGCAATAATTTCACTTCATCACATCAGCTTGGAAACCAGCTTTCGATTCACATGAATTTATTATGAATTTAACCAATTTGTCACACAGTATGTCTGGTTTTTTTTTAATTCCTCTAAAAAAACTTGACTTGCATATTGGGCAAGTTAAGAACAGAATTCACTTGCCCAGTCACAAAATCCACTAGCCTCAGGCTATCAGAAACAACTTTCTCTGCACACAGACATAGTGTGACCCTCCTGGAAATCACACATCATTTCCTAATATTTTTTACAATACACTCTACCAGAAGGCCAGTATCTGGTACAAGGGCTTTCATAGTCTTGTATTCATGGCCTGAGCACTCCTTTCTGTATGAAAATAGTCTCCTCCAGGACTGGAATACACAAATTACAAAAATAAAAAGGCTGGCCATTCACCACTTTAGTAGCAAGAAAGGAAACTGAGCTGAGTTAGCTTTCACAATGATTTCTTGGATTGTTACCGGGGATGCACCGGCCAGCTTTTGGCCGATAAAGTTAACTCCAGCCGGTTTCCTTCTCATCTCTAAAGTTGCAATAATAGTTTAATGCAGATGTTATAGTTAATTTTTTATATCAGGTAATTTTTTTATTTTTCTTTTCTTTTAACTTCAGTACCATACATTACCATACCCAAAAACAAAAGAAAAACAAAAATTACCTGAGATTAAAAATTAACTACAACACAGACATCTCCTTACACATGTAAAAACAGTCTATTGGTTGTAAAACGTTCTTTATACATGTTATTGCCCAACCCTAACATTGTCCATAACACTACACACTGGTACTTACATTTTTCATTATTACTGTTTCCAGTTCTATTGAAAGTTCATTGAAATTAAAAAGCAGGGACATCTCGTGTTTTAAAATTATTTCAAAGCCGTTTGATGAGCAGAGAAACATATAACAAGCTGCCAACTTGTGGCTTCTTGATAAAGGCTTGCACGAAAGAGCCATGACTGCATGTATGAAATCCCAACAAGCCTCTATTATTTCATCTTTATGGCATTGCCCTGAGCAATTTTATTAGTTCCACTGTATTTGCAAGCTCACTTGTAATACAAGGTCAAGCAGTACTCCCAATGCTTCTATGTACATTCACGTATGCTTTCAATGTTTGTATTGTTCGTTGGATCCAATGTCTGCAGTGCCATGACTAACAAACACTGTGTCGAAAGCTTTTCATCATATCCACAAGTGATGAAGAATTAGTTGTACTGAGTATGAAGGCATGATTCAGGAGTTCAAATGCTGAAGCTCTCTGTGCTGGATCACGTACAAGGGTTCTTTGTAAAAATGACAACAGTCGAGGAGACATCTGTGAACAAGAACAAAATGTAGAAATCTCTAAGTTCCTCTTTTGGGAATTTAAATGTTGTCTGCTTTATCAGAAGGGCAATTTTTTCATTAATTTATTTCTCAAAGCAAAAGCCAATTGAATAAGTTGATCACATAAGTGAACATGCACCCAACAAAATCTGTACCCTTGCAGAGCATGTTCCCATGACAACCAACCCAACAAACTGTTCTCACTCCATTAAGCCCCAATATCCACATACAAATTCTCCATACTGATATTCATAGGTTTCCTTAAAGAGCTAGTTGAGAGAATTTGATAAAAGATCCAAGCATTTTGTTTTTGGTGGTCATGTTATTAATTTTATTCTCATAACATTTTCTGTTGACAATGTATGGATATTGTTATGAGAAAATTCATGTTGGTCAATCCAACTCTATTTTCGTACTTCTTCTGTCAAAATCACCAAGCTTTAAGGTCAAAGGATGATCCTGGTGCACTCACCTCTTCATTCGTTCTTGTGATTGGTGGATCCATATCTCGTAGTTTTCTCATGGCCTGTAATGGGGGCTCACTAAAATAAGGTGGCTCTCCATCCATCATTTCAAGGATCATGATTCCAAGAGACCAAATATCAGCCTATCATTTGCAAGAAAACTAAGTTATAAATTTATTGATAATGACTATTGGGATCAATTTAGATTTCTGGGAAACTGCCCACCAACCCCTCCCCTAAGCTAAGGTCAAAATGATGGCTTAGGGGAAGAGTAGGTGGGCAGTTTCCCAGAAACCTTAACTGATCCGACCATTGTAGAGTATTGTATTTTAATTTCTTCTATTCAAAAGTAATACAGTAGATGAAAAAAGGTAATTTGTCTACCTATGAAGCACTTTGGTGTTCTTAAGAACTCCTTTAAACATGTCTGTGCATTCCAGACCAAATTGGAAATTAAAAGTGTTGGTTTTTGAGGAGAGGGAAAACCGGAGTAACTGGGGAAAAACCTCTCAAAGCTAGGGAGAGAACCAACAACAAACTCAACCCACATATAGCCACACTGCGTGGTTTCAACCTGGGCCACACCGGTAGGAGGCGAGTTCTCTCACCACTGCACCACCCTTGCTACCCAAGAGGTAAAAGATGGCACATAATGTAATACAAAGGCATTAAGAAAGAAACATGAATGAAAAATACAGAAGGCAAATAGCAATAGAGAAGGATACAGTAACAATGTTGATTATGTTTCAACTTACCTCATCTCACCCATGGTCTAAAAAAAACTGGGGGCATAGACCCTGGTACAGTTGTGAACCTTGCATGGGTTGTATGGGGAAAGAGATTCACTGTCCTGCAAAGTGTGGCAAAGCTAAAAGAATGTTAAACATTTGGGGCTGAACAAGGGAGCACATGTTAGGTTGAAAGGTTTCTTCTTACCTCAGTACCATAAGGTTTTCTTGATATAACTTCTGGTGCCATCCAATATGGTGTACCAACAAGTGACTTCCTTCTTGGCATCTCCTCTGTCACTTGAGCACAAAATCCAAAATCTGACAACTTCACCTGGTAGATTAAAACAAAATAAAATAGGCAAATGCTTTGATGTCTTCTGTTCCATTCTTGACATTTCCAGAACTACCAGAAAAATTCAAAAACTACCCGAAAAATTCAAAAAAGATGAAAACAAAAAATTTTTATCCAGAAGTGGGGGGTACAGAGAAAGACCAGATTTTCCTCTTCACTGTTTTGCTGTGTGCATGTAGCTAAACCACTCCATGAAATCACTCTCATTTCAACTTGTTTTAACACCCCTCGCCACCCTACACAAATCAGGAATCAAAATATTATTGTCTTTCAGAGTAAGGATCATTTTGCCAATATGGGTGGCTAAGAGGTGATGAAAGTGGCTAAATAGGATTAAACCTAAGTGTAAATTAGCTATGTATTAAAGAAAAAGTAAAAATGTTCTACATGACAATAATGATCATGATGATGAAGATGATGATGAGAAGAACAGAAAATCTCCCATGTTGACTGATCATTAATCTTGTATATTGCTCACGTAATACTTCAGTGTTTACATTACCTGCCCAGTAGTGGTAAGAAGAATACTGTCACTCTTGATATCTCTGTGGATTACTCCCTGGGGATGAAGGAATGCAAGGGCTTTCAGAACTGCACGACATACACAGGAAACCTGCTCCTCTGTCAGACTGTAAAACAAATGAGACAACTTGTCCATTAACTTTTGCCTTGCAGTCACCTTGCTATAACACTGAGACACCCTTTTGTTTAGCCTGGTTTTCAAATTGTTGATCAGGGATTTTGCTCTGTTTTGGCCATGCCATATTTTGAAGACTGATGGAATCACGATCAAATCATAGACATCCCTGATCAAATGAGATGATCCAAGGTAAATCACAGAAAGTGAGAGACTTTCTACTTTGATTCCCTCATCTCAGATTTTTGGTACGAGTAGCAATTACTATTGACTAAATGAGCCAAAATTCAATATATATTTTTTTATGTTAAGGAGGTCACCTATATTTTAAGCTCCACAACAATCTACTAATCACTCTTCTAAAAGAGAACATCTTGCCATTTTACCAGGACATTGCAATCAAAGTGGCCATAATCAGGGTTGTCATTAAGAGGCAGGGGCAGGGGATTTCCACAAGCTAATATAAATGTGGCCCCAGGCTACTTTCAAAGGAAAATAGAAGAAAAATAGAACTAAAAGAAATCCCTAGCTGTTTGATTACCCGCCTACTTGTTGTATTTACCTGGCAACTTGAAATCTTAGTGACCACCCTGATAATGACAATGTAGCCAAGTAAATGAGTGGCCCTTCTAGCAGGTTCTAGCCTGCGTGGCAGGCACAAAGAAGGGGATGGAAAGAACACCACAAATACCCTCTTTCCTAATCCCCCTTCCTTTTCCCTTCCCCTCCCCTCCCCTGACATGACACCTGCCACCTGCCACATTTGCTAGGCAGGGTCCCAACCTCACCCTAGAAATCAAACTGTAAAAAAAGATCTCTCACCTTGTGTGGGTGATTATATCTGTTAATGATCCTCCTTCAAGGAATTCCATGACAACCCAAAGTTCATCTCCAACGAGATAACTTCCATACATTTCTACTATGTTGGGATGAGGGTAATCTCTCATTATAACCACCTAAAAAATCCCAAATAATGACATTATAGTACACAATAACTAGATTGATTCACCTACAAACACCAGCTGATTAAAAATTCAGAAGCTATCACAAAATCTAAAGCCATTTTCTTTATAAACATTTATCATAAACTATTCAAAGTAAAGATGGTTAGTAACAAAGATATGTTTACTTATGAAATAACAATTTATGACAATCATTGATGAGATATGCACACATTCAAGCCTTTTTGGCACAAAATTGGAAAAAAAGATCATGTTTATGTTGTGGAATGAAGTGAAAATTAAAAATATTGAATTGTTAAAATAAGGGATACTCCGTTACAAGTTTCAAACAATTAAGATATCCTTTAGATTCCAAAGTGTGATAAGTCATTGTTGTCAATCTAAACAAGTTTTTCTGTTGTTAGAAAAAACTTCCGAGAATCACTTTGATTTTATTGCGATCAAATGTAATTTAAGACATAAAGAATAAAACGTTTTAAAAAAGTTTCTATCTAACGTGCTGAAAGCATGCTGACAGACCTCAAGAATGTCAAAACAACGTCAAAATATCAACGTCATTGTCCGTTTCAATATAACCCCTTACCTCATTGAACAAAAGTTCCCTCCTTTGCTGTTTCTTCAAATCCATTTTCTTTACTGCAACTTGTTTGCCTGTTTTTCTGTCTCGAGCTAGACAAACAACTCCAGTCGAACCTTCACCAATTTTAATAAAATTGTCCAGATTGTCTGGGGGCTCAGTCGACGTGACAACTAATTCTAGAGCTTTGCGAAATTGTTGGTGAGTGACAGGCGAATCGGAGTACATGAGTTTTGTCTTCGAGGAACTGCGAAGATCGTCTCCTCCGTTCTCGGCATTTTCTCCAGAATCCGTACTCGCCGATCCATAATCCGAGCTAGCAGAAGTTTCTCTCTGTATAACAGGTATCTTTTGTTGATGATCATAGCTTCTATCGGAGTACTGGCGTTCGTAACCTTGAGAGAATCTTCGCTGGTAATCCACTTTAGGAACTTTTCCGTTAGCTGTTGCCGAATCTACTTCTTCGGCAATTTCTGAATTTGTCCTTTCAATCTTTCTAGGTCTAGAGCCAGGATTAACTCTAAAAGAATTTCGAAGAGAATTGGATCTTGAGACGGAAATGACTTTACTACCAGATCCTTTTTCACTAAGCAAATTCCACTGGGATTTTCGTAGCGGCGAGACTTGCGTAATAATTTCTGGATCCACGATGGGTTTGGGTCTCTTTGGATTGTCTCGTTTTATTCCAAGTAAAGCTTCCCACTGAGGAGGAAGACCATGAAATATCCCTGTTTCCTTGTCATAACCAGTGTGAAATCGGTGCTCGAAGTTTTGTGGCCCTGAGATGTCGATTCTTCGGCGTTTCTTGTAAAACAAACGCTTAAACATTTTCAAATCAGCTTACCTCGCATCAAGTAAACAATACGTATAAAGCTCGGGGGCTGAAGTTGCAAATCAGCAACGCTTAAATCTGGATAGTGGTTTTTAAAGAAAAATAAAACGACGTACTGATGACCTCTACGGTGCGTCTACAAACCGCCACAACGACCCACACTAATGTTATCTTTTGCAGTGGTGTCCGCTAAGTTCGTAATCCGAACATTTCCGACAAAATCGACGAAGTGTCACGACCTGTAATCGAATCCGCGATCTTTTCATCCAGCTGTTTACCGCCAAAAAGTAGCCATGTGACCTCGCGTTGTACAACAACTTGCTCGAATAGCTCTGTCCTTTACGATTTGCGACGCAAATGTTCTTAATTTTAAGTGGATTTTGACATGGAAATTGGTAACGAAATCAGCCAGAAGATAAGGGTAAGTGTGCTCAACCAATTAAGACTTAAGGTCATTGGAATTGTGGATTATTTTGACTACAAATAAGTTTTAATTCTTCACTATGGTCTGCTGGCATTTAATTATTGTGTGCTAGAAATGTGTCACTTGTCAAATAAAACAGAAAAATCCTCAGCTGTTTGTGTTTAGCGCTTTTCATAAAAACACATGTCAAAGGAAATGACTGTTTTCTGTTGTGAAGCAAGTGCATCGATAAATTTGTAGGTACTTGTATGAAAAAAAGCGACTAAATTGAATCGACTTTCTGACCTGCAGATTACAGACTGACTTTGATTTTAAATAATTTGTCAACAGTATGAATACACAATGACTTGTCTTTTACTGGATGTTTGACAGAACATAAGAACCTATCACAATGACATGGTCATTTGAGAAACACAAGGTTTCTTATCAACCTGACTTCTTGTCGTTGTCTCATGTTGTAAACAACTGGTTTTCTTTCACAACTTGTTACATATAAATTTGCCGAGAGCAAGTTTACTACTAGCCTGAATTTCAGCTTTCTCTGTGGGACACAAACTATGTCTCTCTGAGGAGTTGTGACTTGAGGAGACGGCTTTTCAAGTTCTGTTAACTACATTTTTTCAACACTTTCACTTCAGTTTGGACAAGAGTGCTGAGACTTATGAAAACTGTTTGAAGTAATTTCGTAGTATAAAATTTGATGTTTTTGACCATTGTTATTCAAGTTTCAATCAGTTAACCTAGTCATTGTGACAAAATTACCTCAAATTTTTTTTGTAACCAGAAAGCAGTAAATTGTATTTCTGTTTGAAGGTGAAATTAGTCGGGCCCCAGTCGTTCAAACATTGGATAGCACACTTGAGTGGATAAATCACTATCCCGTGGATACGTATGAGAAAAACCAATTATTGCATTATCCACCGGATAGAGATTTATCCACTGGATAGCATTATTAGCCTTTCAAACAACTGTACCCAGGTCTTGAATACCAAGAACACATGTAAAGTAACAATTTTTTTTCACTTAACAGGGTGCTATCAAGACAAAGCTAAGAGAGCTAGGATCATACGTTGGTAAGGAGTTCTTATAATGGAAAAGAAGGCCCAGTTAAGTTGGGTGATTGACAGTTTGATGTATTGGGTAATTTGTAACATACGTTGAATCCTATAGATCATATTACAGTCTTTTTTGTTTAGTCAACTGCTGTAATCATGTATTAAAAACTGAACTTTTGAGACATTCAAGCAATGGTTTTCTTACGATCATACGTGATCTTGCACGGTGGTTGCTTTCGGGAAACAGAAAACAAAAAAAGTATGTAAAATTTTTGGTTTAAAAAGTGGTTGTGGTTGTTGAAGACATTTCAGAATTGGTCACAATAGGAGTCGACTGTATGTCTTTTATTGACGTAAGAGCCATTAACTAACCAGCACACTTTTTAGTGACCTCATCATCATCTGCCATCAGTCAATTGATGTGTGTAAAACTGTTTTAGGGTTTCGAATAGGCTTCCACCTTGGCTCTCTGTATCTATATGTTTACTGGACTTCTACTCAATACTTACAAAATCCTCTAAGGGCTTTCTTTGACTACTGCTTTTTCATTCACTGTTCCTTATGGCCTACTGACTGGACTGTATTATTTTAATAAAGATGATGAACTTCCTGACTATATCATGGTTATGCTGGCCAACAAAAGAAGCAAAGAACAGATGACAGAGGACTTGGTTTTATTTCTGGGTACAAACACATCATTATTCACTGAATGGTGAGTAAATTCTCGTGGCAACTGTTTTACTTACAAGAATGGCCATGATGTAATTGGGGAGACTAAATATATTTTTGACAAAAGAGGGAAACATAAGTTTTAGTAGTATAGTACATATATGTACTAAGTGTGTGATCTGAGAAACATGTATTTCTCTTGGAATATGCACTTTTTAAAATTTAATTCAGTCAGATTTGCCTCCAGTACCTTTTTGAACTGCCAGATAAATCACTGATATTGTTATGAAGATTTTCTAGTTTCATGTTTTTTTTTAAAAAAAAAAAAGCAGCATTGTTGTTTTGAAATATAAAAAAGTAAATAAATAACATAATGTTCCTCAAATTTATTTTGATCTGTAGGCTTGTAAATATTATACAGAAGCTTCAAGATGTCACAAGTTTACAAGGTAACCAAATTCAGTACTTATGAAACCATGTCAATAGTACAAATCAGCCCCTCTTCTACTATGCAGCTTCTTTAACAAAAACTAAGACGTAATATTTGACTAAACAGTGACTGGCTGAATGAAATAAAATATCGTTTTGTGATAACTTTCGAAGCAATTTTGCCAGTTCACTGTGTCTGTATACCATAGAATTTACTCCTTGTGGAACATACATCAACAGCTCCACTTTTTTCAGTTTTTTAATTTTGTAGGTTCTTGTACAAACTATTGTGTCATTCCTGAAAATGATTATAATTATTCTATTTTATTTTAGAAAATGCAGAAGAGTCAAATTTATTGGGCGAAGGAACCATTTCTCATACAGTAAAAACAGATTTAGTCAAAGGCAAGGAAAGGAAAGATGCTACATTAAAACCATCGCCAAAAGAGAGAAGACGAAGCCCTAATAGAACTGATGCAAGGGAACATTTAAAAAGCAAGCATGAAAAAGTAGAAAGTATGTACTTACATATATTTACATGTAATTGAATTGTGACCCCAAAACATCAATTTTCTTGTCACTGCAAGATATTATCTTCCAACAGTAAAGAGTGGAAATAGCACCTGTGGTTTTTAAAAAGTATGCCTAGGATTTGAATCACCATTGGACAATTACTTGTTTGTAATTTTCTTTTTAAATACAGTCAATTCTCTCCTTCTAAGGCAGACACCTTTAGGATGGTCACTAACCATTAAGCCCTAATGTTAGAAAACAAATTCTCCAAACTGATGTCCATACAATTCCTAAAACATCAGTTGAGAGAATTAATTTTGTAAAAAGGTGATCATTTCATTTGTTAGGAGAAAATTAGTGGTGGTCACTGTTGGTGCTTAAAGGGTTAAGTGAGTAAAATATACAGTGCAGTGAGTAAAGAGAGGCACTGGCCATTTTTGGGTGTCAGTTAAGTGACAGTTGACTGTAACATTAGTTTTCGATCCCTGTGAGTTTGTGTGTTTTTCATTTCACATTTACATGAATGTATCTGTTTTGTCTCCCAGAGCCAAAAATGGGCAATAATGTTGTAAAAACTGTTGGCTTGTCATCAAGAGGCTCAACAAGAAAGCGAAAGCACTCATCCTCTGATGATGAGGATTCTAGAACATCCAATCTTCCCAGTGTTGTGAAAGTCAAAGAAAGAAAGTAAGTTTCCCATCCCACATTAAATGTTTGCTAATTCATTCCAAGCTTTTCTGAGAGTGAAAAGGTATTAGATTTCTAGGTTGACCAACAGCAAAGAGATTTGAGGTCAATAAAAGCATACTTCTCACCATTGTAATATTATTAAATTCTCCAGACTGATCTAAGTACATTCATTTCCCTGAAGAATTACTTGAACTAGAGGAAGACATCACGTTCTTTTACACATTCAATGCACTATGCTTAATAGTTCATGTAAGATACGTTAAAATAGTTTGCGTGCTTTCTGGTGTCATGTAAGCCAATATGACAGAACTTAAACATAACGATTGCACTGTCATGTGCGATGATTGTGCGTGGAACGTGGAAAAAATTCCATTCATTCTTAGAGTTAATCATTTAGCCTTCTTGTACTTTGTCTATCCGGACACCCTCATTGGAGTAAGAACCAGTAAGAATATGAGAGAATATGATAGAAAATCAAAGCATTTTCCTTTGGTGAGCATTTTATTAATTCTTCCAACCTTTTCTTTTGACAATTTTGTTAAGAGAAAATTGATGTTGATCACTTTAAAGACTTAAAGGGTTAAAGGAGGAAAGGATTAATAAAGTATATGTTGTAGTTAATTTTTTATCTTGGGTAATTTTTCTTTTTCTTTTGTTTTTGAGTATGTTAATGTATGCTAATGGTGTTGAAACAAAAGAAAAATAAAATTTACCTGAGATAAAAGTTAACTACAACATATACATCTGCAGGCTCCCAAATTAGACATTGTGGAATTACCTTGAATGTTTTTTATATGTCTGTCACTTTACCCAGTGTTTCATTCAATGGTCAGACATTGAAGTTGGTCTGAAGAAAAGGCTGCTGTTCCTTGTTTTTTCAACCCACTTCTTAGCTTCTGGATATTTGATGAAACCTTTTGTCAAGTGATTGATATACCCCATGTTCACAAATTGCTTTCAATGTTTGCAAAATTTTGTGTTTAGACATTAATATTAGTATCAGAAATCGATGTCACAGTAATGATTGCATTTGATTTCTCTTCATGGAATATTTATGAGTTTGAAAAAAATTATGTTTCCTCTTTGTAGACCAACACTTCCACCTTCAAAGCAGGCTTCAGGCAATCTCCTCATGAAAGCCGTTGCAGCTGCACACCACTCTGTTAAAAAACCAGCACTCTCATCCAGTCTGAAATATGACCCTACTTCTCCCCCATCACCAATCAGATCTCACAGCTATGAGGAGAAGCAGCAACAAAAAGAGCTATTGTTACAGCAACATAGAGAGCTACAAAAGCAGTTCTTACAAATGAAGCAAGTAGACGAGAGTGTAGATGATGAAGACAACGCTGAAGAAGAAAGCAGCAGAGAAATAGAGGAGGAATCTACAGCAGTGGAAGAGGAAGGCCAGGATTATAATGAAGGAAATGAGGAGCAAGTAGAAGAGGAAGAACATAAACAAGTGGAAACTACCCAGGAACCAGAGGCAAGTTTATTCTTGTTGCTTACAGCAAAGTCTTGTAGACACACAGGAGCAAGTTTCCATTTTGGAAGACTAACTGCCTGATAGAGATCGGCTGTTCTGAAAAATGATTGGGACCAAATTGTAGGTGACTGTTTTAGGAAGTTATTCATCTCATAGAGTGTCTATTAAGAGAGATGACAGTTCTTTACTCCTTATGACTGTGAGGCAGTGGTTTCAGCAAAGTTTGAGATGTTTACCACTGAGCCACCACTGTTCCACAACCCATTAACTATTTTAGGGCCCAATATCCACATGCAAATTTTCTTTACTGATTTCCATGAATTAAGAGTGAGTTGAGAGAACTTGATAAAAGATCAAAACATTTTTCCCTTTGATGATCATTTTGAAAATTCTCTAACCTTTTCTTCTGATTATGCAATGATAAGGTTAGGAGAAAGTCAATGTTGTTCACTCTAGGCTGAGACAAAAAAGGGTTACATTTTTGTACCTTTGCAGGTTGCATAACATATACCAAAATCTGAAAAGCTAGAAATATTTTATTTTACGTTTTTCCTACTTTTTACAGTGACTTGAAATTCTTAAAATGTACAGTAATTGCATGTGTGAAAATCAGTAACAGATTATCTGGAGTTAAATTTTGAATCCTGGTCTTGGTTTTAGGAGCCAGTTATTGAGCTTCATGTCTCAGAGACAGACACACTGGACTACAGTGCAGAGCCTGTCCAAGGTGATACCAGAATTGTTGCATTTGCGGACAGCCAGGCTGGAGGGGAAGATTCTGAAGAAGAGAGACGAAAAAGAAGGAAAAAACGACGAGCTGTCAAGTCCAAAAAGTATGTAAGACTCCTTTAACAGGGTTCTCAATAAGCTTTAAAGTAGACAACTATGATGTAAATAATTTCAGCCTTTCATTCTCTCACTTTACCCTACATGCATTTTCTCAAAAAGTAGACGGCTCAAACCTCCAAGTAGCCGGGTTTTTTAGCCAGCTGCTGGCACTTGATGAGAACCCTGGCTTTGACATGTTCACAGTTTACTCACTGGCTATGTCAACAATCAATGCAAATTGACCAACATTTCTGAGTTTGTTTGTAGAGGCTAGGCCACAGTCTTAGGCAATGATGTTTTAAAGGAATAAAATTTCTTACCAGTGTTAACTTTTTTTGCATTTTTAAAAGAAAATTATGGTCAGATGTCATTCTGTCTTAAGAGTTTGTAGAGGAAATGATGTGGTCATTCAAAAGAGACTCTTGCAGCAGTGCATTGCATGTTGCAAGGTTTTTGTTTTTTGAGATTTTACATAAAAAGGTGTTGATTTTTTGTTGAAGTTCAACTTAGTGTGAATACAGTATTAAAATTTTGCTTGTTTTTTCATAGGGAAAAACCATCAAGTCCTAAGTTTATTGTAACACTAGATGGTGCCAATAGCGACTTGGAAGACAAATATGACGACCAGGTGAAAAAGGAAAAGCAAAAGAAGAAGAGATCTAAAAAGAAGACTGAAGTTGATGATTTTGAGGAGATAGACACATCTGATGTGACAGAACAAGTTAAATCACAGGCAGAGACAACTGTCCCTGAAAAACCATTTATAAAACAAATTACTTTTGATCTTGATGCTGGAGATGATGGTAAGTGAAAATAAATAAAAGGGTTCACATGTATTATGGACCTAATTCTTTCACGCCTTTGGGTATCAAAATCAAGATAAAAATCAATGTAAAGGAAAAACAGAAACAAAATGGCACTGTACAAACGTACTGCATTCCCCCTCCTTTAGAATTTATTCCCTCCAACCTCGGTCACTAGAGCTTCATGTATGTAACCTGTCTTCAGAAATGATTAGTAGATTGGCCTTTCACAAAAGTGTGATTGCAATAATTTATTTTTTCTATTTTTTAAGATGAGGGTGATGAGGATACTACTTTAAACAAAAACAAACAAGCAGAGAAGTGCAAGTTTTGGCCAGAGTGCAAAAATGGAGACAGTTGTCCTTTTTATCATCCAACAGTGACATGCAGGTGATTTATAAACAGATTGCAGTGTTCTTGCTGCAGTTGGAAGAAAAATACAGTGGTTTGTGGGTGACTGTGGCATCAAAGAAGAAAGAGATAATTATGCTTGTCTCTTTTTTAGCTGACTTGTTCTTCTGTCTTGGTCTTTTTAATTATTAGAGTAGTTATTGCCAAGGGTCAAACTCATGACAATGAGAGGAAAGCTACAGGCTGTAAATATTTTGACAGATCTGATTAAATTATTTAGATAGTCATGTCAGTGTGAAGTGGTAGATCTGTCTAGAGTGAAGTCAAATGAATAATTGTTTCCAGATTTTTTTAGTGATCTGACAATAGAACATTGTTGTGACAAGGTTCTTCCATGTAAAGTGAAGATTCCTTGGCATCATTTTTTGGTTTAGTTTGCCTTCTTCTGCACTCTATTCACTCACTAGAGTTCAAATAAAGGTCACATAATTATTTTTTGTCTTTTTTTTTTTTTCAGATCATTTCCCAACTGTAGATTCGGGGACAGCTGTAGATTTATTCATCCACCATGTAAATTTAATGGAAGGTAAAGAATCTTTCCCCATTTGAGGGAACCTAACCTGTTAAATAATCAGTCCTCATTTATTTATTTGACAAAGAAGACTTCAGTAAAAGCTGTATCATTTACCTCATAGTTCTATGGTTTATATTAAAAATTACTCCACTGGTTGACTGAGGTAAGGAAGTATCTAGTCAACAACTAGCATCCAGTGTCAGCCGTGTCAAATACGTTTTAACTGTAATGCTATTGGATGAGTCTGAGTATAATAGGAGTGTTATCCGCCTGTTATCAACCTTGGCTTTCAGCCATGGTAGAAAACACCTCCAAGACCTTCATAATTAATAATAATTATCTTTGTTTATATATCTACCAAAAACAAATGACATATGTACTGCTCGTCTTGCTCTCATATACATATTATTAATTTTTGTATTTTCATTGTTTTCTGTATATCTTGCATTTATAGGTGTACTAATTCAGTTTGTCCATATACACACAAGTTAAAAAGTAAACAACAGACATCTCCTATACCAGCTCCTGTCACAGGTATTTGAATGAAAGTTGAAGACTTTTACTTTTATTAATTTTTCTTAAAAATAATAGCTCAGAATGGGATGTGTAGTTAATGCAGAGCAGTGTTACATAAAACTATGATAATTATGATTTGTGCAAACTAGCTGCAGCACAATGCGTTTTGTTTAAACAAGATGTTACAATGATCATTAATTTTTCCAGTAAGGAGTTTCATAACGTACATCAGGGCTGTCGCTAAAATTTCAAGGAGCCAGGTATATGCAATTAGAAGGAGGTGAATTGTACTTTTGGACGTTCCTTTGGCTCTATTTTCCTTTTGTTTCCTGTAGGAGTAGCTACGGCTCACACTCATAGTAGCCGGGGAAAATCCCTGGCCTCTGGCTCTTAGTGACAGCCCTGCATGCATCAATGAAGTCTGATTCTGATTCCATTACAGTGATTACTGATCAAGCCCATGTCTTTTACAAACAAAACAAGCATTGACTTATTTCTTAATTAATGTTGTTCTTATTGCTGTTGATGAAAATCAAAACTTTTTATTCCTTTACTCTCTTTAAATCCCACTAGGTTTCATGTTTCCATCACCAAGTGTCCTTGTGCCACCATCACCCAGTACCCAGCCCATTCCTTGCAAGTTCTATCCATCCTGTACAAAAGCTGACTGTCCTTTTTATCATCCACAACCCAAGGTACAGTAGTAATATCAGCACATGTAATCAAATTATCTTGGCAGAATTTATAGCTACCAAGTCACTTTGGATTTTTAGCTGTTCAAGTCAAATGTGAAGAGAATGTTGAGTATTTGTGAATGTCGATACTTAGTTTACTTGCACTTCATCTGGGAGCTAGCAACATTGTTGTAGTTATGTGCACACAGTTTAAGTTACAAGATGCTGTTTTTCAAGGGATGAATGCGCGGGCACATTTTCCCAGGACATCAGCTTCACGTAGTAATCCAGCCCATATAATGTTAGCCCCATACCCAAGCCCCAACCCGAAGGAATAGCATGGTTATAACTGCGAGGAGCTAAAACTCTCATACCCTACAGCATACTTGAGGCACCCTGAAAAGTCGTGTAGTAAAATTGCCTAATTTTATTTTGTTTATAACTTTTAACAGAGGCTTCTTTCTCTTAGAAACTAGTAATAATCAAAAGTTACAGAGTGCGGGCGACAACGATCTAAGGTCAAACGTTTTTGCTCCAATGCAGTGAGTGCTTTAAGTAGGTTTCTTGGACAGATGGTCAAAACACCTGTGATCAGATTATGAGCGGTAAATGGTCTAAACGCATATGATCAAACAGTGTTCTGTGTATTCCACTCATTCTTGGTGGAAGTCCAAACAAATGCTGGCTACATACAGGGGTCGCATGCATAATAACCACCTGAAGATTAGGATTGCGGGTTCCTCTTGTTGCCCATAATGAAAATTAAGTACTTGTACCTTTTTATCTCTCAGCAGCCTTGTCGGTTTGGTCTTAGCTGCACCAGACCAAACTGTTTGTTTACTCATCCAGCAAAACCGTCCTCACTAAAATGGGTTTCTCCTGCTCTACACATAAGGTAGCGTATCCTATACCTTTTGATCTGTTGCTTGAATGTTCATTTCAAACAGTATGTGTACCTTCCGAAAAAAATCTTTTCTAATGCCCCCACCACCACCACCACCTCCACTAGTGTGGCCTACACATTCACACACATGCACTTGTTAAAACTTGAGACTCCTTGGCCTTCAGAATTTCCAATGATGTTTTTGGGGAAATATTTTCTGGTACACACTGATTATTAATAAGTAGTTCAGTAAAGAAAGTGTTTATGCGACAGTATCATTATTTTTTATGAACCTTTGCCCTTAATAAACTACATAACTTAGACCTGATTGTTGTTTGAGCAAAAGACTTATCCTTTTAAAATATGGTAGTAAGAATTTTACCCAAAGACTTAATGATAAAAAACAAAATTAAGATAAAAGCTGTTCCTCTTTGAAGTTCCTTTCCACAAAAGCCAAACAATCTAATATTATTATCATTGCAGTGAAAGAAGATTTGCTTTAGCTGAACAGCAAGTGACATCATTGCCAGTTTCATAGCACATATTGAAGTCAACTCTGCCAGGATGATATGTTTTACAAATATGATCTCAGCCAGGCCTTTGTTAATGTTTTGTTTGTAAAGTTATGACCTTGAGTAAAAATTCTGAGGTGCAAGTTTCTGTCAGTATTATAAATTTTATGGTAGTCAGTTTTGTTCCTGTAACACTAGTAAGAGGACCTGGTTTATTTACAATATTATTGATACCACAGCATCAAAAAACATACCTAACTGTATATTCTTTTTCTTGAATACTTTAGCAAAATTATATAATTTTTCTTACTCTATCTAGCTTGTACATTGTAATCAAAATATCCAGAAATGGAACAAGTAGAAACTGAGCATAAGTTGCAGAAAAAAAAATGATTTTTTAACTGCCATGCCTTCATAATTTCCACTCCATCTCAAAGACGGTTTTTTGGATGAAGGCAAAGAAATTTATGAAAAACTTACTTGCCTGTTTATGTGACTGTTATTGCTCTTTGCCATTTTTTGTTGCATCACCCATACAATTACGAACGTCTTCTAAGGGAACTTTTTGGATCAAATGACCTTATGATGATGTAATATATCAAGCATGAGACGCAGTGTTTTGTCACCAGATGAAACACAGAGAAGAGAATTGAAAATATGACACGCAGCAGAGTATTTTTGGCGAACTTCAAGGTGTTTCATGTGGTGATGAAACATTGTTGAATGCTTGATATTACTTCTCAAATAAACTGATTTTAGAAGGAGAAATTAAGTATGCAAAAAATGAGCAGATTTTCATCTGATTTCATTAATTTCTTTGTATTTTCTTGATTAATTATTAAAGGCTTTGAGACGTTATTGAGGTTCTAGAATGTCACGTAAGGGTGGCCACTTGTCACAGAGTACCAAAAGAAACAATAAACAGCAAAGATTTTCAGAACCAGTACTCCTATTTACTATTTTAATCGATTTTAGTGGAGTCAGACTCAAGGAAAACTTGCTCTGCTCATGCTTTTGGTTAAATTCCTACACTTTTTACCAATGGACTTTTAGAAAGTCAATGATTTCATGTACAGGAAAAATGTTCCAAAATTTAATGAACAAACCTGTGAAAATTATGTTTAGGAAGTAACTTGGGAGTTCTAAAATTTCTTTTTATACAGAAGACACTGAAATAGCTGCTTCTTAGGAAAATAAGAACAACATGCGACTCTTAACCCTACTAACCAACTGAAGAACACAAAATAATATATATTTTTAAGTGTGTAAATGGCAGAAGAGGCCAGCAGTTATTCAAATAGCCTGTGCCAGGCTCTCAGATAGTATAGTGTGGACGTATTAAAACTACGGAAGCGAAAATAAGACGCGCGCGACTTGAGAAAAGGGGGCGGTGGTGGTCTCTCCCCGGCCCCCACACGTTTTTCGCATTTCTTTTTACTGAACGACTTTTCACCACTATCTCGGAGCCTGGAACAGGCTATTATTCAACGTACAAGTATTTCTTAGGCTGAAAATTCATAGTGGATTTTGCCTTACTGTGAAAGTGTATATCCCAAGTATTTCCTCAAAAGAAGAGAAGAACAGAAGAGGCAACTGTTAAGCTCAGTACACTGCCTAATTCCATATATACGTATATAGCTGTATATATCACCTGTTTATCAATTCTGTTTGTAACACCCCTTGAAATAGACTTATCTTGCAACATTTCCTCTTCAACAAGTGTTAATCAAGGTAGAATCAAGTACTGTCGAACTTTTTTGCATTTTATTTAAACAACTGAGAGTCAAGTAAATGTTGTGAGCTGAGTTCACTCACAGTGGGCTTAATTACAAGACATAATATGTTACATTACAGTAACATCAGCTTTCAGCTAAAAAAAGCTTTCTTTGCATTGATACACAGGCCTTGAGCTTTGATCTAGTGGATTTGATTTTATCGTGAAGGAAATAAAATCTGATTAATTAAGCTAATTTTTTAGTTGTTATTTTTGAGAGGTCATTTAATTTAATTTCCCATGTTTGTTCTGGCTTGTCTACACATGGCTCCATGACTGGATATCCTTTATTGGTTGCTGTCACGCAATTGTTTGTAACGACATGAACAAGTTTCTTTTTCTGTAGAAAAAAAGTAAATAGAAAATAAGGTAAAAACATATTTTACAACCCTTTAAGCCCTAAGTGATCAGCATCAAATTTCTCCTTGTAGTATCAATGCTTTGTAAAACGGAGTGGTCATGAGAATTACGGACATGATCACACAAGATGAATTTGCTTGATATTTTATCAACTTCTCCCCACTACTTCTGTAGGAAATGAATAGGGGCAACAAATGAGAATTCAAATTTTGATCTTAAGGGTTTCAAGGGATAAATGTGTTAGGCTTGATAGCTATTCAACCCACCCATGTCTTAATAGAGGATTTACTAGATAACGTACATGAATAAAAGCCTGCAACTGTGGTTCTTATTTTAAACCACACATGTCCAATCTCTCTCCCTCCCCCCACAGAGCATTGGACCCATGTCAGCACAATAGTTTCCCGAGATTCAGCATTGTATAGGGTGTGGGAGGGGGGACTGCAAGGTACTTGTTAAATAATAACACTGTTTTATAAAGACATGCCGCCTGCATTGCAAACGTATTTTTTGGGCAAACAATTTCATGACGCTTTGGCCACCATCTTGGAGTTTATCACTGAGGAAGATTGGGCAGAGTAGAAATAACAACCCTGGGGTAGGTGAAAAGAAGGATTCTTGCCACACCCTCCCCTGCACCCTTCAAATCACCCCAACTCCTCCACGCTTTTAGAATGCAGTATTACAATAATATCAGCCATTCTGAAATTAAAGAGAATAACAAAATTTGTCCCAAGGACAGCAGTCTATAGATCAAGACTGAGTGGATGTCATCTCAAGGTTCTATTTTCCCTTACCGAAGTGTACTTAAATTCCTGATTTCCTTTGAGTTCATGACAGCCATAAAATGCTATTTTTGCTCCGCTGTGGCTTTGACTAACATCCAAGCAAGCTTCATCTTGACGAAACTCATCCAGAAATGTATACTGAAAAGCCTGCCAATAAATTGAAATGAAATACAGTGGATGTGACTTCACTTAAACTTGTGTTTAAAGGAGGAGAGGCAAGGGTCATGTAAAAGAACTGAAAAAAGTCTCCATTGTAGAGAAAATGTAGGGGCCTTCCCCAGGAACAGGGAAAATTTTAAGGATAAGATGTCCTTTAATTTTATTGGATGCCTGTAAAGCAGGTTTTGTCTAAGACTGTTCACAGTCTCCTATTTTTTCGTAAGGTCGTCAGGATCAAGTAGATTTGACACTCATCCAAGATGGCCACTGATAATGCAAAAGAAGCAAAGCACTCAACCTCAACAATCTCACAGGAAAATTAGGGGACTGTGGACAGTCTAGTTTTGAGTGTAATTTACCTGATTTCCCATCATTCCATGGCAATTCATTAGTCCCACTTCTCCTCCAGCTTTTCTTCCCAAAGAATCTAAGCAGAGGTTAGTCCCTGGGTTGCGAATCTGGAGAAAGAAATGGCTAAATCAGTACCTTATTCTCACTTAATTTTGTTTATCATTTGGCAAAAATCACAAATTTTAATACTTGCAAAAACTAAAAATCCATAAAAATCGTGTAATTAAATACTGACAAACTATCGCTCATGATTTTTTGCAAAACTTAATACTCACAAAAGTAAGTGAGATTTATGAACTGATTACCTCAGGTTTACCCTGTGTTTGGACTGTTACAGGTTTGAATCCTCCCGGGACTCAAGATTCTTGTCTCTTTCTTTGTCTTCTTCCTTCTGATATAATTATTATTAAATAATTATTATTTCAGAAGAAAGGAACAATGAAAAAGAAACCACATGTAGTCATCTTTTGCATTAACTACCGTATCTACTGTAAAATTTAACACGATCTTTTACAGTCTGCCTGGCATTGCAATAAATTCACTGAACCTGTCCCTGTCCCCTGATTCAAGTCCCAAGACTGACCAATATCAATTTTCTCCTTACAATATCATACATAATTCAGAGGAAATCCTAGGAGAATTACAGAAATGATCAATATTGAAGGAATGATCACCTACAGCCCACCCAATGTTTAGGCTGTAACAAGTTCTGGAATGGTGCAGTCTTCTTATTTGTTGGCCATGTAACGTTTTGTTCACCTCCACTGGTTAAGCAGTTTTATGTGAGATGTGATCAAGTCATATCTTAAGTATCATAATCCCTCAGAAGTTACCTCTTTATTAACTATGTCAGTTATATTCCACATAATTTAGCCACATGATCATGCATATAAAACTGCTTACAAAATCTTAAGTACTGAAAGCTCACTAACTAATTAAAATTACAGCTAGTAATGTTGGCTAGTTAGTTTTGTTTGATATTAATTTTTGTAATTTATTACATTTTCCTTCTTCCCTTATAGTATTCTATGTGTAAAAGGAAGTATATCCACATCAGCATTATTTGCTTTGTGATAAATAGAGCAATTTTCATATGACCTTGAAATGAAAACACGCAAACAAAACAAAAACAACAAACGCACAGAAAAAGAGCAATTTGATTGGTTTCATTGAATGGATAAAAATGTGCGTGGCTTTTGGTTGGTTAAGGGTATGCTTGGATGAAAAAACTTCATGCCCAAAGAACTAACTGCTACACGATTGGCCAATCGAACAATGCCTTCTCCATATTAGGGTTTGGCTGGAAAACAAGCAGCCCGTGTTTTGATCTTTTCAACCATTGGCTGATAAAACAAATAACAAACTCTTACCGGAACCATTTTTTGTGGTCATACTAAAATAGCTCTAATAGTAATATTATAACCTGAGAAAACAGACAACATTTCGGGACACCACCAGCAGTTTCCCTGTGAATTGACGTCTGAGAAACGAGCCCCGCAGAAATTCCATACTGATGATGCGTCACCACCCAGATCTGGCTAGTGCTTTTGATTGGTCTTGCAACTTGTGAAATTTGCTTCAACAAAGAAACACTACCCAGATCTGGGTTGTGACGTGTGATTGGTATGGAATTTCTGCACTTGTTTTTCAGACGTCAATTCACGGGGAAACCACTAGTGACATTGCAAAGTGTCATCTGTTTTCTCAGGCTAGTAATTATATAGTTTTGTTCAGTTGTTACTTACTGGACCATTAGCCCTAAGAGGTTCATAAATTGATCTGACGGTGTCATTAGCAACATTTTCCATGTACCACTTGAAACTTTTACACTTGAGTTTTTTGCGTAATGCGATCCGATCACTGATATCCCCTGGGTCTACATTCTTCAGCTCAGGCTTTTTGTCATATAGCCACTCCTTATACTCATCCATCCAAACTTCTGCCACTCGCTTGAAGTTTATGAGAGTAGCATCAGCCTTCGGGTAGGAATATGGGACATGATGGCGATAGACGTGTCCCACACGAGAACAAGGGATATTTTCCAACTGGCCACCACACTGCCATAACTAAGTAACAAATTAAAGATAATCCTCAGACTATCACTAAAGAACATGTCCACATTTTCATCATAATATAACTGCCAGGAGAGTTAGCTGTCACAATTTCATCCTGAATAATGTACTAGGATCACATCTGGGGCAACCTTGTTCCCAGGGTCCTCTCCTACTCGGCCCCCGAGAGGACCCTGGGAACGAGGTTGCATCTGGGGTTGGTAGCAATACTCCCAGGGGGCTTGGGCTACAGAAACTGACCTCAGCTTTGGCCACGTGGGGCTCTGGGCACCTTTACCATTTTACCACAGCAAATAAAAGGGCCTCTTGCCCCTTCCCTCTATTCCCACACTCACTTTTTTATTTTTTTCATGAGGAATGCCTCCTTCTTTTCTATCCTGAAAAAGTTTTTTGGAGTGTATCAACAAAGGAATAGTTTCTCCTCCATTGAGCCACTTATCTTTATCTCCATGAACAAACAGAGTTCTTTCTACATTATCTGGCCAAATAAAGAACTAAGATGTTCCCATTCAAGTGCTTTGACAAAGAAAAATGTTTGATGGAAAGATGGTACTTCAATAAGAAAAATATGCCAGTGAGCATAATTAAGCATTCTTATTTTGGGATTGTAAAGTTACTGAAGTGTAAATAAGGAGCAGAATTAACTTACTTTGAAGGAAAGTTCATATTGTTCTCCACCCCAGATAAACATTCCTGGATCATACAGTCCAAGCTCATGGAAAAACTCTCGATTGATAGCAAAAAGTCCTCCTGCCATCACAGGTGATCTGCAAAGAGATAGAAATATATCTAACTAATTGCTCTAAAGAACTGAACATTGGGTTTCATGAAATACAGAACCAATCAACTACAAGATGCTTTGAAGGTAGAGTTGTTCATTCGAATTTCATTGTCAGTACTCCTTAGAAATTGGATGAACCCACCAGCAAACCATAGATTTTGATTGGTTCACACCAAAAGTCTTTACTGTGGGGGGACCACAGTATCAGAGATTGCATTCTAACAACATGGGCAAAACAGGCAGTAAACTAGGTGATGGTTTTCAAAAACATCTTCAAGATCTTGAGAGAATGAATAAAATGATAACTAAAAGCCAGTCACTCACCGTTTCAACCTTCCAAATCATTCCAGCCAAAACAAGGCAATCTGCAGGTTCTCTTTTATCTTGCAAATCAACAAACTTAATGCCCACCGAATATTGTTTTATATATATATATATATATATATATATATATATACATTTCCAAGATCCTACCTTTAGAATATTTTTCAAAATATAAAATCTTAAAATAAGCGGTGTTAATCAGGTCCAATAACAAAAATTATTCTTTTCTAAACATACTTGACTTCTTGAGTAGGATCTTTCCTTTTCCTCATATCTTCAGGTCGAACTGGTCTCTCTTTGTAATCAAATCTCCAATTAAAAGTCCCTCTTATGTAAGGATCCATAGGTTTGTATTCAAAAGTGTTATGATCAATAAAGTCTATTGTTGGACAAACTGCAGTCCGACGATCAAGAGCAATACGTTCCAGCAAAGGAGGTAACCAACCCACGTTAGCCTCACAATGTGCATCAAGAAAAAGTACAACCTCTCCAACTGAATTAACGGCACCAATTGATCTTGCCTTTATTAGGCCTACTCTTTCATTGGTCCTAACAATCTTGATTATCCCATTTCCTAATTTCTTTGTATAATCTTTCAGTTTTTCTTTTAGAAATTCTGCAGAAAAAGAAGGATAAAAAAGAGGTAATTTTTAACATGTCATTTTGGTGATTGATGTCAAAACCCAATCATTGTACTTAACTCAAGGCATTTTTTTTTTAATTTATACCATACTGGTAGGTCTAGAGCCCTAAAGTTCCAGAAGATACAGGTAGCCAGTATAAAATTGCATATCAAGAAACTGATATCAACCACTGCTGCAACATTTAAAAAGAGAAGAGGTGAGTGAGTACACGCATGTGATATGGTCAGTGTTTTAGGGGTTGGGTGGCTTGGGGTTGATATTAATTATTATTGGGATGTAATCATGCTTATATCTTACAAATCTTTGGTTGGACATTAACCACCCAAATAATAGTTATTACTATAAGAGAACCAACCAACCCCCAAAACATTGACCACGCCACCTGAGTCTACTCCCTACTTTCTTTTCAAGCATCACAGGCGATTCTTTAGCCCTTTAAGCCCTAAGAGTGATCAGCATCAACTTTCTCCTTATAATATCTTTGTTATGGTCACAAGAATTAAGGGTTTGATAACACAAGATGAATTTAATTGATACCCTGCAACTTCTCCCCACTATTTCTATAGGAAATGTATAGAGACAACAAATGAGAATTTATACTTTGATATCAGGGTTTAAAGGGTGAATGGTCCTGACACAAAAGCTGGTTAGAGAACACTAATAAAAATGTCTAATCATTTGCATACATTACAGCAGAGGCAGCACATTCCTATTCATTGTATTAAGACCATGAGAGTTGTCCGTCTGTGCACTTTAACCCCTTAAGCCCCCGTATCAACACACAAATTCTACAAGACTGATCTCCATACATTTACTTGAAGAAGTAATTGAGAAAAATTGACAAAAGATCTTTGGTGATCATTTTATTAGTTGTCAAAACTTTTTTTCTGCATTAAAATCAATACTGCAAGGAGAAAATTGATGTTGATCACTCTTGAGACTTAAAAGGTTGAAGTGTGATATCCAACTAGTTGAGCTAAGTATGCAGTTAGCAGTAATATCTCACTCTAATGTAAATTACTGACCTTTATTGCTAAAGTCGTCTACCATTACTACTTCCTGCAACATATGTGGAGGCGACCTGTTGATTACGCTGTGTACTGTGCGTAATAATGTTGACCAACCTTCATTATGAAACACAATTACCACACTAGCCTTTGGAAGACTCCAAGGGTATGTTCGTTTCTTGCATCTAAAGGAAATAAAATCATAAAATGACAGGTTATTGGTTTAACCCGCCTTAATAATAAGCATGACCAAAATAATCAGCATGTAAAATTTATTTTGAGCTTTTCAGTACTGAAATTTTCATATGAACCTGGGTAGATTTTTAAAATTGCAACTTAACCTAGGTTAAGTCAAAATTAACTTGAAATTAAATTTGACCTATAACACATACACTGTATTGCCCCAGGTACTCCTGGGAATTCTTGGTGGGGGTGTGCCGCCCGTTTCTCCAAGTCCTGAGCCTATTTGAGACCAAAAAATGTCATTTTTCACACCCCTTTTCAGACCTGGCCTCTAACAAATTAATTATGTCTTCATTACTCAGATTAGAACACCAACAAAAATGTTTTCTAAAGATTTATTCCAAACTGGCATATTTCTCTTCCCATCTTACTAATTTGGAGTTGAAACAGTAAATATGTTCATACACTCCCGTAGTTCCCTCAAAAACCATATCCAATTCCAGACCAAAAGGCTGGATAACCAGACCATTGGGGCAGCACATACCTATATGGCTTATTTGAGGGAGTACCCCTGGACTGTACAGCCAGTATTTATTTTAAACTTGACCTAGGGGATGAAGCATTTTCTTAAGAATGCAGTTTATTAGGGTCCAGTGTTTGTTATACAAAGGGATATTAATGACCATACTTGACACCTGCGTATATTCACAATCATCTCACAGTTAAAATAAATAAATAAATAAATGCTAAAGGGGCTTACTCACAACTTTTCCTTTTAGACCCAGGATTAATCCAGGGTCATGGAATTTAATCAAGAAAATATCTTAAATATGTTCCACCAAACATTTATAAATAATTGATTTCAACAAGAAAACTTTAAGTTACACAGAATCAGGTAGCTATCAACTTCCAAGGTAAAATATTTACAAATACAGCACAATCCCAAAAGAGACTTTTTGAAACTGTTTTAATTCTCACAAGAGAAAAATTGAGTAAGTCAATGAGTATTTATGAAAGTGCTTGAAAAATCTCAAAGGGCACAAAAATATAATAACAAATAAAGCAATTACTATATACTTTCTTTCATAAGGAGAGCTTGAAATTCAACTCATTAATTTTTTAGGAACCTTGACCAAAATACATATGTATTTCAAACAAAGAAAGCGTGATCAAAGACACAAAAACAGAGCATTGATAGTGAGCCATGCATGATATCTATTATACTTACGCATTATGTCTGGTATCTTTGATCGTGCGATCCAAAGAAATTTTATCACTGATGTATTGATTAAAACCATACTCTGCGTAAGCGCGATCTTTGTCTTGCTGATTTTCCGGGGCCGTTTGAACAGGTTCGCCGTTTGATCCTGCTCCGTCAGGCACAATTTTCGTTTTTACAGGAGTCCAGAAGTCTTCAATGTTTATCATTTTCCCGAGTTTGGGATGCGACTTTGCCACGTGTATAGGATCAAGTTGTTGTTTTCCGCAGCCTTCAAAACCGCAGTTTACGAAAAAATAAACAATCGTACAGGCTACCAAAATTCCTAGACATTTACAAGTTCTTTTCAACCTAAATCGCATGATAGAGCAGTAAAATAAGACGCTTTTTCGTAGAGAAAATAAGAGGATGCAGCTGGACCGAGTACGTAGATTGGGTTGGTCTGAACTCTGCTTAAGGCACCTGATGGAATCATATAAATTTTTCCATATTCAGTGCGGTAACACAAAGTGAAAATGGTTATTCATAAGACTGGAATCACCCACGAATTCAGCATTGTAAACACTTGAAACCAAGGTGACCGATGTTGAAACTGATCGACCAAAGTTGCAGTCATCGAAGTGTAGTCTGTTAGATTACTGACGTCTGCTACAAAAACCGCAAATATAATTTCACGAAAACAGGTTTCCAAGGGAGATGATTATTCCCCTTTAACCAGGCAAACCAGCAGCTAAAAACTACTCACAAGTGATGATATTAGAAAACAGCACGCGAAAAGGACGTTTTTCAGTCCACAGGATAAATGATGATCGACGAAGAATCGGAGATTTGTTGTTGAACCAAAGCAGAGTTCTTGTAATCGTATTAAAAATTGTCCATACGGTACCAAGGTGAAAGTCAATGTCATTCGCCTCCTGCTTTCTTGTAAAAGTACTCTGGCAAAGATATCGACCTTAGATTAGTTAAATTTACGAAATAAATGAGAGCAAATTAAAAAAGAAAGAAATATTTAAAAGCGAACTTTGCACACTCTCAGTAACCAAAAAGCATACCGGCCACTATCGCTTATTTGCGATATTTTCTCCATATAAGCGGCACGAAAAATGTGGGAAAATGTTTCTACGATACCACAGGATCCCCAGGTCCTGAGAATTTCAATAGAAAGGAAACCCCAAGTAGCATTCGCTTCATTTTATTGAAAATTTTGTCAGTACACGATTAGTGTTTATTCTGAGTGTTATAAAAGTGTGATCATTATTTTAAAATCTTTAGTATATACTAAAACAGTGGATAGTGTTTTTCGCGCGCTCTGATTGGCTACTCAATCAGTGAATGTCCTGCAACAATTCACTGATTCACCTCCAGTTCCTCCGAGCGAGTGGCGCCAAACTCGAAACTCGCGTAAGCGAGCAATGTGCTTTGTAGTCCTGAGCTGAGCGGTTTTAACATGTTTGCGGATGCAATATTTACAAACTTCCCTCTGGAACGAAACTCAATCCGGAATGATTGTCTTTCCGGTATCATATTTATGCAAACAGCATCTATAAGTTCTATTGAGGAGTTGAGTTCGATGGCCATTCGACTACAGCAACAGCCCACGTTACGTTAAGAAACAGGTAAGCTTACGTTTTGAAAGTATTTTGCTCGATATTAGAAAGCTAATGTAATCTATCTTAATATATAAATTAAGCCAGGGCTAAAAGCCCCCAAAAGCGAAGCTCTCGATGGTATTCATAGTTTACTCAAACAAAATATAAAATTGCGTAATGCTAAGCGGCGAAGGAGAACAGTGAAAAAACAATTAGGTCTAATTAGCCGGCAACTTTGCACGTGCAGCACACTTTTTTGTATTCTTTGCCGTTATTTTGCACGACTACAACAGGAAACTTTCAGAAACTTTCTGATTACAACCGGTTACACGTTTTATGGAGGAAATGTCATACTTGTTCTTGTTCACTTTCTTTACTGGCGCTCATTTTCACCTTGGTGGAGCTCTTTTCGTTCTTTTCGAAAACATCGGCGAGCCTATTTTCTACTTCCCCCACCCCTAACCCCTTGCGCTGGCGGTCAGTAAATCACGTTTTTATCACGTGCGTTCGACGGACCTTAGGTGGCCGCTAGCATTTCTTATTTTCTCACTGCTGCTACAAAATTTTCATGTTGTTCTTTCAACAAAATAAGCTTAAATGTTTCCTTTGTCTATTATCTCTCGCTCTAGCTTTCGCTCTTTTTCTCATTGAGCTTCTTTGGCCTGTCACCGAAAATCTCTTTGTCTTTGTTGTTTTCTTTCGCTGTATTCCAAATTTGTAGACATGAAAATTAGTCTAAGCCCAATATGGACGGTCGGTCAGGTGGGCGTACAGTCACTTGACTCCCAAAATTTCTCAGATGCATAGGTTACCAAATTTTCTTACCCATGGTGCTCCGCTAAAATCTATCTCAGGACAAAAGCCAGAAGAGTGTGCTGTTCCGACGTGTGATGTTTTTGTTCTCCTGTGAGTAGTGACTGTCATGGTCAATCTGTTCGGATCTTGTGTAATTTGTGCACCCCTCAATCGACACTATTGGCCGATACTCAATCGATATGTCAGCTGACTCTTGGTCGCCATATCGGTAGACCAACTCTGAGTCAACATGTCGGCTGATGTGTCAAGTAATAGTCGACTGAGAACCGGCCGAAGTGTCGACTGACAGATTGGCCGATAGTGTTGGTCGGTATGTTGCCCAATAGTCAGCCGACAAATCAATCGATAGGCTACTGACATTCGGCCAATACTTCACTGATACTTAGTATACGGTATATTTTTTGTAATGTTTGTGGCTGTTTAATAGCAGATTAAAAATTGCATTAATACATTGTACAGTACATGCAATTTAAAAAATGCGGGTATTAATCCTTTAATGTTGCGCAGAATATCCATGCATCCCTGTCCTCATGGGCTTATATTGTATTTGATGACAGGGCAGGAAAAATTCAAGGCCTGATTGCCTAGTGGGCACTGTGTCAGCTAATTTTAAAATGATAATTTCCTGATGAAAACTTTTTCAAAACTAAAGCCTGCATGATACGTGAGAAAATTAGTTGAAAGCATGAGTCAACATGAATCCAAGTGAATGTTCGCTTTCTTGTGGTACTCCTCTGATCACCGATACATGTGCTTTATTGGGCAAATACAGTAGTTACTGTTTACATGTATCTGCACACTATTTAAGTACTACATGTTATTAACCTTACAGCTGTATACACTTTGCTATTTTCTACATGTATGTCTTATAATAGACAACAACTTAAAGTTAACTTGAACCATTATAATGATTTTGTACAGGTGAAAAGATATTATTTTACCTTATAATTATTGCCAGTAATAAATATTATATTTAAGTAAATTTTGAATTTACTTGCCCACTGGACAAGTGGATTTCAATTGCAACTTTCAAACAATACTCTATTATTATCATTGGCAACAAATCAATCAGCTACAGTAATTCCCTTGATAAACTGAACAAATGCAATTCAAAAACCTCAGTTACCTTAAAAACAATGTATTTAATTACTATAGTTAGTCATAATTTGTAACATAATACTAAGTAGAAGTTACAGTCTGATGGTAATGAAACACATTCAATTTTCCAGAAAAAATGTCTGTGCATGGCAAGTTGAACATGAAGCACTTATTGTAATCGACAGAGGCCACCCAGGGGCAGGAAAACCTGAACTGCAAGCTTGCCTTAATCAGCTGAAGAGGTACGTAACAATGCAAGGTCTCAACAACGTCCTTACCTAATGATTAACCATACAGGTAACACCTTGTACTACCAACTACCAAAAAAATCACCTACATAACAACCAGTTACATTCAAACTAAACACCACGTGAAGTTTCATTACTTCATTTTAGTTAGAACCTGTCACAAGAAGGCTTAGAACGCTCCTATTTGGGCAAGCAAAGCAAGCCTCGCGAGATCTCCCCCCCCCCCCCCCAACCCCCACCCCTCGCTCGCCGATTTTCGTGAGGCTCTGTTCGCTTGCCCAAATATGAGAGCTTGCTCGCAGGCTAAGCAAAACCGGAAGTTTTCTTCATGAGCCGATGACAATTATTGTATTAAAGAAAACTATTGAAGAAAGCATTTAGCCGACCGTAGATAAAAGATGATCAATGCAACCCCCCCCCCCCCGGCAATAATGCTTGCTTTGAAACACCGTTGACAGGAAAAAAACTGATACTTTTCTCAACAGAGAAGCTGTTATTCATTATTAAACCACCAATCTTACTCAAACCTCCTGGAAAAAGACCTCTTTAAGCAACCCCCGACGCCCTCGGAAATTGCGTCGATTTTTGTAACCATTGTTTCTCCAGAATAACGACGGTTCGTGTTATTCATCTTTGTCTTTTTTTGTAGGAACAAAATGCTGGGAAAGGGAAATGATACATGTCCAGTTGAAAGTTGTATCAGATTTCACCCGAGATGTCCATATGAGAAAGCTTGACAGGGATGGAAGGAACTAATAACTTTCCGACTTCTGGTAAGTTCAACCCATAAGCCCCAATAAGCGTTACGCCAAGTAAAAGGAATTTTAGGATCACACGAGGCAAGAGAAAGTGTTTTGACCTCCGCATGATTCGCACCCAAGGACGATCTCCAAGTTGGATCTGCTGTTGCTCTAGACTACTGATTGTGCCGTGAACCCCGCGTGGAGAAAGTCGTGGGTAATTTGTCTGGCAGATCGCGTAGAGGGTAGAATGTGTAATTAGGTAAACGTACATACGTAATACTGATCTTTGTATTATCTGCCACGTACATTGTTAGTACTGTGTAGCAAATGATGCAACAGACAGTTATCTCCTGAGTGAAAAATCATCGACTGCTACAAAAAATCCTTTAAACCCCCGATTAGCGTTTATTTTAATTAAAAAAAACACCGCTTCATGTGCAAAGTGTATTTCAACTTTTCGTTATTATTTCAGAGTTCCTGTCGCTGCCAAACTGCGGGAATTGATATCAAAGCTTCTGTTCCTGGGAGTTCTTAGCAGGAATTTCACTCTCGGCATCAACAAGTGACTGAGTGCTTTGAGTCTTCAGCTTCCTAGATTTCTGGCCTTTTTACCTTTAATCTCTTTCTGTTATAGAGAAGATCAAGGTTACCCCAATCTAAAATTATCAACAAGGACAAGAGAAGGAGGTCCACATTACTCCGATCTAAAATTGTCAAAGCGGACAACGGGAATCCTGGTTTGTTTGGGAACTGATTTTTTGTGGAAATTCGACGGGGTGTATAGGCGTTGAGACGCATTTTGCGTAAACCGCTGACACTCAAACCGAATTTACACAAGAAGTCAGAGAACAGAGAAACGTAGGGATACCAATCCAAAATTATTAACGTGGACAACGGGAATCCTGGTTTGTTTGGGAACTGATTTTTTGTGGAAATTCGACGGGGTGTATAGGCGTTGAGACGCATTTTGCGTAAACCGCTGACACTCAATTGATCCGAATTTACACAAGAAATCAGGGAACAGAGAAACGTAGGGATACCAATCCAAAATTATTAACGTGGACAACGGGAATCCTGGTTTTTTTGGGAACTGATTTTTTGTGGAAATTCGACGGGGTGTATAGGCGTTGAGACGCATTTTGCGTAAACCGCTGACACTCAATTGATCCGAATTTACACAAGAAATCAGGGAACAGAGAAACGTAGGGATACCAATCCAAAATTATTAACGTGGACAACGGGAATCCTGGTTTGTTTGGGAACTGATTTTTTGTGGAAATTCGACGGGGTGTATAGGCGTTGAGACGCATTTTGCGTAAACCGCTGACACTCAAACGGAATTTACACAAAAAATCAGAGAACAGAGAAACGTAGGGATACTACGCTAATTCGGCACTTTTCAAATTGGAACCTTATGCTAACATCTTAGTTTCTTCCTATCTCTACAGGTGATGGTAGCACGCTTTGGGATTGCCAAGCAAACTCTATTCACCATGATTCTATTTTTGCGCTTTCTTTTTTAAAGAGAAGGAGGTCCACATTACTCCGATCTAAAATTATCAATGCGAACAACGGAAATCCTGGTTTGTTTGGGAACTGATTTTTTGTGGAAATTCGACGGGGTGTATAGGCGTTGAGACGCATTTTGCGTAAACCGCTGACACTCAATCCGAATTTACATAAGAAATCAGGGAACAGAGAAACGTAGGGATACCAATCCAAAATTATTAACGTGGACAACGGGAATCCTGGTTTGTTTGGGAACTGATTTTTTGTGGAAATTCAACGGGGTGTATAGGCGTTGAGACGCATTTTGCGTAAACCGCTGACACTCAATTGATCCGAATTTACACAAGAAATCAGAGAACAGAGAAACGTAGGGATACCAATCCAAAATTATTAACGTGGACAATGGGAATCCTGGTTTGTTTGGGAAATAGGGATAGGGATACCACTCAAATTTTGGTACTTTTCAAATTGGAAACTCATACTGCAGATATAATAACCACCATAAGATAACCCTCTCATTGAGATTCTTTTGAAAGCAAAAACGTATTCTAACTTTCTAGTTTTTTTTTATTTCTACAGATGATGGTTGAGCACATGTTATTCTAAGATTTCTAACCTTTTTCCTTCATCGTCTATAGTCTTATAGTGTTGTTGTTTTAGATCAGCCACAACACTGGGCTTTGTAGGCTTTGACTTTTATTCAGTCTTTCCAGGTCAAAGCGAAGATGTCCATAATTGGAGCTAAAATTATTAGGGGGAGATTTGGAATCCTGAATGCTGACTGACCACTGACGTCTGCTTTTGGTTGAACTGTTGTATCTTCGAGTTTTATAGTTTGGCTGGTATGAGTACATTACGTAATGAATTTCTTTTTTAGAAAGGTCTTTTATAATGTATACTATCACGATTCCCCTTAGCAACGGCTTGCTTTTTATGAGAGGCCATTTATGATAAGATGTTTTTTTGGACGTTCTTTCGTGATCGTTGACTTTCAACAGATTCTTATCCATCATTTTATCTGAATAACTGGGCTGGAAATATTCTTGTATTACTCTTAAACTGAAGCTTATGCCATTTCTGGTTCATGATGATGTACCTTTTATCGAACTGTTATTAGCATCGAAGATTTGACTTTGTTAACGGCGCAGTTTTTTGAAGTTTGCTTGCTATTTTTTTTGTTTTGTTTAGAGAAAGGGTCAATTATACCAGATAAGTGGTGTATTTTATTAACCGATTTTCAACACAAACTAATAAATCCTGTTGAAAATCTCAGTCTCAGATTTCAGTAGCGATATTTTATGAAATATATTCTGGTAAAAAAGGAAGAGTGTAGTCGTAACGCCTCAACCTTAATAAATTATTTGTAGCTTTTAAAGAAATTGTAAAGAAATGTTTGATTTGGAAAATCTCCTTCGGTTTAGTATTTTTTCCAGGTGTACGCACATCAAGGATTGTTTCTATTTTTATTATTTCCCTTTTGTTTATACAAGTATTCAGAATAATGATTTCTGTCCCTGTTTTCTAACAGGTACGAGTGTTGCCATTTTGAATTTATCGTTTGCCCTGCACATGAAGTCTACCCGTGTTATAATGCGGTACTACTAGACATGGATGAACTGGTAAGTTTTTGCTACCTTCAACTTGCTTTATCTCCAGGAAAAATCCAGTTATTTGACTTAATTTTAATGTGTAATTTTAGGCCGTTTGTACATTCTTGTTTGCTGGGCTGTAGTCGTGTTTACGTTTTATGAATAAGCCCCTAGTTTTCGTTGTAAACTTGTTTATAAGCGGAAGTTTTTAATGAGTAAACGGCTTGGTGGATATGTGATACACATCAGCAATCCTTGTTTACACAGCAAGCCAAGCTTAGGGTTATAAAATTAAGTTAAATTAATCTGTTTTCAATTTAAGCAGAGATGATTTATCAAACTGATTAATTTTTTTTTCTCTCAATTTATTTTTAAATACTCTTTACAGTAGAAAAAGGGCGAGAGCTCCAAACCAACAGACCCAAAGTGCCTCAAGGATCAGGTACTGCTGCAACTATGAGAAAGTATGTTTACACTTGTTTGCCTGGACTTGTTTACAATGATGTCAAGCTACTTTGCTTATCTTACAAATTTACCCTTCTATGCGTGTACCATAACAGCTACTGCAAAAGGCTGCTACCCTGAACGTGTTGAAATGTATCAAATGACATTAGAAAAACTGTCATTAATTCTTACCTCCGAATTTTCCCTTTTTCAACTTAGTTCACTGTATGATTCAGATGATTATATTATTGACAATACAGCTAATCAAATGAATTGTGTTGGTTAGCGTTCAATTGCTATCTTAGGTATGAGACTAAGCAGCCTACCGAGTTATAAGAGTCAACGTCTGTAAGAATCCGAGATAATCCCAAAATCGCGGACGCAGCTCAAAATTCGTTTTCGCTGATACTTTTTATATTGATAGAGTTTTGTATCGTAGTTAACAAAAGAGGGTTAATTTGGTCTCATTAAGTTTGGATTTATAAGGAGTGCACTCTTTTTTTGTTCTAAGAATTTTGTCGTTTTCTGGCTCAGGGTGAATATTCTTATTTTTCTCTCAATTTAAGGCTCAAAATATTCTTGTACTACTGTTAAATTAATCTTATGTCATTTTTGGTTTAGATATGAGACTACGGGGCAGTCTACAGAGTTATAATTCTTCCTTGTTTTAGGAGGATCTGCCAAAGCAAAAGAACAAGAGTAAGAAAGTGGAAGAGGAAGATTAGTAACACTGGACAAGAACATCATGGATAAAACATCGGCAACACTGAAGCGATGTAAGTTTACGAGTGTTTCGCTAACAAAATCGAGCGGGAAAAGCTTAGTCAATAAAATTTACGTCAAAAGGAGAGGTCTTTTTACCCGCCACTGTTGAAGGAGAAAGACCATGGAGAAGAGAGATCATTTGAGAGGAGTGCAGTAATTAAGGGGGGATTACAGTTGATTTTTTAAGGAATTAGCGTTGAATTGAGGATTAAGGAAAGAAGGATAAAAGAGGGTATGCACATAAACCAGGTAGTCCGTTAGTTGGCTTAGAGCCCCCTTGTTGTGGTGGCTGACAGTCTGGTCTTTGTCTATTAATTCCCATATTTTTAACATTTGCCCTTTAAACTTTTATTGATCACAAATATTGTAATATTTACCCAAAAAGTCTTGTTGTTCCAAGAAATTCAGGGTGATCGATTTACTCTTAAAATCAAATGACATTTTAATGAGATTTTCATGGAAAAGTGCTCACGTATAATACAAACAAGGCGTTTAACTGTAATCCTCCCTTCATAAATTGAAAAGAAGGAGGTAAAAAGATTACTTACGCTGAAGTATCAATTTAGCGGCCCTGTAGACCAAATTCTGATGGAGCCTTTTGAACTCAATTTCAACTAAAAACAGCCCTTTGAAATGCCCATTCCAGCCCACGCTGGGACTCATTTGATACCTTGGGTCCAAGTTATCCCTACATAATCGTACTGTATTGTAGTTGAGAATAGACCTATTCGGCTAACTCAATGTTGTACCCAATTCAAATCTCCCGGGGATAAGATTCTTTGTGTATTGCATTTGCATTACAATGTGGCATTCACATTTAAATGATATGGAAATTCCTGAAACAAAACGTTTTATTCCCAAAGGGTTTGAATTGGGTACAACATTGAGTTAGCCGAATAGGTCTATTCTGTTTCATGTTAAGATAAACGTTTACTACAAAGCCGATGCCAACTAGCAATAACTGCCGTTAATATTGGTTGCTTATATCCAGCAATTTACATTCTTAACATCTGATAAATTAATGAAGAATTTTAACTTTCTTTCTCATAATTAACCGCTTTACAGAGAAAGAGAACCTAGAGCCCCAATAAAGTATAGCGCCTTACAGAGAAGCGGAAATCTGAATTGTTGTTCCGTGGAAAAATAGTGGATTGTAAGAACACTGAGCACTGAATGTGGAACAGACTGAAATGCTGCTGGCATCTATGTCCTCTTTACAACCGTATCTTCAGCAGATATACGATCAAGATTAAGTCACTTTTACGGAAAACATTTCGTTAAATAGAGGATAATAAAAGGTGAAAGCGCTTATCATGGGTTGTTCTAAAAGTCCCGTGGGAAGGACTTTGGAGCTTGAGCCTTGGTTCCTACCCAGATTTCCTGTCCACTTTTTCCCCTCGGGGTTTTATGGGCAGGTTTTTTCTGGCCTCCGTCTGACCGCTTTTATTTCAGTTCTAAGCGGTAGCTCAGCTCTGCCAGATTTCCTAGAGTTTTGCTTCGTTTTTTAGCTAAACCAAGATTAGCTTTTGAATTGCAATGTTGTACACCTCCAATCAGGGTTATGCCCTTGAATACTTGACTTATACATAGGTTGTCGCAGATTACGAATTGCTGTATGTACTTCGCAAAAATGGTTTTGTCCAAGCCCTCCTTTGCTTAGACACTAAGTCCTCTGTTGAGTAGTATAGTCAAAATGTAAAATAACCATTCTTTGACAGTTGGAACCTGTACATTACTTCAGAAAATTGAAATTAAAAATGTTTTTCTTCGTTGGTGTTCATGTTTTGGTTCAATTTTATCCTTGGTTGAAATTCTACTTTCCTTTGGTTTTTGGTATCAATGGTCATGTATGATAATGAGTGAAACCAAGGATAAATTTGAACCAAAACATACATTTGTTGTCTACTACACATACACACGTTCTCGAGGAAGAGCAATCTTCAGTTACATTTCAATCGTTCTCAAACGTCAGGTTTACGATGTGCGGTTCAATGGATCTTAACAACAGTCTCCTATGCATGTGTGACCTGTTATCTTACGACACAACAAACCTTTCAACTCAGAACTTTGCAGAGAGTGCGTGCGAGAATCATACCAAACATCACATGGCGAGATCACAAAACAGCCCAATACATCCGAGCCAAAAAAAAAAAAAAAAAAGTACGAGATTTCATGGAAATGATAATCAAACTCAAATGGTATGGGGCTGCATTACGTTCGGGACGCACCCGGAGACATACACGAAAAGGGGGCGATCCCGCACCTATTTGAAAGATTGTTTTTGATTTGCTGGGAAAACAATAGAGATGGTCACATAACAATGCCCCTATCCCTGAAAACAAAAGAAGTGCAGATTAAAGGGGACCAGTGAAATAAGAGGTTTAGAACAGTGCAGGTCTACTGTGAAACCGAGGAATTAAGACCAATAATGAGATGGAGGGACGACCTAGACAATTTCTTTAAACACTGGCAACATGTCGCGCAAAACGTGGTCCGCAGTGGGGAAGGCCTAAAATACGACAAGAAATAGTGTTAATGACGTTTTAAATTTCTATAACAATTTTAGACTACGAAAACAAAGCATAACAAGTTATGCTTTTCCAAAGGCGTTAACCAATGATTTTGTTCCAAAAATTAAATTTTGTCTTTATTTGTTTTTGGTCAAAAATACGACGACGAAATGGTGATTGGTGGTGCTCTAGATAAAAAATAGCTTTTTAGACTATAAACGAGACAATTTTTTATGTCTGAAAAATCCCATTTTTCCAAAGGCGTAAACACATAGTTCTTGTAAGAGAATTTGAATTTTTCTTTATTTCTTCCTACTAAAAATACGACAAGAAATAGTGTTTGATGATGATCTTGATTACAAAAAAAGCGTTTTTGATAATGTTTTAGATGAAAAAGGAACACTTTTTGCAATAAAAAAATAAATGTTTTTTAAGTCCAAAAATTAGCATTTTTCCCTAAGGCGTTAACCCTTGCTTTGGTGAAAAAAGCAATTTTTTTCTCTATTTGTTCTCAGTCACAATAAGACTAGAAATAATGTTTAATAATGTTCTAGATAGAAAAGAAACCTTTTTTTGCGAAAAAAAATTCCATCTTTCAAAGTCCCAAACAGCTAAAAAATAATTTTTTTTTTCTTTATTTCCTTTCGGTCTTATTTTGACCGAATATAAATAAAGAAAAAAAATACATTTTTCGACAAAAAGCATGGGTTAACTCCCTTAGAAAAATACGGTTTTTGGGAATTTAAAAAATTGCAATTTTAAATGACCAAAAAGGTTTCTTTTCTATCTAAAACATTATTTCAAGTCTTATTTTGACCGAAAACAACAACAAAAAAATTACATTTTCTGACTAAAAACATGGGTTAACCCCTTTCGAAAAATGTGATTTTGGGGACTTTGAAAGATTAAATTTTTTTATCGCCAAAACCGGTTTCTTTTTTATCTAGGAAATTATTTCTAGTCATATTTGTTTTTTAAAGTCATATTTGGACCGAAAACAAATAAAGAAAAAAATTCATTTTTGACCAAAAGCATGGGTTAACCCATACGGAAAAATGCAATTTTTGAGACTTTGAAAAATTGAATTTTGTATAGCCAAAAAAGGTTTCTTTTCTATCTGGAACATTATTAAACATTATTTCTAGTCTTATTTTGACCGTAAACAAATAAAGAAAAAAATTCATTTTTGACCGAAAGCATGGGTTAACCCCTTCGGAAAAATGCAGTTTTGGGGACTTTAAAAGACTGAATTTTGCACGGCCAAAAAGGGTTTCTTTTCTATCTAGAACATTATTAAACGTTATTTCTAGTCTTTTTTTTTACCGAAAACAAGTAAAGAAAGAAAATATATATGTTTTGATTGAAAGCATGCCGGTTAATCCCTTTGGAAAAATGCAAATTTTTCGACTATCTAAAAATGACATTTTATACTGTAAAAAGCCTTCTCTTTTATCTAGAAAATAATGAAACAATATATATTGGCCTTTTTGAAAAGAAATATATTTTTTGAAGAAAATCACAAAGAACATGCCACTTTTTGACCAACATCATGGGGTAACCCCTTCGGAAAAATGCAAATTTTTCAACAATGTGCAAATGACTTTTAGTAGTCTAAAAAGTCTTGTTTTCTATCTCGAACAATATAAGTTGCAGTTTGGTTGAGAAAAATAACTTTTGAAGAGAATGCCATTCTTAACCAAAATCATTGGTTATCCCTTTTGGAAAAATGCAAAGTTTTCAACTATGTAAAAATGTCTTTTCGCGTAAAACGCATTGTTTTCTATCTAGAACATAATCAATATCTTGACCTTTTGAAAAGAAAAACAACATTTGAAAAAAGCCAAATTTATGACTAAAATCATGGGTAAACTCCTTTGGAAAAATGCAAATTTTTCAACTGTGTAAAAATCTCTTTTTTGTCTAAAAAAAGCCTTGTTTTCTACCTAGAACATAATCAAACGATATATCTTGATCTATTGAAAAGAAAAACAACGTCTTAACAAAGCCAAATTTTTGACCAAAATCATAGGTTAATAAATGCAATTTTTTCTTTATTTGTTTTCGGTCAAAACAAGACTAGTAATAGTTTTACTTAATGACTGTGTAGAGAAAAAAGAAACCTTTCATAAATTTTTTTTTTTCAAAGTCCAAAAATTCACATTTTTCAAAGGGGTTAACCCATGTTTTTGAGCAAAAAATGCCAGTTTCTTCTTTATTTAGATTTGGTCAAACTAAGACTAAAAATAATGCTTAAAGACTTTGCGGAGGAAAAAAAAACATTTTTGGGCAATAAAAAGCATAATTTTCAAAAGTCTAAAAATTCGCATTTTTCCAAAGGGGTTAACCCATGCTTTTGATCCGAAACAAGACTAGAAATAATACTTAATGCCTTTGTAGAGAAAGAGGAAACCTTTTTTGACTATAATAACAAAATTTCCCAGAGTCCCAAAAATCGCTTTTTCCAAAGGGGTTAACCCACGCTTTGGTCAAAAAATGCCCATTTTTTTGTTTATGTAAATTTAGTGAGAATTAGACTTAAAATAATGCTTAGTGACTTTGCACCGGAAAAACAAACCTTTTTGACTACAAAAAACAATTTTTCAAAGTCCAAAAACTTCGCTTTTTCAAAGTGGTTAACCCATGCTTTTGGTCAAAAAATGCCTTTTTTTCTTTATTTACATTTGATGAAAATATGACTAGAAATAATGCTTGGTGACTTTGTAGCAAAAAAAAACCTATTTTGACCTTAAAATTTGTTCAAAGTCCAAAAAATCGCACTTTTTGAAAGGGGTTAACCCATGCTTTTAGTAAAAAAAATGCCAATTTTTCGTTTATTTAGATTTGGTCAAAATAAGTCTAGAAATAATGCTTAATGACTTCGCAGAGAAAAAAGAAACCTTTTTCGCCTTTAAAAAAAACAAAGAATTTTTCAAAGTCCAAAAACTCTACTTTTCCAAAGGGGTTAACCCATACTTTTGGTCAAAACATGACATTTTTTTCCCTAGTTAGATTTGGTCAAAAGAAGACTAGAAATAATGCTTAATGACTCCGCAGAAAAAAAGAAACGTTTTTCGCCTGTAAAAAATAAGAATTTTTCAAAGTCTAGAAAATCGCATTTTTCCAAAGTGTTAACTCATGCTCAATTTACAATTTATAAAAAAAAAAGACTAGAAATATTGCTCGGCGACTTCGCAGAGAAAAAAGAAACCTGTTTTTACTATAAAAAACAGAATTTTTCAAAGTCCAAAAAATCGCATTTTTTTCCTAACGGTTTAATCCATAGCCTGAATTTCATCCGACTACTTCGAGTCGTTATTACTCCCTCAGTTGTTGAGAGGAGAAAACGACTCGAAGCAATCGGATGAATTTCAGGCTATTTAATCCAGGCTTTAGATTAAAAAATGCCAAATTCTTCTTTATTTAGATTTGGTCATAATAAGACTAGATATAATGCTTAGCGACTTTGCAGAGAGAAAAGAAACCTGTTTTGACTATTAAAAAAAAAGAATTTTTCAAAGTCCAAAAAATCCCCTTTTCCAAAGGGGTTAACCCATGCTTTTGGTCAAAAAATGACATTTTTTTTCTCTTGTTAGATATGGTCAAAATAAGGCTAGAAAGAATGCGTAATGGCTTTGCAGAGAAAAAAGAAACCTCTATGGCTATAAAAAACAGAATTTTTCAAAGTCTAAAAAATCTTACTTCTCACGCGAAACGCGACTTACGCGCACGCAAATTTTTGGCTCGGTTACACAGCCCATATTGTGCCTGGTAGTTTCTGCAGTTTCTGCATGCCGGAAAGAATTATGTGGTTAAGGCAGGAATATAAACCCGAGAAACAGCGCTTTGAAAAGCCATTTGAACTGGAGATCGATGATGATCATGACGCTCGTAGAGTTGATGGCAAAAATCAAGGGTTTTCAAAAAAATTGACCCTGAAACTCGAGCAAAGTTATGCAGCTTTAGGGACAACGGTTTGGGACGGAAGCATTGCTCTTGCTAAGATGTTCGACAGTCGAGAAATCTTTCCTGTAAATTACCTTCAGAAATGCAAGGTCCTTGAATTGGGCGCTGGTTGTGGTCTGGTTGGAATTTATCTTTGTTTGTTGGGTGTTAAGATGTCGGTACTAACAGATCAGCAGTGTTGTATTGAAACTCTTGAACACAACGTGGCTACGAATATCTCTGAAGTGTGCCGCAGTAAGATCAAGGTCATGGAATATTCTTGGGGTAACAGCACATCGGAATTGACAGTTGATGGCTTGTTTGATTTAGTGTTAGCTGCAGAAGTTCTTTACTCGCCAACAGACTCAAAGTTATTAGCTCAATGTATTCCAAGGTTAACCCACAAGAAGTCAAAGATTTTCATATCAATGGGAAGGAATCGTGGCGGAGAAGAAGTTTTTGTCAAGACAATGAGCGAACAAGGATATCTTTGTGAGGAAGTAAGAAATATAGAGAATGGTTGGTAGTTTGGAGCTAACCACCCCCCCCCCCCCCCCCCCCGTTCCCTTGCTCTTGCTCAACTGATGAAAATGAGCCGGGGGAGAAGCAACAGTGCTGAATTTAATCCTTTTACTCCCACATGTGACCTAAACCATCTTTGAACAAAAAAGTCAGAATTTCATTTCGTAAGATGAACAAGAACAGTGAAAGTGTGCAAAAGTGGTGCTGAGGGATTTCACCAAAATTTAATCATTCACAGTTTAGTTCCAGAAAATCTTCATACTTCTTCCCCCGAAAGGAAAATGGAAATTCCTTGGGTGAAGGAGTGGGTCTCAAGAACTAAATGAAATTTATAACCCTTAACTGGAATTTCCAGAGGGTGGGGGGTCTCAGAAAAAATCTCTCAGAAGAGGTATGGATATTTTCTAGTACAACACAGAATATGGAAAGAATCTCTTTTGCAATTTCATATACATCTTTATTATTATTTACCCATCTTTAAAATATGGTTTTTGCAGGTCCCTAGGAGTCAACTTCATCCAAAATACCAGGATGACATCATTAAGATTCTTAAACTTTGTCTCGAAAGTTGATAGACAGTGCTTTAAAGAGAGAAATTCATAAACATGATAAACTAATATTATTATCTTAAAGGAAAGTACATCTTGGAGCTGCCTAAAGTAAATACACCGCCGCTGATATTTGGAAAGTAAAGTTGTGTTGTAAATTATCGGCTGAACCATGTTTGACCACTGTAAATAAAGATGATTGATTGATTTTTACTGAATGACCAAACAACTGTTTATGTCACCTTATAAGTAGTGCTTCCCATAATCCTCACATTAAGTATAATTGTGAAAAAAATGGGACATCACAAAATATGGGTCTTAAGTCCAAAACAGAAAATGCAAAACAAAAATAGATTATCTCTGCAGCATTAAGAGAATTTACTATCTGTGGGTGTTCAAGAGAAAAAAATGACACAATAACTAACTAAGGTGATTTATTATTGATATGGTGATTTCATGGTGGTGATCTCTTCCATTCTATGCTCGCCAACCTTGTTTAACAGCTGAGGCAACTCAATGACACAGCCACGATCTTCCCATTGATTGCAATAATCTAGAATGTATCGTATGCACTCAGTACTTTCAGCATCTTCATAGCATGTAGGAAAATGGCATGGACTTTGCTTGTTTAGTTCATCAAAATTACAAGGCTCTGTCTGAAGAAAAAAATGAGAAAAAATACAGATTCAAACATTCAGCCCTTCTGATAGTAAAACTGTGAAAGGTTTGAACCCAGGAGTCATTTCAAAAGTAGGTTGACTTTGATCGTCCGGGTGAACGTAGTCCTGGATAGGACTGTTGTTGACGGTAATAGTGGTTGAAAAATATAAGGAAAATAAGCAGGATTTGCTGTAGGACACATAACTGTGTATATACACCTTCAGTCTATCACAGCCAAAAACTGTTTTGTTTGAAGTAGATTAAATTTTGTTTGAATATGCCAAGTGCTGTGATAATTTTCTCAGTAATCAAAAAGTTATGAATAAAGACTTGTGCTGAACTTGGAATAGGTTGGCCCTGACCACCAGCCAGATTTGTTCTTGGTATTCCCAAGTTCAAATTCTATGCCAGACCTGTTAAGAGGCCCACTAAGGGGGGTTACGTATGTCCCTAGTCTGAATCTCAAAACCTGTCATTTCACATCTTGAGGAGGAAACTATGTTGCTGTGTGGTATTTTACTATTGTATTCACGCTTTTCTATGTCACTGTCACAGTTTCAACCCATCTTGGTGTCGCTTGTCACCATATCTGCCATCCTATGTTGCTGTTTCAAGGCCGCATCACTTGTCAGAATTTTACCCTAACACGGCCTCTGTAAACAGCCAACTGGTTTGTCTCCAACCAGTAGGAATTTGTAATGACAATACATTACATGTATTTATTAATGCTCTAAGTCATTTTGTTATACAATGCCTCTGCCTTTAATAATTATATTGTAATCAACCCAAAAGCACAGGAAAAAACACCTACAGTTATACAATCAACTCTCTCTAAGATAGACACCTTTGGGGCCAAGATTATGTGCAGTGATTTTGTTACAAATACTAATGGTGAGTCCTGTGACACATCTTGTGAAAAATCATGAGTTCCAGTCCATAACCAATGAGTACCACTTGGAAATTATGAGTCTGACATTGAAAATGCCTCTAAAGACCTTTATCTAACCAGACAGTTAATCTGAAGACAGACTCCAAAACAATGTATTACAGTAAACTGAAGTTTAAATATAGTCCTTTTATTTTAAAGCACAACAAAGGCTAAAAGAAATATGCATCGTTAAACAACAGCCATAATAACCGCTACATTACAAGAACAGGATATTTCTACAAAAACACATGTTCATATAGATAGATAGATCGATCTTTGCGTCCTCTGGGACACATGCCATGAATTATTTTGTGTCTTTCGTGTCAAGGATGCAGAGGTGTCAAAATCACTGTGTGTGTTGTCTATCTGAGGGAGATGTGCAACTTAGAGAGAGCCAACTAAAAGGAACAAAGAGAGGCAGGGGTCAACTCTAAGTGTTCCTTTAAGCGAGTAGAGGAAATGCAGTATTACCTCAGTAAAATCAGGGCCATTGTGGAAAAACTGATACTCCTCATCACTCATCTTTCCAGTCTCAAAGGTAAAATCTCTCATCCTCATGTCTTGATGTGGGCAAAATAGCGATGCCACATTGTTGCCTAAGAATCTCTCTTCATATCTTCTCAGTAGGCTTTTTATTGATTTTTGAATGCTTGAAAGATGGTTATCTACACGTGATGGGAAAGATAACAAAAAAAGAAAACCATTTTATTGTTTTGCTTTTCTATCTTCTAATTTTTATGTTGTTCCACTTTCTAGATACCTTCAATCTGATGTACTTACATGGTATTGCACTTTTTCACATTATTTTGTTAAAATTTCTATTCTGGACATTTGGTTTCTGTTTTACTGACTAGGAAGTATATTTATTAGGGTATGTATTTAAATACTACACCAAGCATTTTAAAAAGAAAAATGTTGTATCCTCCACCCTCCAAAAAAATTTGTCCAGCTCTCCTTCTCAGCACTCTATAAAGTGGCTACTTGGCTCTCCCCAATCTGGTTATTGGGCAGAGGTTTGACCATATTCACTTTTCTGGACTACAGCACTTGGTGACATTTTGATTTGATTTTCCCAATCATGCCATGGGCAAAAAATTTGCAAACATGTTCAGACTTACCCCTTGTTTTAAATGATGACTGGACAACAGAACTTGTTTGCATTCTTGAAGGCCACAAAAACTGGACAAACAAGATAGGGTCACTTGGTAATGTGAGAAGCTGCCACCACATTTGAGGAATATACAACATGTCGCCTTTTTGAAGGTTAACAGTGAAGTGGGGAATGCCTTGTGATGATAACCTTGACTGAATCTCTGAAACAAAATGCAGTGTTTGGAAAACTAAAATGTTTGATTTCAAATTAAACACATCAGTCAAATCATTTTGATCTATCTGGTGATCATGTTTGACTGAAAGCTGGGCTTTATTGGACATGGGCAAATTTAAGTTGGGCGTCCAATGACTGAGAGTTATTTTCAGCTCTGCAGAAAAACGAAACAGGGGAATGAAGCAGGTCAGTCAAGAGGAGATAGAGTTGGGTCTTTCTGTGGTTATTACTAGAATTAGATATCTAATATGACGTCCCTTAATCAGAAAAAGATGCATTTTTTGAGAAATTGCAATTCTATACATAATATTATTATCAGGGCTTTGGTCTAGCAGTGCCCAGTGACCCCTGCTGCCCAAATGTTGCTCTCTGGTACCCTGCCAGCAGAGGTTCCTCTCTTGCATGGCTTTTAACATTAACGTTTACAAAGTCAATTTCCTCTCTTGACTTCATAAATGTTAAAAGCCATGGAAGAGACAAACCTCTGCTAGCAGGGTAGTTCTCTGGTGACTTGAAAATCTTAGTTTTTTCATACAAATCATATGCTATGCAGCCTAGATTTTACAGGTTCAAAACACTGGGCTCCCTTTAATTTTTCTTTAAGCATTAACTTGAATGCTATAGACAAAGAAAGAAAGAAATAATTTGAATACCTTCCTTTGATCTGGAAATTAAGAACAATTGATTTTCATCATCAGGGAGTTTCTCTGAATATAAAGAAGAAACCAGAGTAACTTGAACACTTCCATTCAAAACTGTAAGCATCTGCTCATCTGGATGGAAATATAACGGTGTAGTATCCTCCCTTTGGTATTGTCTCAACCAGTAAGAAACTTTCATCTGAGTCATAAACTGGTGACATCTCAAACAGAGAGGAGCAACAATGTCATTAAGCATCTGCAATGATGGTGGATTAAACATCATCAAGTCTTCTTGTTGAGACCTCCACAAAAAATCTTTGATCATGACATGCGTTTTTAAACCAAATGGGAAGTCTTTTAATCGGCTCACTAGCTGAGTACGTTCACTTACTGCGTGCATCAAGTACAGTTCTGTCCACACCTACATAGAAATTCAAATTAAGAGTTACAAATGCTCTGTTGACCAAGGATGAGGTCCAGATGGCTAGGTTTTTTTTTAATTTTTAAGGACCAAGTTGAAATCAAGGCCAATATCAACAATGCAAGAAAAGGCCAATCTCCAGCCATCTTGACCATGAAAAACAAGCTTGGCCGATAAAAGATTTATTACATGGCCAAAAAGAAAATTTTTTCGTGCAGGACCAACGCGGGGGATCCTAACCTGGCAAGATGTGCTTTGCTAGCCAACCAGAACCCAGGATTCGCTTCGTCTTGCCTGCTCATGGAACCAGCCATATGATAAAATATCAGATAAGAAGTTATTTAACTAAAATTGGCCAGGAAGTGGGCAAAACCACGCTCTTGTGACTGACTGACTAATCTGCTGATGGTCGGGGAATAGAGATTGCTATGATTGTCAAGTCACGTTATAAATATAAATAAAAAAAGGACATAGAGTTGCGAAATTAAAGAAACTTATAGCTTATGCCGTCATGTACCTCGATAGCTGGCCAGTTACTTGCTGCCTTCCGAATAACGATCGGTTTGTGTTTAGCCACAAACTTGTAATAGAAATCTTCAGGTGAAATCATGTATGGAGTTTCCTCAACTGAACTGTGTTCTTCAAAAGGCTTTTTGCACTTCCTTATCGATTCACTGCAGCCCCGTTTCTTGCAAATATCTTCACTGCTTCCGGCACAAGTCCCAATCAAAATCAAAGCCAGGTGAAGATGTCGACAAAACGCCATTTGAGGCCGCCGAAAATCTGCGCTTTCGACCTGTAACACCACGTACTAGCATGGAAGTAATGTTTCATCGAGACTGAATAGAGGCAATGAAAAAATCCTACCACTTAAAATGAGGGTGTTAATTGTCAAAAGCAACGAGAACATCTGGGATCACGCATCTTTGAGAAGATAACATAACGCCTGGGCAACGAAATCTAATTAACACGAGGTATTGCATAAGCAATGAGTATTTCCGCTGACCAAACGAATTGTCAACCATTTAACTCCCGCTCCAAACCGCAACCGCGCTTTTTCTCCACCGCGTTGTTGATCTCGCCGAGAGAAACAGGGACGATCGATTGCGTACAACATCGACAGCAAAAAGAGTCAGGTCAACTCCTAGAGGTAACGGTTAGGAACGTGTTTTTGTGGCTTGTTGCTGTGACTGGTCGTGTGACAAATTCTACATACGAGGTATTCACATTGCACGGTAAACTGTGCGCACTGTCAGACTGTCAGTGCGATCTAAAGTATCCGCCGTTCAATTAGTTTTTTATATTTTAACTATTACTTGCAAGTAAAGGAGAGCTGGAAACGAGAATTTTTGAAGGCGATCGCCCAGTTATAGTCCCCCATCGCTGAGCACTCTTGGGAAAGTGCAAATTGCCAGTGAGGACAGGGTAAGTAGAAGGGCCGGAAGCAGAAGGCGGGAAAATATTGCAGAAGGGTTAGGGCTGTAATCAGAAAAGTTTGATCTAGCAGTTTTACATATTGTCAATATCGTGGTATTGTGGGATTTGCCCTGGCTTCTTGTAAAGTGTGGTAAGGTATAGTATCTCACTGATTTTAAAATTATTTTAATGGATGATTTTAGCTTGTGTGTATGGTTTTCCCATTTCTACGTAGCTCCCTAAGGGTCATGGAAGTTGTCGACTTGTCTACTTTTCAAGTCAAGATTTCAAGTTGTCGAGATTTCAAGATGGCGAGTTGTCGTGGGGGGGGGGGGGGGGGGTCGGGGGCTAATAATTGGATGTATTTTTTTTGTTTACAAGTAGATGCACCTATAACTGGGGGAGGGCTTTTAAGGCGGCAGTGTATGATTTTTTGACCTGGATTCTCCTGCTAGTATCTATTGTTCTTCTATTGTCTCCGGAACAATAAACATGTTTCACCTATCTCCGCCTACAAATAATAGGTACATATGTGATTGACAGAAAATTTGCATTAACTACTGACATATTTCAAAAGTTGCAATTCCATATTGTTCCCTTGAAAACATGACATGTTCTGGATTGCGAAAACAAAACATACAAGCTCAAAAGTTCTATCACTTTTATGAAGTTAAATGATATGGCTCCTTATCTTTCTTGTCTTATTTGTGTTGCAACACATTCATGCTGCAGTGTTTGCAGTGCTTGTGATGGAGTCATCAGTGGTGTCAGAAGAATTGGAACATCTTTTGATGATTGCAAATCTGATTGACTCTGCTTATGAATGCCTTTTTGGATTTTTAACAGGCCACAATCAATCTTGGGTCTCCATCTCCTGGTTTTTTTTTTAATTCTTATCATTATTCTGGGCGTATTTGTTGTCCCAAGGGTTTTTCTTTCTGCCACATCATGACTTGTAAAGTGAGAAACTTGGAGTTTAAGTACTTTTTAAAAAATGAGCAAGAGTGTATTATCAGGTCCAAAAAACTCAAGACAAAGCCAAGAGTTATTACACCTGATAATACGTAACTGCAAGTTTTTTGAACGGCTTCAAAATCTCTGATATAGATCAACAGTCTCATTCTTGCACTAATACTTTAAATTTGGGGTTATTTTGGTCCAAAGAATTGGACGTAAAGTTTGGCCATGTCTTTATCAGATATAAAGACACTAATTAAACAATAATTTCTTTTGTTTTTCTTTATGAATTATTAATGAGTTTTTGAACAAGGTAGAAAGTTAGCAATAGTGAGTTACCAGTACTGAGTAAGCATCTGTAAGTTTCAAGATCTTGAATTGTCTGTACCTTGCCTGCATCATCTTGAATTTTCCTCATCTTCCCTGTGATATCTTGAATTTTTACCATCATACAAAGGAGATCTTTTTATTTTCAACATGGTGTCAGATGATGGTTTTCAACATCTTGCACATCAATTTATCATTATTTTTATCATTTAATGATAAAAAATGTCTTGAAAACACAAGCAAGATAGCTGCATGGCCAAGTTCCACACTACATTCATCTGACATCAAGTAGAGGGGGAACTGGGGAGAGCGGTCTCCCCTCCCTCGTTTTTATTTTTTGGCGCTCCTTTTTACTTCGCACCGCTCCCCACTATCTGAACGCCTGGAACAGGCTACGTCGAGATAGGTGAGTATAATGAAATATTTCAGGAGGTGTAAAATTTCACATCTCATCGACAACTCGTTAAAAGTTCAAGATCCTGCTGGCATGATGTTGTACAGAGGGTCCGGTAATTGTGAAGAACTACTCCCCTTAACCAACTGTCGGCCATCTGTCGGCTAACACATGGTGGATGTTCATTGTGACAAAACTCGGTAAAATATCGACCAACTGTCAGTCGACTGTTGGTGGCCTGTCAGTTTAGGGGAGTTTTTCTTCACAACTACTAAGTATTTAGGAAATTAAATTTATTTCTTATAGGTTGACCGTGATGGAATACTCCCAGGAACAACTGAACTACTTTCGACTCTGTTACGTTGCATTTAATTTAGTTCCAGAGGGACTGCGGAAGGTCTTTAAAACCGAATGGGATTTTCTTTACAAGGCAACTCCGCTTGGGGAATGGAAAGACACATCACAAAATGGTCGTGATTTCTTCAACAAGGAATCTAAAGCAAGTCGCAAGAAAAACGCAAGATGTCTTGCAACAATACGGAAAGGTAACGCGGCAGAGTGGGATTGCACTTGTTTATTTTTTGCCATCCTTTACTCGGATAGCGTTGGAAGCACACTCGGTACAGGCACCCGTACAAAAGTTGACGATCTTCGTCAAGTGAGAAACGATATTGCTCATATCAGTAAGGCTGAATTTACAGATACAGACTTCCAAACGTATGTAGGAAGAGTGATTAGCACGTTCTCCTCTTTAGGACTTCCTATTAAGGATATTGAAGACATCAAGAACCAGACAACCTTTCCAACGCAGGAAGTCGAAAAATTGAAAAAGCAAGCTCGTGATGCCCAAGCTGAGTTAGTTCAAACTAAATTTGACTTACAGCAAACAAAAAGCTCGCTGCAGAGTACAGAAGCTAATTTGGTTTCCGCAAAACAAGAAATAAAGGTTCTCACGGAGGAAATAAGTGCCAGTCTTCAACCATTTCGCATTCTCGGATTGACACCACCCCACGAAATCATCGAACGGTGCTGTGACATTGAAAGAATCACAAGCAAAATGGAGGAACTGTACAAGGGTTCCAACGGAGCAGTTAGTACGGTGTATTTGTCAGGTATACCAGGGTGTGGCAAAAGCCAACTTGCCCGAGAAATCGGACAGCAATTCTTCTCTCACCCGGAAAACGTTGCAGGTGTTGTCTTTGTTGCGACGCTAAACGCAGAAAGTATCGAGACTCTCGCTGACTCTTACATGACCCTTGCAAGACATATAGGGATAACAGAATATGCTTTGACAAACTTAGAACCTTTAAAAAGGGAGAAGCCTAAGGAAGCAATTCAACAGCTTCATCGGTTGATTTTGCCGAAGGTTAGAGAGTTTACCAAATGGCTGATTATAGCAGACAATGTGATTGACTTACGCTCAGTCCGAAACTTACTGCCTCAAACCGGCAGTAAGGAATGGGGCCATGGTCAAGTGCTGATTACTACTCAAGATAGCACTACAATTCCGCAAAACGCTCCTCACACTTATCATGAATCGTTAAGCAAAGGAATGCAGCTAGACGACGCAATGAAGTTGTTGGAAAATGTATCGCACGTAACTGACCAAGATCAAGTTAAAGCTGTTGCTGAAGCCCTCGATTATCAACCATTGGCTTTAGCAGCTGCGGCTTATTACTTGAATGCTGTTGTTAATAGTGGGTCTCCAAACTATAGTTGGAGGGAATACCTGGAACTAGCAAGGCAGAACCAGCAGCGAGACGCTACCGAAAATGTTCTTGCGAGTGAGAGTGCAGCCTATTCTCAAACGACCACGACTGTTATAAAAATGGCGTTGAAGAGAGCTGTTGAAAATGATGAAGTTCTAAGACACACGTTTTCTTTCTTTGCACTTTGTGCCTCTGAAAGTCTCCCTCTTGAAGCAGTTGTAAAGTTCGTCAAGGGTCGCCTTAGAACCGAGCTACCAGAGGAGTTAATAAAATCAAAGATATTAAGATCTTCTTTAATTCTGGTAGAAGAAGTGGATCCGAAATGTCTGCGTTTGCATAACATCGTGCACACCGTGGTAAAACAAAGCACTTTTGCTAATCAAGAGTCAGATGAAAGAGATCAGAACATAGCAGAAGCCGTCAGGATTTTCTACCTCCTGCTTAACTCAAACGAGGACAATTGCCTTATCTTAAATACACTGTTACCACACTGCAAATCTCTGGTACAGAACATGAACATGTCTTATTTCACCTCGCCCAAGCACACTTTCCTAAATCTGTTGTCAACACCACTGTTAGGTTTTAACGGGATCCTAGAGTGGTTCGTTCTCCTCGCGAACATCAGCCGGAAACTTGGTGATTTTCCATTTGCAAAATACTTGGTTGATTTTTTATGCGAATCACAAAAGAATATGCTCCCTTTAGGTGAAGGTGTTTTCACAAAAACAGAAATTTTTACAATCAGTGGGTTAGTTTATCACGATATGGGAAAACTAAATCAAGCGAAAGAGTTTCACGAGAATGGGTTGATGATTCAGAAAACGTTTTGCGGCGAAGAGAATACTGACTTAGCAACATGTTACTGTAACTTGGCAGCTGTCTTAAAAAGCCTTGGAGACTACAAACAGGCCAAAGAACTTATGGAAAAAGAACTGATGATTACGAAAAAGATTTTTGGTGCAGAGGATGAACGGGTCGCAACAAGTTACGTGAACTTGGCAGCACTATTGAACGCCTTTGAAGAAAACAACCAAGCCAAAAAACTTAACCAGAAGGCACTGATGATTTTAAGGAAGACTTACAGTGAGGAACATCCCAAATTGATGGCAATTTACACTAACTTGGGCCTTGTGTACGAGAGTACTGGAGAATACGATAAAGCCAAAGAACTTTTCGAGAAAACATTGTTCATTGAAAAGAAGATTTTCGGTGAAGATCATGTGCGCTTGGCTAAAACTTATACAAACTTGGGATTAGTGTGCACCAGCAATGGAGAATACGAACAGGCCAGAGAACTATATGAAAAAGCACTGGTAATCGAAAGAAAGTTTCTGGGCGACGAGCATGCAGACGTGGCGCAAACTTATAGTAATTTAGCATGTGTGCTTCAACACACAGGCGAACTCACAAAAGCCAAAGAACTTCACAAGAGGGCACTTCTGATACATAAAACGGTGTTAGGGAAAAAGTATTCTGATAGGTCTCCCGACCAAGCAAGAAATTATTACAATTTGGCAACAATGTACATTACCAAGGCAACGAGCCAAAAATGCACAGCACTATACGAAAAAGCGCTCAAGATTGAGAAAAATATTTTCGGTGAAGAGCATGCTTTCGTGGCAAAAAACTTTGATAACGTGATGTCCGTTGATAATGAGAGTATTAATGAATACTATGAGGCCAAAGAACTTTTAGAAAAAGCAGCAACAATACAAAAAAAGGTCTTCGGCGAAATGCCTATCTGCTTAGCTAAAAGTTATAATTATCTGGCTTTGGTGTACGCGAGCATTAAAAAATTTAAAGAAGCGGAACAACTTCTTAAAAAAGTGCTGGTTATCCGGGAACGCATGTTTGGTAATGAAGATCCTTATGTGATAAACGCGTACCATTCTTTAGGAGAACTTATATACAGCAACATTGGAAAATTCGATCAAGCCAAAGAATTTTTTGAAAAGGCGCTTAAGTTGCGAAAGAGGAGTTGCGGTGAAGAGAATGACAAGGTTGCACACAGTTATACTTGCCTGGCAAAGCTGCACAACAGCATTGGAGAATACAGAACAGCCAAAGAGCTTCACAAGAAGGTGTTGAGGATTCGCAAGAAGATTTTTGGCGAATTTCATATTGATGTTGTAGCAAGCTTATACAACTTGGCCCTAGTTTACTACAACACTGGAGAACTCGTCCAAGCAAAGGAATTCTTCGATAAAGCGTTGACAATGCAGAAACAAATATATCAGTTGTAACTTGAAGGATTTAGCAGTTTCTAGAACTTGCTTCCAAGATTGCTTCTTTGATCAGTCCACGCACGTCAACTTCAAGCAACGTCAATGACCCACGGGCTCGTCTCCCGAAAGTGCAAGTAGCTTTACCAGCCCTAGACTACGAGCAGTCTCTCTTTTCTCTTAGTCCGTCGAGCAAAACGCGCGAGACACGCACATGACCACGCGCCCTCGTTTCGCGCGTCTCGCGGCCTCGCCGCTCCCGCGCGCGTGCACTGCTCTCACTTACTCTGAAGAAAAAGGGAGACTGCTCGCAGTCTATACCAGCCCCCAAGCCAAATATTAAAAAACAAAATCTAAAGAATCAAAGCGCGAGTCCTAGCTAACAAACTAGTCCAATTTGTTTTGTTAATTGATAGTATGACAATAATGATGATAATAATATTTTTTTTATTTATATTGCGCAAATATCAATCCAGGGAAGGAAATTTTTATCTGCGCATTAAAATCCTACTTAAAAATCCTATTAAGAAAAAAAGGCTACATTTCTGTTGTCATTCTAGTACATTCCTAGTCCTTGTAAGCTGGCATTAAATTAGACTTGCGTATAGATTAAAGCTGGAGTGCTTTTTTCCATCTTCTGTCGATTTTTATATATATATATATTAAATGTTCCCAGGATTTTCGATCTTGTTATCGACAATTGAAATTAAGGTTTTCGTCTGTTTGTCTGTCAAGTTTGAATACCAAGTTTTGAATGTGACCTAGCTTTGTTGGAAAAAAAAAAACGAAGATATAGAAGTCGCCGAATTTTACGGAAGTTAACTTTTTTTGGCTCTCGTTCCATTTTTCACGCGGCCAAAACCAAAAATCCCGTTCCACGGTTCAGTTCTTTGCCTTGAACCCTCTAAGAGTCACTTGCTACGGAGGCTATGGAAACTGCACAGGGAGACGCAATGAACGAGATTTTGATTTGAGCTTTAATTTTGGCGCGTTGGAAACGTCTATTGGCGACGATGGCATCACAAGCCGAAAACAGCGGGCATGGGGCCCGTTTCTCGAAAGTCCCGGTAACTTTACGGGCCCGAAATCAAATATTCAAATCGAAATATAAAGAATAAGAGCGCGGGTCCTGGCTAGAAAACTACTCCATTTTGTTTCATTAACTGACAGTTTTATCGTGTTGAATGCAAAACTATTGAAACCTCGATCTTTAATGTAAACGGAGACAGCTTACCGGGCCCGTTAATTATCGGGACCTTCGAGAAACGGACCCATGGTGTAGTCATGATATAAGGAGTTACTCACCCTTCCATTGCTTTCTACATAATGTCCTTTATTAACTGAACAAGTATCTTTATCCAAGTACAAATCATAATCTACTTTCAATTAGTATCAGTACTTTTACATTCGTGCTTTATTACTTTAATATCACTTAGTACATGTGGTTTGACTAATGTTAGTAATAGTACATAATCGTTACTATGGTAATCAATAAGAAATTTGGCAATCAGTAAGCAATTTGTCGAAATATATATTTTTTTGTTTTATTCTTTTGTTTACTTCTTCATCACCTTGCCGTAAGGATCAGTTTGACGTTTCATATTTTTCTACAAGTTTAATTGTACTGATCCAGGTCTATAGCTAGGAGATCCGGCACCGCTCATTGATTGCTGTGGACTTGCTGATATTTTATATATTTTGGAATCAATACACTGCAGCGGGCCAAACTGATGAATATGGTATATTTATTAGACTGCGAGCAGTCGAGCAGCGATAAACGAGGGCGTCTGGTCCCAATCCGTTGTTGCAACGTAACGTCGTGGTTTGCAATCGTGCTGGCTGATAAAGAACTAGACGGATTTTAAGAGAAAAGTCGGACTGCAAGCAGTCTATATATTTCTTGAAAGGTGTTACAATCTGTTTTAAGGAACTGAAAGTAATTAATTATATTGGATGAAATATACCGTTAAAGCAGCTTAAAGCAAAACAAACTCGTCACGCTTCGATTTCACACTCGGGACAGAGACAATAGAATACAATAATTGATCCTTTGGCCATTCTTATGTAAGTTTTCTATATTTGCTGTTTTCGGTTGGTTGAAATATATACTTCTTAATTTATTTTTTACTTGATCCTTATTCACATAAAAGGAAACTACGTGATTCTTTCTGCAATCCATGGATGGAGTTTGCCTCTCAGCACTGATCAGATAATTTAACAAGGGAGTGATGTGTTAAAGTTCCAATGTTTGTGGCAATATTTCTGTGTAATCTTATTTGTGAGAGCAGAGGTGATATAAGCAGAAGACCAAAGGGTAACAGTCATTGACAAGTTTAGATTTTCATGACGTTGCAAATACTTCAATATCAGGAGCTGGCTCCTGTCAATATAAAATCCATAATATAGCAAAAAATATAGCAACAGCAATCGTTTTTTGCGGAATAGTTTTTCCATTTCTACACATGGTTTCCCAAAAAGAGGAGTTGACCACATGAAAAGATTTAATTAAAGATTTTTATTAGTCGAACCGCACCTAATCCCCGGCATCTCTGTAATGCGGACACTGGACTTTTTCCCTTTGATGTCCGTATCTGGGAGGATACGCCTCTATCAATTATCTTGACAAGTGCGGCATCTAGTCTGCTGCACAGCCGTTTTTAGTGTCGTCACGCAATGCTCCTCCCCACAAAGACTGGGGAGGAGCATTGCGTGACGACATTAAAAACGGCTGTGTAGCAGACTAAGTTTGGTCTTGAACTGGAAGATTTTAACCGTTTGGGTCAAAAATATGGTCAGGTTTCGTCCTGTCCGGAACCAGGGTCTGGAAATGGTTTTTTGTTTTTATCGTTCATCTCTTCGGTCCTGGCCTTAAAAAATGGTATGAAAAACATAAGTTTTGGTCCGGCTTAAGGCTTTATATCAGGAAGCATTCTGCGTACCCTTGTACGAAAATTTCCAGGGGTATCTCCCTAGGTAGGTTTCTCAGGGGCTGAGGACAGGATCCGAATTAAAAGGGCTGTGTCACAGCATGCCAGTTCGTTTTGTTTAATTTTGCCAATTACTCGCCCCCAATCGCTACGGAACTTAAAGTAAGCAAAGAAATTTCATGTAAATGACAAAATCAGAAATTCGACACAAACAAATATGTCTCCTGAGCATTATTTTTGAAATTGCAAACAGCAGAGATACAGTTTTCAAAAACCCTATTTTCAGAATCCGTTTCAATCTTCTTCAGTTTTGTCCCCGTGGAATCTGTTGTATCTGTTGTGTTATTTTAACCTTCCTTTAATGTTTTAAGCGATTGTTTTTATGTTTCTCTTAATTTAACAGGCATTTTGTAATTACCTAATATGGCTGAATTTCGTGACATAGCTCCTTTACGGAGGTTCCTTTAAATTGATCTTCTCACGTCAGGATACAAACCTGTCCCGGGGGTATTCCCTATAATGGCCTATACGGGGAGGTTCCGCCCGTGAGGGGTACCTTTATGAAAGGGTTCGGATTTCACTAGTTGAAGTATATCAAAGGCAAGGGAAATCTGTCACCTCGGTCTGTAAAAAGACCCAATAGGGCTAACAGATGCATTTTATGACGGTGAGAAAGTCGAGAAAAACATTTTGGTTTTGTCATTTATTCATATTTTGAAGACAATGTATTTACGGCAGTAAATGGGATGCAAAGTTCTATGGGTAAGTATTTGGATCACGGGGCCGAGCCTCCCGGAAAAAATTTTGTTGATTACCCCCCCCCCCCCCCTTCCTCCGCGGAACTCCGTCCCTGATTACGTTGCAAATACTTCAATTTGTAACTGACATATAATATAATAAAGGCATCCAAAAAAATTCTGCTCTCAACATTTCGTGCGACGAACGTCATATCTTATAGCGATTGCGAAAAAAACGTCGGCCTTCACTAACAGGAAATATTTTAGAACTTGTCACGGAATAGAGGTCGCAACGGTTTCCAGTTAAATTCATGTAAAAAGGTCTAGTTGGGATGCCACTTAGTGTTTTTGTTTTTTTCGTCGCTAGATCTGTTCGGTAGAGCAACAAAAATGCAAGAGTATAATAGCTATTTCGTAGCCATCGCCTCTAATCAAAGAGAATCAAAGTTTCGTGGCGGCCTACGGTACCAAATTACGCTTCTTTTGAAAACACCGAAAATGTAACGTTAAGGAGCCGACCCTTGGGGAGCTAATGTACCGATAAAGAATGCGAAATTCATGTTGTTAATTCAATTACCAGTTACCTATAGCTGCGAAAGCCGATATAGCTCATTTCGGGATCTTTGACATCTTTTATTGCTGACTTTTATGCCGGTTGTTTGCTTCTTTGAATTCCATATAAATAAATACTTGAAAACTCTCAATACGCTGCTGATCTTCTGGAAATATTTCAAAGCTATGGTCCTACGAATCTCGATGTAGTTTAATCGCAGATAATTTGTACGCACTTCCGACCTAGGATCTCTCATGTAAAGAGGTAAGATCTGTATTTGTTTGGCAGAACTTTCTGAAAACTGGGAACACTATTTGGTGCTTAATCTAAGTGCTTCATTCATTTCTTTATTTCTAAGGGCTTTTTTCAGTTGTTTTATAGCTATTATGCTTCGGTATTGTTTACACTACTCAATTTATGGCTGAATTTTGATTATCAGCTAAGCTTTTTGAGATTCCGTACAAAGCTATTCTTTCTCTTTCTTTCACTCTACGAAACAACGAACAAAGAGAAAAGGAATGTATTTCCCAGACACGTCTTTTAACATTTGACATGTATTTGCTGAAACAAAAAAAAAAAGAAATTCATCGGATTCTAAACAGCGACATGGTTGGAGAAAATAACAGTGTTAAGGTAGCAGATTTTGGCCTGTCAACCGTTCTTTTTGTTGCTCGTTATTCTTGTCACAGGTGAGATACTAGATCTGACTGTTTATCACTGCATCATTGGCGAGTTGTTTTTTACTGTTGTTTCTGAATTTGAAATATCATTTTTATAGAATAAGCTGTTCCACGGTGTTATGGGATAATGGATCCTGATAGAGTAGGTGAACGTCAAGCGACCGATGGTGGTTTTCATTACCAGCAGTCAGTAGCTATAGAGGATCATAACTGTCAACCTTATCATGAGATGCAGCTTCCATCCGACCAGGCTATTGCCCATCAAGGACTGCAGACAAGCGCATCTCCAAGTCATGGATTATTGGAACCTAACATAGTAGGCCCGTCTCCTCCGCGTCATACACGTCGTGTGTCTTTCAGGCAGCACAGAGAAGATACTGCTAGCGTTCAGGTTCAAAAGAGGAGGCCAGGGATGCAGCAGGAAGAAAGCCGTGTCAATCTGTCATCAAGGTACCCAAAACAGCTGCTGGAGCTATGCCGGGCTGATGTTAGAGTCGAAAAACTGCAAGAGGGTCCTTTATTTAACCTGCAATCTGGGTATAGACAGCCTAGGCAACGTGCATACAACATGCAGCCACAAGGCGATGAGCAGGCCAGTAGAGGATTGGGCCTATTTGAAGTTGGTCCATTATTAACAGGTCAGGTGTATTGCAGAGAGGGGCAGACTGCGTCATCTGAGTCAAATGAGCAAGTACGGTTCTCTGTGGAGGAGACAAACCAATTTCCTGACAAATCCCAGCCTGTGGAGCACATGGATACCCACAGTCTACCTCAAAGGCTGACTTCAAACAGGTAAGTGTCTCTAGGACGATAACTGAAACAAATCCTTTATCTTGGGAAACTCGTACGGTGGCTGAACACAGTTTTGGCAGTTTGTGAGTATATGTCATTTGCCAAATCATGACAGGACAAAGGTTACAGCTCACAGGCTGAAACTTGACAAGTAAAAAATATACTGTTGAAAGATTTTGATTGACAGGTAAAATGTGACGTTTGCGTAGTTTCCATGGCAACATGAACGATTGAATACAACCTTAGCATTTCACTTCTGCTCAGTTTACATAAAATTCGCTCATAAGATTTTCCTATTAACTTGCACACAGCTTACTATAATTAATCATTACCATTTGAAACTTATTTTACCAAATTTTAACAGACGTTTTTTTAGATAATCAATAATATGATTGTACTGCTATTATTAAATGTGTCAAAAAATTCGTCTATTCAACCTCCATTTTAAAGTTCTCATTATTTAAAATAAGATTAAAGTAAAAATTCAGCCAATTTTCACAAAATTTGAATTAGTAGATTGTGAGAAACCGTCTTTTGTGTTCCATTGCTTTTTTCGCCGCCATGTTTGTTTGTCTAATTGAAAACAGGCGTCGTCACGCGAGTTAGTTAGTTAGGCTGTGAAAAAGTCGAGAAAACCTTCTGGTTTTGTGATTTCCTCATATTTTAAAGACAGTATACTTAATGCAGTTAAAAGGGATGCGAGTTCTAAAGAAAGGTATGTGATAGGGGCACCATTTGTCAATAGTAGGCATACAAAAGGGGTGCTATTTCCGTCAAAAATGTATATAAAAGGGTAAGGAGTTGGACCTCAGGGTGGAGCCACCCCGCATAAAAAGTTCTTGAGTACCCCCCGTGTAGCTTTACAAGACCATGATTCATGGCATTGATTCATTTATACTCTTTTTCAGGTTGTGTTGCCCACGAGGGGGAAAGTTAAGCCCAGGCGGAATCTTTGATGGTAACTTTATTATTTGGCGAATAGAGAATTTCTCTATACACCTTCGAGATGCTGTCAACGGAGGGATATCTTCATTAGAAGGTCCTCCGATTTACACTGGTCTTTATGGTTACAAGCTCCGCATATGTATGTTCCCGACAGGAATTGATGGTGGAGATAGAAGACACGCTGGCCTTTTTATTGGCATGATGCAGGGAGAATACGATAATATCCTGAAGTGGCCCTTTACTGCAATAATCTCTCTCACAATGTTGGATCAAAGCAATGGAGAGGACCTTCACCATATAAGTGGTACTTTCGTGACCGACAGAAATCAGAGAGCTTTTCGAAAGCCTGATACTGCCGTGCAATACGACATTCTGCATGGGTACGCAGAGTTTGCACCTATTGACATGATTTCCAATCCTCGATACTCCAGAGATGATACAGTAATGATCAAAATTGAGATTCATCCTTATAGCCTTCGCTGAACCTTATCTTCTCAAAGGGATATAGAGATCAAAAGTGTTACAACAACAACAATGTATATATTTTATTCAAGATCCATAAAGCTTTAAATACTTTATGCCCTGCATATAACTATAGCGCTAATCTAGACAGGACAAAAATTATAAATAAAGGCGTTATTAAATTACACATTAAGAAAAAAGGAGACGAAAAGAAATACAACAACACACAGAAAGAAAAACCCCTCACACAAGCTCAAGCACAGTGGTTTTGTTATTAGAAAGAAAATAGACTAATATTACAACTAGAGGCTGATATACAATGTATCAGGTTCTTTTCTTAAAATATTCTATTAAATAAGTAACATTCAAATAATTTTCTTCATTATCTAGGGCATTAAGGAGTAGTAATTTAATTTTTTTACGAAAACAGAATGTGGAATAGAATTACAAATAGACACACCAATTCTAGTAAAAGGTTTTTTCATTTTTTCCGCAGTTCTAGAGAAACATTCCGTTGCGGGTAATCGCGTATTATAATGATGTTTTGTACTGATTTTCGCAAACTTATTGAGAAGACTTTTTGGGGCTGAACACAAAGGACAACCTATAAAAAAAAGAATTTTCAATCTTTCTAATTACACTTCAATTACTTCCTAAGGCCCCGGCCGTTTAAATGGAGAAAAGTTGTTAAGCACTTTTTAGCACTAGGTATTTTTCCGCTTATTTCATGGATTTGGTTTGCACCCCCTCCTGTAAATCAGACACTGATATTTGCTGGTCCTTTACAATATACTTAAAATATGATGGAAGCTTTAAAGGGGCTCATAGCAATTTTTTTCGTCCCGGGAGACACATTGGGGTGAGCAAATACGACGGCGACGGCAACAAAAACGACACTATTTTAGAAACGACTTCAGCGCGTTTGTTTTAAAATTAGTCGCGATTATTTCAACTCGCTTAAAATGTCAAATGCTAGCAGACTACGACCTTCGTAAGACATCGCACAAGCGATTTCACCTCGTAGTTCGTCGTGCAGTAACGACAAAGAAATGTGCAAAACAGTGTGCGCACGTGTTCTTTTGACGTTGCCGTCACCGTTGCTCAAACCGGCTGTATTGTTTTAACCTCTCTATAGTGGCCATCTCCCTACAATCGATCTCAAGGTGGCGGGTATACGATCGCGGCGTCAATCTCTTCTGATCGATGACGGCAACGGGAACGGGGACGTCAAAAACAAAACAACAATTAAAGCCCCTTCCACACGCATCTGGATAATTCTAAAACCATACATTTTTTTTCTCCGTTTTAGCCTTCCGTCCACCGATTCATAAACTGCGTTTTTCCGACCCCCCCCCCCCCCCCCACCACCACCTCCACCACCACAAAAAAAAAATAACAATAATAATAAAAAGATAGATAAATAGGTTATCGAAAATTTCCCAACTTACATTAGCTTTACATCCCACTTATTCCCTAGTTGATAATTACCATCTACAGCATACAACCAAGTGTTGGTTTAGCTGTTTTTTTATCTACACTCTCCTGCGAAAACTCCTCAGATCAATGAAACTCGAAAAAAAAAAAAATAAGATAGCATGGGAAAGTCCATCTCAATGCCGCAACTTTCAGATCCATCCACAGATTTAAAAAAAATTTAAATGCACCGACTTGTACATGCACAGCGTAACAAGCAGCACCTTTATCAGGAAAGACTGCATTGCGACCAACAGCGCATGCTATTGCTTTTCAATGGCGTAAATTTGAATGACTGAATGATTTTCAAGCCACAAGAAGCAGTTTTTAAAACTGAATTAAGCTAAGGTATTGGCCATGAAAGGAAGTAACAAGGTTGCGTGAGCCTTTTTAGTGTTCTTTGCTACACAAATGGCGTACTTCCTGCCCGAACCTCCGTCCTCGATGATAACGAGGCAGGCTCCCGCGTGACCGTCAGTGAGCTGTAGCGAGATCACTGCCGCCTAGAGCAATGACGAAACAGCCATTTAGCCGTGTTTCCATGTCTGCGAATTACGTCATTTAAGTTGTTTGCACGCGAAACATGGAATACAAGACAGAAACGGTGTCATGCTGTTAATACAGGCACCTGTTACTCAGATTCACTTGTTGTAATGCCAAGTACCTTCTGAAGAGCTTAAATTTTTGTCTGATCAGTGGTATATTTAGTTAATTGCATGAATACCTCGTCTGACCACTAGATTATGACACCATGACACTAATTGTTTGAATGCTACATTGACAGTATCGCCGTTCATTAGATCCAATCCAGAGTATTACAATGTGTGACATTATCTCTTCGAAAGGTATTGCAAAGTACATAACGGAGCTGATGTCGTTATTTATTCACTTCTTTCTATCGATAATGTCTAACTGAAAATCCTTCAAGATGTTCACAACGAAATTTTGAAAGAGTACCTATAGAAACAAATAGTAAAACAACATTTAATTACTTATTTAACGTTTATTTAACGCCAGCTCATTAGGTCAGCGTTTTAATTTTTGCGTTGTTTTTCCCGCCTAGACGCAGTTCGGTCAGTAGTATTGGTATTGTGGTCAAACTTAAGGATTTTATAAAGAACCACGTTTCATGGTTTGATTTAGAAGGAAGTGGGAGTATTCAAATCCTTAATGCTGCAGTTACTTGAGAGAAAAAACAAAGCGGTATTTGAGGTATTTTGTTGATGAAGCACCAGACCAGACAACATGGCTCGGAGTACACGAACCAAGAAGATAACACTAACCACTATGCCCTAGCCAGAATAATTGAAGAGACTCAAAAATTGCCAGCTGTGTATTGATTTAACCTTTTTTTTAATAGTTTCCTTGGGGCTAGAAGCATGCTGAGGCTATCAAACTCAGCTCACTTCAATTACCGAGCGCCGTTGTTTGTCCATAGGACGTATCTTAAAAATAGTCTGCTGCACAGCCGTTTTAGTGTCGTCTCCCAACGCTCCACCCCACGCTAAAAACGGCTGAGTAGCAATCAGGCAGGCGCCAGTGACTTAGCTGCGAAACTACTCGAGAGGGGTTACTCTTTTCACTTACAACGGTCTAATGGTTAATATTGATTATTTAAGATATGCTGTCCTTGGATCACGTATAATAAACCGCTTCACAAAAAAAGCACGGTCAGATATAGATATTGACGTTAAATCGAGGAGGGATTGCCTTGTTTCCCAGCTAACTTGTATTTGTGCCCCGTTTTACTGAGTAGCGGGGAGTAGAGTAGATTTGGATCATATGTAGGTAGAGGATCAGCAATACCGCCACTCCAGTTTGATAAGTGCGATGATAATAGCCCTGGTGTGACGCTCGGCTGAATGACATCTATATTCTTGATATCCTTTGATAACGCCAGAGTCCAATCACAAAGAATCATGTAAAATTCCAAAGAAACACCGACACTTTTCATCTTATAATGTTAATTAACTGCATTCTAACAAACCTCGCCCTGGCATATTAATCATTTTCCGTCTATTTTGTCCGAGGAGTCTGCCTGACTAGAGCACTTGTTGACAGAAGGCACAGAGCAAAACGCATCTCCGTACTCGTGTTTGGAATAACCTCAAAAAGGTTAGTACACATCCAGTCCAGTTATCTTTTTCCCTTAAGCAAAACCGATGTTTAGATTTTCAACATGTAGAAACGATTTTGAGCATCATAAACTAGTAAAATAACACGAATTATACGGACAGTTTGTAAACTCCGAGTTGAAGTCAGTTTTTTATGAATCAGTCAAAAGTGATTCTGTCCTGAAAACTGCCGAGAAACTAGACTGGTAAAAACATAAGAAAAAGTAAGGTAAGGAAAGCTCATGAGGTTAAAACAACAATGTTTAGATGGACGATGCCCAGGTACGAAGGGTACCCACTCATGCACGTGTACAACCAAATCTTTTTACAGTAACAGCTTATTCAGCCTCAAGAGTGATCTTAAGAGTAGACCTAGACGTACTCACCTTTTAGCTGATAGAAAACTGAGACCTCTCCAGAAAACAGAAATTTAAATTCAATGGAGGAAATCACTGAAATCAAAAAGGAATATAGTTTTCTGCTTAAATGATCCTTAAGACATGTCTTGATTAATGTTGATTAGGTCCATTTATAAATTCTCCTAAAGTGGAAAACAGCAAAAACGAAAGAGTCAAATGAGATTTCATAACATATATCAATGTTGAACCAACGTATATTGTTGAGGACTAAGAAATATGTCCTCTCGTCAGTAAAGTCGAACCAACCAACCCTCAGGAACTTTAGTTTTTTATGGGTAGCAATCTTGTATAGTATAGCCCGGTAGAAACTGCCGAGGCACGTATTTCATTTTTTTGTGCCAAAGGATCAAACAAACAACCTGAAACAACCTTATCCAAGGAAAATCAAAAGCTTTTTGGTAAAACCTGTAATTCAATAATCAGCGTCATAAAGATAGAATTTATTAATGGGCTCACTGCTTTTAAACGGCTGGCTTTAGCTGAAAGGCGGACGAGCTTTACTTCAGTGTTCGTCCGTTGAAATTAACAGCGGAAAAAAGTTGACTGAAGAGTACAAACAATGACATCCCGCAGAGAAAACAAGCATGTTTACAATGCCACTAAAGCGAGCGAGAAAACGGCGTTTATCTAAGTAAATATCTTGTTAACGGAGAGTAGCAATAGTAGTCTCTACTTCTTGCGGCGTATAAACTGAGACCTTCTTTTATAGATGGCCACACAACTCGAAGCTGTTTCAGCTATTTTATGTGGAACGTAGGTGTTATCCGCTCTGCACTGCTCGTGTCGTCGATATGAATTGTTCCAAGGGCGTGAAAAGGCGCCGTGCTGGTGATTGTCGGAATTGCAAAGGGACTGGCAAAGGTTTAACAAAAACAACAATTGCGATGTGATTACATTTGGATCTGTGTAAATCTTGACAAGCATTTAAGCGATAAATCGTTATGACGTTTTTATGCAATTAGACTGCCGCTGACACACGTTATTAACGATGTGTGACTCCGGCTAGAAGTATTTCCGCTACCAGAATCAAATCTTATGGTTCGTTCTGACTTTAAATTCTGCGGATGACATCCTTAAATGCTGTCGAAGCTATTTCTAAAACTGATCCTGTGGACGAGGATGCTAAAGTAACTGAGACAGACATGAATCTTCAGCAGTATTGACTTTTTACTTATCACAGTATAGACTCAGGATGTTCTGACTTTAAAGTGAGTAGATAAATTCTAAAGTGTAACCATTTAGTTCAAAGGTAAGCAGTTCTTTGCTATAGCAATTATATCATTGCTGTACAAACAGTGTACAAAGTGATTAGTAAATTTGAGTTCCTGCACGGAATCTTAAAATGTGATTATTCAGGTTTTTAAAAGAAACCTTTTAAGGGAAACGTTTTTCTACCAGTGGGTTAACGCTTGACTGATCGAATTCTTGGTGAACAACTCATTGTTGTAGAATTCAAAGTTCATATTTTTAGTTCATATTATTATAAAGGCTTTAACCTGACGAATATCCTGAAAACAAATATATATGGTTCAGTTACGTAATTCAATAAACAGTGGTTCAAGACTATCTAAGAAAGTACTATCGGGCGAAAAAATTTGATTTACACAAAATTAACTCAGTGCAAATATGGTGCAAAAAAAGTGCAAACTAAAGTTAAATCGAAGGCAAAGATGGTAAATACCGCATTTACCTACAAATTTACAACCCCATGTAAACCGGTATGCAAATGCGGTATTTACCATCTTTGCCTTTGATTTCCTCCTCGTTTGCACTTTTTTTGCACCATATTTGCACAGAGCAAATTTGTGTATATCTCGCGCGCGCAAGCGCTTCCAGTGAACTAAAGATCACATTCTCGTCCCCAGAGCCACTCGGCTTAATTTGTAATCGTTTCCAGACCATGTGACCAAGAAACGACGGGCTCTGGGGACGAGAATGTAAAGATCAGTGAAAAAATATTTCAGGAATTTGCTGTTTTGATATGGAACTCCGTTACATTGTAAAAAGGTATTAAGCAGTATTATGCTTTGTTCGGCATGCCCGTTTAATGGTTTGTTTGCTTGTTCGAGCAAGTTCCTTTATCATCATGTTAAATCAGCGTTTGCGGCGTCCTTACTTTTATTACTGCTCTCTTAATTCAGGGGCACCCAACGAGAATGTAGTTCAAAACCACTAAACATAGCCTTGGTAAACGTATTTTAGTACTAATCGGTAGATATTGGCATATTTTTATCCCCTAAATTTTTTTATCTGTTCGGATTTCCTAGCTGAAAGTCTAGTGTTCCGAAAATTATAGGGATCAAAACTTACCTTTTCGAAAATTTCAGCCAGAAAAAAGGCTCCCGAAAATTCTAGGTGACCTTTTTAGGGTAAAAATCCCTTATTAAAAACGGGCAATTATACCATTTTTTAGATGTTCGAAAATCCTAGGAGAGGCAGGCAAGCAAGGAATTTTGCAACAAATGTTCCGAAAATTCTAGATCTCAAATCGTGTTCAGAACAGATATTTTCCGAAAATTGTCGTTGGGTGCTCCTGTTAATTTGCCAGTAACGTATTGTGTATCAGACATATTACCCTAACAAACTAGATACGCTTCAGTTATAGGAGCACACTATGGTTTTATTTCAAGTAGTAGGATATTGACAGTGAGTCTAATTAAAACATCTTGGATAACAAGTCTAGTTAATAAGCTTATACAGAATATAATGCTGTTTTCGTAATAAACAGAATACTTGAAATATTGTGGAAAAGATACTTAATTACTCATTACTCTGTGCATTTCATTCAGTTTCTTTCCTAATGTTTCAAAACCTTTTTATGTATTCTAGCTTTCTGGTCTCTTTTCGCCCCTAATTGCAGCTAAATGCTGAAACACAAGGTATCTTTCAATAATTACAGAACCACCTAAATTTCAGTTGCCTCTGCCGCCCTTTTCTTTTCTTTCTAAGTAATAATGCATAAGAAACATCAAGGAAATGATGTAATCTTTTTGCACTACAAATCCTTAAGTTGAATTTGTTTTTATTGTGTTGTTAAGCTTGCTCTAATGCGTGCTCAGCTTAAGAAATATTGATTGTCTGCAAAGATGATCGGGTTGGTTTTTCTTGGGACTTTCTTCGCGAAAATTATCCGGTTACCTGTGTTTTTTTTTTCAAGTTACAGACGCCAAACATTCATCTGTATTAACGTTAAAACAGTACAAAAAACTTGACCATACTTAAATTTGTCTTTTCGGAATTTCAAATCGATTCTTAAAATAGTTCATAAACAACTTTCAGCTTATATTTAACAATTAGTCCCCGGCCTATAATTGTCTTATTTCGTGACTGTCGTACTTCGTCAGAGAAGGAATTAAATACTAATTCAGATAACTCAAGCAATATAAAACGCGCTAACATAATTGAGGACTTGTTATACGCTGACGATATCAGTCCGGCGTTTTCTTGCGTCATGACAGAGCAGATATCCCGTAAATATTTTGTAGTAAATATCGTCTGCTGCACGTCTGCAACGATCATAAGACGTCACGGCAACAAACTAACCATAGTTAGGTATCGTAGTCAGGGATACACTACAACTCTGATAAAACTCATAGCTCTTAACTGGTCCATAGTTGGTCGTAGCTTTCGTTACCTTCTCTCTCGATGGCGTTATGTGATTCTATCCTTCGCATGCTTTAAATACTTGAAAGATTTCTTTAAGCTGTTAAGTTTCCAAAGTTCTTCAATGTTTTGATTTCAACATTTTTCACTTTTGCCTAGGAAAAGTTGACTAAACGCTTCAGCTTTTTTTATTTCCGTTCGGTAAGGGGTGAGAAGTTTGTGTTGTAGTATTGAGTTAATTGTTCTGTTTGGAATCAATTCTGGGCAATATTTGTATATAAATCTGCCTTTTTCAGAAGCACAGTCTGTCTTCTCGGGTTTTTTACCGGACGACTACAGCTCATAGGTTCAACTGTCTTGATCGTCATTCATTGAAAAATATCAATCATTTCTCAACTAAAAAAGCAACTAAAAAACAATAAAACTTATGCTGACATTTCGTGAGACACTGACTTTATATCTTGCAATGTAGGGCGAAAAAACGTTGACTTCCGCAAGTCAGTCAATATTTTCAGCAAAACTTTTCACGGAATAGAGGCGGGGCAACGGTTTCGGTGTTTGGTTGAATTTGTGTAGAAAGGTCCAACTAGGATACCATTTTGAGAGCAAAACGTAACAAGGGAAAAGCTAGAGTACAACAACTATTTCGTATAGTCATCGCTTCTAATCGAAGTTTCCGGGCAGCTTTTGTTACCATATAGTGCTTCTAATGAAAGCACCAAAAATGCAATGTAAGAACCCCTTGGAGAGCTAAGGTGCTGATAAACATACCAAAATTAATATTTTCAATTTAATTCGGGGGCCGATATTGCTTAATTATTCACCTCCATGGATAATTGTTATTTATGGGATCTTTGATACTCAAAATCTCGATGTAGTTTAATCACTGATCATTTGTACTCCCTTCTCCCGAGTTTCCCTGTCATGTTAACGTCAAGAGGTGAGGTATTTGTTTTTTCTCTCTTGCAGCAATCAGTGAACACTTTTTGAGGCTTGATCTAAGTGGTTAATTCAGTGCTTTATTTTTAAGGACGTTTTTGTTTTTTAGTAATGCTGCTGCAATATTGTTCGAACTTCGTTCCTTTCCGCAAAAACTAAAGTGCCACACAGTTTATCGACATTTAATTTATAGTTGACTTTTAATTCAGTGATATCGCTAAGCTTTTTGAGATTTCGTACAAAGCTCCTCTTCCCTCTCTCTTTTGCCAAATAGAAAACGAGCGGACGAAGATCGACTGTTCTTTTTTCTTTTTCTCGCTCACTGTAGACCAGTTGTCTATGGTCAGACACTGGAACTGGTAATTACGGCATTGTTGGTTAAGTGGCTTTTACTGTTGTTTCTGGTTTTGAAATTTTTTAATTTTTTTTTTATAGAATAAGCTGTATCAATCTGGGCCCGTGGGATGATGGAGCCTGATACCGAGGGCGGAAGGCGAGCAAGTGGCGGTTTTTATTGCCAGCAGTCAGTAGATATAGATGATCATCGCAGGCAGCTTGAGATGCAGTGTCCATTCAACCAGTCCATTGCCCAACAAAGACAGCAGACAAGCGCATCTCCAAGTCACGGGTTATTGATGCCTAACATAGTTGGCCCGCCGCGTCATACAAGTCGTATGTCTTTCAGGCAGCACAGAGAAGATACTGCTATCGTTCAGCATGAAGAAAGGAGGCCAATGATGCAGCAGGAAGAAACTTGACCATACTTAAATTTGTCTTTTCGGAATTTCAAATCGATTCTTAAAATAGTTCATAAACAACTTTCAGCTTATATTTAACAATTAGTCCCCGGCCTATAATTGTCTTATTTCGTGACTGTCGTACTTCGTCAGAGAAGGAATTAAATACTAATTCAGATAACTCAAGCAATATAAAACGCGCTAACATAATTGAGGACTTGTTATACGCTGACGATATCAGTCCGGCGTTTTCTTGCGTCATGACAGAGCAGATATCCCGTAAATATTTTGTAGTAAATATCGTCTGCTGCACGTCTGCAACGATCATAAGACGTCACGGCAACAAACTAACCATAGTTAGGTATCGTAGTCAGGGATACACTACAACTCTGATAAAACTCATAGCTCTTAACTGGTCCATAGTTGGTCGTAGCTTTCGTTACCTTCTCTCTCGATGGCGTTATGTGATTCTATCCTTCGCATGCTTTAAATACTTGAAAGATTTCTTTAAGCTGTTAAGTTTCCAAAGTTCTTCAATGTTTTGATTTCAACATTTTTCACTTTTGCCTAGGAAAAGTTGACTAAACGCTTCAGCTTTTTTTATTTCCGTTCGGTAAGGGGTGAGAAGTTTGTGTTGTAGTATTGAGTTAATTGTTCTGTTTGGAATCAATTCTGGGCAATATTTGTATATAAATCTGCCTTTTTCAGAAGCACAGTCTGTCTTCTCGGGTTTTTTACCGGACGACTACAGCTCATAGGTTCAACTGTCTTGATCGTCATTCATTGAAAAATATCAATCATTTCTCAACTAAAAAAGCAACTAAAAAACAATAAAACTTATGCTGACATTTCGTGAGACACTGACTTTATATCTTGCAATGTAGGGCGAAAAAACGTTGACTTCCGCAAGTCAGTCAATATTTTCAGCAAAACTTTTCACGGAATAGAGGCGGGGCAACGGTTTCGGTGTTTGGTTGAATTTGTGTAGAAAGGTCCAACTAGGATACCATTTTGAGAGCAAAACGTAACAAGGGAAAAGCTAGAGTACAACAACTATTTCGTATAGTCATCGCTTCTAATCGAAGTTTCCGGGCAGCTTTTGTTACCATATAGTGCTTCTAATGAAAGCACCAAAAATGCAATGTAAGAACCCCTTGGAGAGCTAAGGTGCTGATAAACATACCAAAATTAATATTTTCAATTTAATTCGGGGGCCGATATTGCTTAATTATTCACCTCCATGGATAATTGTTATTTATGGGATCTTTGATACTCAAAATCTCGATGTAGTTTAATCACTGATCATTTGTACTCCCTTCTCCCGAGTTTCCCTGTCATGTTAACGTCAAGAGGTGAGGTATTTGTTTTTTCTCTCTTGCAGCAATCAGTGAACACTTTTTGAGGCTTGATCTAAGTGGTTAATTCAGTGCTTTATTTTTAAGGACGTTTTTGTTTTTTAGTAATGCTGCTGCAATATTGTTCGAACTTCGTTCCTTTCCGCAAAAACTAAAGTGCCACACAGTTTATCGACATTTAATTTATAGTTGACTTTTAATTCAGTGATATCGCTAAGCTTTTTGAGATTTCGTACAAAGCTCCTCTTCCCTCTCTCTTTTGCCAAATAGAAAACGAGCGGACGAAGATCGACTGTTCTTTTTTCTTTTTCTCGCTCACTGTAGACCAGTTGTCTATGGTCAGACACTGGAACTGGTAATTACGGCATTGTTGGTTAAGTGGCTTTTACTGTTGTTTCTGGTTTTGAAATTTTTTAATTTTTTTTTTATAGAATAAGCTGTATCAATCTGGGCCCGTGGGATGATGGAGCCTGATACCGAGGGCGGAAGGCGAGCAAGTGGCGGTTTTTATTGCCAGCAGTCAGTAGATATAGATGATCATCGCAGGCAGCTTGAGATGCAGTGTCCATTCAACCAGTCCATTGCCCAACAAAGACAGCAGACAAGCGCATCTCCAAGTCACGGGTTATTGATGCCTAACATAGTTGGCCCGCCGCGTCATACAAGTCGTATGTCTTTCAGGCAGCACAGAGAAGATACTGCTATCGTTCAGCATGAAGAAAGGAGGCCAATGATGCAGCAGGAAGACAGCCGTGTCAATCTGTCATCAAGGTACCCAAAACAGCTGCTGGAGCTATGCCGGGCTGATGTTAGGGTCGAACATCTGCAAGAGGGTCCTCTACTCAACCTGCAATCTGGGTATAGACAGCCTGGGCGAACTGCATACAACATGCAGCGGCAAGGTGATGGTCAGGCCAGAAGAGGATGGGGTTTCTTTGAGATTGGTCCATTATTAGTAGGTCAGGTGTATTGCAGAGAGGGGCATACTGAGTCATCAGAGTCAACTGACCAAGTAATGTACTCTGCGGAGGAGACAAACCAGTTTCCTGGCCAATTCCAGCCAGTCCAGCACATGGATATTCAAAGTCTACCTCGCCAGCCGACTTTAAACAGGTAAGTGTCCCATTTAGACAATATACCCGAACGTTTCTCATGTTAGTAAGACGATTATTGACCCAAATCTTTCATCTGTTTAGGAATGAAATATTTAGTGGTCTTTGTTTTAGATTTTAGCTTGCCAGGGATATTACATGTTAGGGGAAAGGGAGGTTCGCATATCATTTTTACCTGGGGAGTACTCCATATAATGACTTATATGGGGCGGCCCCGCCCGAAGGGTACCTCTTTCAGGGTTTAGTTATATGAAGGAGCATGGATTTCACTTGTTGAAATATATGAAAGGGGCAGGAAATCTGTCATTTCGTTCTGTAAAAGGCCCAACAGGGCTAAGGGATATACTTTATGAATGTGAAAAAGGCCGAGAAAACGTTCTGGTTTTGTGATTTCTTCATATTTTTAAGACACTGCATTTTTTAGTTAAAAGGTATACAAAGTTGGTATGTGAAAGGGGTACCATTTGTCAATGGAAGATATTCAAAATGGGTGCTTTTTCTTTCAAAAGTGGTATTTAAAAGGGCACGGAGTTGGATCGGGGCAAAGCCCTTCCGTATAAGACTTTGTTGAGTGTCCACCCCAGGCAAGTTTATACGTCCATGATTCATGGCATTGATTCATTTTCAGGTCATGTTGCTCACGAGGGGAAACTTTAAACCCAGGCGGAATCTTTGATGGTAACTTTATTATTTGGCGAATAGAGAATTTTTCTGTACTCCTTCGAGACGCTGTCAATGGAAGGTTAAATTCCTTGGAAGGTCCTCCGATTCACACTGGTCGTTATGGTTACAAGCTCCGCATATGCATTTTCCCCACAGGAATTGATGGTGGATATAGAAGACACGCTGGCCTTTTTATTGGCATGATGCAGGGAGAATACGATAATATCCTGAAGTGGCCATTTACTGCAATAATCTCTCTCACAATGTTGGATCAAAGCAATGTAGAAGACCCTCACCATATAAGTGGCACTTTCGTGACCGACAAAAATCAGAGAGCTTTTGAAAAGCCTGATACTGCCGTGCAATACGATATTCTGTATGGGTACGCAGAGTTTGCACCTATTGACATGATTTGCAATCCTCGATACTCCAGAGATGATACAGTAATGATCAAAATTGAGATTCATCCTTATAGCATTTGCTGAACCTTATATTCTCAAGGGGATATAGAAGATCAAATGTGTCACAACAACAACAATGTATTTTATTCAAGTTCCATAAAGCTTACAATACTTAGCCTGCGCGCAGATGAAATTAAACTCTGGTTAACTAACTAATCAGAGTTTAGTCATCGTCTGCACGCAGGCTAACAATACTTTATGCCCTGCAAATAACTATAGCGCTAATCTAGACAGGACAAAAATTATAAATAAACGCGTCATTAAATTACATATAAAGAAAAAAAGAGGAGAAAAGAAATACAAAAACACACAGAAAGAAAAACCCCTCACACAAACTCAAGTACAGGGTTTCTGTTATTAAAAAAAAAAAGACTAATATTGCAACTGGAGGTAAATACAACGTATCAGGTTAACTTCTTAAAATATTCTATTAAATAAGTAACATTCAAATAATTTTCTTCAGTATCTAGAGCAATAAGGAGAAGTGATTTAATTTTTTTTTACCAAAACAGAATGTGGAATAGAATTGCAAATAGACACGCCAATTCTAATTAAAGATTTTTTCATTTTTTCAGTTTTAGAGAAACATTCCTTGGCAGATAATCGCGTATTATAACAATATTTTGTACTGATTTTCGCAAACTTATTGCGAAGACTTTTTGGAGTTGTCTCAGCACGGAGGTCTTAGTGTTTTTCAAATATTGAACACAAAGGACAACCTGACAAAAAAAATGAATTTTTAATCTTTCTTATTACACTTCAAATAGTTCCTAAGGCCCCCGGCCGTTTAAATGGAGAAAAGTTGCTAACAACTGTTTAGTACTAGATATTTTTTCCGGCTTATTTCATGGATTTGGTTTGCAACCCCTCCTGCAAATCAAACACTGATATTTGGTGGTCCTTTACAATATACTTAAAATAAAATGGAAGCTCTACAGGGGCTCATGCAATTTGTTTCGTCCCGGCGGATATACAGGGGTGAGCAAATACGACGACGACGGCAACAAAAACGACAGAATTTTAGAAACAACTTCACCGCGTTTGTTTTAAACTTAGTCGCTATTATTTCAACTCGCTCAAAATGTCAAATGTCTGTGAATTTTCTTGAAATTGAATTCCAAGTTTAGAATGGGAAATGGAAATTCGCTGTCTTGTCTTAATTTCCTTCGTAGCCTACTCAGGGGCGGATCTAGGGGGAGGGTGCAGGGGGTGCGCACCCCCCCCCCTCGAGATGAACCGTGAATTTCTAATACAACTGGTATTCTGCCAAAAAAGAAACTATGTGGTTTATTGGTGTTGAAGTAGAGCAAGAGACGAGTGCACCCCCTCCTAAAAAAAAATCCTGGATCCGCCCCTGCTACTCACGTACTAGAAGTCCCTCAGGACTGTCGAGTAGCGAGCATGTTACGTGCGTACCAATGAGGCAATCGTGCGAACATAGTTAATTGGAGTAGAATGGTTATGAAACCCAGACTCTTTTGTTATATGTTTTTGTGGACCTGAAGGGGCACAACGTTCAATAGCATTCCTAGCATTTTTATTGTATTCACCAATAAAAACGTTGCTTTAATTTATTCCGTTGCCGTTGCCGTCGCCTTCGTCGTTGCTCAAACTGGCTCTATTGTTTTAACCCCCCTATAGTAGCTACGTCCCTACAATCGATGTTAAGGTGGCTGGTGTATACCCGTACCGGAGTGCTCGTGAGGCCTAATAAGGAAATCGACAACTTCGCTCATGTGGCACACTTCCTTGTACATTTCTTTGCCGTTACTGCACGACTGCCACATAAAGTAACCCGCCTACGTTTGACAAATTGATCGAGAAGAAGAAGAATTGAGTATTTTAGCTGCCATCGCCATCGTGGTTAATTGCTTAAGCAACCTATTTATAACTAGGAAGTGAACGATTTTCTCCTTCGATTTCCCATGGATACAAACCAATCTAGATCTACATCTTCGACCCTAGCACGTTTGGACAAAAGAATATGAAGGAAGAATAATTTGAAATGGTTCATTAATTTAGCGGTCCCATTACTGCTCTTGTCTCTCTATATTGGTCCTTGTTTTACTGTGCATAGATTAAATAAAGGACAATATTTTCGACTGAATAGACCCTATCGAGGTTTTAATGATGTTACTACAAATTGTACAACTTCTGTAATCACCATTTTAAATTAAGGGTTTCACAAGCTGTTAAGCTTATAATTGGTGTGGTAAATTATGTATTGAATAATATCAACTTTATCGAACTTCGATTTGGTAATGTGGTTAAACAAATGACTAACCGTAAAGTTTTGATAAGTACTTGACCTTAACGTGCCTTATTATAGTTTGAACTGGCATGGATAGTAAAATATATGCTTGTTTATTACATAATATCTTGGGAGTAACTTTTGTTAAGTTGAACAAAGAAAAAATAAAGGAAATTATAAACAGTGTTTTTTAAGAAATGATAAGCAAACCAATCAAGTTTGGACAAACGCTACAATAGAGATGATATATAAACAAATAAGACACTCAGTAACAAAGCGGACATTCACTCTCTTAAACTTGTTAATGAATGTTTTAAGAGAATATCAAAATAACTACTGATAAGCGAAATTGTAAGAAGACAATGCGTCTAAAAACCTGTTGCTTATTAATATTTTCTTTCCTTGAATTCAAGATTCATGTTTAGTGTTTTAGAGGATCATATTTTGGCCTAGTCTTTGCATAAATAAACCTTACATAATTTGATCCTTATATGCTTTATGTAAACTGTTCGTTTGGTTTGAAAGACTTGTTAAGGGCACGACTCAATTAATACACAGGGTATCTTTTGTGAGTCCCCTCAGTATGTAAATAAGCAAAGAATACAATTTGGTATGCATATTCCTCTATGTCTTCCACCGATTCTTTTTTCTAGTCGTATGCATTTTACTTTAGAGACTTGCTACAAAAAATTGGAACGCAAATTGCATTTTTTCAGTTATGAATTAAAAGTTGTTTAGAAAATGATCAAAATGCAACAAAAGAAACCAGCCCTCCCTCTGCGCGTTCGACCAATTCTCCTTAGGGTACCCCTGCCGGTTGTCCAGCCGCGATCAGCGGAATGTTTACCGCGGATAGTAGTACACGATCGAACTAAAACTTACGGAGTCTGCAAGCACAATGACCCTTTCTAATTCGCTCGGTTTGATCTAGTTGAAAATAGAATTAATGGAAAACTGCCTAAGGAGACGCAATGAGCAAGATTTTGTTTCAAATTTTTGGCGCGTACTCTGACATCGCTGGAAACGCCTGTGGGTGATAATGGCGTCACGAACTCGGAGCTCGATTTCTTCAGCTTCGCGAAGTCCTTCTCCGGAGAAATCACTCGGATCACCGAAATCATCATCACTAACAGCTTCAACAGAGCAGCTAGTAGCGACCTTATCAGGTGAAAATATTGGTTGATTTAACTGTTTGGAGGTCTTATGTAGTTTTATATTGTCCGTTTTACACATGAATCAACATGGGCTTATAAATAATCAGCTGAAAGTAGGCAAAGAACGCACAACTACATAACAGTGACGCTTGATTACATTTTAGCTGTGTGTTCCAGAATGCTTTTAGAATGCCGAGTTAGTTCATGAGAATTAAAGCATTCAGTAATGAGTTTAATGTGTTCTTTCCGTATCGATGGCGGTCTTTTGCAAAGTGCGTGCAGCATGCGATCCATATGATCGATTTTCACGTGAATAATTGGAAAGCTTTGTTAAGCTTGATTCGATAACTTTTCCGTAATTGAAAAAAAACACTTACGTTGCAAGTTTACTGGTTTTAGTTTTTCACTTATTTGTTTTTTAAACAAGCTCAAAAGCCTCTATAAACTCTCCGTTCCAACATCAATAATCATCAATCGAAAGCTGGAAGCGGTTACTATGGATTCCAAGATGGCTACCAAAGGTGACTCACGCTGAGTTTTAAATATTTACTTTCATTTTCATCGATTTTAGAGGAACAAGTCCGGGTTCAAAAGAGGACCTTTGGAAGATGGGTCAATCACTTTCTTCAGAAAGTAAGAATGATCTTCAGTGACTTACGTTTTAATATAAATCTGTAATGAGGGAAGTCCTTAATTCAACTTGATCACTAGTTATCTATGATATTACCTTGTTACACCTAACAATGACTTTAACTAATTGATTCCCTTAACTTCAAGGATTAAATAATTTTTAGTTATTTAAACATAATATTATAAATCTTAAAATACACCTGCTCTGTGATACTAACTTGAACAATTAATTGTTTTTTTCACCTGTCTTATGTAGTGTGTATTTTGGGTGGGAAAGTGTCAATTATTCTGGGTGAAAGGATTGTACATAGATCTGGGCCATCATCACTGAAGTACTCCATCGCACATGCAATGCATGCTAATTTAACTACCATATACCTTAAGCAAAATAAAACTATTAAAAACACTCAGTTTATTACACATCAATAGCTACTTGGAACAAGCTACCTGTAGACATCAATAGCACGATTCAGTCGCTTCCTAGTTTTAAGAAAAGAATCTTAGACATTTACACTCGTTATACTCTATCTTCTGTCCTTCTAGCCAGCGGGGTATAGGGTGATACTTATGTGTCTGTTTATGGGGAAAGAGGTAAAGGACGGTCAAGGTTCCGGGGGGAGGGGGGGGGGGTCTGTTATTTATGGTATTCCATTTGGTTCTTGGGGCAAGATATCAACTGGGACATTGTCCTGTCTCCTGCTCCAATTGCAATATTTAATTTTTTTTAAATTTCATTTTACTTTGTTTTTCTTAATCTAACGTATTTTATATTTTTATGTGTATGTTATAGTTAATTATTTTATCTCAGGTATTAATTATACCCCAAAACAAAAAAAATCAAAAATTACCTGAGATAAAAAATTAACTACAACATATATATTGACTGATAACATCATGCACTGTGAAAGTTTATTGTTATTAAGCAGGCGTAGCAATATTCAGGCATGGGTTCGTATTCCATGTCTGACACCATGTTACAATAACTTACGTTAAAAAATGAATCCATTTGCAATTTAACACATTCATTTGCAATCACAAAATCCTAAATGAAATTACCTCAATGACAATCTACATGTGACTTGCATGAGGTGTCTATAAATAAGGATCATTATTTTATTGACTCAGTTTTGTATTTGTAATGTTAAATTCTGTCTTTGTTTATTCTTTTTGGTACTTTTATTACAGCACAAGCCTCCATTTCATGTGGATGACTTGATTGAAGGTTTGCATGATGGAACAAGGTTGTTAGCCCTCTTAGAAGTCCTTTCTGGAGAACGTTTGGTAAGTTTTTCGACCATAAATTTAAATGTTGGGTAAAAATAATGATACCAGTGTTTTTGTACATGTGTGGTTGCGAAAGTGGAAAATATTCCAAGAGGAAAGGGGTCTTAAAGGTCAAATGTTTATAGTCAACTCGTGATAATTGGAAAGCTTTGGGATCAGTACCATTCATGCCAACTCTCCCGGATACAGTACCACCGATCTCCCGCTCTCCTGTATGGGTAGCCATATCTCCTGAATAAACTCATCTTTTAAGCTTTTCTGTGCCTTAGTTTGAGATTTACAATGTAGCCCATTTTTAGCTCAAAACTTGAATTTTTCTTATTCGTAGTATGGTTTCTGGGGCGTTTTTGCACGTATTTAGTCACTGACAAAGATTGTTTTAGGCATCAAAATGATGATTGCAAATTTTGATAGTATGTACTTGTGTAAGACTTCATAATTATAATGTCGTAAGTCATTCCCATTGGGGGCCGGGTCAATTTGTTGGAAGGGGGGAATCCTTTGGGGGTAGTGAAAAAAAGAGAGTCGTCTCCAGATTTTAGATCTCCAGAAGTTGGCATCTCTGCAGTACTGTGTGTCCTCCTTGGAGAGATGTCCATCTTAATGAAAGTCAAGTAAAGAGGTTAGAGAACTGCAGGGACCATAGTTGGATCTCTAGACTCATACTTTCCTTTACACTCAACTCTCAGTTAATGAACACGTCAATAAGATGAACACTTTCCTAATATAAAGAGAAATTTCCAGAGGCATGGGGTGGGGGATTCCTTGTTCAACAAGATCTATGGTCCTCTTAGAATGCACGAGAGGTTACAATGAGGCTCTCTTAGGGGGTTTGTATGTCCCTAGCTTGAATTTCAAACACAATAGTCTACCGTGTCCTTGTCAGTATTTAACCCATCTTTAATTATGTCATTAGTTGCCATTTCATCTGTTTTATGATGCTGTTTCAAGGCCATGTCGCTTGTTGGAGTTATACCCCAAGAGGGTCTCTATAATTTTGTTGACCAGATATTAAAGCCAAATTTAATTTGTTCAGTAAAAATAGTTGTTTATTACAGTTACTGAAAGGTGAAGTATATGCATTAAGCAATGATATTGGTTTCATTTTTTATCACTTTTGTTATGGTGATAATTTATGTACATAATCTTACGTCTTTTATTTGTCAATAATTTAAAGGTAGAACTTAAATGTATAAATACATAGAGGATATTACACAGTGGCAAAAACAAATATTGTTTTGTCACTCGAAAATAAAATTCATGTCTTCAAGCCGCTGTGTAATATTTTGTTATATAGACAAAAAGACATCGATAAAATAATAGGGGGAAATGACCAAAATTATGTCATCGATAAACTCATATGTGAGATTATGGAAAATAAACCACTTGGGTCCGGGATGTAGTTTTTATGAATTTTATGAGTGGTATATTTTCCAGTAAAACACTCGTATCTATATAATAAATCACCATATTATATGTCACTTACAGTCAATAATTGCAGGTGTAACAGACATCTATAGTCTGCCTGCTTTCAATCATCATATCACATTAATTGTTGGCATTTGATAACCTTACATTTATTGTGTATGTAATTTTTTCTAGCCGGCAGAAAAAGGAAACAAGAGACCACATCACCTTGCAAATGTTGGAAATGCTTTGAAATTTCTGAACACCAAGAATGTATGTGAAAAAACTTTTTTCTTAAAATAAGTATTGTTACTTACTATCTTGGTACTTGTTGGGAAATTAACTATATATGTATCTGCTTAAAAAATAAACCCTACTGGAGAACAGAACAGTTAAAATGTGAATTTGTAACGTTTTCAATGACTGTAAAGAGTTGTGTTTATAGCAGCTAAACATGGACAAAGTGTAAGACATTGGGGCTTGAAACAAATTGCATTTTGCTTGCTTTGGGTCACTGAATGCATTTCGTAGAGCTTATGATTTCGTTAAATTACTTGCTTGGCCTCTGTCCATTGGGTAAATGAGCTTAAAAGTTACTTGTCTGGCCAGTAAATTTAGCTGTGCTAGATGATCGGACAGGACTTTTTTGAGCCGGTGGTCCTGAACCAAAAGTTAAACCCTTGCCATTTTTTTCTCTTGCAGTTGAAACTTGTGAACATTCACAGGGAGTCTGTTGTAGATGGAAATCAGACAATAGTTCTTGGATTAATCTGGGCCATCATACACCACTATCAGGTACGTGAATTGTTTGCCATCAAGTTGTCTATGTTTGTGTTGTATGACTTTTCTGTTGTTCAAAATAGAATGTCTATGTTAAGCTAAGACGATTTACAGTAGCATTTTGAATTAGAAAGATCTATCTTCAAACTTGCTATTATAAAATTTAACTGTGTGAACATTCCTTTCTTTTCTTCTCCTCCTATTTTGTCCTTATTTTGGCCCTTCTTTTCCTTCTGTGATGTAATTTTTGGGCTTATTTAAACATGACAAACTTGGATTTTGACCTCTTTTAAATCAAATGGCTGCTGTTTTTTGCTAGTTGTGTTTTAAAAAATCCAGCAAGATATCACTTTGTATTGAATTATGGTAAAGGTGGCTGGAAAGAAAAAAATATGCAACAAGCAAGTAATTATTATCTCCGCATGGACATTGGAGAAGAGGAAAGAGTAGTAAATGAGTGTCAAAGGGACCAAAGCCTAAATAAACTTAATGGTTGATTCGAAAATTGGGAATGTATCTACTTTCATGGACCAAGCTGTTAATAAAAGTGGATGTTGCCATTTCTAGTTTCAAGGTATAGCTTTTTAAAGCACTGATAGTTACAAATACTGCCCCTTTGGTCCCCAAAACAATGTTGAACTCCAGGTGGATCATGTCTTCCATTGACCAGGGCTGGATGGGGGCAGGGGTCACCTGTCTCTTGGCCCCACCCCTCCAACTTTGCTGCCTGTTTGGGGGTGGGTCGAAGAGACGGATGATAATGCAGTCTAGGAGGGGTCATAGCGTTACCAAATCCAGGGAATAGACATCCTTGAGAAAGAAAGTGGTGCAAAGACTGTGACACTTTTTGTACAAAATTGTTTGCAGAGACATAACAGAGGATCTAAAGGCGGTGTTAATATTATTATTTTGCAGGTTGAAGGTTTTTATGCAAATAAGAAGAAGTCCAGAACAAAGAAATATCTTCTGGAGTGGTCTCGGAAAGCAGTTGAAAAAGCTACAGGGTAAAATTTTGTGACTTCAAAACTCTTCCACACCATTGCTTGTATCTTATTTGATATACTGAATATACGCTTTTATAGTCTGAAGAGAGTTTTCCTGTAGAAAAATGAAAAAGCATAGGCTGACACTAATGATTAATCTCTGTCAGGTCAAGTGAGGCTGTGAAAGACTTTGGTTCCAGTTGGAAGAACGGCCTGGCATTTTTATATATAATTCATGCTTTCAGGTGAGCTACAAATTTAGGATCAATATAGGTTTCTGTGAAACTGCCCACCTACCCCTCCCTTATACCACAATTAACACTTACTTCTCACTTTGGACAAAATGTTAGCTTAGGGGAGAGGGAGGTGGGAAGTTGCCCAGAAACCTGAATTCATCCCAAGTTTGACTACTGTAAATTCTTCAATTAACACCTTTCACTGGTAAGTTCATAGTTCAGACAGGAACTGACTAATGAAGGGGATGCTGGGAGGACGGAGGGGAGGGTTTTGTAGTGACATAACTTAGGATACAAAGAGGAACATGATTTCAACGATTTCAGCAGTATTAAGGAAAGAAAATGAACAACAGTGACAACAAAATAATCTTACTGGTTAGCCTTATAGGGATATTCCAGAAAAAATTCACACCGCCAGAAGGGAAAGGCATACTGAAAAACATCACGGGGGAGGAGGCGGGGGGGGGTGGCTTGCTTCCTCTAGGAATCCAGAGGAGAGGTTCTGAACCAAAAACTACATCCTGTGGAGTCATCTTCATCGATATTTCCGTCGCTTCAATCGATAAGTTTTCAAAAAATTGCTTTGCATTTTTAAATTTTATTATTCTTTCAAACTACAGACATCTTAGCACATTTATTTTATATAAGTTTCTATCCATGGGCTCGCCTTCGTTAGTTTTGTAGAACCGACAAATCGTTGAACTAAACATCTTCCCAAGATCGATGCTATTTAAGGGTTATTTACCACTAAACACAACTTACAAAACAGCTGAAACCTTTGATTGTGGCTGTTCGTGATTGTTCGGTGGCCATTTTGAAAGGCATGTGGTGTGGCCAGCTGTATAGCAGGTCACAACGTGTCCTTTTTCTTCCTTTTGTAGCCATTTTTTCTCAGCAAAGAAGAGAACCTTTTATTTGAGTACATACTTTTAAGCTGTATTGTTGTATATATTATGGTATATTTTGCTCGGTCTAGAAAAAAAAAAAGTTCACTCAAATCTGAGCTTATTTGCAAAATGTGTAAGCCTGTTTAAGAAGATGTGAAAATATAAATTCAAGAAGAAATGAAGCTTATTTTACAAAAGATCATCTATATCCCTAAAAGAATCTTCTATATTAAGTGTGAACTAAAATTATGGCATCTAACAATTTTTATAGAAATCCGAGAAGGTGGGCAGGGGGTCTTTGAACTTGGGAATACTGCTGCAAAGTCAAGGCTCAAGCAGTTTTGGAATTCCAGGTTAAAGAAGGTTGTCAAAAAACTTGCCTTTCATCATCAGGGTGTGGCTTTTTTCTAGAACAACTAATTGAAATATGAATTTTTAATATTACAGGCCAGATTTAGTCGATCTAAGTGCCATTCAGTCACGTGATAATGTCAGCAATCTACAAGAAGCGTTTGACTTAGCTGAGAAACATCTCGGTGTTCCCAGACTTTTAGACCCTGAAGGTGAGAGGTTTGACTGCGAGCGCTTTTCTTGGTATTTCTCTTCTTCGTTTAAATAACTAAACAAACATTTTGTTGGCTTACCCCTTGCTCGTGTGGTAAGCATTTAAAACCAATTCACCATAGTAAACCAAGTCACCCGAGTCACCAAAGTTACCCAAGTAACCCTAGTCAACGTACTCACCCAAGTCACCCTGGTCACCCTACTTACCCCTAATCACCCTAGTCACCCTAGTTACCCCAGTCACTCAAGTCACCCTAGTTACCCTAGTCACCTTAGTCACCCTGCTCACCTTAGTCACCCAAGCCACCCTAGTCACCCTGGTCACCCTCGTCACCCAAGACACCTTCATCACCCTTGTCATCCTAGTAACCCTAGTCACCCAAGTCACCTAAGTCACCCTAGTCACCCCCGGTCACCCTAGTCACCCTAGTCTCCCTAGCCACCCTAGCCAACCTAGTCACCCTCGTCACTCTGGTCACCCTAATTACTAGTCACCCAAGTCATCCAAGTCACCCTAGTAACCCTAGTCCCCCAAGTCACCCTAGTCACCCTGCTCACCCTAGTCACCCAAGCGACAGCAAAAACATAAGCCTAATTTGCATGACTATAATTACGTAGTTACAGTATTACAAAAGCTTTAACATAAAGTTACAATTTCCGGTCATCCCTAGTCATCCCAGTCATCCCTAGTCAGCCATAGTAATCCCTAGTCATCCCTAGTCATCCCTAGCCATCCCTAGTCATCCCAGTCATCCCAGTCATCCCTAGTCATCCTTAGTCATCCCTAGTCATCCCAGTGATCCCTAGCCATCCCCAGTCATCCGTAGTCATCCCGAGTCATTCCAGTAATCCCTGTCATATCAAGTCTTCCCAGCTCATCCCTAGTCATCCCTAGTCATCGCTAGTCATCCCTCGTCATCCCTGGTCATCCCTAGTCATCCCTAAAAATCCCTAGTCATCCCTCGTCATCCCAGTCATCCCTGGTCATCTGTAGTCATTCAAGTCATCCCAAGTCATCCCTAGTCATCTCGGTCATCCCAGTCATCCCGAGTCGTCCCTAGTCATCCCTAGTCATCCCAGTCATCCCTAGTCATCCCTTGTCATCCCTAGTCATCCCTGGTAATCCCAGTCATCCCTAGTCATCCCTAGTCATCCCTAGTCATCCCTAGTCATCCCAGTCATCCCTAGTAATCCCAGTCATCCCAGTCATCCCTAGTCATCCCTAGTCATCCCAGTCATCCCTAGTCATCCCTGGTTATCCCTAGTCATCCCAGTCATCCCTAGTCATCCCTAGTCATCCCAGTCATCCAAGTCATCCCTAGCCATCCCTAGTCATCCCACTCATACCTAGTCATCCCTGGTCATCCCTAGTCATCCCTAGTCATCCCTGGTCATCCCAGTCATCCCTAGTCATCCCTAGTCATCCCTAGTCATTCCTAGTCATCCCAGTCATCCCTCGTCATCCCTAGTCGTTCTTAGTCATCCCAGTCATCCCTAGTCATCCCTAGTCATCCCTAGTCATCCCAGTCATCCCAGTCATCCCTAGTCATCCCTAGTTATCCCAGTCATCCCTAGTCATCCCAGTCATCCCTAGTCATCCCTAGTCATCCCTAGTCATCCCAGTCATCCCAGTCATCCCTAGTCATCCCTGGTCATCCCTAGTCATCCCGGTCATCCCTAGTCATCCCTAGTCATCTCTAGTCATCCCAGTCATCCCAGTCATCCCTAGTCATCCCTGGTCATCCCTGGTCATCCCAGTCATCCCTAGTCATCCCTAGTCATTCCTAGTCATCCCTAGTCGTTCTTAGTCATCCCAGTCATCCCTAGTCATCCCTAGTATTCCCTAGTCATCCCAGTAATCCCTAGTCATCCCTTTTCATCCCAGTCATCCCTAGTCATCCCAGTCATCCCTAGTCATCCCTAGTCATCCCTAGTCATCCCTAGTCATCCCAGTCATCCCTAGTCACCCCTGGTCATCCCTGGTCATCCCAGTCATCCCTAGTCATTCCTAGTCATCCCTAGTCATCCCAGTCATCCCTAGTAATCCCAGTCATCCCTAGTCATCCCTAGTCATCCCAGTCATCCCTAGTCATCCCTGGTTATCCCTAGTCATCCCAGTCATCCCTAGTCATCCTTAGTCATCCCAGTCATCCAAGTCATCCCTAGTAATCCCTAGTCATCCCAGTCATACCTAGTCATCCCTGGTCATCCCTAGTCATCCCTGGTCATCCCAGTCATCCCAAGTCATCCCTAGTCATCCCTAGTCATTCCTAGTCATCCCAGTCATCCGTCGTCATCCCTAGTCGTTCTTAGTCATCCCAGTCATCCCTAGTCATTCCTAGTCATCCCTAGTCATCCCAGTCATCCCACTCATCCCTAGTCATCCCTAGTCATCCCAGTCATCCCTAGTCATCCCAGTCATCCCTAGTCATCCCTAGTCATCCCAGTCATCCCAGTCATCCCTAGTCATCCCTGGTCATCACTAGTCATCCCGGTCATCCCTAGTCATCCCTAGTCATCTCTAGTCATCCCAGTTATCCCAGTCATCCCTAGTAATCCCTGGTCATCCCTGGTCATCCCAGTCATCCCTAGTCATCCCTAGTCATTCCTAGTCATCCCAGTCATCCCTCGTCATCCCCAGTCGTTCTTAGTCATCTCAGTCATCCCTAGTCATCCCTAGTATTCCCTAGTCATCACAGTCATCCCAGTCATCCCTAGTCATCCCTTTTCATCCCAGTCATCCCTTGTCATCCCTAGTCATTCCTAGTCATACCAGTCATCCCTAGTCATTCCTAGTCATCCCAGTCATCCCTAGTCATCCCTGGTTATCCCTAGTCATCCCAGTCATCCCTAGTCATCCCTAGTCATCCCAGTCATCCAAGTCATCCCTAGTCATCCCTAGTCATCTCAATCATACCTAGTCATCCCTGGACATCCCTAGTCATCCCTGGTCATCCCAGTAATCCCTAGTCATCCCTACTCATCCCTAGTCATTCCTAGTCATCCCACTCATCCCTCGTTATCCATAGTCCTTCTTAGTCATCCCAGTCATCCCTAGTCATCCCTACTCATCCCTAGTCATCCCAGTCATCCCAGTCATCCCTAGTCATCCCTAGTCATCCCAGTCATCCCTAGTCATCCCAGTCATCCCTAGTCATCCCTAGTCATCCCTAGTCATCCCTAGTCATCCCTAGTCATCCCTAGTCATCCCAGTCATCCCAGTCATCCCTAGTCATCCCTGGTCATCCCTAGTCATCCCTAGTCATCTCTAGTCATTCCAGTCATCCCAGTCATCCCTAGTCATCCCTGGTCATCCCTGGTCATCCCAGTCATCCCTAGTCATTCCTAGTCATCCCAGTCATCCCTCGTCATCCCTAGTCGTTCTTAGTCATCCCAGTCATCCCTAGTCATCCCCAGTATTCCCTAGTCATCCCAGTCATTTCAGTCATCCCTAGTCATCCCTTTTCATCCCAGTCATCCCTAGTCATCCCTAGTCATTCCTAGTCATCCCAGTCATCCCTAGTCATCCCTAGTCATCCCTAGTCATCCCAGTCATCTTTAGTCATCCCTGGTCATCCCTGGTCATCCCAGTCATCCCTTGCCATCCCTAGTCATCCCTGTCATGCCAGTCTTCCGTAGTCACCCTTAGTCACCCCAGTCATCCCTAGTCATCCCAGTCATCCCTAGTCATCCCTAGTCATCCCTAGTCATCCCTAGTCATCCCAGTCATACCTAGTCATTCCTTGTCATCCCTAGTGATCCCTGTCATCCCTAGTAATCCCTAGTTATCCCTAGTCATCCCTAGTCATCCCAGTCATCCCTAGTCATCCCAGTCATCCCAGTCATCCCTAGTCATTCCTTGTCATCCCAGTCATCCCTAGCCATCCCTGGTCATCCCTAGTCATCCCTAGTCATCCCTAGTCATCCCAGTCATCCAAGTCATCCCTAGTCATCCCTAGTCATCCCAGTCATCCCTAGTCATCCCTGGTCATCCCTAGTCATCCCAGTCATCCCTAGTCATCCCTAGTCATCCCTAGTCATCCCAGTCATCCCAGTCATCCCTAGTCATCCCTAGTCATTCCTAGTCATCCCAGTCATCCCTAGTCATCCCTAGTCATCCCTAGTCATCCCTGGTCATCCCTGGTCATCCCAGTCATCCCTAGTCATCCCTAGTCATCCCTAGTCATCCGTAGTCATCCCAGTCATCCCTAGTCACCCCTTATCATCCCTGGTCATCCCAGTCATCCCTAGTCATCCCTAGTCATCCCTAGTCATTCCTAGTCATCCCTAGTCATTCTTAGTCATCCCAGTCATCCCTAGTCATCCCTAGTCATCCCTAGTCATCCCAGTCATCCCAGTCATCCCTAGTCATCCCTAGTCATCCCGGTCATTCCTAGTCATCCCAGTCATCCCTAGTCATCCCTAGTCATCCCTAGTCAACCCTAGTCATCCCAGTCATCCCAGTCATCCCAGTCATCCCTAGTCATCCCTGGTCATCCCTAGTCATCCCGGTCATCCCTAGTCATCCCTAGTCATCTCTAGTCATCCCAGTCATCCCAGTCATCCCTAGTCATCCCTGGTCATCCCTGGTCATCCCAGTCATCCCTAGTCATCCCTAGTCATTCCTAGTCATCGCCGTCATCCCAGTCATCCCTAGTCATCCCAGTCATCCCAGTCATCCCTAGTCATCCCTTTTCATCCCAGTCATCCCTAGTCATCCCTAGTCATTCCTAGTCATCCCAGTCATCCCTAGTCATCCCTAGTCATCCCAGTCATCCCTGGTCATCCCTAGTCATCCCAGTCATCCCTTGCCATCCCTAGTCATCCCAGTCATCCCAGTCATCCCTAGTCGTCCTTAGTCACCCCAGTCATCCCTGGTCATCCTAGTCATCCCTAGTCATCCCTAGTCATCCCTAGTCATCCCTAGTCATCCCAGTCATCCCTAGTCACCCCTGGTCATCCCTGGTCATCCCAGTCATCCCTAGTCATGCCTAGTCATCCCTAGTCATTCCTAGTCATCCCAGTCATCCCTCGTCATCCCTAGTCATCCCTAGTCATCCCAGTCATCCCAGTCATCCCAGTCATCCCTAGTCATCCTTAGTCATTTCAGTCATTCCTAGTCATCCCAGTCATCCCTCGTCATCCCTAGTCATCTTTAGTCATCCCAGTCATCCTAGTCATCGCTAGTCATCCCTAGTCATCTCTAGTCATTCCAGTCATCCCTAGTCATCCCTTGTCATCCCTAGTGATCCCTGTCATCCCTAGTCATCCCTAGTCATCCCTAGTCATCCTTAGTCATCCCTAGTCATCCCAGTCATCGCTAGTTATCCCTGGTCTTCCCTAGTAATCCCTGTCATCCCCGGTCATCCCTTGTCATCCCTAGTCATCCCCAGTCATCCCAGTCATCCCCAGTCATCCTTAGTCATCCCAGTCATCCCTAGTCATCCTAGTCATCCCTAGTCATCCCTAGTCATCCCTAGTCATCCCAGTCATCCCTAGTCATCCCTGGTCATCCCTAGTGATCCTTGTCATCCCTAGTATTCCCTAGTCATCCCAGTAATCCCTAGTCATCCCTTTTCATCCCAGTCATCCTTAGTCATCCCTAGTCATTCCTAGTCATCCCAGTCATCCCTAGTCATTCCTAGTCATCCCAGTCATCCCTGGTTATCCCTAGTCATCCCAGTCATCCCTAGTCATCCCTAGTCATCCCAGTCATCCAAGACATCCCTACTCATCCCTAGTCATCCCAGTCATACCTAGTCATCCCTGGTCATCCCTAGTCATCCCTGGTCATCCCAGTCATTCCTAGTCATCCCTAGTCATCCCTAGTCATTCCTAGTCATCCCAGTCATCCCTCGTCATCCCTAGTCATTCTTAGTCATCCCAGTCATCCCTAGTCATCCCTAGTCATCCCAGTCATCCCAGTCATCCCTAGTCATCCCTAGTCATCCCAGTCATCCCTAGTCATCCCAGTTATCCCTAGTCATCCCTAGTCATCCCTAGTCATTTCTAGTCATCCCAGTCATCCCAGTCATCCCTGGTCATCCCTGGTCATCCCTATTCATCCCGGTCATCCCTAGTCATCCGTAGTCATCTCTAGTCATCCCAGTCATCCCAGTCATCCCTAGTCATCCCTGGTCATCCCAGTCATCCCAGTCATCCCTAGTCATCCCTAGTCATTCCTAGTCATCCCAGTCATCGCTCGTCATCCCTAGTCGTTCTTAGTCATCCCAGTCATCCCAGTCATCCCTAGTCATCTCTTTTCATCCCAGTCATCCCTAGTCATCCCTAGTCATTCCTAGTCATCCCAGTCATCCCTAGTCATCCCTGGTCATCCCTGGTCATCCCAGTCATCCCTTGCCATCCCTAGTCATCCCAGTCATCCCAGTCATCCCTAGTCATCCTTAGTCACCCCAGTCATCCCTAGTCATCCCAGTTATCCCTAGTCATCCCTAGTCATCCCTAGTCATCCCTAGTCATACCTAGTCATTCCTGGTCATCCCTAGTGATCCCTGTCATCCCTAGTCATTCCTCGTCATCCCAGTCATCCCAGTCATCCCAGTCATCCCTAGTCATCCCTTGTCATCCCACTCATCCCTAGCCATCCCTTGTCATCCCTAGTCATCCCTAGTCATCCCTAGTCGTCCCAGTCATCCCTGGTCATCCGTAGTCATCCCGGTCATCCCTAGTCATCCTTAGTCATCCCTAGTCATCCCAGTCATCCCAGTCATCCCTAGTCATCCCTAGTCATCCCTGGTCATCCCTAGTGATCCCTATCATCCCTAGTCATCCCTAGTCATCCCAGTCATCCCTAGTCATCCCTGGTCATCCCTAGTCATCCCAGTCATCCCTAGTCATCCCTAGTCATCCCTAGTCATCCCTAGTCATCCCAGTCATCCCTAGTCACCCCTGGTCATCCCTGGTCATCCCAGGTCATCCCAGTCATCCCTAGTCATCCCTAGTCATCCCTAGTCATTCCTAGTCATCCCAGTCATCCCTCGTCATCCCTAGTCATCCCTAGTCATCCCAGTCATCCCAGTCATCCCTAGTCATCCTTAGTCATCCCAGTCATTCCTAGTCATCCCAGTCATCCCTCCTCATCGCTAATCGTTCTTAGTCATCTAAGTCATCCCTAGTCATCCCTAGTCATCCCTAGTCATCCCTAGTCATCCCTAGTCATCCCAGTCATCCCTTTTCACCCCTGGTCATCCCTGGTCATCCCAGTCATCCCTAGTCATCCCTAGTCATCCCTAGTAACTCCTAGTCATCCCAGTCATCCCTAGTCATCCCAGTCATCCCAGTCATCCCTAGTCATCCTTAGTCATCCCAGTCATTCCTAGTCATCCCAGTCATCCCTCGTCATCCCTAGTCGATCTTAGTCATCCCTAGTCATCCCTCGTCATCCCTAATCATCCCTAGTCATCCCAGTCATCCCAGTCATCCCTAGTGATCCTTAGTCATCCCAGTCATTCCTAGTCATCCCAGTCATCCCTCGTCATCCCTAGTCGTTCTTAGTCATCCCAGTCATCCCTAGTCATCCCTAGTCATCCGTAGTCATCCCTAGTCATCCCAGTCACCCCTGGTCATCCCTGGTCATCCCACTCATCCATAGTCATCCTTAGTCATCCCTAGTCATCCCAGTCATCCCTAGTAATCCCAGTCATCCCTCGTCATCCCTAGTCATCCCAGTCATCCCTAGTCATCCCTGGTTATCCCTAGTCATCCCAGTCATCCCTAGGCATCCTTAGTCATCCCAGTCATCCAAGTCATCCCTAGTAATCCCTAGTCATCCCAGTCATACCTAGTCATCCCTGGTCATCCTTAGTCATCCCTGGTCATCCCAGTCATCCCAAGTCATCCCTAGTCATCCCTAGTCATTCTTAGTCATCCCAGTCATCCCTAGTCGTTCTTAGTCATCCCAGTCATCCCTAGTCATCCCTAGTCATCCCTAGTCATCCCAGTCATCCCAGTCATCCCTAGTCATCCCTAGTCATCCCAGTCATCCCTAGTCATCCCAGTCATCCCTAGTCATCCCTAGTCATCCCTAGTCATCCCAGTCATCCCAGTCATCCCTAGTCATCCCTGGTGATCACTAGTCATCCCGGTCATCCCTAGTCATCCCTGGTTATCTCTAGTCATCCCACTTATCCCAGTCATCCCTAGTCATCCCTGGTCATCCCTGGTCATCCCAGTCATCCCTAGTGATCCCTAGTCATTCCTAGTCATCCCAGTCATCCCTCGTCATCCCTAGTCGTTCTTAGTCATCCCAGTCATCCCTAGTCATCCCTAGTCATTCCTAGTCATCGCAGTCATCCCAGTCATCCCTAGTCATCCCAGTCATCCCAGTCATCCCTAGTTATCCCTTTTTATCCCAGTCATCCCTAGTCATCCCTAGTCATTCCTAGTCATACCAGTTATCCCTAGTCATTCCTAGTCATCCCAGTCATCCCTAGTCATCCCTGGTTATCCCTAGTCATCCCAGTCATCCCTAGTCATCCCTAGTCATCCCAGTCATCCAAGTGATCCCTAGTCATCCCTGGTCATCCCTAGTCATCCCTGGTCATCCCAGTCATCCCTAGTCATCCCTACTCATCCCTAGTCATTCCTAGTCATCCCAGTCATCCCTCGTTATCCATAGTCGTTCTTAGTCATCCCAGTCATCCCTAGTCATCCCTAGTCATCCCTAGTCATCCCAGTCATCCCTAGTCATCCCAGTCATCCGTAGTCATCCCAGTCATCCCTAGTCATCCCTAGTCATCCCTAGTCATCCCTAGTTATCCCAGTCATCCCAGTCATCCCTAGTCATCCCTGGTCATCCCTAGTCATCCCGGTCATCCCTAGTCATCCCTAGTCATCTCTAGTCATTCCAGTCATCCCAGTCATCCCTAGTCATCCCTGGTCATCCCTGGTCATCCCAGTCATCCCTAGTCATTCCTAGTCATCCCAGTCATCCCTCGTCATCCCTAGTCGTTCTTAGTCATCCCAGTCATCCCTGGTCATCCCTAGTATTCCATAGTCATCCCAGTCATCCCTAGTCATCCCTAGTCATCCCAAGTCATCCCAGTCATCCCTAGTCATCCCTTGTCATCCCAGTCATCCCTTGCCATCTCTGGTCATCCCTAGTCATCCCTAGTCATCCCTAGTCATCCCTAGTCATCCCAGTTATCTGTAGTCATCCCTGGTCATCCCTAGTCATCCCGGTCATCCCTAGTCATCCCCAGTCATCCCTAGTCATCCCAGTCATCCCAGTCATCCCTAGTCATCCCTAGTCATCCCTGGTCATCCCTAGTGATCCCTGTCATCCCTAGTCATCCCTAGTCATCCCAGTCATCCCTAGTCATCCTTGGTCATCCCTTGTCATCCCAGTCATCCCTAGTCATTCCTAGTCATCCCTAGTCATCCCTTGTCATCCCAGTCATCCCTAGTCACCCCTGGTCATCCCAGGTCATCCAAGTCATCCCTAGTCATCCCTAGTCATCCCTAGTCATCCCTAGTCATTCCTAGTCATCCCAGTCATCCCTGGTCATCCCTAGTCATCCCTAGTCATCCCAGTCATCCCAGTCATCCCTAGTCATCCTTAGTCATCCCAGTCATTCCTAGTCATCCCAGTCATCCCTCGTCATCCTTACTCGTTCTTTGTCATCCGAGTCATCCCTAGTCATCCCTAGTCATCCCTAGTCATCCCTAGTCATCCCTAGTCATCCCAGTCATCGCTAGTCACCCCTGGTCATCCCTGGTCATCCCAGTCATCCCTAGTCATCCCTAGTATATCCTAGTCATCCCAGTCATCCCTAGTCATCCCAGTCATCCCAGTCATCCCTGGTCATCCTTAGTCATCCCAGTCATTGCTAGTCATCCCAGTCATCCCTCGTCATCCCTAGTCGTTCTTAGTCATCCCAGTCATCCCTAGTCATCCCTCGTCATCCCTAGTCATCCCTAGTCATCCCAGTCAACCCAGTCATCCCTAGTCATCCTTAGTCATCCCAGTCATTCCTAGTATTCCCAGTAATCCCTCGTCATCCCTAGTCGTTCTTAGTCATCCCAGTCATCCCTAGTCATTCCGAGTCATACCTAGTCATCCCTAGTGATCCCAGTCATCCCTAGTCATCCCTAGTCATCCCAGTCATCCCTAGTCATCCCTGGTTATCCCTAGTCATCCCAGTCATCCCTAGTCATCCTTAGTCATCCCAGTCATCCAAGTCATCCCTAGTAATCCCTAGTCATCCCTGGTCATCCCTAGTCATCCCTGGTCATCCCAGTCATCCCAAGTCATCCCTAGTCATCCCTAGTCATTCCTAGTCATCCCAGTCATCCCTCGTCATCCCTAGTCGTTCTTAGTCATCCCAGTCATCCCTAGTCATCCCTAGTCATCCCTAGTCATCCCAGTCATCCCAGTCATCCCTAGTCATCCCTAGTCATCCCAGTCATCCCTAGTCATCCCAGTAATCCCTAGTCATCCCTAGTCATCCCTAGTCATCCCAGTCATCCCAGTCATCCCTAGTCATCCCTGGTCATCACTAGTCATCCCGGTCATCCCAGTTATCTCTAGTCATCCCTGGTCATCCCTAGTCATCCCTAGTCATCCCAGTCATCCCTAGTCATCCCTTGTCATCCCAGTCATCCCTAGCCATCCCTGGTCATCCCTAGTCATCCCTAGTCATGCCTAGTCATCCCTAGTCATCCCTAGTCATCCCAGTTATCTCTAGTCATCCCTGGTCATCCCTAGTCATCCCAGTCATCCCTAGTCATCCCTAGTCATCCCTGGTCATCCCTAGTGATCCCTGTCATCCCTAGTCATCCCTAGTCATCCCAGTCATCCCTAGTCATCCTTGGTCATCCCTTGTCATCCCAGTCATCCCTAGTCATTCCTAGTCATCCCTAGTCATCCCAGTCATCCCTAGTCACCCCTGGTCATCCCTGGTCATCCCAGGTCATCCCAGTCATCCCTAGTCATCCCTAGTCATCCCTAGTCATTCCTAGTCATCCCAGTCATCCCTGGTCATCCCTAGTCATCCCTAGTCATCCCAGTCATCCCAGTCATCCCTCGTCATCCTTAGTCATCCCAGTCATTCCTAGTCATCCCAGTCATCCCTCGTCATCCCTACTCGTTCTTAGTCATCCCAGTCATCCCTAGTGATCCTTAGTCATCCCTAGTCATCCCTAGTCATCCCTAGTCATCCCAGTCATCGCTAGTCACCCCTGGTCATCCCTGGTCATCCCGGTCATCCCTAGTCATCCCTAGTCATCCCTAGTATATCCTAGTCATCCCAGTCATCCCTAGTCATCCCAGTCATCCCAGTCATCCCTGGTCATCCTTAGTCATCCCAGTCATTGCTAGTCATCCCTCGTCATCCCTAGTCATCCCTAGTCATCCCAGTCATCCCAGTCATCCCTAGTCATCCTTAGTCATCCCAGTCATTCCTAGTATTCCCAGTAATCCCTCGTCATCCCTAGTCGTTCTTAGTCATCCCAGTCATCCCTAGTCATTCCTAGCCATACCTAGTCATCCCTAGTCATCCCAGTCATCCCTAGTCACCCCTGGTCATCCCTGGTCATCCCAGTCATCCCTAGTCATCCCTAGTTATCCCTAGTCATCCCGGTCATCCCTAGTAATCCCAGTCATCCCTAGTCATCCCTAGTCATCCCAGTCATCCTTAGTGATCCCTGGTTATCCCTAGTCATCCCACTCATCCCTAGTCATCCCTAGTCATCCCAGTGATCCAAGTGATCCCTAGTCATCCCTGGTCATCCCTAGTCATCCCTGGTCATCCCAGTCATCCCAAGTCATCCCTAGTCATCCCTAGTCATTCCTAGTCATCCCAGTAATCCCTCGTCATCCCTAGTCGTTCTTTGTCATCCCAGTCATCTCTAGTCATCCCTAGTCATCCCTAGTCATCCCTAGTCATCCCAGTCATCCCTAGTCATCCCTAGTCATCCCAGTCATCTCTAGTCATCCCAGTCATCCCTAGTCATCCCTAGTCATCCCTAGTCATCCCTAGTCATTCCAGTCATCCCAGTCATCCCTAGTCATCCCTGGTCATCACTAGTCATCCCGGTCATCCCTAGTCATCCCTAGTCATCTCTAGTCATCCCAGTTATCCCAGTCATCCCTAGTCATCCCAGTTATCCCAGTCATCCCTAGTCATCCCTGGTCATTCCTGGTCATCCCAGTCATCCCTAGTCATCCCTAGTCATTCCTAGTCATCCCAGTGATCCCTCGTTATCCCTAGTCGTTCTTAGTCATCCCAGTCATCCGTAGTCATCCCTAGTATTCCCTAGTCATACCAGTCATCCCAGTCATCCCTAGTCATCCCTAGTCATTCCTAGTCATACTAGTCATCCCTAGTCATTCCTAGTCATCCCATTCATCCCTAGTCATCCCTGGTTATCCCTAGTCATCCCAGTCATCCCTAGTCATCCCTAGTCATCCCAGTCATCCAAGTCATCCCTAGTCATCCCAGTCATACCTAGTCATCCCTGGTCATCCTTAGTCATCCTTGGTCATCCCAGTCATCCCTAGTCATCCCTACTCATCCCTAGTTATTCCTAGTCATCCCAGTCATCCCTCGTTATCCATAGTCGTTCTTAGTCATCCCAGTCATCCCTAGTCATCCCTAGTCATCCCTAGTCATCCCAGTCATCCCAGTCATCCTTAGTCATTCCTAGTCATCCCAGTCATCCCTAGTTATCCCAGTCATCCCTAGTCATCCCTAGTCATCCCTAGTCATCTCTAGTCATCCCAGTCATCCCAGTCATCCCTAGTCATCCCTGGTCATCCCTAGTCATCCCGGTCATCCCTAGTCATCCCTAGTCAGCCCTAGTCATCCCTAGTCATCCCAGTCATCGCAGTCATCCCTAGTCATCCCTGGTCATCCCTAGTCATCCCTAGTCATCTCTAGTCATTCCAGTCATCCCAGTCATCCCTAGTCATCCCTGGTCATCCCTGGTCATCCCAGTCATCCCTAGTCATTCCTAGTCATCCCAGTCATCCCTCGTCATCCCTAGTCGTTCTTAGTCATCCCAGTCATCCCTAGTCATCCCTACTCATTCCTAGTCATCCCAGTCATCCCTAGTCATCCCTAGTCATCCCAGTCATCCCTAGTCATCCCTTGTCATCCCTGGTCATCCCAGTCATCCCTTGCCATCCCTAGTCATCCCTGTCATCCCAGTCATCCGTAGTCACCCTTAATCACCCCTGTAATCCCTAGTCATCCCAGTCATCCCTAGTCATGCCTAGTTATCCCTAGTCATCCCTAGTCATCCCAGTCATACCTAGTCATTCCTTGTCATCCCTAGTGATCCCTGTCATCCCTAGTAATCCGTAGTCATCCCTAGTCATCCCTAGTCATCCCAGTCATCCCTAGTCATCCCAGTCATCCCAGTCATCCCTAGTCATCCCTAGTCATCCCTAGTCATCCCTAGTCATCCCAGTCATCCCAGTCATCCCTAGTCATCCCTAGTCATCCCTGGTCATCCCTAGTGATCCCTAGTCATCCCTAGTCATCCCAGTCATCTCTAGTCATCCCTGGTCATCCCTTGTCATCCCAGTCATCCCTAGTCATCCCTAGTCATCCCTAGTCATCCCTAGTCATCCCAGTCATCCATAGTCACTGCTGGTCATCCCTAGTCATCCCTAGTCATCCCTATTCATTCCTAGTCATCCCAGTCATCCCTCGTCATCCCTAGTCATCCCTAGTCATCCCAGTCATCCCAGTCATCCCTAGTCATCCCTAGTCATCCTTAGTCATCCCAGTCATTCCTAGTCATCCCAGTCATCCCTCGTCATTCCTAGTCGTTCTTAGTCATCCCAGTCATCCCTAGTCATCCCTAGTCATTCCTAGTCATCCCTAGTCATCCCAGTCATCCGTAGTCACCCCTGGTCATCCCTGGTCATCCCAGTCATCCCTAGTCATCCCTAGTCATCCCTAGTAATTGCTAGTCATCCCAGTCATCCCTCGTCATCCCTCGTCATCCCTAGTTATCCCATGTCATCCCAGTCATCCCTAGTCATCCTTAGTCATCCCAGTCATTCCTAGTCATCCCAGTCATCCCTCGTCATCCCTAGTCGTTCTTAGTCATCCCAGTCATCCCTAGTCATCCCTAGTCATCCCTAGTCATCCCTAGTCATCCCATCATCCCAGTCATCCCTAGTCATCCTTAGTCATCCCAGTCATTCCTAGTCATCCCAGTAATCCCTCGTCATCCGTAGTCGTTCTTAGTCATTCCAGTCATCCTTAGTCATCCCTAGTCATCCCTAGTCATCCCAGTCATCCCTAGTCACCCCTGGTCATCCCTGGTCATCCCAGTCATCCCTAGTCATCCCTAGTCATCCCTAGTCATCCCAGTCATCCCTAGTAATCCCAGTCATCCCTAGTCATCCCTAGTCATCCCAGTCATCCCTAGTCATCCCTGGTTATCCCTAGTCATCCCAGTCATCCCTAGTCATCCTTAGTCATCCCAGTCATCCAAGTCATCCCTAGTAATCCCTAGTCATCCCAGTCATACCTAGTCATCCCTGGTCATCCCTAGTCATCCCTGGTCATCCCAGTCATCCCAAGTCATCCCTAGTCATCCCTAGTCATTCCTAGTCATCCCAGTCATCCCTCGTCATCCCTAGTCGTTCTTAGTCATCCCAGTCATCCCAGTCATCCCTAGTCATCCCTAGTCATCCCTAGTCATCCCAGTCATCCCAGTCATCCCTAGTCATCCCAGTCATCCCTAGTCATCCCTAGTCATCCTAGTCATCCCAGTCATCCCTAGTCATCCCTGGTCATCACTAGTCATCCCGGTCATCCCTAGTCATCCCTAGTCATCTCTAGTCATCCCAGTTATCCCAGTCATCCCTAGTCATCCCTGGTCATCCCTGGTCATCCCAGTCATCCCTAGTCATCCCTAGTCATTCCTAGTCATCCCAGTGATCCCTCGTCATCCCTAGTCGTTCTTAGTCATCCCAGTCATCCCTAGTCATCCCTTGTCATCCCAGTCATCCCTAGCCATCCCTGGTCATCCCTAGTCATCCCTAGTCATCCCTAGTCATCGCAGTGATCCCTCGTTATCCCTAGTCATCCCAGTCATCCCTAGTCATCCGTAGTCATCCCTAGTCATCCCTAGTCATCCCAGTCATCGCAGTCATCCCTAGTCATCCCTGGTGATCACTAGTCATCCCGGTCATCCCTAGTCATCCCTAGTCATCTCTAGTCATTCCAGTCATCCTAGTCATCCCTAGTCATCCCTGGTCATCCCTGGTCATCCCAGTCATCCCTAGTCATCCCTAGTCATTCCTAGTCATCCCAGTCATCCCTCGTCATCCCTAGTCGTTCTTAGTCATCCCAGTCATCCCTAGTCATCCCTAGTATTCCCTAGTCATCCCAGTCATCCCAGTCATCCCTAGTTATCCCTTTTCATCCCAGTAATCCCTAGTCATTCCTAGTCATTCCTAGTCATACCAGTCATCCCTAGTCATTCCTAGTCATCCCAGTGATCCCTAGTCATCCCTGGTTATCCCTAGTCATCCCAGTCATCCCTAGTCATCCTTAGTCATCCCAGTCATCCAAGTGATCCCTAGTCATCCCTAGTCATCCCTAGTCATCCCTGGTCATCCCAGTCATCCCTAGTCATCCCTACTCATTCCTAGTCATTCCTAGTCATCCCAGTCATCCCTCGTTATCCATAGTCGTTCTTAGTCATCCCAGTCATCCCTAGTCATCCCTAGTCATCCCTAGTCATCCCAGTCATCCCTAGTCATCCCAGTCATCCGTAGTCATCCCAGTCATCCGTAGTCATCCCTAGCCATCCCTAGTCATCCCTAGTTATCCCAGTCATCCCAGTCATCCCTAGTCATCCCTGGTCATCCCTAGTCATCCCGGTCATCCCTAGTCATTCCAGTCATCCCAGTCATCCCTAGTCATCCCTGGTCATCCCTGGTCATCCCAGTCATCCCTAGTCATTCCTAGTCATCCCAGTCATCCCTCGTCATCCCTAGTCGTTCTTAGTCATCCCAGTCATCCCTAGTCATCCCTAGTATTCCATATTCATCCCAGTCATCCCTAGTCATCCCTAGTCATCCCAAGTCACCCCAGTCATCCCATCCATCCCAGTCATCCATAGTCATCCCTTGTCATCCCAGTCATCCCTAGGCATCCCTGGTCATCCCTAGTCATCCCTAGTCATCCCTAGTCATCCCTAGTCATGCCAGTTATCTCTAGTCATCCCTGGTCATCCCTAGTCATCCCTAGTCATCCCAGTCATCCCTAGTCATCCCTTGTCATCCCAGTCATCCCTAGCCATCCCTGGTCATCCCTAGTCATCCCTAGTCATGCCTAGTCATCCCTAGTCATCCCTAGTCATCCCAGTTATCTCTAGTCATTCCTGGTCATCCCTAGTCATCCCAGTCATCCCTAGTCATCCCTAGTCATCCCTGGTCATCCCTAGTGATCCCTGTCATCCCTAGTCATCCCTAGTCATCCCAGTCATCCCTAGTCATCCTTGGTCATCCCTTGTCATCCCAGTCATCCCTAGTCATTCCTAGTCATCCCTAGTCATCCCAGTCATCCCTAGTCACCCCTGGTCATCCCTGGTCATCCCAGGTCATCCCAGTCATCCCTAGTCATCCCTAGTCATCCCTAGTCATTCCTAGTCATCCCAGTCATCCCTGGTCATCCCTAGTCATCTTTAGTCATCCCAGTCATCCCAGTCATCCCTCGTCATCCTTAGTCATCCCAGTCATTCCTAGTCATCCCAGTCATCCCTCGTCATCCCTACTCGTTCTTAGTCATCCCAGTCATCCCTAGTGATCCTTAGTCATCCCTAGTCATCCCTAGTCATCCCTAGTCATCCCAGTCATCGCTAGTCACCCCTGGTCATCCCTGGTCATCCCAGTCATCCCTAGTCATCCCTAGTCATCCCTAGTATATCCTAGTCATCCCAGTCATCCCTAGTCATCCCAGTCATCCCAGTCATCCCTGGTCATCCTTAGTCATCCCAGTCATTGCTAGTCATCCCTCGTCATCCCTAGTCATCCCTAGTCATCCCAGTCATCCCAGTCATCCCTAGTCATCCTTAGTCATCCCAGTCATTCCTAGTATTCCCAGTAATCCCTCGTCATCCCTAGTCGTTCTTAGTCATCCCAGTCATCCCTAGTCATTCCTAGCCATACTTAGTCATCCCTAGTCATCCCAGTCATCCCTAGTCACCCCTGGTCATCCCTGGTTATCCCAGTCATCCCTAGTCATCCTTAGTTATCCCTAGTCATCCCAGTCATCCCTAGTAATCCCAGTCATCCCTAGTCATCCCTAGTCATCCCAGTCATCCTTAGTGATCCCTGGTTATCCCTAGTCATCCCACTCATCCCTAGTCATCCCTAGTCATCCCAGTGATCCAAGTGATCCCTAGTCATCCCTGGTCATCCCTAGTCCTCCCTGGTCATCCCAGTCATCCCAAGTCATCCCTAGTCATCCCTAGTCATTCCTAGTCATCCCAGTAATCCCTCGTCATCCCTAGTCGTTCTTTGTCATCCCAGTCATCTCTAGTCATCCCTAGTCATCCCTAGTCATCCCTAGTCATCCCAGTCATCCCTAGTCATCCCTAGTCATCCCAGTCATCTCTAGTCATCCCAGTCATCCCTAGTCATCCCTAGTCATCCCTAGTCATCCCTAGTCATTCCAGTCATCCCAGTCATCCCTAGTCATCCCTGGTCATCACTAGTCATCTTGGTCATCCCTAGTCATCCCTAGTCATCTCTAGTCATCCCAGTTATCCCAGTCATCCCTAGTCATCCCTGGTCATTCCTGGTCATCCCAGTCATCCCTAGTCATCCCTAGTCATTCCTAGTCATCCCAGTGATCCCTCGTTATCCCTAGTCGTTCTTAGTCATCCCAGTCATCCGTAGTCATCCCTAGTATTCCCTAGTCATCCCAGTCATCCCAGTCATCCCTAGTCATCCCTAGTCATTCCTAGTCATACTAGTCATCCCTAGTCATTCCTAGTCATCCCATTCATCCCTAGTCATCCCTGGTTATCCCTAGTCATCCCAGTCATCCCTAGTCATCCCTAGTCATCCCAGTCATCCAAGTCATCCCTAGTCATCCCAGTCATACCTAGTCATCCCTGGTCATCCTTAGTCATCCTTGGTCATCCCAGTCATCCCTAGTCATCCCTACTCATCCCTAGTTATTCCTAGTCATCCCAGTCATCCCTCGTTATCCATAGTCGTTCTTAGTCATCCCAGTCATCCCTAGTCATCCCTAGTCATCCCTAGTCATCCCAGTCATCCCAGTCATCCTTAGTCATTCCTAGTCATCCCAGTCATCCCTAGTTATCCCAGTCATCCCTAGTCATCCCTAGTCATCCCTAGTCATCTCTAGTCATCCCAGTCATCCCAGTCATCCCTAGTCATCCCTGGTCATCCCTAGTCATACCGGTCATCCCTAGTCATCCCTAGTCATCCCTAGTCATCCCTAGTCATCCCAGTCATCGCAGTCATCCCTAGTCATCCCTGGTCATCCCTAGTCATCCCGGTCATCCCTAGTCATCCCTAGTCATCTCTAGTCATTCCAGTCATCCCAGTCATCCCTTGTCATCCCTGGTCATCCCTGGTCATCCCAGTCATCCCTAGTCATTCCTAGTCATCCCAGTCATCCCTCGTCATCCCTAGTCGTTCTTAGTCATCCCAGTCATCCCTAGTCATCCCTACTCATTCCTAGTCATCCCAGTCATCCCTAGTCATCCCTAGTCATCCCAGTCATCCCTAGTCAACCCTTGTCATCCCTGGTCATCCCAGTCATCCCTTGCCATCCCTAGTCATCCCTGTCATCCCAGTCATCCGTAGTCACCCTTAATCACCCCTGTAATCCCTAGTCATCCCAGTCATCCCTAGTCATCCCTAGTTATCCCTAGTCATCCCTAGTCATCCCAGTCATACCTAGTCATTCCTTGTCATCCCTAGTGATCCCTGTCATCCCTAGTAATCCGTAGTCATCCCTAGTCATCCCTAGTCATCCCAGTCATCCCTAGTCATCCCAGTCATCCCAGTCATCCCTAGTCATCCCAGTCATCCCTGGTCATCCCTAGTCATCCCTAGTCATCCCAGTCATCCCAGTCATCCCTCGTCATCCTTAGTCATCCCAGTCATTCGTAGTCATCCCAGTCATCCCTCGTCATCCCTACTCGTTCTTAGTCATCCCAGTCATCCCTAGTGATCCTTAGTCATCCCTAGTCATCCCTAGTCATCCCTAGTCATCCCAGTCATCGCTAGTCACCCCTGGTCATCCCTGGTCATCCCAGTCATCCCTAGTCATCCCTAGTCATCCCTAGTATATCCTAGTCATCCCAGTCATCCCTAGTCATCCCAGTCATCCCAGTCATCCCTGGTCATCCTTAGTCATCCCAGTCATTGCTAGTCATCCCTTGTCATCCCTAGTCATCCCTAGTCATCCCAGTCATCCCAGTCATCCCTAGTCATCCTTAGTCATCCCAGTCATTCCTAGTATTCCCAGTAATCCCTCGTCATCCCTAGTCGTTCTTAGTCATCCCAGTCATCCCTAGTCATTCCTAGCCATACTTAGTCATCCCTAGTCATCCCAGTCATCCCTAGTCACCCCTGGTCATCCCTGGTCATCCCAGTCATCCCTAGTCATCCCTAGTTATCCCTAGTCATCCCAGTCATCCCTAGTAATCCCAGTCATCCCTAGTCATCCCTAGTCATCCCAGTCATCCTTAGTGATCCCTGGTTATCCCTAGTCATCCCACTCATCCCTAGTCATCCCTAGTCATCCCAGTGATCCAAGTGATCCCTAGTCATCCCTGGTCATCCCTAGTCATCCCTGGTCATCCCAGTCATCCCAAGTCATCCCTAGTCATCCCTAGTCATTCCTAGTCATCCCAGTAATCCCTCGTCATCCCTAGTCGTTCTTTGTCATCCCAGTCATCTCTAGTCATCCCTAGTCATCCCTAGTCATCCCAGTCATCCCTAGTCATCCCTAGTCATCCCAGTCATCTCTAGTCATCCCAGTCATCCCTAGTCATCCCTAGTCATCCCTAGTCATCCCTAGTCATTCCAGTCATCCCAGTCATCCCTAGTCATCCCTGGTCATCACTAGTCATCTTGGTTATCCCTAGTCATCCCTAGTCATCTCTAGTCATCCCAGTTATCCCAGTCATCCCTAGTCATCCCTGGTCATTCCTGGTCATCCCAGTCATCCCTAGTCATCCCTAGTCATTCCTAGTCATCCCAGTGATCCCTCGTTATCCCTAGTCGTTCTTAGTCATCCCAGTCATCCGTAGTCATCCCTAGTATTCCCTAGTCATCCCAGTCATCCCAGTCATCCCTAGTCATCCCTAGTCATTCCTAGTCATACTAGTCATCCCTAGTCATTCCTAGTCATCCCATTCATCCCTAGTCATCCCTGGTTATCCCTAGTCATCCCAGTCATCCCTAGTCATCCCTAGTCATCCCAGTCATCCAAGTCATCCCTTGTCATCCCAGTCATACCTAGTCATCCCTGGTCATCCTTAGTCATCCTTGGTCATCCCAGTCATCCCTAGTCATCCCTACTCATCCCTAGTTATTCCTAGTCATCCCAGTCATCCCTCGTTATCCATAGTCGTTCTTAGTCATCCCAGTCATCCCTAGTCATCCCTAGTCATCCCTAGTCATCCCAGTCATCCCAGTCATCCTTAGTCATTCCTAGTCATCCCAGTCATCCCTAGTTATCCCAGTCATCCCTAGTCATCCCTAGTCATCCCTAGTCATCTCTAGTCATCCCAGTCATCCCAGTCATCCCTAGTCATCCCTGGTCATCCCTAGTCATCCCGGTCATCCCTAGTCATCCCTAGTCATCCCTAGTCATCCCTAGTCATCCCAGTCATCGCAGTCATCCCTAGTCATCCCTGGTCATCCCTAGTCATCCCGGTCATCCCTAGTCATCCCTAGTCATCTCTAGTCATTCCAGTCATCCCAGTCATCCCTAGTCATCCCTGGTCATCCCTGGTCATCCCAGTCATCCCTAGTCATTCCTAGTCATCCCAGTCATCCCTCGTCATCCCTAGTCGTTCTTAGTCATCCCAGTCATCCCTAGTCATCCCTACTCATTCCTAGTCATCCCAGTCATCCCTAGTCATCCCTAGTCATCCCAGTCATCCCTAGTCAACCCTTGTCATCCCTGGTCATCCCAGTCATCCCTTGCCATCCCTAGTCATCCCTGTCATCCCAGTCATCCGTAGTCACCCTTAATCACCCCTGTAATCCCTAGTCATCCCAGTCATCCCTAGTCATCCCTAGTTATCCCTAGTCATCCCTAGTCATCCCAGTCATACCTAGTCATTCCTTGTCATCCCTAGTGATCCCTGTCATCCCTAGTAATCCGTAGTCATCCCTAGTCATCCCTAGTCATCCCAGTCATCCCTAGTCATCGCAGTCATCCCAGTCATCCCTAGTCATCCCTAGTCATCCCTAGTCATCCCTAGTCATCCCAGTCATCCCAGTCATCCCTAGTCATCCCTAGTCATCCCTGGTCATCCCTAGTGATCCCTAGTCATCCCTAGTCATCCCAGTCATCCCTAGTCATCCCTGGTCATCCCTTGTCATCCCAGTCATCCCTAGTCATCCCTAGTCATCCCTAGTCATCCCTAGTCATCCCAGTCATCCATAGTCACTGCTGGTCATCCCTAGTCATCCCTAGTCATCCCTATTCATTCCTAGTCATCCCAGTCATCCCTCATCATCCCTAGTCATCCCTAGTCATCCCAGTCATCCCAGTCATCCCTAGTCATCCCTAGTCATCCTTAGTCATCCCAGTGATTCCTAGTCATCCCAGTCATCCCTCGTCATTCCTAGTCGTTCTTAGTCATCCCAGTCATCCCTAGTCATCCCTAGTCATTCCTAGTCATCCCTAGTCATCCCAGTCATCCGTAGTCACCCCTGGTCATCCCTGGTCATCCCAGTCATCCCTAGTCATCCCTAGTCATCCCTAGTAATTCCTAGTCATCCCAGTCATCCCTCGTCATCCCTCGTCATCCCTAGTTATCCCATGTCATCCCAGTCATCCCTAGTCATCCTTAGTCATCCCAGTCATTCCTAGTCATCCCAGTCATCCCTCGTCATCCCTAGTCGTTCTTAGTCATCCCAGTCATCCCTAGTCATCCCTAGTCATCCCTAGTCATCCCATCATCCCAGTCATCCCTAGTCATCCTTAGTCATCCCAGTCATTCCTAGTCATCCCAGTAATCCCTCGTCATCCGTAGTCGTTCTTAGTCATTCCAGTCATCCTTAGTCATCCCTAGTCATCCCTAGTCATCCCAGTCATCCCTAGTCACCCCTGGTCATCCCTGGTCATCCCAGTCATCCCTAGTCATCCCTAGTCATCCCTAGTCATCCCAGTCATCCATAGTAATCCCAGTCATCCCTAGTCATCCCTAGTCATCCCAGTCATCCCTAGTCATCCCTGGTTATCCCTAGTCATCCCAGTCATCCCTAGTCATCCTTAGTCATCCCAGTCATCCAAGTCATCCCTAGTAATCCCTAGTCATCCCAGTCATACCTAGTCATCCCTGGTCATCCCTAGTCATCCCTGGTCATCCCAGTCATCCCAAGTCATCCCTAGTCATCCCTAGTCATTCCTAGTCATCCCAGTCATCCCTCGTCATCCCTAGTCGTTCTTAGTCATCCCAGTCATCCCTAGTCATCCCTAGTCATCCCTAGTCATCCCAGTCATCCCAGTCATCCCTAGTCATCCCAGTCATCCCTAGTCATCCCTAGTCATCCCTAGTCATCCTAGTCATCCCAGTCATCCCTAGTCATCCCTGGTCATCACTAGTCATCCCGGTCATCCCTAGTCATCCCTAGTCATCTCTAGTCATCCCAGTTATCCCAGTCATCCCTAGTCATCCCTGGTCATCCCTGGTCATCCCAGTCATCCCTAGTCATCCCTAGTCATTCCTAGTCATCCCAGTGATCCCTCGTCATCCCTAGTCGTTCTTAGTCATCCCAGTCATCCCTAGTCATCCCTTGTCATCCCAGTCATCCCTAGCCATCCCTGGTCATCCCTAGTCATCCCTAGTCATCCCTAGTGATCCCAGTCATCCGTAGTCATTCCTGGTCATCCCTAGTCATCCCGGTCATCCCTAGTCATCTTTAGTCATCCTTAGTCATCCCAGTCATCCCAGTCATCCCTAGTCATCCCTAGTAATCCCTGGTCATCCCTATTGATCCCTGTCATCCCTAGTCATCCCTAGTCATCCCAGTCATCCCTTGCCATCCCTAGTCATCCCTGTCATCCCAGTCATCCGTAGTCACCCTTAATCACCCCTGTAATCCCTAGTCATCCCAGTCATCCCTAGTCATCCCTAGTTATCCCTAGTCATCCCTAGTCATCCCAGTCATACCTAGTCATTCCTTGTCATCCCTAGTGATCCCTGTCATCCCTAGTAATCCGTAGTCATCCCTAGTCATCCCTAGTCATCCCAGTCATCCCTAGTCATCCCAGTCATCCCAGTCATCCCTAGTCATCCCTAGTCATCCCTAGTCATCCCTAGTCATCCCAGTCATCCCAGTCATCCCTAGTCATCCCTAGTCATCCCTGGTCATCCCTAGTGATCCCTAGTCATCCCTAGTCATCCCAGTCATCTCTAGTCATCCCTGGTCATCCCTTGTCATCCCAGTCATCCCTAGTCATCCCTAGTCATCCCTAGTCATCCCTAGTCATCCCAGTCATCCATAGTCACTGCTGGTCATCCCTAGTCATCCCTAGTCATCCCTATTCATTCCTAGTCATCCCAGTCATCCCTCATCATCCCTAGTCATCCCTAGTCATCCCAGTCATCCCAGTCATCCCTAGTCATCCCTAGTCATCCTTAGTCATCCCAGTCATTCCTAGTCATCCCAGTCATCCCTCGTCATTCCTAGTCGTTCTTAGTCATCCCAGTCATCCCTAGTCATCCCTTGTCATCCCAGTCATCCCTAGCCATCCCTGGTCATCCCTAGTCATCCCTAGTCATCCCTAGTGATCCCAGTCATCCGTAGTCATTCCTGGTCATCCCTAGTCATCCCGGTCATCCCTAGTCATCTTTAGTCATCCTTAGTCATCCCAGTCATCCCAGTCATCCCTAGTCATCCCTAGTAATCCCTGGTCATCCCTATTGATCCCTGTCATCCCTAGTCATCCCTAGTCATCCCAGTCATCCGTAGTCATCCCTTGGCATCCCTGGTCATCCCAGTCATCCCTAGTCATCCCTAGTCATCCCTAGTCATCCCTAGTCATCCCAGTCATCCCTCGTCATCCCTAGTCATCCTTAGTCATCCCAGTCATCCCAGTCATCCCTAGGCATCCTTAGTCATCCCAGTCATTCCTAGTCATCCCAGTCATCCCTCTTCATCCCTAATCGTTCTTAGTCATCCCAGTCATCCCTAGTCATCCCTAGCAATCCCTAGTCACTCCTAGTCATCCCAGTCATCCCTCGTCATCCCTAGTCATCCTTAGTCATCCCAGTCATCCCAGTCATCCCTAGGCATCCTTAGTCATCCCAGTCATTCCTAGTCATCCCAGTCATCCCTCTTCATCCCTAATCGTTCTTAGTCATCCCAGTCATCCCTAGTCATCCCTAGCAATCCCTAGTCATCCCTAGTCATCCCAGTCATCCCTAGTTACCCCTGGTCATCCCTGGTCATCCCAGTCATCCCTAGTCATCCCTAGTCATCCCTAGTAATTCCTAGTTATCCCAGTCATCCCAGTCATCCCAGTCATCCCTAGTCATCCTTAGTCATCCCAGTCATTCCTAGTCATCCCAGTCATCCCTCGTCATCCCTAGTCGTTCTTTGTCATCACAGTCATCCCTAGTCATCCCTAGTCATCCCTAGTCATCCCTAGTCATCCCTAGTCATCCCAGTCATCCCTAGTCACCCCTGGTAATCCCTGATCATCCCAGTCATCCCTAGTTATCCCTAGTCATCCCTAGTCATCCCAGTCATCCCTAGTAATTTGTGGTTATCCCTAGTCATACCAGTCATCCCTAGGCATCCTTAGTCATCCCAGTCATCGAAGTCATCCCTAGTCATTCCTAGTCATTCCAGTCATACCTAGTCATCCCTGGTCATCCCTAGTCATCCCGGTCATCCCTAGTCATCCCTAGTGATCTCTAGTCATTCCAGTCATCCCAGTCATCCCTAGTCATCCCTGGTCATCCCTGGTCATCCCAGTCATCCCTAGCCATTCCTAGTCATCCTAGTCATCCCTCGTCATCCCTAGTCGTTCTTAGTCATCCCAGTCATCCCTAGTCATCCCTAGTATTCCATATTCATCCCAGTCATCCCTAGTCATCCCTAGTAATCCCAAGTCACCCCAGTCATCCCATCCATCCCAGTCATCCCTAGTGATCCCTTGTCATCCCAGTCATCCCTAGCCATCCCTGGTCATCCCTAGTAATCCCTAGTCATCCCTAGTCATCCCTAGTCATCCCAGTTATCTCTAGTCATCCCTGGTCATCCCTAGTCATCCCTAGTCATCCCAGTCATCCCTAGTCATCCCTTGTCATCCCAGTCATCCCTAGCCATCCCTGGTCATCCCTTGTCATCCCTAGTCATGCCTAGTCATGCCTAGTCATCCCTAGTCATCCCAGTTATCTCTAGTCATCCCTGGTCATCCCTAGTCATCCCAGTCATCCCTAGTCATCCCTAGTCATCCCTGGTCATCCCTGGTCATCCCTAGTGATCCCTGTCATCCCTAGTCATCCCTAGTCATCCCAGTCATCCCTAGTCATCCTTGGTCATCCCTTGTCATCCCAGTCATCCCTAGTCATTCCTAGTCATCCCTAGTCATCCCAGTCATCCCTAGTCACCCCTGGTCATCCCAGGTCATCCCAGTCATCCCTAGTCATCCCTAGTCATCCCTAGTCATTCCTAGTCATCCCAGTCATCCCTGGTCATCCCTAGTCATCCCTAGTCATCCCAGTCATCCCAGTCATCCCTAGTCATCCTTAGTCATCCCAGTCATTCCTAGTCATCCCAGTCATCCCTCGTCATCCCTACTCGTTCTTAGTCATCCGAGTCATCCCTAGTCATCCCTAGTCATCCCTAGTCATCCCTAGTCATCCCAGTCATCGCTAGTCACCCCTGGTCATCCCTGGTCATCCCAGTCATCCCTAGTCATCCCTAGTCATCCCTAGTATATCCTAGTCATCCCAGTCATCCCTAGTCATCCCAGTCATCCCAGTCATCCCTGGTCATCCTTAGTCATCCCAGTCATTGCTAGTCATCCCTCGTCATCCCTAGTCATCCCTAGTCATCCCAGTCATCCCAGTCATCCCTAGTCATCCTTAGTCATCCCAGTCATTCCTAGTATTCCCAGGAATCCCTCGTCATCCCTAGTCGTTCTTAGTCATCCCAGTCATCCCTAGTCATTCCTAGCCATACCTAGTCATCCCTAGTCATCCCAGTCATCCCTAGTCACCCCTGGTCATCCCTGGTCATCCCAGTCATCCCTAGTCATCCCTAGTTATCCCTAGTCATCCCAGTCATCCCTTGTAATCCCAGTCATCCCTAGTCATCCCTAGTCAGCCCAGTCATCCTTAGTCATCCCTGGTTATCCCTAGTCATCCCAGTCATCGCTAGTCATCCCTAGTCATCCCAGTCATCCAAGTGATCCCTAGTCATCCCTGGTCATCCCTAGTCATCCCTGGTCATCCCAGTCATCCCAAGTCATCCCTAGTCATCCCTAGTCATTCCTAGTCATCCCAGTCATCCCTCGTCATCCCTAGTCGTTCTTTGTCATCCCAGTCATCTCTAGTCATCCCTAGTCATCCCTAGTCATCCCAGTCATCCCTAGTCATCCCTAGTCATCCCAGTCATCTCTAGTCATCCCAGTCATCCCTAGTCATCCCTAGTCATCCCTAGTCATCCCTAGTCATTCCAGTCATCCCAGTCATCCCTAGTCATCCCTGGTCATCACTAGTTATCCCGGTCATCCCTAGTCATCCCTAGTCATCTCTAGTCATCCCAGTTATCCCAGTCATCCCTAGTCATCCCTGGTCATTCCTGGTCATCCCAGTCATCCCTAGTCATCCCTAGTCATTCCTAGTCATCCCAGTGATCCCTCGTTATCCCTAGTCGTTCTTAGTCATCCCAGTCATCCGTAGTCATCCCTAGTATTCCCTAGTCATCCCAGTCATCCCAGTCATCCCTAGTCATCCCTAGTCATTCCTAGTCATACTAGTCATCCCTAGTCATTCCTAGTCATCCCAGTCATCCTTAGTCATCCCTGGTTATCCGTAGTCATCCCAGTCATCCCTAGTCATCCCTAGTCATCCCAGTCATCCAAGTCATCCCTAGTCATCCCAGTCATACCTAGTCATCCCTGGTCATCCTTAGTCATCCTTGGTCATCCCAGTCATCCCTAGTCATCCCTACTCATCCCTAGTTATTCCTAGTCATCCCAGTCATCCCTCGTTATCCATAGTCGTTCTTAGTCATCCCAGTCATCCCTAGTCATCCCTAGTCATCCCTAGTCATCCCAGTTATCCCAGTCATCCTTAGTCATTCCTAGTCATCCCAGTCATCCCTAGTTATCCCAGTCATCCCTAGTCATCCCTAGTCATCCCTAGTCATCTCTAGTCATCCCAGTCATCCCAGTCATCCCTAGTCATCCCTGGTCATCCCTAGTCATCCCGGTCATCCCTAGTCATCCCTAGTCATCCCTAGTCATCCCAGTCATCGCAGTCATCCCTAGTCATCCCTGGTTATCCCTAGTCATCCCGGTCATCCCTAGTCATCCCTAGTCATCTCTAGTCATTCCAGTCATCTCAGTCATCCCTAGTCATGCCTGGTCATCCCTGGTCATCCCAGTCATCCCTAGTCATTCCTAGTCATCCCAGTCATCCCTCGTCATCCCTAGTCGTTCTTAGTCATCCCAGTCATCCCTAGTCATCCCTACTCATTCCTAGTCATCCCAGTCATCCCTAGTCATCCCTAGTCATCCCAGTCATCCCTAGTCATCCCTTGTCATCCCTGGTCATCCCAGTCATCCCTTGCCATCCGTAGTCATCCCTGTCATCCCAGTCATCCGTAGTCACCCTTAATCACCCCTGTAATCCCTAGTCATCCCAGTCATCCCTAGTCATCCCTAGTCATCCCTAGTCATCCCTAGTCATCCCAGTCATACCTAGTCATTCCTTGTCATCCCTAGTGATCCCTGTCATCCCTAGTAATCCGTAGTCATCCCTAGTCATCCCTAGTCATCCCAGTCATCCCTAGTCATCCCAGTCATCCCAGTCATCCCTAGTCATCCCTAGTCATCCCTAGTCATCCCTAGTCATCCCAGTCATCCCAGTCATCCCTAGTCATCCCTAGTCATCCCTGGTCATCCCTAGTGATCCCTAGTCATCCCTAGTCATCCCAGTCATCTCTGGTCATCCCTGGTCATCCCTTGTCATCCCAGTCATCCCTAGTCATCCCTAGTCATCCCTAGTCATCCCTAGTCATCCCAGTCATCCATAGTCACTGCTGGTCATCCCTAGTCATCCCTAGTCATCCCTATTCATTCCTAGTCATCCCAGTCATCCCTCGTCATCCCTAGTCATCCCTAGTCATCCTAGTCATCCCAGTCATCCCTAGTCATCCCTAGTCATCCCAGTCATTCCTAGTCATCCCAGTCATCCCTCGTCATCCCTAGTCGTTCTTAGTCATCCCAGTCATCCCTAGTCATCCCTAGTCATTCCTAGTCATACCTAGTCATCCCAGTCATCCCTAGTCACCCCTGGTCATCCCAGTCATCCCTAGTCATCCCCAGTCATCCCTAGTAATTCCTAGTCATCCCAGTCATCCCTCGTCATCCCTCGTCATCCCTAGTCATCCCAGTCATCCCAGTCATCCCTAGTCATCCTTAGTCATCCCAGTCATTCCTAGTCATCCCAGTCATCCCTCGTCATCCCTAGTCGTTCTTAGTCATCCCAGTCATCCCTAGTCATCCCTACTCATTCCTAGTCATCCCAGTCATCCCTAGTCATCCCTAGTCATCCCAGTCATCCCTTGTCATCCCTTGTCATCCCTGGTCATCCCAGTCATCCCTTGCCATCCCTAGTCATCCCTGTCATCCCAGTCATCCGTAGTCACCTTTAGTCACCCCTGTCATCCCTAGTCATCCCAGTCATCCCTAGTCATCCCTAGTCATCCCTAGTCATCCCAGTCATACCTAGTCATTCCTTGTGATCCCTAGTGATCCCTGTCATCCCTAGTAATCCCATGTCATCCCTAATCATCCCTAGTCATCCCTGTCATCCCTAGTCATCCCAGTCATCCCAGTCATCCCTAGTCATCCCTAGTCATCCCTAGTCATCCCTAGTCATCCCAGTCATCCCAGTCATCCCTAGTCATCCCTGGTCATCCCTTGTCATCCCAGTCATCCCTAGTCATCCCTAGTCATCCCTAGTCATCCCTAGTCATCCCTAGTCATCCCCGTCATCCCTAGTCACTGCTGGTCATCCCTAGTCATCCCTATTCATTCCTAGTCATCCCAGTCATCCCTCGTCATCCCTAGTCATCCCTAGTCATCCCAGTCATCCCAGTCATCCCTAGTCATCCTTAGTCATCCCAGTCATTCCTAGTCATCCCAGTCATCCCTCGTCATCCCTAGTCGTTCTTAGTCATCCCAGTCATCCCTAGTCATCCCTATTCATCCCAGTCATCCCTAGTCACCCCTGGTCATCCCTGGTCATCCCAGTCATCCCTAGTCATCCCTAGTCATCCCTAGTAATTCCTAGTCATCCCAGTTATCCCTCGTCATCCCTCGTCATCCCTAGTCATCCCAGTCATCCCAGTCATCCCTAGTCATCCTTAGTCATCCCAGTCATTCCTAGTCATCCCAGTCATCCCTCGTGATCCCTAGTCGTTCTTAGTCATCCCAGTCATCCCTAGTCATCCCTAGTCATCCCTAGTCATCCCTAGTTATCCCATCATCCCAGTCATCCCTAGTCATCCTTAGTCATCCCAGTCATTTCTAGTCATCCCAGTAATCCCTCGTCATCCGTAGTCGTTCTTAGTCATTCCAGTCATCCCTAGTCATCTCTAGTCATCCCTAGTCATCCCAGTCATCCCTAGTCACCCCTGGTCATCCCTGGTCATCCCAGTCATCCCTAGTCATCCCTAGTCATCCCTAGTCATCCCAGTCATCCCTAGTAATCCCAGTCATCCCTAGTCATCCCTAGTCATCCCAGTCATCCCTAGTCATCCCTGGTTATCCCTAGTCATCCCAGTCATCCCTAGTCATCCTTAGTCATCCCAGTCATCCAAGTCATCCCTAGTAATCCCTAGTCATCCCAGTCATACCTAGTCATCCCTGGTCATCCCTAGTCATCCCTGGTCATCCCGGTCATCCCAAGTCATCCCTAGTCATCCCTAGTCATTCCTAGTCATCCCAGTCATCCCTCGTCATCCCTAGTCGTTCTTAGTCATCCCAGTCATCCCTAGTCATCCCTAGTCATCCCTAGTCATCCCAGTCATCCCAGTCATCCCTAGTCATCCCAGTCATCCCTAGTCATCCCTAGTCATCCCTAGTCATCCCTAGTCATCCTAGTCATCCCAGTCATCCCTAGTCATCCCTGGTCATCACTAGTCATCCCGGTCATCCCTAGTCATCCCTAGTCATCTCTAGTCATCCCAGTTATCCCAGTCATCCCTAGTCATCCCTGGTCATCCCTGGTCATCCCAGTCATCCCTAGTCATCCCTAGTCATTCCTAGTCATCCCAGTGATCCCTCGTCATCCCTAGTCGTTCTTAGTCATCCCAGTCATCCCTAGTCATCCCTAGTCATCCCTAGTATTCCCTAGTCATCCCAGTCATCCCAGTCATCCCTAGTCATCGGTTTTCATCCCACTCATCCCTAGTCATCCCTAGTCATTCCTAGTCATACCAGTCATCCCTAGTCATTCCTAGTCATCCCAGTCATCCCTAGTCATCCCTTGTTATCCCTAGTCATCCCAGTCATCCCTAGTCATTCCTAGTCATCCCAGTCATCCAAGTCATTTCTAGTCATCCCAGTCATACCTAGTCATCCCTGGTCATCCCTAGTCATCCCTGGTCATCCCAGTCATCCCTAGTCATCCCTAGTCATCCCTAGTCATCCCTAGTCATCCCAGTCATCCCAGTCATCCCTAGTCATCCCTGGTCATCCCTAGTCATCCCGGTCATACCTAGTCATCCCTAGTCATCTCTAGTCATTCCAGTCATCCCAGTCATCCCTAGTCATCCCTGGTCATCCCTGGTCATCCCAGTCATCCCTAGTCATTCCTAGTCATCCCAGTCATCCCTCGTCATCCGTAGTCGTTCTTAGTCATCCCAGTCATCCCTAGTCATCCCTACTTATTCCTAGTCATCCCAGTCATCCCTAGTCATCCCTAGTCATCCCAGTCATCCCTAGTCATCCCTTGTCATGCCTGGTCATCCCAGTCATCCCTTGCCATCCCTAGTCATCCCTGTCATCCCAGTCATCCGTAGTCACCTTTAGTCACCCCTGTCATCCCTAGTCATCCCAGTCATCCCTAGTCATCCCTAGTCATCCCTAGTCATCCCTAGTCATCCCAGTCATACCTAGTCATTCCTTGTCATCCCTAGTGATCCCTGTCATCCCTAGTAATCCCTAGTCATCCCTAATTATCCCTAGTCATCCCAGTCATCCCTAGTCATCCCAGTCATCCCAGTCATCCCTAGTCATCCCTAGTCATCCCTAGTCATCCCTAGTCATCCCAGTCATCCCAGTCATCCCTAGTCATCCCTAGTCATCCCTAGTCATCCCTGGTCATCCCTTGTCATCCCAGTCATCCCTAGTCATCCCTAGTCATCCCTAGTCATCCCCGTCATCCCTAGTCACTGCTGGTCATCCCTAGTCATCCCTAGTCATCCCTATTCATTCCTAGTCATCCCAGTCATCCCTCGTCATCCCTAGTCATCCCTAGTCATCCCAGTCATCCCAGTCATCCCTAGTCATCCTTAGTCATCCCAGTCATTCCTAGTCATCCCAGTCATCCCTCGTCATCCCTAGTCGTTCTTAGTCATCCCAGTCATCCCTAGTCATCCCTAGTCATTGCTAGTCATCCCTAGTCATCCCAGTCATCCCTAGTCACCCCTGGTTATCCCTGGTCATCCCAGTCATCCCTAGTCATCCCTAGTCATCCCTAGTAATTCCTAGTCATCCCAGTCATCCCTCGTCATCCCTCGTCATCCCTAGTCATCCCAGTCATCCCAGTCATCCCTAGTCATCCTTAGTCATCCCAGTCATTCCTAGTCATCCCAGTCATCCCTCGTCATCCCTAGTCGTTCTTAGTCATCCCAGTCATCCCTAGTCATCCCTAGTCATCCCATCATCCCAGTCATCCCTAGTCATCCTTAGTCATCCCAGTCATTCCTAGTCATCCCAGTAATCCCTCGTCATCCGTAGTCGTTCTTAGTCATTCCAGTCATCCCTAGTTATCCCTAGTCATCCCTAGTCATCCCAGTAATCCCTAGTCACCCCTGGTCATCCCTGGTCATCCCAGTCATCCCTAGTCATCCCTAGTCATCCCTAGTCATCCCAGTCATCCCTAGTAATCCCAGTCATCCCTAGTCATCCCTAGTCATCCCAGTCATCCCTAGTAATCCCTGGTTATCCCTAGTCATCCCAGTCATCCCTAGTCATCCTTAGTCATCCCAGTCATCCAAGTCATCCCTAGTAATCCCTAGTCATCCCAGTCATACCTAGTCATCCCTGGTCATCCCTAGTCATCCCTGGTCATCCCAGTCATCCCAAGTCATCCCTAGTCATCCCTAGTCATTCCTAGTCATCCCAGTCATCCCTCGTCATCCCTAGTCGTTCTTAGTCATCCCAGTCATCACTAGTCATCCCTAGTCATCCCTAGTCATCCCAGTCATCCCAGTCATCCCTAGTCATCCCAGTCATCCCTAGTCATCCCTAGTCATCCCTAGTCATCTTTTGTCATCCTAGTCATCCCAGTCATCCCTAGTCATCCCTGGTCATCACTAGTCATCCCGGTCATCCCTAGTCATCTCTAGTCATCCCAGTTATCCCAGTCATCCCTAGTCATCCCTGGTCATCCCTGGTCATCCCAGTCATCCCTAGTCATCCCTAGTCATTCCTAGTCATCCCAGTGATCCCTCGTCATCCCTAGTCGTTCTTAGTCATCCCAGTCATCCCTAGTCATCCCTAGTCATCCCTAGTATTCCCTAGTCATCCCAGTCATCCCAGTCATCCGTAGTCATCGCTTTTCATCCCACTCATCCCTAGTCATCCCTAGTCATTCCTAGTCATACCAGTCATCCCTAGTCATTCCTAGTCATCCCAGTCATCCCTAGTCATCCCTTGTTATCCCTAGTCATCCCAGTCATCTGTAGTCATCCCTAGTCATCCCAGTCATCCAAGTCATCCCTAGTCATCCCAGTCATACCTAGTCATCCCTGGTCATCCCTAGTCATCCCTGGTCATCCCAGTCATCCCTAGTCATCCCTAGTCATCCCTAGTCATCCCTAGTCATCCCAGTCATCCCAATCATCCCTAGTCATCCCTGGTCATCCCTAGTCATCCCGGTCATACCTAGTCCTCCCTAGTCATATCTAGTCATTCCAGTCATCCCAGTCATCCCTAGTCATCCCTGGTCATCCCTGGTCATCCCAGTCATCCCTAGTCATTCCTAGTCATCCCAGTCATCCCTTGTCATCCCTAGTCGTTCTTAGTCATCCCAGTCATCCCTAGTCATCCCTACTCATTCCTAGTCATCCCAGTCATGCCTAGTCATCCCTAGTCATCCCAGTCATCCCTAGTCATCCCTTGTCATCCCTGGTCATCCCAGTCATCCCTTGCCATCCCTAGTCATCCCTGTCATCCCAGTCATCCGTAGTCACCTTTAGTCACCCCTGTCATCCCTAGTCATCCCAGTCATCCCTAGTCATCCCTAGTCATCCCTAGTCATCCCTAGTCATCCCAGTCATACCTAGTCATTCCTTGTCATCCCTAATCATCCCTAGTCATCCCAGTCATCCCTAGTCATCTCAGTCATCCCAGTCATCCCTAGTCATCCCTAGTCATCCCTAGTCATCCCTAGTCATCCCAGTCATCCCAGTCATCCCTAGTCATCCCTAGTCATCCCTGGTCATCCCTAGTGATCCCTAGTCATCCCTAGTCATCCCAGTCATCCCTAGTCATCCCTGGTCATCCCTTGTCATCCCAGTCATCCCTAGTCATCCCTATTCATCCCTAGTCATCCCTAGTCATCCCTAGTCATCCCTAGTCATCTCTAGTCATTCCAGTCATCTCAGTCATCCCTAGTCATCCCTGGTCATCCCTGGTCATCCCAGTCATCCCTAGTCATTCCTAGTCATCCCAGTCATCCCTCGTCATCCCTACTCATTCCTAGTCATCCCAGTCATCCCTAGTCATCCCTAGTCATCCCAGTCATCCCTAGTCATCCCTTGTCATCCCTGGTCATCCCAGTCATCCCTTGCCATCCGTAGTCATCCCTGTCATCCCAGTCATCCGTAGTCACCCTTAATCACCCCTGTAATCCCTAGTCATCCCAGTCATCCCTAGTCATCCCTAGTCATCCCTAGTCATCCCTAGTCATCCCAGTCATACCTAGTCATTCCTTGTCATCCCTAGTGATCCCTGTCATCCCTAGTAATCCGTAGTCATCCCTAGTCATCCCTAGTCATCCCAGTCATCCCTAGTCATCCCAGTCATCCCAGTCATCCCTAGTCATCCCTAGTCATCCCTAGTCATCCCTAGTCATCCCAGTCATCCCAGTCATCCCTAGTCATCCCTAGTCATCCCTGGTCATCCCTAGTGATCCCTAGTCATCCCTAGTCATCCCAGTCATCTCTGGTCATCCCTGGTCATCCCTTGTCATCCCTAGTCATCCCTAGTCATCCCTAGTCATCCCTAGTCATCCCAGTCATCCCAGTCATCCCTAGTCATCCCTAGTCATCCCTGGTCATCCCTAGTGATCCCTAGTCATCCCTAGTCATCCCAGTCATCCCTAGTGATCCCTGGTCATCCCTTGTCATCCCAGTCATCCCTAGTCATCCCTATTCATCCCTAGTCATCCCTAGTCATCCCTAGTCATCCCCGTCATCCCTAGTCACTGCTGGTCATCCCTAGTCATCCCTAGTCATCCCTATTCATTCCTAGTCATCCCAGTCATCCCTCGTCATCCCTAGTCATCCCTAGTCATCCCAGTCATCCCAGTCATCCCTAGTCATCCTTAGTCATCCCAGTCATTCCTAGTCATCCCAGTCATCCCTCGTCATCCCTAGTCGTTCTTAGTCATCCCAGTCATCCCTAGTCATTCCTAGTCATCCCTAGTCATCCCAGTCATCCCTAGTCACCCCTGGTCATCCCTGGTCATCCCAGTCATCCCTAGTCATCCCTAGTCATCCCTAGTAATTCCTAGTCATCACAGTCATCCCTCGTCATCCCTCGTCATCCCTAGTCATCCCAGTCATCCCAGTCATCCCTAGTCATCCTTAGTCATCCCAGTCATTTCTAGTCATCCCAGTCATCCCTCGTCATCCCTAGTCGTTCTTAGTCATCCCAGTCATCCCTAGTCATCCCTAGTCATCCCTAGTCATCCCTAGTCATCCCATCATCCCAGTCATCCCTAGTCATCCTTAGTCATCCTAGTCATTCCTAGTCATCCCAGTAATCCCTCGTCATCCGTAGTCGTTCTTAGTCATTCCAGTCATCCCTAGTCATCCCTAGTCATCCCTAGTCATCCCAGTCATCCCTAGTCACCCCTGGTCATCCTTGGTCATCCCAGTCATCCCTAGTCATCCCTAGTCATCCCTAGTCATCCCAGTCATCCCTAGTAATCCCAGTCATTCCTAGTCATCCCTAGTCATCCCAGTCATCCCTAGTAATCCCTGGTTATCCCTAGTCATCCCAGTAATCCCTAGTCATCCTTAGTCATCCCAGTCATCCAAGTCATCCCTAGTAATCCCTAGTCATCCCAGTCATACCTAGTCATCCCTGGTCATCCCTAGTCATCCCTGGTCATCCCAGTCATCCCAAGTCATCCCTAGTCATCCCTAGTCATTCCTAGTCATCCCAGTCATCCCTCGTCATCCCTAGTCGTTCTTAGTCATCCCAGTCATCCCTAGTCATCCCTAGTCATCCCTAGTCATCCCAGTCATCCCAGTCATCCCTAGTCATCCCAGTCATCCCTAGTCATCCCTAGTCATCCCTAGTCATCCCTAGTCATCCTAGTCATCCCAGTCATCCCTAGTCATCCCTGGTCATCACTAGTCATCCCGGTCATCCCTAGTCATCCCTAGTCATCTCTAGTCATCCCAGTTATCCCAGTCATCCCTAGTCATCCCTGGTCATCCCTGGTCATCCCAGTCATCCCTAGTCATCCCTAGACATTCCTAGTCATCCCAGTGATCCCTCGTCATCCCTAGTCGTTCTTAGTCATCCCAGTCATCCCTAGTCATCCCTAGTCATCCCTAGTATTCCCTAGTCATCCCAGTCATCCCAGTCATCCCTAGTCATCGCTTTTCATCCCACTCATCCCTAGTCATCCCTAGTCATTCCTAGTCATACCAGTCATCCCTAGTCATTCCTAGTCATCCCAGTCATCCCTAGTCATCCCTTTTTATCCCTAGTCATCCCAGTCATCTGTAGTCATCCCTAGTCATCCCAGTCATCCAAGTCATCCCTAGTCATCCCAGTCATACCTAGTCATCCCTGGTCATCCCTTGTCATCCCAGTCATCCCTAGTCATCCCTAGTCATCCCTAGTCATCCCTAGTCATCCCAGTCATCCCAGTCATCCCTAGTCATCCCTGGTCATCCCTAGTCATCCCGGTCATACCTAGTCATCCCTAGTCATCTCTAGTCATTCCAGTCATCCCAGTCATCCCTAGTCATCCCTGGTCATCCCTGGTCATCCCAGTCATCCCTAGTCATTCCTAGTCATCCCAGTCATCCCTCGTCATCCCTTGTCATCCCTGGTCATCCCAGTCATCCCTTGCCATCCCTAGTCATCCCTGTCATCCCAGTCATCCGTAGTCACTTTTAGTCACCCCTGTCATCCCTAGTCATCCCAGTCATCCCTAGTCATCCCTAGTCATCCCTAGTCATCCCTAGTCATCCCAGTCATACCTAGTCATTCCTTGTCATCCCTAGTGATCCCTGTCATCCCTAGTAATCCCTAGTCATCCCTAATCATCCTTAGTCATCCCAGTCATCCCTAGTCATCCCAGTCATCCCAGTTATCCCTAGTCATCCCTAGTCATCCCTAGTCATCCCTAGTCATCCCAGTCATCCCAGTCATCCCTAGTCATCCCTAGTCATCCCTGGTCATCCCTAGTGATCCCTAGTGATCCCTAGTCATCCCAGTCATCCCTAGTCATCCCTGGTCATCCCTTGTCATCCCAGTCATCCCTAGTCATCCCTAGTCATCCCTAGTCATCCCTAGTCATCCCCGTCATCCCTAGTCACTGCTGGTCATCCCTAGTCATCCCTAGTCATCCCTATTCATTCCTAGTCATCCCAGTCATCCCTCGTCATCCCTAGTCATCCCTAGTCATCCCAGTCATCCCAGTCATCCCTAGTCATCCTTAGTCATCCCAGTCATTCCTAGTCATCCCAGTCATCCCTCGTCATCCCTAGTCGTTCTTAGTCATCCCAGTCATCCCTAGTCATCCCTAGTCATTCCTAGTCATCCCTAGTCATCCCAGTCATCCCTAGTCACCCCTGGTCATCCCTGGTCATCCCAGTCATCCCTAGTCATCCCTTGTCATCCCTAGTAATTCCTAGTCATCCCAGTCATCCCTCGTCATCCCTCGTCATCCCTAGTCATCCCAGTCATCCCAGTCATCCCTAGTCATCCTTAGTCATTCCAGTCATTCCTAGTCATCCCAGTCATCCCTCGTCATCCCTAGTCGTTCTTAGTCATCCCAGTCATCCCTAGTCATCCCTCGTCATCCCTAGTCATCCCTAGTCATACTAGTCATCCTAGTCATCCCTAGTCATCCTTAGTCATCCCAGTCATTCCTAGTCATCCCAGTAATCCCTCGTCATCCCTAGTCGTTCTTAGTCATTCCAGTCATCCCTAGTCATCCCTAGTCATCCCTAGTCATCCCAGTCATCCCTAGTCACCCCTGGTCATCCCTGGTCATCCCAGTCATCCCTAGGCATCCCTAGTCATCCCTAGTCATCCCAGTCATCCCTAGTAATCCCAGTCATCCCTAGTCATCCCTAGTCATCCCAGTCATCCCTAGTCATCCCTGGTTATCCCCAGTCATCCCAGTCATCCCTAGTCATCCTTAGTTATCCCAGTCATCCAAGTCATCCCTAGTAATCCCTAGTCATCCCAGTCATACCTAGTCATCCCTGGTCATCCCTAGTCATCCCTGGTCATCCCAGTCATCCCAAGTCATCCCTAGTCATCCCTAGTCATTCCTAGTCATCCCAGTCATCCCTCGTCATCCCTAGTGGTTCTTAGTCATCCCAGTCATCCCTAGTTATCCCTAGTCATCCCTAGTCATCCCAGTCATCCCAGTCATCGCTAGTCATCCCTAGTCATCCCAGTCATCCCTAGTCATCCCAGTCATCCCTAGTCATCCCTAGTCATCCCTAGTCATCCCTAGTCATCCTAGTCATCCCAGTCATCCCTAGTCATCCCTGGTCATCACTAGTCATCCCGGTCATCCCTAGTCATCCCTAGTCATCTCTAGTCATCCCAGTTATCCCAGTCATCCCTAGTCATCCCTGGTCATCCCTGGTCATCCCAGTCATCCCTAGTCATCCCTAGTCATCCTTAGTCATCCCTAGTCATCCGTAGTCATCCCAGTCATCCCAGTCATCCCTAGTCATCGCTTTTCATCGCACTCATCCCTAGTCATCCCTGGTCATTCCTAGTCATACCAGTCATCCCTAGTCATTCCTAGTCATCCCAGTCATCCCTAGTCATCCCTTGTTATCCCTAGTCATCCCAGTCATCCCTAGTCATCCCTAGTCATCCCAGTCATCCAAGTCATCCCTAGTCATCCCAGTCATACCTAGTCATCCCTGGTCATCCCTTGTCATCCCTGGTCATCCCAGTCATCCCTAGTCATCCCTACTCATCCCTAGTCTTTCCTAGTCATCCCAGTCATCCCTCGTTATCCATAGTCGTTTTTAGTCATCCCAGTCATCCCTAGTCATCCCTAGTCATCCCAGTCATCCCAGTCATCCCTAGTCATCCCTAGTCATCCCAGTCATCCCTAGTCATCCCAGTCATCCCTAGTCATCCCTAGTCATCCCTAGTCATCCCTAGTCATCCCAGTCATCCCAGTCATCCCTAGTCATCCCTGGTCATTCCTTGTCATCCCGGTCATCCCTAGTCATCCCTAGTCATCTCTTGTCATCCCAGTCATCCCAGTCATCCCTAGTCATCCCTAGTCATCCCAGTCATCCCTAGTCATCCCAGTCATCCCTAGTCATCCCAGTCATCCCAGTCATCCCTAGTCATCCCTGGTCATCCCTAGTCATCCCGGTAATCCCTAGTCATCCCTAGTCATCTCTAGTCTTTCCAGTCATCCCAGTCATCCCAGTCATCCCTAGTCATCTCTGGTCATCCCTGGTCATCCCAGTCATCCCTAGTCATTCCTAGTCATCCCAGTCATCCCTCGTCATCCCTAGTCGTTCTTAGTCATCTCAGTCATCCCTAGTCATCCCTAGTATTCCCTAGTCATCCCAGTCATTTCAGTCATCCCTAGTCATCCCTTTTCATCCCAGTCATCCCTAGTCATCCCTAGTCATTCCTAGTCATCCCAGTCATCCCTAGTCATCCCTAGTCATCCCAGTCATCCCTAGTCATCCCTGGTCATCCCTGGTCATCCCAGTCATCCCTTGCCATCCCTAGTCATCCCAGTCATCCCAGTCATCCCTAGTCATCCTTAGTCACCCCAGTCATCCCTAGTCATCCCAATTATCCCTAGTCATCCCTAGTCATCCCAGTCATACCTAGTCATTCCTGGTCATCCCTAGTGATCCCTGTCATCCCTAGTGATCCCTAGTCATCCCTAGTCATCCCAGTCATCCCAGTCATCCCAGTCATCCCAGTCATCCCAGTCATCCCTTGCCATCCCTAGTCATCCCAGTCATCCCAGTCATCCCTAGTCATCCTTAGTCACCCCAGTCATCCCTAGTCATCCCAATTATCCCTAGTCATCCCTAGTCATCCCAGTCATACCTAGTCATTCCTGGTCATCCCTAGTGATCCCTGTCATCCCTAGTGATCCCTAGTCATCCCTAGTCATCCCAGTCATCCCAGTCATCCCAGTCATCCCAGTCATCCCTAGTCATCCCTTGTCATCCCAGTCATCCCTAGCCATCCCTGGTCATCCCTAGTCATCCCTAGTCATCCTTAGTCATCCCAGTCATCGGTAGTCATTCCTTTTCATCCCTAGTCATCCCGGTCATCCCTACTCATCTTTAGTCATCCCTAGTCATCCCAGTCATCCCAGTCATCCCTAGTCATCCCTAGTAATCCCTGGTCATCCCTATTGATCCCTGTCATCCCTAGTCATCCCTAGTCATCCCAGTCATCCGTAGTCATCCCTTGTCATCCCTGGTCATCCCAGTCATCCCTAGTCATCCCTAGTCATCCCTAGTCATCCCTAGTCATCCCAGTCATCCCTAGTCACCCCTGGTCATCCCTGGTCATCCCAGGTCATCCCAGTCATCCCTAGTCATCCCTAGTCAACCCTTGTCATTCGTAGTCATCCCAGTCATCCCTCGTCATCCCTAGTCATCCCTAGTCATCCCAGTCATCCCAGTCATCCCTAGTCATCCTTAGTCATCCCAGTCATTCCTAGTCATCCCAGTCATCCCTCGTCATCCCTAATCGTTCTTAGTCATCCCAGTCATCCCTAGTCATCCCTAGTCATCCCTAGTCATCCCTAGTCATCCCAGTCATCCCTAGTTACCCCTGGTCATCCCTGGTCATCCCAGTCATCCCTAGTCATCCCTAGTAATCCCTAGTAATTCCTAGTCATCCCAGTCATCCCAGTCATCCCAGTCATCCCTAGTCATCCTTAGTCATCCCAGTCATTCCTAGTCATCCCAGTCATCCCTCGTCATCCCTAGTCGTTCTTAGTCATCCCAGTCATCCCTAGTCATCCCTAGTCATCCCTAGTCATCCCTAGTCATCCCTAGTCATCCCAGTCATCCCTAGTCACCCCTGGTAATCCCTGATCATTCCAGTCATCCCTAGTCATCCCTAGTCATCCCTAGTCATCCCAGTCATCCCTAGTAATTTGTGGTTATCCCTAGTCATCCCAGTCATCCCTAGGCATCCTTAGTCATCCCAGTCATCGAAGTCATCCCTAGTCATCCCTAGTCATCCCAGTCATACCTAGTCATCCCTGGTCATCCCTAGTCATCCCTTGTCATCCCAGTCATCCCAAGTCATCCCTAGTCATCCCTAGTCATTCCTAGTCATCCCTAGTCATTCCTAGTTATCCCAGTCATCCCTCGTCATCCCTAGTCGTTCTTAGTCATCCCAGTCATCCCTAGTCATCCCTAGTCATCCCTAGTCATCCCAGTCATCCCTAGTCATCCCAGTCATCCCTAGTCATCCCTAGTCATCCCTAGTCATCCCTAGTCATCCCAGTAATCCCAGTCATCCCTAGTCATCCCTGGTCATCACTAGTCATTTCGGTCATCCCTAGTCATCCCTAGTCATCTCTAGTCATCCCAGTTATCCCTGTCATCCCTAGTCATCCCTTGTCATCCCTGGTCATCCCAGTCATCCCTAGTCATCCCTAGTCATTCCTAGTCATCCCATTCATACCTCGTCATCCCTAGTCGTTCTTAGTCATCCCAGTCATCCCTAGTCATCCCTAGTATTCCCTAGTCATCCCTAGTCATCCCTAGTCATCCCTAGTCATCCCAGTCATCCCTAGTCACTCCTGGTCATCCCTGGTCATCCCAGTCATCCCTAGTCATCCCTAGTCATCCCTAGTCATCCCAGTCATCCCTAGTAATCCCAGTCATCCCTAGTCATCCCTAGTCATCCCAGTAATCCCTAGTCATCCCTGGTTATCCCTAGTCATCCCAGTCATCCCTAGTCATCCTTAGTTATCCCAGTCATCCAAGTCATCCCAGTCATCCCTAGTCATCCCAGTCATCCCTAGTCATCCCTAGTCATCCCTAGTCATCCCTAGTCATCCCAGTCATCCCAGTCATCCCTAGTCATCCCTGGTCATCACTAGTCATTTCGGTCATCCCTAGTCATCCCTAGTCATCTCTAGTCATCCCAGTTATCCCTGTCATCCCTAGTCATCCCTGGTCATCCCTGGTCATCCCAGTCATCCCTAGTCATCCCTAGTCATTCCTAGTCATCCCATTCATACCTCGTCATCCCTAGTCGTTCTTAGTCATCCCAGTCATCCCTAGTCATCCCTAGTATTCCCTAGTCATCCCTAGTCATCCCTAGTCATCCCTAGTCATCCCAGTCATCCCTAGTCACTCCTGGTCATCCCTGGTCATCCCAGTCTTCCATAGTCATCCCTAGTCATCCCTAGTCATCCCAGTCATCCCTAGTAATCCCAGTCATCCCTAGTCATCCCTAGTCATCCCAGTCATCCCTAGTCATCCCTTGTTATCCCTAGTCATCCCAGTCATCCCTAGTCATCCTTAGTTATCCCAGTCATCCAAGTCATCCCTAGTAATCCCTAGTCATCCCAGTCATACCTAGTCATCCCTGGTCATCCCTAGTCATCCCTGGTCATCCGAGTCATCCCAAGTCATCCCTAGTCATCCCTAGTGATTCCTAGTCATCCCAGTCATCCCTCGTCATCCCTAGTCGTTCTTAGTCATCCCAGTCATCCCTAGTCATCCCTAGTCATCCCTAGTCATCCCAGTCATCCCAGTCATCCCTAGTCATCCCTAGTCATCCCAGTCATCCCTAGTCATCCCAGTCATCCCTAGTCATCTCTAGTCATCCCTAGTCATCCCTAGTCATCCCAGTCATCCCAGTCATCCCTAGTCATCCCTGGTCATCACTAGTCATCCCGGTCATCCCTAGTCATCCCTAGTCATCTCTAGTAATCCCAGTTATCCCAGTCATCCCTAGTCATCCCTGGTCATTCCTGGTCATCCCAGTCATCCCTAGTCATCCCTAGTCATTCCTAGTCATCCCAGTGATCCCTCGTCATCCCTAGTCGTTCTTAGTCATCCGAGTCATCCCTAGTCATCCCTAGTATTCCCTAGTCATCCCAGTCATCCCAGTCATCCCTAGTCATCCCTTTTCATCCCAGTCATCCCTAGTCATCCCTAGTCATTCCTAGTCATACCAGTCATCCCTAGTCATTCTTAGTCATCCCAGTCATCCCTAGTCATCCCTGGTTATCCCTAGTCATCCCAGGCATCCCTAGTCATCCCTAGTCATCCCAGTCATCCAAGTCATCCCTAGTCATCCCAGTCATACCTTGTTATCTTTGGTCATCCCTAGTCATCCCTGGTCATCCCAGTCATCGCTAGTCATCCCTACTCATCCCTAGTCATTCCTAGTCATCCCAGTCATCCAAGTCATCCCTAGTCATCCCTAGTCATCCCAGTCATCCCAGTCATCCCTAGTCATCCCTGGTCATCCCTAGTCATCCCGGTCATCCCTAGTCATCCCTAGTCATCTCTAGTCATTCCAGTCATCCCAGTCATCCCTAGTCATCCCTGGTCATCCCTGGTCATCCCAGTCATCCCTAGTCATTCCTAGTCATCCCAGTCATCCCTCGTCATCCGTAGTCGTTCTTAGTCATCCCAGTCATCCCTAGTATTCCCTAGTCATCCCAGTCATTTCAGTCATCCCTAGTCATCCCTTTTCATCCCAGTCATCCCTAGTCATCCCTAGTCATTCCTAGTCATCCCAGTCATCTCTAGTCATCCCAGTCATCCCTAGTCATCCTTTGTCATCCCTGGTCATCCCAGTCATCCCTTGCCATCCCTAGTCATCCCTGTCATCCCAGTCATCCGTAGTCACCCTTAGTCACCCCAGTCATCCCTAGTCATCCCAGTCACCCCTAGTCATCCCTAGTCATCCCTAGTCATCCCTAGTCATCCCAGTCATACCTAGTCATTCCTGGTCATCCCTAGTGATCTCTGTCATCCCTAGTTATCCCTAGTCATCCCTAGTCATCCCTAGTCATCCCAGTCATCCCTAGTCATCCCAGTCATCCCAGTCATCCCTAGTCATCCCTTGTCATCCCTAGTCATCCCTAGTCATCCCAGTCATCCCAGTCATCCCTAGTCATCCCTAGTCATCCCTGGTCATCCCTAGTGATCCCTAGTGATCCCTAGTCATCCCAGTCATCCCTAGTCATCCCTGGTCATCCCTTGTCATCCCAGTCATCCCTAGTCATCCCTAGTCATCCCTAGTCATCCCTAGTCATTCCTAGTCATCCCTAGTCATCCCAGTCATCCCTAGTCACCCCTGGTCATCCCTGGTCATCCCAGGTCATCCCAGTCATCCCTAGTCATCGCTAGTCATCCCTAGTCATTCCTAGTCATCCCAGTCATCCCTCGTCATTCCTAGTCATCCCTAGTCATCCCAGTCATCCCAGTCATCCCTAGTCATCCTTAGTCATCCCAGTCACCCCTCGTCATCCCTAGTCGTTCTTTGTCATCCCAGTCATCCCTAGTCATCCCTAGTCATCCCTAGTCATCCCTAGTCATCCCAGTCATCCCTAGTCACCCCTGGACATCCCTGGTCATCCCAGTTATCCCTAGTCATCCCTAGTCATCCCTAGTAATTCCTAGTCATCCTAGTCATCCCTAGTCATCCCAGTCATCCCAGTCATCCCTAGTCATCCTTAGTCATCCCAGTCATTCCTAGTCATCACAGTCATCCCTCGTCATCTCTAGTCGTTCTTAGTCATCCCAGTCATCCCTAGTCATCCCTCGTCATCCTTAGTCATCCCTAGTCATCCCAGTCCTCCCAGTCATCCCTAGTCATCCTTAGTCATCCCAGTCATTCCTAGTCATCCCAGTAATCCCTCGTCATCCTCAGTTGTTCTTAGTCATCCCAGTCATCCCTAGTCATCCCTAGTCATCCCTAGTCATCCAAGTCATCCCTAGTCACCCCTGGTCATCCCTGGTCATTCCAGTCATCCCTAGTCATCCCTAGTCATCCCTAGTCATCCCAGTCATCCCTAGTAATCCCAGTCATCCCTAGTCATCCCTAGTCATTCCAGTCATCCCTAGTCATCCCTGGTTATCCCTAGTCATCCCAGTCATCCCTAGTCATCCTTAGTCATCCCAGTCATCCAAGTCATCGCTAGTAATCCCTAGTCATCTTAGTCATACCTAGTAATCCCTGGTCATCCCTAGTCATCCCTGGTCATCCTAGTCATCCCAAGTCATCCCTAGTCATCCCTAGTCATTCCTAGTCATTCCAGTCATCCCTCGTCATCCCTGGTCGTTCTTAGTCATCCCAGTTATCCCTAGTCATCCCTAGTCATCCCTAGTCATCCCAGTCATCCCAGTCATCGCTAGTCATCTCTAGTCATCCCAGTCATCCCTAGTCATCCCAGTCATCCCTAGTCATCCCTAGTCATCCTAGTCATCCCAAGTCATCCCTAGTCATCCCTAGTCATCCCTAGTCATCCCAGTCATCCCAGTCATCCCTAGTCATCCTTGGTCATCACTAGTCATCCCGGTCATCCCTAGTCATCCCTAGTCATCTCTAGTCATCCCAGTTAATCCAGTCATCCCTAGTCATCCCTAGTCATCCCAGTCCTACCTAGTCATTCCTGGTCATCCCTAGTGATCCCTCTCGTCCCTAGTAATCCTTAGTCATCCCTAGTCATCCCTAGTCATCCCAGTCATCCCTAGTCATCCCAGTCATCCCAGTCATCCCTAGTCATTCCTTGTCATCCCAGTCATCCCTAGCCATCCCTGGTCATCCCTAGTCATCCCTAGTCATCCCTAGTCATCCCTAGTCATCCCAGTCATCCAAGTCATCCCTAGTCATCCCTAGTCATCCCAGTCATCCCTAGTCATCCCTAGTCATCCCTAGTCATCCCAGTCATCCCTAGTCATCCCTAGTCATCCCTAGTCATCCCAGTCATCCCTAGTGATCCCTAGTCATCCCTTGTCATACCTAGTGAACCCTGTCATCCCTAGTCATCCCTAGTCATCCCAGTCATCCCTAGTCATCCCTAGTCATCCCAGTCATCCCTAGTCATCCCTAGTCATCCCTAGTCATCCCTAGTCATCCCAGTCATCCCAGTCATCCCTAGTAATCCCTGGTCATCCCTAGTCATCCCGGTCATCCCTAGTCATCCCTAGTCATCTCTAGTCATCCCAGTCATCCCAGTCATCCCAGTCATCCGTAGTCATCCCTGGTCATCCCTGGTCATCCCAGTCATCCCTAGTCATCCCTAGTCATTCCTAGTCATCCCAGTCATCCCTCGTCATCCCTAGTCGTTCTTAGTCATCCCAGTCATCCCAAGTCATCCCAGTCGTCCCAGTCATCTCTAGTCATCCCTTTTCTTCCCAGTCATCCCTAGTGATCCCTAGTCATTCCTAGTGATCCCAGTCATCGCTAGTCATCCCTAGTCATCCCAGTCATCTTTAGTCATCCCTGGTCATCCCTGGTCATCCCAGTCATCCCTTGCCATCCCTAGTCATCCCAGTCATCCCAGTCATCCCTAGTCATCCTTAGTCAGCCCATTCATCCCTAGTCATCCTAGTCATCCCTAGTCATCCCTAGTCATCCCAGTCATACTTAGTCATTCCTGGTCATCCCTAGTGATCCCTGTCATCCCTAGTCATCCCTAGTCATCCCTAGTCATCCCTAGTCATCCCAGTCATCCCAGTCATCCCAGTCATCCCTAGTCATCCCTCTTCATCCCAGTCATCCCTAGCCATCCCTGGTCATCCCTAGTCATCCCTAGTCATCCCTAGTCATCCCTAGTCATCCCAGTCATCCCTAGTCATCCCTGGTCATCCCTAGTCATCCCAGTCATCCCAGTCATCCCTAGTCATCCCTAGTCATCCCTGGTCATCCCTAGTGATCCCTGTCATCCCTAGTCATCCCTAGTCATCCCAGTCATCCCTGGTCATCCCAGTCATCCCTAGTCATCCCTAGTCATTCCTAGTCATCCCAGTCATCCGTCGTCATCCCTAGTCATCCCTAGTCATCCCAGTCATCCTAGGCATCCTTAGTCATCCCAGTCATTCCTTGTCATCCAAGTCATCCCTCGTCATCCCTAGTCGTTCTTAGTCATCCCAGTCATCCCTAGTCATCCCTAGTCATCCCTAGTCATCCCAGTCATCCCTAGTCACCCCTGGTCATCCCTGGTCATCCTAGTCATCCCTACTCATTCCTAGTCATCCCTAGTCATCCCTAGTCATCCCAGTCTTCTCTAGTAATCCCAGTCATCCCAGTCATCCCTAGTCATCCCTAGTCATCCCAGTCATCCCTAGTCATCCCTGGTTATCCCTAGTGATCCCAGTCATCGCTAGTCATCCCTAGTCATCCCTGGTCATCCCTGGTCATCCCAGTCATTCCTTTCCATCCCTAGTCATCCCAGTCATCCGTAGTCCCCCTGAGTCACCCCAGTCATGCCTAGTCATCCCAGTCATCCCTAGTCATCCCTAGTCATCCCTAGTCATCCCTAGTCATCCCAGTCATACCTAGTCATTCCTGGTCATCCCTAGTGATCCCTTTCATCCCTAGTAATCCCTAGTCATCCCTAGTCATCCCTTGTCATCCCAGTCATCCCTAGTCATCCCAGTCATCCCAGTCATCCCTAGTCATCCCTAGTCATCCCTAGTCATCCCAGTCATCCCTAGTGATCCCTAGTCATCCCTGGTCATACCTAGTGAACCCTGTCATCCCTAGTCATCCCTAGTCATCCCAGTCATCCCAGTCATCCCTAGTCATCCCAGTCATCCCTAGTCATCCCTAGTCATCCCTAGTCATCCCTAGTCATCCCAGTCATCCCTAGTCATCCCTAGTAATCCCTGGTCATCCCTAGTCATCCCGGTCATCCCTAGTCATCTCTAGTCATCCCAGTTATCCCAGTCATCCCAGTCATCCCTAGTCATCCCTATTCATCCCTAGTCATCCCTCGTCATCCCTAGTCGTTCTTAGTCATCCCAGTCATCCCTAGTCATCCCTAGTCATCCCTAGTCATCCCAGTCATCCCTAGTCATCCCAGTCATCCCTAGTCATCCCTAGTCATCCCTAGTCATCCCTAGTCATCCCAGTAATCCCAGTCATCCCTAGTCATCCCTGGTCATCACTAGTCATTTCGGTCATCCCTAGTCATCCCTAGTCATCTCTAGTCATCCCAGTTATCCCTGTCATCCCTAGTCATCCCTTGTCATCCCTGGTCATCCCAGTCATCCCTAGTCATCCCTAGTCATTCCTAGTCATCCCATTCATACCTCGTCATCCCTAGTCGTTCTTAGTCATCCCAGTCATCCCTAGTCATCCCTAGTATTCCCTAGTCATCCCTAGTCATCCCTAGTCATCCCTAGTCATCCCAGTCATCCCTAGTCACTCCTGGTCATCCCTGGTCATCCCAGTCATCCCTAGTCATCCCTAGTCATCCCTAGTCATCCCAGTCATCCCTAGTAATCCCAGTCATCCCTAGTCATCCCTAGTCATCCCAGTAATCCCTAGTCATCCCTGGTTATCCCTAGTCATCCCAGTCATCCCTAGTCATCCTTAGTTATCCCAGTCATCCAAGTCATCCCAGTCATCCCTAGTCATCCCAGTCATCCCTAGTCATCCCTAGTCATCCCTAGTCATCCCTAGTCATCCCAGTCATCCCAGTCATCCCTAGTCATCCCTGGTCATCACTAGTCATTTCGGTCATCCCTAGTCATCCCTAGTCATCTCTAGTCATCCCAGTTATCCCTGTCATCCCTAGTCATCCCTGGTCATCCCTGGTCATCCCAGTCATCCCTAGTCATCCCTAGTCATTCCTAGTCATCCCATTCATACCTCGTCATCCCTAGTCGTTCTTAGTCATCCCAGTCATCCCTAGTCATCCCTAGTATTCCCTAGTCATCCCTAGTCATCCCTAGTCATCCCTAGTCATCCCAGTCATCCCTAGTCACTCCTGGTCATCCCTGGTCATCCCAGTCTTCCATAGTCATCCCTAGTCATCCCTAGTCATCCCAGTCATCCCTAGTAATCCCAGTCATCCCTAGTCATCCCTAGTCATCCCAGTCATCCCTAGTCATCCCTTGTTATCCCTAGTCATCCCAGTCATCCCTAGTCATCCTTAGTTATCCCAGTCATCCAAGTCATCCCTAGTAATCCCTAGTCATCCCAGTCATACCTAGTCATCCCTGGTCATCCCTAGTCATCCCTGGTCATCCGAGTCATCCCAAGTCATCCCTAGTCATCCCTAGTGATTCCTAGTCATCCCAGTCATCCCTCGTCATCCCTAGTCGTTCTTAGTCATCCCAGTCATCCCTAGTCATCCCTAGTCATCCCTAGTCATCCCAGTCATCCCAGTCATCCCTAGTCATCCCTAGTCATCCCAGTCATCCCTAGTCATCCCAGTCATCCCTAGTCATCTCTAGTCATCCCTAGTCATCCCTAGTCATCCCAGTCATCCCAGTCATCCCTAGTCATCCCTGGTCATCACTAGTCATCCCGGTCATCCCTAGTCATCCCTAGTCATCTCTAGTAATCCCAGTTATCCCAGTCATCCCTAGTCATCCCTGGTCATTCCTGGTCATCCCAGTCATCCCTAGTCATCCCTAGTCATTCCTAGTCATCCCAGTGATCCCTCGTCATCCCTAGTCGTTCTTAGTCATCCGAGTCATCCCTAGTCATCCCTAGTATTCCCTAGTCATCCCAGTCATCCCAGTCATCCCTAGTCATCCCTTTTCATCCCAGTCATCCCTAGTCATCCCTAGTCATTCCTAGTCATACCAGTCATCCCTAGTCATTCTTAGTCATCCCAGTCATCCCTAGTCATCCCTGGTTATCCCTAGTCATCCCAGGCATCCCTAGTCATCCCTAGTCATCCCAGTCATCCAAGTCATCCCTAGTCATCCCAGTCATACCTAGTTATCTTTGGTCATCCCTAGTCATCCCTGGTCATCCCAGTCATCGCTAGTCATCCCTACTCATCCCTAGTCATTCCTAGTCATCCCAGTCATCCAAGTCATCCCTAGTCATCCCTAGTCATCCCAGTCATCCCAGTCATCCCTAGTCATCCCTGGTCATCCCTAGTCATCCCGGTCATCCCTAGTCATCCCTAGTCATCTCTAGTCATTCCAGTCATCCCAGTCATCCCTAGTCATCCCTGGTCATCCCTGGTCATCCCAGTCATCCCTAGTCATTCCTAGTCATCCCAGTCATCCCTCGTCATCCGTAGTCGTTCTTAGTCATCCCAGTCATCCCTAGTATTCCCTAGTCATCCCAGTCATTTCAGTCATCCCTAGTCATCCCTTTTCATCCCAGTCATCCCTAGTCATCCCTAGTCATTCCTAGTCATCCCAGTCATCTCTAGTCATCCCAGTCATCCCTAGTCATCCTTTGTCATCCCTGGTCATCCCAGTCATCCCTTGCCATCCCTAGTCATCCCTGTCATCCCAGTCATCCGTAGTCACCCTTAGTCACCCCAGTCATCCCTAGTCATCCCAGTCACCCCTAGTCATCCCTAGTCATCCCTAGTCATCCCTAGTCATCCCAGTCATACCTAGTCATTCCTGGTCATCCCTAGTGATCTCTGTCATCCCTAGTAATCCCTAGTCATCCCTAGTCATCCCTAGTCATCCCAGTCATCCCTAGTTATCCCAGTCATCCCAGTCATCCCTAGTCATCCCTTGTCATCCCTAGTCATCCCTAGTCATCCCAGTCATCCCAGTCATCCCTAGTCATCCCTAGTCATCCCTGGTCATCCCTAGTGATCCCTAGTGATCCCTAGTCATCCCAGTCATCCCTAGTCATCCCTGGTCATCCCTTGTCATCCCAGTCATCCCTAGTCATCCCTAGTCATCCCTAGTCATCCCTAGTCATTCCAAGTCATCCCTAGTCATCCCAGTCATCCCTAGTCACCCCTGGTCATCCCTGGTCATCCCAGGTCATCCCAGTCATCCCTAGTCATCGCTAGTCATCCCTAGTCATTCCTAGTCATCCCAGTCATCCCTCGTCATTCCTAGTCATCCCTAGTCATCCCAGTCATCCCAGTCATCCCTAGTCATCCTTAGTCATCCCAGTCACCCCTCGTCATCCCTAGTCGTTCTTTGTCATCCCAGTCATCCCTAGTCATCCCTAGTCATCCCTAGTCATCCCTAGTCATCCCACTCATCCCTAGTCACCCCTGGACATCCCTGGTCATCCCAGTTATCCCTAGTCATCCCTAGTCATCCCTAGTAATTCCTAGTCATCCTAGTCATCCCTAGTCATCCCAGTCATCCCAGTCATCCCTAGTCATCCTTAGTCATCCCAGTCATTCCTAGTCATCACAGTCATCCCTCGTCATCTCTAGTCGTTCTTAGTCATCCCAGTCATCCCTAGTCATCCCTCGTCATCCTTAGTCATCCCTAGTCATCCCAGTCCTCCCAGTCATCCCTAGTCATCCTTAGTCATCCCAGTCATTCCTAGTCATCCCAGTAATCCCTCGTCATCCTCAGTTGTTCTTAGTCATCCCAGTCATCCCTAGTAATCCCTAGTCATCCCTAGTCATCCAAGTCATCCCTAGTCACCCCTGGTCATCCCTGGTCATTCCAGTCATCCCTAGTCATCCCTAGTCATCCCTAGTCATCCCAGTCATCCCTAGTAATCCCAGTCATCCCTAGTCATCCCTAGTCATTCCAGTCATCCCTAGTTATCCCTGGTTATCCCTAGTCATCCCAGTCATCCCTAGTCATCCTTAGTCATCCCAGTCATCCAAGTCATCGCTAGTAATCCCTAGTCATCTTAGTCATACCTAGTAATCCCTGGTCATCCCTAGTCATCCCTGGTCATCCTAGTCATCCCAAGTCATCCCTAGTCATCCCTAGTCATTCCTAGTCATTCCAGTCATCCCTCGTCATCCCTGGTCGTTCTTAGTCATCCCAGTTATCCCTAGTCATCCCTAGTCATCCCTAGTCATCCCAGTCATCCCAGTCATCGCTAGTCATCTCTAGTCATCCCAGTCATCCCTAGTCATCCCAGTCATCCCTAGTCATCCCTAGTCATCCTAGTCATCCCAAGTCATCCCTAGTCATCCCTAGTCATCCCTAGTCATCCCAGTCATCCCAGTCATCCCTAGTCATCCTTGGTCATCACTAGTCATCCCGGTCATCCCTAGTCATCCCTAGTCATCTCTAGTCATCCCAGTTAATCCAGTCATCCCTAGTCATCCCTAGTCATCCCAGTCCTACCTAGTCATTCCTGGTCATCCCTAGTGATCCCTCTCGTCCCTAGTAATCCTTAGTCATCCCTAGTCATCCCTAGTCATCCCAGTCATCCCTAGTCATCCCAGTCATCCCAGTCATCCCTAGTCATTCCTTGTCATCCCAGTCATCCCTAGCCATCCCTGGTCATCCCTAGTCATCCCTAGTCATCCCTAGTCATCCCTAGTCATCCCAGTCATCCAAGTCATCCCTAGTCATCCCTAGTCATCCCAGTCATCCCTAGTCATCCCTAGTCATCCCTAGTCATCCCAGTCATCCCTAGTCATCCCTAGTCATCCCTAGTCATCCCAGTCATCCCTAGTGATCCCTAGTCATCCCTTGTCATACCTAGTGAACCCTGTCATCCCTAGTCATCCCTAGTCATCCCAGTCATCCCTAGTCATCCCTAGTCATCCCAGTCATCCCTAGTCATCCCTAGTCATCCCTAGTCATCCCTAGTCATCCCAGTCATCCCAGTCATCCCTAGTAATCCCTGGTCATCCCTAGTCATCCCGGTCATCCCTAGTCATCCCTAGTCATCTCTAGTCATCCCAGTCATCCCAGTCATCCCAGTCATCCGTAGTCATCCCTGGTCATCCCTGGTCATCCCAGTCATCCCTAGTCATCCCTAGTCATTCCTAGTCATCCCAGTCATCCCTCGTCATCCCTAGTCGTTCTTAGTCATCCCAGTCATCCCAGTCATCCCAAGTCATCCCAGTCGTCCCAGTCATCTTTAGTCATCCCTTTTCTTCCCAGTCATCCCTAGTGATCCCTAGTCATTCCTAGTGATCCCAGTCATCGCTAGTCATCCCTAGTCATCCCAGTCATCTTTAGTCATCCCTGGTCATCCCTGGTCATCCCAGTCATCCCTTGCCATCCCTAGTCATCCCAGTCATCCCAGTCATCCCTAGTCATCCTTAGTCAGCCCATTCATCCCTAGTCATCCTAGTCATCCCTAGTCATCCCTAGTCATCCCAGTCATACTTAGTCATTCCTGGTCATCCCTAGTGATCCCTGTCATCCCTAGTCATCCCTAGTCATCCCTAGTCATCCCTAGTCATCCCAGTCATCCCAGTCATCCCAGTCATCCCTAGTCATCCCTCTTCATCCCAGTCATCCCTTGCCATCCCTGGTCATCCCTAGTCATCCCTAGTCATCCCTAGTCATCCCTAGTCATCCCAGTCATCCCTAGTCATCCCTGGTCATCCCTAGTCATCCCTGTCATCCCTAGTCATCCCTAGTCATCCCTAGTCATCCCAGTCATCCCAGTCATCCCTAGTCATCCCTAGTCATCCCTGGTCATCCCTAGTGATCCCTGTCATCCCTAGTCATCCCTAGTCATCCCAGTCATCCCTGGTCATCCCAGTCATCCCTAGTCATCCCTAGTCATTCCTAGTCATCCCAGTCATCCGTCGTCATCCCTAGTCATCCCTAGTCATCCCAGTCATCCTAGGCATCCTTAGTCATCCCAGTCATTCCTTGTCATCCAAGTCATCCCTCGTCATCCCTAGTCGTTCTTAGTCATCCCAGTCATCCCTAGTCATCCCTAGTCATCCCTAGTCATCCCAGTCATCCCTAGTCACCCCTGGTCATCCCTGGTCATCCTAGTCATCCCTACTCATTCCTAGTCATCCCTAGTCATCCCTAGTCATCCCAGTCTTCCCTAGTAATCCCAGTCATCCCAGTCATCCCTAGTCATCCCTAGTCATCCCAGTCATCCCTAGTCATCCCTGGTTATCCCTAGTGATCCCAGTCATCGCTAGTCATCCCTAGTCATCCCTGGTCATCCCTGGTCATCCCAGTCATTCCTTTCCATCCCTAGTCATCCCAGTCATCCGTAGTCCCCCTGAGTCACCCCAGTCATGCCTAGTCATCCCAGTCATCCCTAGTCATCCCTAGTCATCCCTAGTCATCCCTAGTCATCCCAGTCATACCTAGTCATTCCTGGTCATCCCTAGTGATCCCTTTCATCCCTAGTAATCCCTAGTCATCCCTAGTCATCCCTTGTCATCCCAGTCATCCCTAGTCATCCCAGTCATCCCAGTCATCCATAGTCATCCCTAGTCATCCCTAGTCATCCCAGTCATCCCTAGTGATCCCTAGTCATCCCTGGTCATACCTAGTGAACCCTGTCATCCCTAGTCATCCCTAGTCATCCCAGTCATCCCTAGTCATCCCTAGTCATCCCAGTCATCCCTAGTCATCCCTAGTCATCCCTAGTCATCCCTAGTCATCCCAGTCATCCCAGTCATCCCTAGTAATCCCTGGTCATCCCTAGTCATCCCGGTCATCCCTAGTCATCCCTAGTCATCTCTAGTCATCCCAGTCATCCCAGTCATCCCAGTCATCCGTAGTCATCCCTGGTCATCCCTGGTCATCCCAGTCATCCTTAGTCATCCCTAGTCATTCCTAGTCATCCCAGTCATCCCTCGTCATCCCTAGTCGTTCTTAGTCATCCCAGTCATCCCAGTCATCCCAAGTCATCCCAGTCGTCCCAGTCATCTCTAGTCATCCCTTTTCTTCCCAGTCATCCCTAGTGATCCCTAGTCATTCCTAGTCATCCCAGTCATCGCTAGTCATCCCAGTCATCCCTCGTCATCCCTAGTCGTTCTTAGTCATCCCAGTCATCCCTAGTCATCCCTAGTCATTCCTAGTCATCCCTAGTCATCCCAGTCATCCCTAGTCACCCCTGGTCATCCCTGGTCATCCCAGTCATCCCTAGTCATCCCTAGTCATCCCTAGTAATTCCTAGTCATCACAGTCATCCCTCGTCATCCCTCGTCATCCCTAGTCATCCCAGTCATCCCAGTCATCCCTAGTCATCCTTAGTCATCCCAGTCATTTCTAGTCATCCCAGTCATCCCTCGTCATCCCTAGTCGTTCTTAGTCATCCCAGTCATCCCTAGTCATCCCTAGTCATCCCTAGTCATCCCTAGTCATCCCATCATCCCAGTCATCCCTAGTCATCCTTAGTCATCCCAGTCATTCCTAGTCATCCCAGTAATCCTTCGTCATCCGTAGTCGTTCTTAGTCATTCCAGTCATCCCTAGTCATCCCTAGTCATCCCTAGTCATCCCAGTCATCCCTAGTCACCCCTGGTCATCCTTGGTCATCCCAGTCATCCCTAGTCATCCCTAGTCATCCCTAGTCATCCCAGTCATCCCTAGTAATCCCAGTCATTCCTAGTCATCCCTAGTCATCCCAGTCATCCCTAGTAATCCCTGGTTATCCCTAGTCATCCCAGTCATCCCTAGTCATCCTTAGTCATCCCAGTCATCCAAGTCATCCCTAGTAATCCCTAGTCATCCCAGTCATACCTAGTCATCCCTGGTCATCCCTAGTCATCCCTAGTCATCCCTAGTCATCCCTAGTCATCCCAGTCATCCCTAGTCATTCCTAGTCATCCCAGTCATCCCTCGTCATCCCTAGTCGTTCTTAGTCATCCCAGTCATCCCTAGTCATCCCTAGTCATCCCTAGTCATCCCAGTCATCCCAGTCATCCCTAGTCATCCCAGTCATCCCTAGTCATCCCTAGTCATCCCTAGTCATCCCTAGTCATCCTAGTCATCCCAGTCATCCCTAGTCATCCCTGGTCATCACTGGTCATCCCGGTCATCCCTAGTCATCCCTAGTCATCTCTAGTCATCCCAGTTATCCCAGTCATCCCTAGTCATCCCTGGTCATCCCTAGTCATCCCTAGTCATCCCTAGTCATCCCATCATCCCAGTCATCCCTAGTCATCCTTAGTCATCCCAGTCATTCCTAGTCATCCCAGTAATCCCTCGTCATCCGTAGTCGTTCTTAGTCATTCCAGTCATCCCTAGTCATCCCTAGTCATCCCTAGTCATCCCAGTCATCCCTAGTCACCCCTGGTCATCCTTGGTCATCCCAGTCATCCCTAGTCATCCCTAGTCATCCCTAGTCATCCCAGTCATCCCTAGTAATCCCAGTCATTCCTAGTCATCCCTAGTCATCCCAGTCATCCCTAGTAATCCCTGGTTATCCCTAGTCATCCCAGTCATCCCTAGTCATCCTTAGTCATCCCAGTCATCCAAGTCATCCCTAGTAATCCCTAGTCATCCCAGTCATACCTAGTCATCCCTGGTCATCCCTAGTCATCCCTGGTCATCCCAGTCATCCCAAGTCATCCCTAGTCATCCCTAGTCATTCCTAGTCATCCCAGTCATCCCTCGTCATCCCTAGTCGTTCTTAGTCATCCCAGTCATCCCTAGTCATCCCTAGTCATCCCTAGTCATCCCAGTCATCCCAGTCATCCCTAGTCATCCCAGTCATCCCTAGTCATCCCTAGTCATCCCTAGTCATCCCTAGTCATCCTAGTCATCCCAGTCATCCCTAGTCATCCCTGGTCATCACTAGTCATCCCGGTCATCCCTAGTCATCCCTAGTCATCTCTAGTCATCCCAGTTATCCCAGTCATCCCTAGTCATCCCTGGTCATCCCTGGTCATCCCAGTCATCCCTAGTCATCCCTAGACATTCCTAGTCATCCCAGTGATCCCTCGTCATCCCTAGTCGTTCTTAGTCATCCCAGTCATCCCTAGTCATCCCTAGTCATCCCTAGTATTCCCTAGTCATCCCAGTCATCCCAGTCATCCCTAGTCATCGCTTTTCATCCCACTCATCCCTAGTCATCCCTAGTCATTCCTAGTCATACCAGTCATCCCTAGTCATTCCTAGTCATCCCAGTCATCCCTAGTCATCCCTTTTTATCCCTAGTCATCCCAGTCATCCCTAGTCATCCCTAGTCATCCCAGTCATCCAAGTCATCCCTAGTCATCCCAGTCATACCTAGTCATCCCTGGTCATCCCTTGTCATCCCAGTCATCCCTAGTCATCCCTAGTCATCCCTAGTCATCCCTAGTCATCCCAGTCATCCCAGTCATCCCTAGTCATCCCTGGTCATCCCTAGTCATCCCGGTCATACCTAGTCATCCCTAGTCATCTCTAGTCATTCCAGTCATCCCAGTCATCCCTAGTGATCCCTGGTCATCCCTGGTCATCCCAGTCATCCCTAGTCATTCCTAGTCATCCCAGTCATCCCTCGTCATCCCTTGTCATCCCTGGTCATCCCAGTCATCCCTTGCCATCCCTAGTCATCCCTGTCATCCCAGTCATCCGTAGTCACTTTTAGTCACCCCTGTCATCCCTAGTCATCCCAGTCATCCCTAGTCATCCCTAGTCATCCCTAGTCATCCCTAGTCATCCCAGTCATACCTAGTCATTCCTTGTCATCCCTAGTGATCCCTGTCATCCCTAGTAATCCCTAGTCATCCCTAATCATCCCTAGTCATCCCAGTCATCCCTAGTCATCCCAGTCATCCCAGTTATCCCTAGTCATCCCTAGTCATCCCTAGTCATCCCTAGTCATCCCAGTCATCCCAGTCATCCCTAGTCATCCCTAGTCATCCCTGGTCATCCCTAGTGATCCCTAGTGATCCCTAGTCATCCCAGTCATCCCTAGTCATCCCTGGTCATCCCTTGTCATCCCAGTCATCCCTAGTCATCCCTAGTCATCCCTAGTCATCCCTAGTCATCCCTAGTCATCCCCGTCATCCCTAGTCACTGCTGGTCATCCCTAGTCATCCCTAGTCATCCCTATTCATTCCTAGTCATCCCAGTCATCCCTCGTCATCCCTAGTCATCCCTAGTCATCCCAGTCATCCCAGTCATCCCTAGTCATCCTTAGTCATCCCAGTCATTCCTAGTCATCCCAGTCATCCCTCGTCATCCCTAGTCGTTCTTAGTCATCCCAGTCATCCCTAGTCATCCCTAGTCATTCCTAGTCATCCCTAGTCATCCCAGTCATCCCTAGTCACCCCTGGTCATCCCTGGTCATCCCAGTCATCCCTAGTCATCCCTTGTCATCCCTAGTAATTCCTAGTCATCCCAGTCATCCCTCGTCATCCCTCGTCATCCCTAGTCATCCCAGTCATCCCAGTCATCCCTAGTCATCCTTAGTCATTCCAGTCATTCCTAGTCATCCCAGTCATCCCTCGTCATCCCTAGTCGTTCTTAGTCATCCCAGTCATCCCTAGTCATCCCTCGTCATCCCTAGTCATCCCTAGTCATACTAGTCATCCTAGTCATCCCTAGTCATCCTTAGTCATCCCAGTCATTCCTAGTCTTCCCAGTAATCCCTCGTCATCCCTAGTCGTTCTTAGTCATTCCAGTCATCCCTAGTCATCCCTAGTCATCCCTAGTCATCCCAGTCATCCCTAGTCACCCCTGGTCATCCCTGGTCATCCCAGTCATCCCTAGGCATCCCTAGTCATCCCTAGTCATCCCAGTCATCCCTAGTAATCCCAGTCATCCCTAGTCATCCCTAGTCATCCCAGTCATCCCTAGTCATCCCTGGTTATCCCTAGTCATCCCAGTCATCCCTAGTCATCCTTAGTTATCCCAGTCATCCAAGTCATCCCTAGTAATCCCTAGTCATCCCAGTCATACCTAGTCATCCCTGGTCATCCCTAGTCATCCCTGGTCATCCCAGTCATCCCAAGTCATCCCTAGTCATCCCTAGTCATTCCTAGTCATCCCAGTCATCCCTCGTCATCCCTAGTGGTTCTTAGTCATCCCAGTCATCCCTAGTTATCCCTAGTCATCCCTAGTCATCCCAGTCATCCCAGTCATCGCTAGTCATCCCTAGTCATCCCAGTCATCCCTAGTCATCCCAGTCATCCCTAGTCATCCCTAGTCATCCCTAGTCATCCCTAGTCATCCTAGTCATCCCAGTCATCCCTAGTCATCCCTGGTCATCACTAGTCATCCCGGTCATCCCTAGTCATCCCTAGTCATCTCTAGTCATCCCAGTTATCCCAGTCATCCCTAGTCATCCCTGGTCATCCCTGGTCATCCCAGTCATCCCTAGTCATCCCTAGTCATCCTTAGTCATCCCTAGTCATCCGTAGTCATCCCAGTCATCCCAGTCATCCCTAGTCATCGCTTTTCATCGCACTCATCCCTAGTCATCCCTGGTCATTCCTAGTCATACCAGTCATCCCTAGTCATTCCTAGTCATCCCAGTCATCCCTAGTCATCCCTTGTTATCCCTAGTCATCCCAGTCATCCCTAGTCATCCCTAGTCATCCCAGTCATCCAAGTCATCCCTAGTCATCCCAGTCATACCTAGTCATCCCTGGTCATCCCTTGTCATCCCTGGTCATCCCAGTCATCCCTAGTCATCCCTACTCATCCCTAGTCTTTCCTAGTCATCCCAGTCATCCCTCGTTATCCATAGTCGTTTTTAGTCATCCCAGTCATCCCTAGTCATCCCTAGTCATCCCAGTCATCCCAGTCATCCCTAGTCATCCCTAGTCATCCCAGTCATCCCTAGTCATCCCAGTCATCCCTAGTCATCCCTAGTCATCCCTAGTCATCCCTAGTCATCCCAGTCATCCCAGTCATCCCTAGTCATCCCTGGTCATTCCTTGTCATCCCGGTCATCCCTAGTCATCCCTAGTCATCTCTTGTCATCCCAGTCATCCCAGTCATCCCTAGTCATCCCTAGTCATCCCAGTCATCCCTAGTCATCCCAGTCATCCCTAGTCATCCCAGTCATCCCAGTCATCCCTAGTCATCCCTGGTCATCCCTAGTCATCCCGGTAATCCCTAGTCATCCCTAGTCATCTCTAGTCTTTCCAGTCATCCCAGTCATCCCAGTCATCCCTAGTCATCTCTGGTCATCCCTGGTCATCCCAGTCATCCCTAGTCATTCCTAGTCATCCCAGTCATCCCTCGTCATCCCTAGTCGTTCTTAGTCATCTCAGTCATCCCTAGTCATCCCTAGTATTCCCTAGTCATCCCAGTCATTTCAGTCATCCCTAGTCATCCCTTTTCATCCCAGTCATCCCTAGTCATCCCTAGTCATTCCTAGTCATCCCAGTCATCCCTAGTCATCCCTAGTCATCCCAGTCATCCCTAGTCATCCCTGGTCATCCCTGGTCATCCCAGTCATCCCTTGCCATCCCTAGTCATCCCAGTCATCCCAGTCATCCCTAGTCATCCTTAGTCACCCCAGTCATCCCTAGTCATCCCAATTATCCCTAGTCATCCCTAGTCATCCCAGTCATACCTAGTCATTCCTGGTCATCCCTAGTGATCCCTGTCATCCCTAGTGATCCCTAGTCATCCCTAGTCATCCCAGTCATCCCAGTCATCCCAGTCATCCCAGTCATCCCAGTCATCCCTTGCCATCCCTAGTCATCCCAGTCATCCCAGTCATCCCTAGTCATCCTTAGTCACCCCAGTCATCCCTAGTCATCCCAATTATCCCTAGTCATCCCTAGTCATCCCAGTCATACCTAGTCATTCCTGGTCATCCCTAGTGATCCCTGTCATCCCTAGTGATCCCTAGTCATCCCTAGTCATCCCAGTCATCCCAGTCATCCCAGTCATCCCAGTCATCCCTAGTCATCCCTTGTCATCCCAGTCATCCCTAGCCATCCCTGGTCATCCCTAGTCATCCCTAGTCATCCTTAGTCATCCCAGTCATCGGCAGTCATTCCTTGTCATCCCTAGTCATCCCGGTCATCCCTAGTCATCTTTAGTCATCCCTAGTCATCCCAGTCATCCCAGTCATCCCTAGTCATCCCTAGTAATCCCTGGTCATCCCTATTGATCCCTGTCATCCCTAGTCATCCCTAGTCATCCCAGTCATCCGTAGTCATCCCTTGTCATCCCTGGTCATCCCAGTCATCCCTAGTCATCCCTAGTCATCCCTAGTCATCCCTAGTCATCCCAGTCATCCCTAGTCACCCCTGGTCATCCCTGGTCATCCCAGGTCATCCCAGTCATCCCTAGTCATCCCTAGTCAACCCTTGTCATTCCTAGTCATCCCAGTCATCCCTCGTCATCCCTAGTCATCCCTAGTCATCCCAGTCATCCCAGTCATCCCTAGTCATCCTTAGTCATCCCAGTCATTCCTAGTCATCCCAGTCATCCCTCGTCATCCCTAATCGTTCTTAGTCATCCCAGTCATCCCTAGTCATCCCTAGTCATCCCTAGTCATCCCTAGTCATCCCAGTCATCCCTAGTTACCCCTGGTCTTCCCTGGTCATCCCAGTCATCCCTAGTCATCCCTAGTAATCCCTAGTAATTCCTAGTCATCCCAGTCATCCCAGTCATCCCAGTCATCCCTAGTCATCCTTAGTCATCCCAGTCATTCCTAGTCATCCCAGTCATCCCTCGTCATCCCTAGTCGTTCTTAGTCATCCCAGTCATCCCTAGTCATCCCTAGTCATCCCTAGTCATCCCTAGTCATGCCTAGTCATCCCAGTCATCCCTAGTCACCCCTGGTAATCCCTGATCATTCCAGTCATCCCTAGTCATCCCTAGTCATCCCTAGTCATCCCAGTCATCCCTAGTAATTTGTGGTTATCCCTAGTCATCCCAGTCATCCCTAGGCATCCTTAGTCATCCCAGTCATCGAAGTCATCCCTAGTCATCCCTAGTCATCCCAGTCATACCTAGTCATCCCTGGTCATCCCTAGTCATCCCTTGTCATCCCAGTCATCCCAAGTCATCCCTAGTCATCCCTAGTCATTCCTAGTCATCCCTAGTCATTCCTAGTTATCCCAGTCATCCCTCGTCATCCCTAGTCGTTCTTAGTCATCCCAGTCATCCCTAGTCATCCCTAGTCATCCCTAGTCATCCCAGTCATCCCTAGTCATCCCAGTCATCCCTAGTCATCCCTAGTCATCCCTAGTCATCCCTAGTCATCCCAGTAATCCCAGTCATCCCTAGTCATCCCTGGTCATCACTAGTCATTTCGGTCATCCCTAGTCATCCCTAGTCATCTCTAGTCATCCCAGTTATCCCTGTCATCCCTAGTCATCCCTTGTCATCCCTGGTCATCCCAGTCATCCCTAGTCATCCCTAGTCATTCCTAGTCATCCCATTCATACCTCGTCATCCCTAGTCGTTCTTAGTCATCCCAGTCATCCCTAGTCATCCCTAGTATTCCCTAGTCATCCCTAGTCATCCCTAGTCATCCCTAGTCATCCCAGTCATCCCTAGTCACTCCTGGTCATCCCTGGTCATCCCAGTCTTCCATAGTCATCCCTAGTCATCCCTAGTCATCCCAGTCATCCCTAGTAATCCCAGTCATCCCTAGTCATCCCTAGTCATCCCAGTCATCCCTAGTCATCCCTTGTTATCCCTAGTCATCCCAGTCATCCCTAGTCATCCTTAGTTATCCCAGTCATCCAAGTCATCCCTAGTAATCCCTAGTCATCCCAGTCATACCTAGTCATCCCTGGTCATCCCTAGTCATCCCTGGTCATCCGAGTCATCCCAAGTCATCCCTAGTCATCCCTAGTGATTCCTAGTCATCCCAGTCATCCCTCGTCATCCCTAGTCGTTCTTAGTCATCCCAGTCATCCCTAGTCATCCCTAGTCATCCCTAGTCATCCCAGTCATCCCAGTCATCCCTAGTCATCCCTAGTCATCCCAGTCATCCCTAGTCATCCCAGTCATCCCTAGTCATCTCTAGTCATCCCTAGTCATCCCTAGTCATCCCAGTCATCCCAGTCATCCCTAGTCATCCCTGGTCATCACTAGTCATCCCGGTCATCCCTAGTCATCCCTAGTCATCTCTAGTAATCCCAGTTATCCCAGTCATCCCTAGTCATCCCTGGTCATTCCTGGTCATCCCAGTCATCCCTAGTCATCCCTAGTCATTCCTAGTCATCCCAGTGATCCCTCGTCATCCCTAGTCGTTCTTAGTCATCTGAGTCATCCCTAGTCATCCCTAGTATTCCCTAGTCATCCCAGTCATCCCAGTCATCCCTAGTCATCCCTTTTCATCCCAGTCATCCCTAGTCATCCCTAGTCATTCCTAGTCATACCAGTCATCCCTAGTCATTCTTAGTCATCCCAGTCATCCCTAGTCATCCCTGGTTATCCCTAGTCATCCCAGGCATCCCTAGTCATCCCTAGTCATCCCAGTCATCCAAGTCATCCCTAGTCATCCCAGTCATACCTAGTTATCTTTGGTCATCCCTAGTCATCCCTGGTCATCCCAGTCATCGCTAGTCATCCCTACTCATCCCTAGTCATTCCTAGTCATCCCAGTCATCCAAGTCATCCCTAGTCATCCCTAGTCATCCCAGTCATCCCAGTCATCCCTAGTCATCCCTGGTCATCCCTAGTCATCCCGGTCATCCCTAGTCATCCCTAGTCATCTCTAGTCATTCCAGTCATCCCAGTCATCCCTAGTCATCCCTGGTCATCCCTGGTCATCCCAGTCATCCCTAGTCATTCCTAGTCATCCCAGTCATCCCTCGTCATCCGTAGTCGTTCTTAGTCATCCCAGTCATCCCTAGTATTCCCTAGTCATCCCAGTCATTTCAGTCATCCCTAGTCATCCCTTTTCATCCCAGTCATCCCTAGTCATCCCTAGTCATTCCTAGTCATCCCAGTCATCTCTAGTCATCCCAGTCATCCCTAGTCATCCTTTGTCATCCCTGGTCATCCCAGTCATCCCTTGCCATCACTAGTCATCCCTGTCATCCCAGTCATCCGTAGTCACCCTTAGTCACCCCAGTCATCCCTAGTCATCCCAGTCACCCCTAGTCATCCCTAGTCATCCCTAGTCATCCCTAGTCATCCCAGTCATACCTAGTCATTCCTGGTCATCCCTAGTGATCTCTGTCATCCCTAGTAATCCCTAGTCATCCCTAGTCATCCCTAGTCATCCCAGTCATCCCTAGTTATCCCAGTCATCCCAGTCATCCCTAGTCATCCCTTGTCATCCCTAGTCATCCCTAGTCATCCCAGTCATCCCAGTCATCCCTAGTCATCCCTAGTCATCCCTGGTCATCCCTAGTGATCCCTAGTGATCCCTAGTCATCCCAGTCATCCCTAGTCATCCCTGGTCATCCCTTGTCATCCCAGTCATCCCTAGTCATCCCTAGTCATCCCTAGTCATCCCTAGTCATTCCTAGTCATCCCTAGTCATCCCAGTCATCCCTAGTCACCCCTGGTCATCCCTGGTCATCCCAGGTCATCCCAGTCATCCCTAGTCATCGCTAGTCATCCCTAGTCATTCCTAGTCATCCCAGTCATCCCTCGTCATTCCTAGTCATCCCTAGTCATCCCAGTCATCCCAGTCATCCCTAGTCATCCTTAGTCATCCCAGTCACCCCTCGTCATCCCTAGTCGTTCTTTGTCATCCCAGTCATCCCTAGTCATCCCTAGTCATCCCTAGTCATCCCTAGTCATCCCAGTCATCCCTAGTCACCCCTGGACATCCCTGGTCATCCCAGTTATCCCTAGTCATCCCTAGTCATCCCTAGTAATTCCTAGTCATCCTAGTCATCCCTAGTCATCCCAGTCATCCCAGTCATCCCTAGTCATCCTTAGTCATCCCAGTCATTCCTAGTCATCACAGTCATCCCTCGTCATCTCTAGTCGTTCTTAGTCATCCCAGTCATCCCTAGTCATCCCTCGTCATCCTTAGTCATCCCTAGTCATCCCAGTCCTCCCAGTCATCCCTAGTCATCCTTAGTCATCCCAGTCATTCCTAGTCATCCCAGTAATCCCTCGTCATCCTCAGTTGTTCTTAGTCATCCCAGTCATCCCTAGTCATCCCTAGTCATCCCTAGTCATCCAAGTCATCCCTAGTCACCCCTGGTCATCCCTGGTCATTCCAGTCATCCCTAGTCATCCCTAGTCATCCCTAGTCATCCCAGTCATCCCTAGTAATCCCAGTCATCCCTAGTCATCCCTAGTCATTCCAGTCATCCCTAGTCATCCCTGGTTATCCCTAGTCATCCCAGTCATCCCTAGTCATCCTTAGTCATCCCAGTCATCCAAGTCATCGCTAGTAATCCCTAGTCATCTTAGTCATACCTAGTAATCCCTGGTCATCCCTAGTCATCCCTGGTCATCCTAGTCATCCCAAGTCATCCCTAGTCATCCCTAGTCATTCCTAGTCATTCCAGTCATCCCTCGTCATCCCTGGTCGTTCTTAGTCATCCCAGTTATCCCTAGTCATCCCTAGTCATCCCTAGTCATCCCAGTCATCCCAGTCATCGCTAGTCATCTCTAGTGATCCCAGTCATCCCTAGTCATCCCAGTCATCCCTAGTCATCCCTAGTCATCCTAGTCATCCCAAGTCATCCCTAGTCATCCCTAGTCATCCCTAGTCATCCCAGTCATCCCAGTCATCCCTAGTCATCCTTGGTCATCACTAGTCATCCCGGTCATCCCTAGTCATCCCTAGTCATCTCTAGTCATCCCAGTTAATCCAGTCATCCCTAGTCATCCCTAGTCATCCCAGTCCTACCTAGTCATTCCTGGTCATCCCTAGTGATCCCTCTCGTCCCTAGTAATCCTTAGTCATCCCTAGTCATCCCTAGTCATCCCAGTCATCCCTAGTCATCCCAGTCATCCCAGTCATCCCTAGTCATTCCTTGTCATCCCAGTCATCCCTAGCCATCCCTGGTCATCCCTAGTCATCCCTAGTCATCCCTAGTCATCCCTAGTCATCCCAGTCATCCAAGTCATCCCTAGTCATCCCTAGTCATCCCAGTCATCCCTAGTCATCCCTAGTCATCCCTAGTCATCCCAGTCATCCCTAGTCATCCCTAGTCATCCCTAGTCATCCCAGTCATCCCTAGTGATCCCTAGTCATCCCTTGTCATACCTAGTGAACCCTGTCATCCCTAGTCATCCCTAGTCATCCCAGTCATCCCTAGTCATCCCTAGTCATCCCAGTCATCCCTAGTCATCCCTAGTCATCCCTAGTCATCCCTAGTCATCCCAGTCATCCCAGTCATCCCTAGTAATCCCTGGTCATCCCTAGTCATCCCGGTCATCCCTAGTCATCCCTAGTCATCTCTAGTCATCCCAGTCATCCCAGTCATCCCAGTCATCCGTAGTCATCCCTGGTCATCCCTGGTCATCCCAGTCATCCCTAGTCATCCCTAGTCATTCCTAGTCATCCCAGTCATCCCTCGTCATCCCTAGTCGTTCTTAGTCATCCCAGTCATCCCAGTCATCCCAAGTCATCCCAGTCGTCCCAGTCATCTCTAGTCATCCCTTTTCTTCCCAGTCATCCCTAGTGATCCCTAGTCATTCCTAGTGATCCCAGTCATCGCTAGTCATCCCTAGTCATCCCAGTCATCTTTAGTCATCCCTGGTCATCCCTGGTCATCCCAGTCATCCCTTGCCATCCCTAGTCATCCCAGTCATCCCAGTCATCCCTAGTCATCCTTAGTCAGCCCATTCATCCCTAGTCATCCTAGTCATCCCTAGTCATCCCTAGTCATCCCAGTCATACTTAGTCATTCCTGGTCATCCCTAGTGATCCCTGTCATCCCTAGTCATCCCTAGTCATCCCTAGTCATCCCTAGTCATCCCAGTCATCCCAGTCATCCCAGTCATCCCTAGTCATCCCTCTTCATCCCAGTCATCCCTAGCCATCCCTGGTCATCCCTAGTCATCCCTAGTCATCCCTAGTCATCCCTAGTCATCCCAGTCATCCCTAGTCATCCCTGGTCATCCCTAGTCATCCCTGTCATCCCTAGTCATCCCTAGTCATCCCTAGTCATCCCAGTCATCCCAGTCATCCCTAGTCATCCCTAGTCATCCCTGGTCATCCCTTGTGATCCCTGTCATCCCTAGTCATCCCTAGTCATCCCAGTCATCCCTGGTCATCCCAGTCATCCCTAGTCATCCCTAGTCATTCCTAGTCATCCCAGTCATCCGTCGTCATCCCTAGTCATCCCTAGTCATCCCAGTCATCCTAGGCATCCTTAGTCATCCCAGTCATTCCTTGTCATCCAAGTCATCCCTCGTCATCCCTAGTCGTTCTTAGTCATCCCAGTCATCCCTAGTCATCCCTAGTCATCCCTAGTCATCCCAGTCATCCCTAGTCACCCCTGGTCATCCCTGGTCATCCTAGTCATCCCTACTCATTCCTAGTCATCCCTAGTCATCCCTAGTCATCCCAGTCTTCCCTAGTAATCCCAGTCATCCCAGTCATCCCTAGTCATCCCTAGTCATCCCAGTCATCCCTAGTCATCCCTGGTTATCCCTAGTGATCCCAGTCATCGCTAGTCATCCCTAGTCATCCCTGGTCATCCCTGGTCATCCCAGTCATTCCTTTCCATCCCTAGTCATCCCAGTCATCCGTAGTCCCCCTGAGTCACCCCAGTCATGCCTAGTCATCCCAGTCATCCCTAGTCATCCCTAGTCATCCCTAGTCATCCCTAGTCATCCCAGTCATACCTAGTCATTCCTGGTCATCCCTAGTGATCCCTTTCATCCCTAGTAATCCCTAGTCATCCCTAGTCATCCCTTGTCATCCCAGTCATCCCTAGTCATCCCAGTCATCCCAGTCATCCCTAGTCATCCCTAGTCATCCCTAGTCATCCCAGTCATCCCTAGTGATCCCTAGTCATCCCTGGTCATACCTAGTGAACCCTGTCATCCCTAGTCATCCCTAGTCATCCCAGTCATCCCTAGTCATCCCTAGTCATCCCAGTCATCCCTAGTCATCCCTAGTCATCCCTAGTCATCCCTAGTCATCCCAGTCATCCCAGTCATCCCTAGTAATCCCTGGTCATCCCTAGTCATCCCGGTCATCCCTAGTCATCCCTAGTCATCTCTAGTCATCCCAGTCATCCCAGTCATCCCAGTCATCCGTAGTCATCCCTGGTCATCCCTGGTCATCCCAGTCATCCCTAGTCATCCCTAGTCATTCCTAGTCATCCCAGTCATCCCTCGTCATCCCTAGTCGTTCTTAGTCATCCCAGTCATCCCAGTCATCCCAAGTCATCCCAGTCGTCCCAGTCATCTCTAGTCATCCCTTTTCTTCCCAGTCATCCCTAGTGATCCCTAGTCATTCCTAGTCATCCCAGTCATCGCTAGTCATCCCAGTCATCCCTCGTCATCCCTAGTCGTTCTTAGTCATCCCAGTCATCCCTAGTCATCCCTAGTCATTCCTAGTCATCCCTAGTCATCCCAGTCATCCCTAGTCACCCCTGGTCATCCCTGGTCATCCCAGTCATCCCTAGTCATCCCTAGTCATCCCTAGTAATTCCTAGTCATCACAGTCATCCCTCGTCATCCCTCGTCATCCCTAGTCATCCCAGTCATCCCAGTCATCCCTAGTCATCCTTAGTCATCCCAGTCATTTCTAGTCATCCCAGTCATCCCTCGTCATCCCTAGTCGTTCTTAGTCATCCCAGTCATCCCTAGTCATCCCTAGTCATCCCTAGTCATCCCTAGTCATCCCATCATCCCAGTCATCCCTAGTCATCCTTAGTCATCCCAGTCATTCCTAGTCATCCCAGTAATCCTTCGTCATCCGTAGTCGTTCTTAGTCATTCCAGTCATCCCTAGTCATCCCTAGTCATCCCTAGTCATCCCAGTCATCCCTAGTCACCCCTGGTCATCCTTGGTCATCCCAGTCATCCCTAGTCATCCCTAGTCATCCCTAGTCATCCCAGTCATCCCTAGTAATCCCAGTCATTCCTAGTCATCCCTAGTCATCCCAGTCATCCCTAGTAATCCCTGGTTATCCCTAGTCATCCCAGTCATCCCTAGTCATCCTTAGTCATCCCAGTCATCCAAGTCATCCCTAGTAATCCCTAGTCATCCCAGTCATACCTAGTCATCCCTGGTCATCCCTAGTCATCCCTGGTCATCCCAGTCATCCCAAGTCATCCCTAGTCATCCCTAGTCATTCCTAGTCATCCCAGTCATCCCTCGTCATCCCTAGTCGTTCTTAGTCATCCCAGTCATCCCTAGTCATCCCTAGTCATCCCTAGTCATCCCAGTCATCCCAGTCATCCCTAGTCATCCCAGTCATCCCTAGTCATCCCTAGTCATCCCTAGTCATCCCTAGTCATCCTAGTCATCCCAGTCATCCCTAGTCATCCCTGGTCATCACTAGTCATCCCGGTCATCCCTAGTCATCCCTAGTCATCTCTAGTCATCCCAGTTATCCCAGTCATCCCTAGTCATCCCTGGTCATCCCTGGTCATCCCAGTCATCCCTAGTCATCCCTAGACATTCCTAGTCATCCCAGTGATCCCTCGTCATCCCTAGTCGTTCTTAGTCATCCCAGTCATCCCTAGTCATCCCTAGTCATCCCTAGTATTCCCTAGTCATCCCAGTCATCCCAGTCATCCCTAGTCATCGCTTTTCATCCCACTCATCCCTAGTCATCCCTAGTCATTCCTAGTCATACCAGTCATCCCTAGTCATTCCTAGTCATCCCAGTCATCCCTAGTCATCCCTTTTTATCCCTAGTCATCCCAGTCATCCCTAGTCATCCCTAGTCATCCCAGTCATCCAAGTCATCCCTAGTCATCCCAGTCATACCTAGTCATCCCTGGTCATCCCTTGTCATCCCAGTCATCCCTAGTCATCCCTAGTCATCCCTAGTCATCCCTAGTCATCCCAGTCATCCCAGTCATCCCTAGTCATCCCTGGTCATCCCTAGTCATCCCGGTCATACCTAGTCATCCCTAGTCATCTCTAGTCATTCCAGTCATCCCAGTCATCCCTAGTCATCCCTGGTCATCCCTGGTCATCCCAGTCATCCCTAGTCATTCCTAGTCATCCCAGTCATCCCTCGTCATCCCTTGTCATCCCTGGTCATCCCAGTCATCCCTTGCCATCCCTAGTCATCCCTGTCATCCCAGTCATCCGTAGTCACTTTTAGTCACCCCTGTCATCCCTAGTCATCCCAGTCATCCCTAGTCATCCCTAGTCATCCCTAGTCATCCCTAGTCATCCCAGTCATACCTAGTCATTCCTTGTCATCCCTAGTGATCCCTGTCATCCCTAGTAATCCCTAGTCATCCCTAATCATCCCTAGTCATCCCAGTCATCCCTAGTCATCCCAGTCATCCCAGTTATCCCTAGTCATCCCTAGTCATCCCTAGTCATCCCTAGTCATCCCAGTCATCCCAGTCATCCCTAGTCATCCCTAGTCATCCCTGGTCATCCCTAGTGATCCCTAGTGATCCCTAGTCATCCCAGTCATCCCTAGTCATCCCTGGTCATCCCTTGTCATCCCAGTCATCCCTAGTCATCCCTAGTCATCCCTAGTCATCCCTAGTCATCCCTAGTCATCCCCGTCATCCCTAGTCACTGCTGGTCATCCCTAGTCATCCCTAGTCATCCCTATTCATTCCTAGTCATCCCAGTCATCCCTCGTCATCCCTAGTCATCCCTAGTCATCCCAGTCATCCCAGTCATCCCTAGTCATCCTTAGTCATCCCAGTCATTCCTAGTCATCCCAGTCATCCCTCGTCATCCCTAGTCGTTCTTAGTCATCCCAGTCATCCCTAGTCATCCCTAGTCATTCCTAGTCATCCCTAGTCATCCCAGTCATCCCTAGTCACCCCTGGTCATCCCTGGTCATCCCAGTCATCCCTAGTCATCCCTTGTCATCCCTAGTAATTCCTAGTCATCCCAGTCATCCCTCGTCATCCCTCGTCATCCCTAGTCATCCCAGTCATCCCAGTCATCCCTAGTCATCCTTAGTCATTCCAGTCATTCCTAGTCATCCCAGTCATCCCTCGTCATCCCTAGTCGTTCTTAGTCATCCCAGTCATCCCTAGTCATCCCTCGTCATCCCTAGTCATCCCTAGTCATACTAGTCATCCTAGTCATCCCTAGTCATCCTTAGTCATCCCAGTCATTCCTAGTCATCCCAGTAATCCCTCGTCATCCCTAGTCGTTCTTAGTCATTCCAGTCATCCCTAGTCATCCCTAGTCATCCCTAGTCATCCCAGTCATCCCTAGTCACCCCTGGTCATCCCTGGTCATCCCAGTCATCCCTAGGCATCCCTAGTCATCCCTAGTCATCCCAGTCATCCCTAGTAATCCCAGTCATCCCTAGTCATCCCTAGTCATCCCAGTCATCCCTAGTCATCCCTGGTTATCCCTAGTCATCCCAGTCATCCCTAGTCATCCTTAGTTATCCCAGTCATCCAAGTCATCCCTAGTAATCCCTAGTCATCCCAGTCATACCTAGTCATCCCTGGTCATCCCTAGTCATCCCTGGTCATCCCAGTCATCCCAAGTCATCCCTAGTCATCCCTAGTCATTCCTAGTCATCCCAGTCATCCCTCGTCATCCCTAGTGGTTCTTAGTCATCCCAGTCATCCCTAGTTATCCCTAGTCATCCCTAGTCATCCCAGTCATCCCAGTCATCGCTAGTCATCCCTAGTCATCCCAGTCATCCCTAGTCATCCCAGTCATCCCTAGTCATCCCTAGTCATCCCTAGTCATCCCTAGTCATCCTAGTCATCCCAGTCATCCCTAGTCATCCCTGGTCATCACTAGTCATCCCGGTCATCCCTAGTCATCCCTAGTCATCTCTAGTCATCCCAGTTATCCCAGTCATCCCTAGTCATCCCTGGTCATCCCTGGTCATCCCAGTCATCCCTAGGCATCCCTAGTCATCCTTAGTCATCCCTAGTCATCCGTAGTCATCCCAGTCATCCCAGTCATCCCTAGTCATCGCTTTTCATCGCACTCATCCCTAGTCATCCCTGGTCATTCCTAGTCATACCAGTCATCCCTAGTCATTCCTAGTCATCCCAGTCATCCCTAGTCATCCCTTGTTATCCCTAGTCATCCCAGTCATCCCTAGTCATCCCTAGTCATCCCAGTCATCCAAGTCATCCCTAGTCATCCCAGTCATACCTAGTCATCCCAGTCATCCCTAGTCATCCCTGGTCATTCCTTGTCATCCCGGTCATCCCTAGTCATCCCTAGTCATCTCTTGTCATCCCAGTCATCCCAGTCATCCCTAGTCATCCCTAGTCATCCCAGTCATCCCTAGTCATCCCAGTCATCCCTAGTCATCCCAGTCATCCCAGTCATCCCTAGTCATCCCTGGTCATCCCTAGTCATCCCGGTAATCCCTAGTCATCCCTAGTCATCTCTAGTCTTTCCAGTCATCCCAGTCATCCCAGTCATCCCTAGTCATCTCTGGTCATCCCTGGTCATCCCAGTCATCCCTAGTCATTCCTAGTCATCCCAGTCATCCCTCGTCATCCCTAGTCGTTCTTAGTCATCCCAGTCATCCCTAGTCATCCCTAGTATTCCCTAGTCATCCCAGTCATTTCAGTCATCCCTAGTCATCCCTTTTCATCCCAGTCATCCCTAGTCATCCCTAGTCATTCCTAGTCATCCCAGTCATCCCTAGTCATCCCTAGTCATCCCAGTCATCCCTAGTCATCCCTGGTCATCCCTGGTCATCCCAGTCATCCCTTGCCATCCCTAGGCATCCCAGTCATCCCAGTCATCCCTAGTCATCGTTAGTCACCCCAGTCATCCCTAGTCATCCCAATTATCCCTAGTCATCCCTAGTCATCCCAGTCATACCTAGTCATTCCTGGTCATCCCTAGTGATCCCTGTCATCCCTAGTGATCCCTAGTCATCCCTAGTCATCCCAGTCATCCCAGTCATCCCAGTCATCCCAGTCATCCCTAGTCATCCCTTGTCATCCCAGTCATCGCTAGCCATCCCTGGTCATCCCTAGTCATCCCTAGTCATCCTTAGTCATCCCAGTCATCGGTAGTCATTCCTTGTCATCCCTAGTCATCCCGGTCATCCCTAGTCATCTTTAGTCATCCCTAGTCATCCCAGTCATCCCAGTCATCCCTAGTCATCCCTAGTAATCCCTGGTCATCCCTATTGATCCCTGTCATCCCTAGTCATCCCTAGTCATCCCAGTCATCCGTAGTCATCCCTTGTCATCCCTGGTCATCCCAGTCATCCCTAGTCATCCCTAGTCATCCCTAGTCATCCCTAGTCATCCCAGTCATCCCTAGTCACCCCTGGTCATCCCTGGTCATCCCAGGTCATCCCAGTCATCCCTAGTCATCCCTAGTCAACCCTAGTCATTCCTAGTCATCCCAGTCATCCCTCGTCATCCCTAGTCATCCCTAGTCATCCCAGTCATCCCAGTCATCCCTAGTCATCCTTAGTCATCCCAGTCATTCCTAGTCATCCCAGTCATCCCTCGTCATCCCTAATCGTTCTTAGTCATCCCAGTCATCCCTAGTCATCCCTAGTCATCCCTAGTCATCCCTAGTCATCCCAGTCATCCCTAGTTACCCCTGGTCATCCCTGGTCATCCCAGTCATCCCTAGTCATCCCTAGTAATCCCTAGTAATTCCTAGTCATCCCAGTCATCCCAGTCATCCCAGTCATCCCTAGTCATCCTTAGTCATCCCAGTCATTCCTAGTCATCCCAGTCATCCCTCGTCATCCCTAGTCGTTCTTAGTCATCCCAGTCATCCCTAGTCATCCCTAGTCATCCCTAGTCATCCCTAGTCATCCCTAGTCATCCCAGTCATCCCTAGTCACCCCTGGTAATCCCTGATCATTCCAGTCATTCCTAGTCATCCCTAGTCATCCCTAGTCATCCCAGTCATCCCTAGTAATTTGTGGTTATCCCTAGTCATCCCAGTCATCCCTAGGCATCCTTAGTCATCCCAGTCATCGAAGTCATCCCTAGTCATCCCTAGTCATCCCAGTCATACCTAGTCATCCCTGGTCGTCCCTAGTCATCCCTTGTCATCCCAGTCATCCCAAGTCATCCCTAGTCATCCCTAGTCATTCCTAGTCATCCCTAGTCATTCCTAGTCATCCCAGTCATCCCTCGTCATCCCTAGTCGTTCTTAGTCATCCCAGTCATCCCTAGTCATCCCTAGTCATCCCTAGTCATCCCAGTCATCCCTAGTCATCCCAGTCATCCCTAGTCATCCCTAGTCATCCCTAGTCATCCCTAGTCATCCCAGTAATCCCAGTCATCCCTAGTCATCCCTGGTCATCACTAGTCATTTCGGTCATCCCTAGTCATCCCTAGTCATCTCTAGTCATCCCAGTTATCCCTGTCATCCCTAGTCATCCCTTGTCATCCCTGGTCATCCCAGTCATCCCTAGTCATCCCTAGTCATTCCTAGTCATCCCATTCATACCTCGTCATCCCTAGTCGTTCTTAGTCATCCCAGTCATCCCTAGTCATCCCTAGTATTCCCTAGTCATCCCTAGTCATCCCTAGTCATCCCTAGTCATCCCAGTCATCCCTAGTCACTCCTGGTCATCCCTGGTCATCCCAGTCATCCCTAGTCATCCCTAGTCATCCCTAGTCATCCCAGTCATCCCTAGTAATCCCAGTCATCCCTAGTCATCCCTAGTCATCCCAGTAATCCCTAGTCATCCCTGGTTATCCCTAGTCATCCCAGTCATCCCTAGTCATCCTTAGTTATCCCAGTCATCCAAGTCATCCCAGTCATCCCTAGTCATCCCAGTCATCCCTAGTCATCCCTAGTCATCCCTAGTCATCCCTAGTCATCCCAGTCATCCCAGTCATCCCTAGTCATCCCTGGTCATCACTAGTCATTTCGGTCATCCCTAGTCATCCCTAGTCATCTGTAGTCATCCCAGTTATCCCTGTCATCCCTAGTCATCCCTGGTCATCCCTGGTCATCCCAGTCATCCCTAGTCATCCCTAGTCATTCCTAGTCATCCCATTCATACCTCGTCATCCCTAGTCGTTCTTAGTCATCCCAGTCATCCCTAGTCATCCCTAGTATTCCCTAGTCATCCCTAGTCATCCCTAGTCATCCCTAGTCATCCCAGTCATCCCTAGTCACTCCTGGTCATCCCTGGTCATCCCAGTCTTCCATAGTCATCCCTAGTCATCCCTAGTCATCCCAGTCATCCCTAGTAATCCCAGTCATCCATAGTCATCCCTAGTCATCCCAGTCATCCCTAGTCATCCCTTGTTATCCCTAGTCATCCCAGTCATCCCTAGTCATCCTTAGTTATCCCAGTCATCCAAGTCATCCCTAGTAATCCCTAGTCATCCCAGTCATACCTAGTCATCCCTGGTCATCCCTAGTCATCCCTGGTCATCCGAGTCATCCCAAGTCATCCCTAGTCATCCCTAGTGATTCCTAGTCATCCCAGTCATCCCTCGTCATCCCTAGTCGTTCTTAGTCATCCCAGTCATCCCTAGTCATCCCTAGTCATCCCTAGTCATCCCAGTCATCCCAGTCATCCCTAGTCATCCCTAGTCATCCCAGTCATCCCTAGTCATCCCAGTCATCCCTAGTCATCTCTAGTCATCCCTAGTCATCCCTAGTCATCCCAGTCATCCCAGTCATCCCTAGTCATCCCTGGTCATCACTAGTCATCCCGGTCATCCCTAGTCATCCCTAGTCATCTCTAGTAATCCCAGTTATCCCAGTCATCCCTAGTCATCCCTGGTCATTCCTGGTCATCCCAGTCATCCCTAGTCATCCCTAGTCATTCCTAGTCATCCCAGTGATCCCTCGTCATCCCTAGTCGTTCTTAGTCATCCGAGTCATCCCTAGTCATCCCTAGTATTCCCTAGTCATCCCAGTCATCCCAGTCATCCCTAGTCATCCCTTTTCATCCCAGTCATCCCTAGTCATCCCTAGTCATTCCTAGTCATACCAGTCATCCCTAGTCATTCTTAGTCATCCCAGTCATCCCTAGTCATCCCTGGTTATCCCTAGTCATCCCAGGCATCCCTAGTCATCCCTAGTCATCCCAGTCATCCAAGTCATCCCTAGTCATCCCTAGTCATTCCTAGTCATCCCAGTCATCCAAGTCATCCCTAGTCATCCCTAGTCATCCCAGTCATCCCAGTCATCCTTAGTCATCCCTGGTCATCCCTAGTCATCCCGGTTATCCCTAGTCATCCCTAGTCATCTCTAGTCATTCCAGTCATCCCAGTCATCCCTAGTCATCCCTGGTCATCCCTGGTCATCCCAGTCATCCCTAGTCATTCCTAGTCATCCCAGTCATCCCTCGTCATCCGTAGTCGTTCTTAGTCATCCCAGTCATCCCTAGTATTCCCTAGTCATCCCAGTCATTTCAGTCATCCCTAGTCATCCCTTTTCATCCCAGTCATCCCTAGTCATCCCTAGTCATTCCTAGTCATCCCAGTCATCTCTAGTCATCCCAGTCATCCCTAGTCATCCTTTGTCATCCCTGGTCATCCCAGTCATCCCTTGCCATCCCTAGTCATCCCTGTCATCCCAGTCATCCGTAGTCACCCTTAGTCACCCCAGTCATCCCTAGTCATCCCAGTCACCCCTAGTCATCCCTAGTCATCCCTAGTCATCCCTAGTCATCCCAGTCATACCTAGTCATTCCTGGTCATCCCTAGTGATCTCTGTCATCCCTAGTAATCCCTAGTCATCCCTAGTCATCCCTAGTCATCCCAGTCATCCCTAGTTATCCCAGTCATCCCAGTCATCCCTAGTCATCCCTTGTCATCCCTAGTCATCCCTAGTCATCCCAGTCATCCCAGTCATCCCTAGTCATCCCTAGTCATCCCTGGTCATCCCTAGTGATCCCTAGTGATCCCTAGTCATCCCAGTCATCCCTAGTCATCCCTGGTCATCCCTTGTCATCCCAGTCATCCCTAGTCATCCCTAGTCATCCCTAGTCATCCCTAGTCATTCCTAGTCATCCCTAGTCATCCCAGTCATCCCTAGTCACCCCTGGTCATCCCTGGTCATCCCAGGTCATCCCAGTCATCCCTAGTCATCGCTAGTCATCCCTAGTCATTCCTAGTCATCCCAGTCATCCCTCGTCATTCCTAGTCATCCCTAGTCATCCCAGTCATCCCAGTCATCCCTAGTCATCCTTAGTCATCCCAGTCACCCCTCGTCATCCCTAGTCGTTCTTTGTCATCCCAGTCATCCCTAGTCATCCCTAGTCATCCCAGTCATCCCTAGTCACCCCTGGACATCCCTGGTCATCCCAGTTATCCCTAGTCATCCCTAGTCATCCCTAGTAATTCGTAGTCATCCTAGTCATCCCTAGTCATCCCAGTCATCCCAGTCATCCCTAGTCATCCTTAGTCATCCCAGTCATTCCTAGTCATCACAGTCATCCCTCGTCATCTCTAGTCGTTCTTAGTCATCCCAGTCATCCCTAGTCATCCCTCGTCATCCTTAGTCATCCCTAGTCATCCCAGTCCTCCCAGTCATCCCTAGTCATCCTTAGTCATCCCAGTCATTCCTAGTCATCCCAGTAATCCCTCGTCATCCTCAGTTGTTCTTAGTCATCCCAGTCATCCCTAGTCATCCCTAGTCATCCCTAGTCATCCAAGTCATCCCTAGTCACCCCTGGTCATCCCTGGTCATTCCAGTCATCCCTAGTCATCCCTAGTCATCCCTAGTCATCCCAGTCATCCCTAGTAATCCCAGTCATCCCTAGTCATCCCTAGTCATTCCAGTCATCCCTAGTCATCCCTGGTTATCCCTAGTCATCCCAGTCATCCCTAGTCATCCTTAGTCATCCCAGTCATCCAAGTCATCGCTAGTAATCCCTAGTCATCTTAGTCATACCTAGTAATCCCTGGTCATCCCTAGTCATCCCTGGTCATCCTAGTCATCCCAAGTCATCCCTAGTCATCCCTAGTCATTCCTAGTCATTCCAGTCATCCCTCGTCATCCCTGGTCGTTCTTAGTCATCCCAGTTATCCCTAGTCATCCCTAGTCATCCCTAGTCATCCCAGTCATCCCAGTCATCCCTAGTCATCTCTAGTCATCCCAGTCATCCCTAGTCATCCCAGTCATCCCTAGTCATCCCTAGTCATCCTAGTCATCCCAAGTCATCCCTAGTCATCCCTAGTCATCCCTAGTCATCCCAGTCATCCCAGTCATCCCTAGTCATCCTTGGTCATCACTAGTCATCCCGGTCATCCCTAGTCATCCCTAGTCATCTCTAGTCATCCCAGTTAATCCAGTCATCCCTAGTCATCCCTAGTCATCCCAGTCCTACCTAGTCATTCCTGGTCATCCCTAGTGATCCCTCTCGTCCCTAGTAATCCTTAGTCATCCCTAGTCATCCCTAGTCATCCCAGTCATCCCTAGTCATCCCAGTCATCCCAGTCATCCCTAGTCATTCCTTGTCATCCCAGTCATCCCTAGCCATCCCTGGTCATCCCTAGTCATCCCTAGTCATCCCTAGTCATCCCTAGTCATCCCAGTCATCCAAGTCATCCCTAGTCATCCCTAGTCATCCCAGTCATCCCTAGTCATCCCTAGTCATCCCTAGTCATCCCAGTCATCCCTAGTCATCCCTAGTCATCCCTAGTCATCCCAGTCATCCCTAGTGATCCCTAGTCATCCCTTGTCATACCTAGTGAACCCTGTCATCCCTAGTCATCCCTAGTCATCCCAGTCATCCCTAGTCATCCCTAGTCATCCCAGTCATCCCTAGTCATCCCTAGTCATCCCTAGTCATCCCTAGTCATCCCAGTCATCCCAGTCATCCCTAGTAATCCCTGGTCATCCCTAGTCATCCCGGTCATCCCTAGTCATCCCTAGTCATCTCTAGTCATCCCAGTCATCCCAGTCATCCCAGTCATCCGTAGTCATCCCTGGTCATCCCTGGTCATCCCAGTCATCCCTAGTCATCCCTAGTCATTCCTAGTCATCCCAGTCATCCCTCGTCATCCCTAGTCGTTCTTAGTCATCCCAGTCATCCCAGTCATCCCAAGTCATCCCAGTCGTCCCAGTCATCTCTAGTCATCCCTTTTCTTCCCAGTCATCCCTAGTGATCCCTAGTCATTCCTAGTCATCCCAGTCATCGCTAGTCATCCCTAGTCATCCCAGTCATCTTTAGTCATCCCTGGTCATCCCTGGTCATCCCAGTCATCCCTTGCCATCCCTAGTCATCCCAGTCATCCCAGTCATCCCTAGTCATCCTTAGTCAGCCCATTCATCCCTAGTCATCCTAGTCATCCCTAGTCATCCCTAGTCATCCCAGTCATACTTAGTCATTCCTGGTCATCCCTAGTGATCCCTGTCATCCCTAGTCATCCCTAGTCATCCCTAGTCATCCCTAGTCATCCCAGTCATCCCAGTCATCCCAGTCATCCCTAGTCATCCCTCTTCATCCCAGTCATCCCTAGCCATCCCTGGTCATCCCTAGTCATCCCTAGTCATCCCTAGTCATCCCTAGTCATCCCAGTCATCCCTAGTCATCCCTGGTCATCCCTAGTCATCCCTGTCATCCCTAGTCATCCCTAGTCATCCCTAGTCATCCCAGTCATCCCAGTCATCCCTAGTCATCCCTAGTCATCCCTGGTCATCCCTAGTGATCCCTGTCATCCCTAGTCATCCCTAGTCATCCCAGTCATCCCTGGTCATCCCAGTCATCCCTAGTCATCCCTAGTCATTCCTAGTCATCCCAGTCATCCGTCGTCATCCCTAGTCATCCCTAGTCATCCCAGTCATCCTAGGCATCCTTAGTCATCCCAGTCATTCCTTGTCATCCAAGTCATCCCTCGTCATCCCTAGTCGTTCTTAGTCATCCCAGTCATCCCTAGTCATCCCTAGTCATCCCTAGTCATCCCAGTCATCCCTAGTCACCCCTGGTCATCCCTGGTCATCCTAGTCATCCCTACTCATTCCTAGTCATCCCTAGTCATCCCTAGTCATCCCAGTCTTCCCTAGTAATCCCAGTCATCCCAGTCATCCTTAGTCATCCCTAGTCATCCCAGTCATCCCTAGTCATCCCTGGTTATCCCTAGTGATCCCAGTCATCGCTAGTCATCCCTAGTCATCCCTGGTCATCCCTGGTCATCCCAGTCATTCCTTTCCATCCCTAGTCATCCCAGTCATCCGTAGTCCCCCTGAGTCACCCCAGTCATGCCTAGTCATCCCAGTCATCCCTAGTCATCCCTAGTCATCCCTAGTCATCCCTAGTCATCCCAGTCATACCTAGTCATTCCTGGTCATCCCTAGTGATCCCTTTCATCCCTAGTAATCCCTAGTCATCCCTAGTCATCCCTTGTCATCCCAGTCATCCCTAGTCATCCCAGTCATCCCAGTCATCCCTAGTCATCCCTAGTCATCCCTAGTCATCCCAGTCATCCCTAGTGATCCCTAGTCATCCCTGGTCATACCTAGTGAACCCTGTCATCCCTAGTCATCCCTAGTCATCCCAGTCATCCCTAGTCATCCCTAGTCATCCCAGTCATCCCTAGTCATCCCTAGTCATCCCTAGTCATCCCAGTCATCCCAGTCATCCCTAGTAATCCCTGGTCATCCCTAGTCATCCCGGTCATCCCTAGTCATCCCTAGTCATCTCTAGTCATCCCAGTCATCCCAGTCATCCCAGTCATCCGTAGTCATCCCTGGTCATCCCTGGTCATCCCAGTCATCCCTAGTCATCCCTAGTCATTCCTAGTCATCCCAGTCATCCCTCGTCATCCCTAGTCGTTCTTAGTCATCCCAGTCATCCCAAGTCATCCCAGTCGTCCCAGTCATCTCTAGTCATCCCTTTTCTTCCCAGTCATCCCTAGTGATCCCTAGTCATTCCTAGTCATCCCAGTCATCGCTAGTCATCCCTAGTCATCCCAGTCATCTTTAGTCATCCCTGGTCATCCCTGGTCATCCCAGTCATCCCTTGCCATCCCTAGTCATCCCAGTCATCCCAGTCATCCCTAGTCATCCTTAGTCAGCCCATTCATCCCTAGTCATCCTAGTCATCCCTAGTCATCCCTAGTCATCCCAGTCATACTTAGTCATTCCTGGTCATCCCTAGTGATCCCTGTCATCCCTAGTCATCCCTAGTCATCCCTAGTCATCCCTAGTCATCCCAGTCATCCCAGTCATCCCAGTCATCCCTAGTCATCCCTCTTCATCCCAGTCATCCCTAGCCATCCCTGGTCATCCCTAGTCATCCCTAGTCATCCCTAGTCATCCCTAGTCATCCCAGTCATCCCTAGTCATCCCTGGTCATCCCTAGTCATCCCTGTCATCCCTAGTCATCCCTAGTCATCCCTAGTCATCCCAGTCATCCCAGTCATCCCTAGTCATCCCTAGTCATCCCTGGTCATCCCTAGTGATCCCTGTCATCCCTAGTCATCCCTAGTCATCCCAGTCATCCCTGGTCATCCCAGTCATCCCTAGTCATCCCTAGTCATTCCTAGTCATCCCAGTCATCCTTCGTCATCCCTAGTCATCCCTAGTCATCCCAGTCATCCTAGGCATCCTTAGTCATCCCAGTCATTCCTTGTCATCCAAGTCATCCCTCGTCATCCCTAGTCGTTCTTAGTCATCCCAGTCATCCCTAGTCATCCCTAGTCATCCCTAGTCATCCCAGTCATCCCTAGTCACCCCTGGTCATCCCTGGTCATCCTAGTCATCCCTACTCATTCCTAGTCATCCCTAGTCATCCCTAGTCATCCCAGTCTTCCCTAGTAATCCCAGTCATCCCAGTCATCCCTAGTCATCCCTAGTCATCCCAGTCATCCCTAGTCATCCCTGGTTATCCCTAGTGATCCCAGTCATCGCTAGTCATCCCTAGTCATCCCTGGTCATCCCTGGTCATCCCAGTCATTCCTTTCCATCCCTAGTCATCCCAGTCATCCGTAGTCCCCCTGAGTCACCCCAGTCATGCCTAGTCATCCCAGTCATCCCTAGTCATCCCTAGTCATCCCTAGTCATCCCTAGTCATCCCAGTCATACCTAGTCATTCCTGGTCATCCCTAGTGATCCCTTTCATCCCTAGTAATCCCTAGTCATCCCTAGTCATCCCTTGTCATCCCAGTCATCCCTAGTCATCCCAGTCATCCCAGTCATCCCTAGTCATTCCTTGTCATCCCAGTCATCCCTAGCCATCCCTGGTCATCCCTAGTCATCCCTAGTCATCCCTAGTCATCCCAGTCATCCAAGTCATCCCTAGTCATCCCTAGTCATCCCAGTCATCCCTAGTCATCCCTGGTCATCCCTAGTCATCCCAGTCATCCCTAGTCATCCCTAGTCATCCCTAGTCATCCCAGTCATCCCAGTCATCCCTAGTCATCCCTAGTCATCCCTGGTCATACCTAGTGAACCCTGTCATCCCTAGTCATCCCTAGTGATTCCAGTCATCCCTAGTCATCCCTGGTCTTCCCTGGTGATCCCAGTCATCCGTAGTCATCCCTAGTTATCCCTAGTCATCCCTAGTCATCCCAGTCATCCCTAGTCACCCCTGGTCATCCCTGGTCATCCCAGTCATCCCTAGTCATCCCTAGTCATCCCTAGTCATTCCTAGTCATCCCAGTCATCCCTCGTCATCCCTAGTCATCCCTAGTCATCCCAGTTATCCCAGTCATCCCTAGTCATCCTTAGTCATCCCAGTCATTCCTAGTCATCCCAGTCATCCCTCGTCATCCCTAGTCGTTCTTAGTCATCCCAGTCATCCCAGTCATCCCTAGTTATCCTTAGTCATCCCTAGTCATCCCAGTCATCCCTAGTGATCCCTGGTCATCCCTGGTCATCCCAGTGATCCGTAGTCATCGCTAGCCATCCCTAGTCATCCCAGTCATCCCTAGTCATGCTTTTTCATCCCAGTCATCCCTAGTCATCCCTAGCCATCCTCAGTCATCCCTAGTCATCCCAGTCATCCCTAGTCATCCCTGGTCATCCCTAGTGATCCCTTTTCATCCCTAGTCATCCCTTGTCATCCAGTCATCCCTAGTCATCCCAGTCATCCCAGTCATCCCTAGTCATCTCTTGTCATCCCAGTCATCCCTAGTCATGTCTTGTCATCCCAGTCATCCCTAGCCATACCTGGTCATCCCTAGTCATTCCTTGTCATCCCTAGTTATCCCAGTCATCCCAGTCAAGCCTAGTCATCCCTTGTTATCCCAGTCATCCCTATTTATCCCTGGTCATCCCTAGTCATCCCGGTCATCCCTAATCATCCCTAGTCATCCCTAGTCATCCCAGTCATCCCTAGTAATCCCTAGTCTTCCCTAGTCATCCCTAGTCATGCCAGTCATCCCTAGTCATCCCAGTCATCCCAGTCATTCCTAGTCATTCCTTGTCATCCCAGTCATCCCTAGCCATCCCTGGCCATCCCTAGTTATCCCTAGTCATCCCTAGTCATTCCTAGTCATCCCAGTCATCCAAGTCATCCCTAGTCATCCCTAGTCATCGCAGTCATCCCTAGTCATCCCTGGTCATCCCTAGTCATCCCTAGTCATTCATAGTCATCCCAGTCATCCCAGTCATCCCTAGTCATCCCTAGTCATCCCTGGTCATACCTAGTGAACCCTGTTATCCCTAGTCATCCCTAGTCATCCCAGTCATCCCTAGTCATCCCTGGTCATCCCTGGTCATCCCTAGTGATCCCTGTCATCCCTGGTAATCCCTTGTCATCCCTAGTCATCCCTAGTCATCCTAGTCATCCCAGTCATCCCTAGTCATCCTTAGTCATCCCAGTCATCCCTAGTCATCCCAGTCGTCCCTAGTCATCCCTAGTCATCCCTAGTCATCCCTAGTCATCCCTAGTCATTTCAGTCATCTCTAGTCATCCTAGTCATCCCTTTTCATCCCAGTCATCCCAGTCATCCGTAGTCGTCCCTAGTCATCCGTAGTCATCCCTAGTCATCGTAGTCATCCCTAGTCATTCCCTGTGATCCGTAGTGATCTTTAGTCATCGCAGTCATCCCTTTTCATGCGTGGTCATCCCAGTCATCCCAAGTCATCCCCAGTCGTTTGTTGTCATCCCAGTCATCTCTAGTCATCCCTAGTCATCCCTACTTATTTCTTGTCATTCCTGACGGCCTTTTTCATCCTAGTCATCCCTAGTCATCCCAGGCATCCCAAGGCATCCTTAGTCATAACAGTCATCCGTAGTCATTCCTTTCATTTATAGTCATCTCTAGTCATTTGTAGTCATCCCAGTAATCCTTACTTTTCTCTAGTCATCCCAGTCATTTTTTTTCATGGTTAGTTATCTTAGTCTTTCCGAGTCAGCCCAGTCATCTCTAGTCATCCCTAGTTATTCCTTTGGCTGTTGCTCACTAGTTTTAAAATTGTTCGTGTTTTGGGTGTAAACATAATACTTTTGGAAGATTGCGTTCATGTTTTTTTATTCGTGTGTTTGATAGATGTCAATGTAGAGAAACCTGATGAGAAGTCAATTGTGACGTATCTGGCCACACTATGCGACACTTTGGAGTCAGTGAAAACCAATTCTCTTAAACGACCTGCATCACCCTCTAAAAGCTCACCAAGGAAACCAGCATCTTCAAGTTCCCCTTCAAAAGAATCCGTTGGTAGAACTCTTAGTCCTGAGCCCGAGAAGCCTGAAAAGGATTCTTCAAAAACAAACGTGGCTGCGAACGGAAGGGAGAATAGACAAGTCAGTCCCTCACCCACCCCTCCCAGGAAACAAACAAAGAGAAGCAGCTCGCCCCTAATGGGAAAAGACGAAACATTATCGTCACCGACCTCTCCCTCGGGGAATGGAAAGATCAAAGCTGTTCAAAGCAAGTTGAACACGTCAAGTCCTCAAGGAGGGAGGTCTGGGACACCAAGTCCCAAATCTTCAACCTCAGACGAGCCTATGGAGATTTCGTCCCCGGAAACGAATCTTTCGCCTCCAAAACGACGGGATGCTCGATCTACGAGTCCATCACGCAAATCCACCGCTACAAAGAAGCCGCGCATGGGCCAAGGAAAACTTTCAGTATCGCCAGATCATACTGAGAGGTTGAAGACGAAGAGATTGTCGCTTGCTGACAGCAAGCGACTGTCTGGGTCCAGCGATATCGGTCGTAAGAAGAGGGCAAGTGTTGCAGGGACGCTTAGTACGTCACGTAAGCTCAGCTCAACTAGACCCACACCCATGGATGTGGAGTCATCATCGAGTGAATTAGAGGACTCTGAGGTAAGGGTATATTTATTATAGACCGTAGTAACGAGAAAGTTGAGGTCACGGAAAAAAAAAAGGTAACCGGAAGTTGATATTTTTATCTCTTTCTTGTGCTGTGACTCGACAAATTCGCACAGCGGAAGTTAAAGAAAGGAAGTCAGATTCGTTCGGTGAGACAGAGCGTTCCGTCAAGCGAGACATTGAACTTCTTGTTGCCATTCAAGACGTACAGGACGTCAACGTTCTCGTTGCTTAAGACCTAGTACACGGTTAGCCTCCCATGTCGACGTTCTTAGGGGTCCGTCACGCAAACGAACGTCTGCGAGGTAAGACAGCCTCTATAACACAAATGTTTTATTCTCTCTCTCGCACTTGCTGGCGATGCCATCGCAGGTTTCGTCGAGGACATACACACAACTCACGTTTACGGTAAACTCATGGGAACATTATGCGCACATCGAGCTCGTTCGTAAGAGGAAAAGGGGCCTAGTCTGCAAAAAGATTCTTCTCTTAAGCGTAAAGTTCTGGTAGGCGATTAGAAGTGGTAGAAGGAGTAGTATGGCAAGAATATTCAGCTAGCAAGGAGCTATGTACATTCATATTTCATCCAGTGCCAATGAACTAAATTGACAATTGAAACTTAAATGTAGTTTGCTTTCTTTGCCTATTGCCGTAAATCGACGGTGGTAATCCAAATAGATTAACCTGAGATCAGGCTCTTTTTTCGTCTCGCTTTGAAAATTACATTCCGGCGGGCATGGCGAAACGAATTTCAGCGGTAGCCGTTATAGAGAATGTATGAGAACCGCCCAAATTGTGCCTGATCTCAGGTTAAAAATAGATAGACTCAGCTACCCACTGAACAAATATCAGTTACTGCTGCGACTAGGCAAGCTCTAAAGTGAACGCAGTTATCAGCTCGTTTTTCAGTAAACGGGTACTAACATGGGAATTAGTGTGATAAGATTGTTAAATGTTGGGGGAATGAGTACACCCACGACGTCTACGACACCAAGCGAATAGCTTTCAAGTGAATTAATTGGAGGAAAGTTTCATTTGTGGCATTTCATCCGACACACGATGACGCATCTTTGAAAGGTTAGCCTAAAGTTTAGGAGCTGTCCTTGTTCGTGGTTCCAGACGTAAGGATAAATAGTTTTATTGACGCCAATTAATTACGTCTTAAGAAATAGGAACATTTTAATAATGTTTTCATTGTTACAAACTGAATACATCTTTGAGAGTGTGTATTTCTCGTGACACTGCACCTTCAACAAAAAGATTACTAGAAGGATAAAAACACATTTGATCATTTCAACGTAACAGTGATCTCTACTGTTTGTTTACTTATGCTAGATACGAGAAACGAACTAAACGTTTCGATTCGACGGCTGGTGTCCGAGGTATTTTATAAATGTTTGACACCGAGGTATTAGACTTCTTTTAGCAAAAATAGTCGATGAAAGAAATTCGCAGGCTTGTAACTCCAACTTGTTTTGGCATAATGCAAAAATGTTTCTATGAATGACTTGTTCCCCTGCCAATACAATTTTGGTTGTAAGGAGTGGCTCCTGGCGGTTCTAACTTTTTATAGTTAAACTTTGCGGATAAAATAAGTGTTTCCATGGAACTGAAAACTTGGGTAGACCGTCATGTTATCGGTTTGCTAGGTGCGATTTGTGTCGTAAGCTTGTCTTGTAAGTCATGCGACAAAGGTATATGTGCAGTTCAGCTTTTAGCTGTGGTCGTTTAGAAATATGACAACAATAATTGTCTATTTATTTTAAGATATATCTGACGTTTCCACGCTACCCGCTACTTTGTTAAAATATTTAAGTTCTCATTAATATTAATACTTTATATTAATGCAACTTCACAGCCAATTTTTTTATGTCAGTTGATGGGATTTAAGTTGTGGACGCTTAAAGCGGTTGCTTGCGGTCGAAACACTCTGAGATGAGATAAAGTGTTGAAGCATGATCTAGTCCAATCTTGAAAGACAACGTTGTTTTTGAAGTGCGCTATTTCAGATTCACGTAGGTATTTTAAACCTTCTCCCTAGAACTGCTACCATTTTGAGAAACATAGATGGTCTTTCGATTTTTTTGGTCCTTTTTTATTTCTTCTGTACTTAGTGACGATCGCCTTAAATTTGATAACATTTGTTAGATTGCAAGTCCTTCGCCGAATCACACATATCTTCTGGTACTGTAGCTAGACAAATTGGTTTTGAATGTGGATATACCTATATCAATAGTCAATTAATTTTTAAAATGCCGTCGTCAAGAACTGAATGTTGTTTAAATCGGAGCATTTGATTCTATCGAGAGAAATCTGGTAAAATTATCCTTTTTTTGACAACATAGCTTTTTTCTTGGGATAGTGATTAGTTTTATAGATATATTTTCACTCAGACACTTGAAAATGAATTATTATTATCTTTTTTGAAATGCAAATATTATGAACCTGTTTGACAATCATTTAGTATTTGCTGTAGTTATTTCATTGTATTTCAGTACTATGTTTTAGTCGTGGTCCTGCATGTTTTTCGCAAAGTTTGCTGATCGGGTTATACCAGCCCGTGCAAATAATAGCTTTCCACTAGGAAAAGATATATGTGAAATGGTTTTCATGCTCCTCTTTGGTGGTCTGTTTTACCAATCTTAAGTACTCTGTAACACAGCCTTCCTAGGCGTTCGGGTTGTGGGAACGGCGCAAATGAGAAAACAGAGCAATTTCTTTAACGTGACAGCGTTTGTGAATGTCACGCGATATTCCGATTTGGAATTAACGACTCAACTGAACTTAGGCGACGTTCACACGGCAATGGATGGATTGAAAATTTCGTGCGTTTAGGTGTTTTGAACAGCGCGAAAACGAACGAAGTGTCCGGTCAAGTTTTTCAGCCGGTCGAAAATTTGTCCGGTGTTGTGTGAGTGGAGCCTAAGTTTGGATCGATGGGTTGATAGAGCCATTTTCGTATGACCTTGAAATGAAGACGCGCGAACAAAACAGAAACAAAAAACGAACGGAAGTAAAGCGATTTGATTGGTTTATCGAACGGATACAAACGAGCGTGGTTTTTGGATGGTTAAAAAAAACTTAATGCCCGAAGAACTTTCTGAAATCAATCGATACTCCGCTTTGAGGTCATACTGCAACACGATTGGCCAATCGAACAATGCCTTGTCCATATTAGGGTTTTCTTTAGCGGGAAAACGTAGTGGCCATGTTTTGATCTTTTCATCCATTGGCTGATAAAACAAATAACGAAGACTTACCGAAACCATTTTTCAAAGTCATACGAAAATGGCTTTAAGGTAGCCAATGTCTGATTTGTTTCTCTGGTATAACGGATTCATTATGGTCATGAATCTGGGATCACAGCCAGACTTGTTGTAATTGTAATTAAAGTTTACGATCAGATGTCTGCCACATCTTTCATAACGCATCTGAGACAAAAAGGAACACGTACTAGTTTAAAAGCCTTGAGATGACAAGCCTTCAATTCGCTAAGTTTGTTCAAATTTTCATCTATTTTTAAACATATTTTTTCCGTATCTGAATCTGATTGTTAACAAATTAGTTGTTGACTTCCTGGTAAATTAAGTCAAAAAATAAAACTCTGAAGGAGTTTATATAGAACTGTCATGACGGCAAAATATAGTTTGCCGCAAGAAATTAAATTCCTTGTCAATGATAAGGGAAAATTCATTTAATATGACAAGGGGGGGGGGGGGGGGGTGAAGATATTGAGGTGGGGCTCCGAAAATTTTTAGACACCCGAAGGGGGGGCTCTGAAAAAATTGTTGCGCTAGGAGGGGGGGCTCCGAAAATTTGTATACTTCAAAACCAACACATGACATCATCATACAGATCGGATGGTTTTCAACTCAACAATTTAATGACCTGTGCAACTCAGCTATATCACGTGGTTTACAGATATAACAAATGTAGTCTCAGTAATTATTACACTCTTGTTCATCCCAAAAATGCTTTAGAAAATTGTGTCACAACTGTATCTCAAGTTTGTCATAGTATAATCCATTGAAGACAATAACGGTAAATATATTTAATACAGTCTAGCGATCTTTTTTTAGGGGAGCAAAGGAATTGAAGGAGGAGGTGGGGGGGGGTGGGGCTCTGAAATTTTTTCGACTACCAAGGAGGGGGCTCCTAAAAAATTGAACCGCTAGCGAGGGGGGCTGCTAAAATTTCAAGCTTCGAGTTTCAATATCTTCATTCCCCCCCCCCCCCCCCTTGTCATATTAAATGAACTTTCCCTAAGAAAAAAATATTAAATTGTAGCTGTAAAGCAAACTTTGTATCTCTCGCGGGATAAATTGTTTATCCATAATATTATATAGTACTCTTGAAAATGTTTTGGCTTTGAAGTTACGCGTCAAGGTTCATTGCCATATTTCTTTTTCCTGTTCACAACGAAAAGGTTTGCAGAAAGGCTTTATAAGGTATGCTAAAATTTTTTTCCAATTTTTATAATCAGAATATCAGAGGTGCTTGATGGAAAGAGAGAAATTTGCTCACGTTATTCCCTTTGAAGCTTGTATAGATATATTTTTAATTACTGTAGTTTAATACTTTCTTGTTAGACATGTTTTTTTTCCGTGAAGAGGATAAATTAAGTTATAATATTTTTCTGCTTTCCAAATAAGCGAAATGTGACACTTTGAGGCGACACATAAAAACATGTCTTTCACAAATCACTTTATTGTATTGAATTATTAATTTATTTCCATAAAACATTTTTCTTCAACCCTTGTTTTTGTGTTCGAAGTTTTTGTCTGCTTATCACAGATGTTGCTGTTTTACTTCATAAATATTCATAAAACCAGTTTTCTGGCGGCGATATGGCCCCGTCGCCCGGATCATGATGTCTTTGACGTTTGGTTTGCATTTTATTTTAAGAGGTGGGATCGCATTCATTTAATTGCCTGCGGTTAGATATAATTTTTAACTTCCTTTCTGCCTTTTTCTTTCTAAATCACAAGGGAGACTAAACGAGAACGATAAATCTGAGGTGAGAATTATAATAAATCGAAGTTCAGTTTATCTAAAGTTTATATAAATACTATTCGAAAGAATTTTAAGCGATTGTTTTGCTTTTACTTGAAGTTGCTTGATCGAATTGAGCCGATTTTTCTTTTACTTATTCACTAAAATTCAGCTTGTAAGACTAAGGTTAAATCATAATACATTCAAAATATCTCTGTGTATTTTAAGGTGAACTTTTTTATGCGAATGATAATAATGTAAATGGATTTGACAATCGGCTCGTCCTTTTTTGCGCTGTGAATTTGACTTTGGTTTATTTCTAAATGAGTTTGAAGTTTCAAAAAAACGCTGCGGTCACCAGGATGAAAACTATGGTTAATATCTACCCACAGATCTTTCAAAGGTAAAAGCATTTATTAATCGTATTTAAATTTTACATCAACTGATATGCTGTAGATACCGGTCTGCGTTGATATACCTAAATATGTCAACCGTCGCTTGCAGTTTGTTTAACACTTTTCGGACAGAATTGTAGAAATAATGTGAATGATTTTGGCTTGTTTGCACGTTCGCAATATCAAGTTCTAAGTCGAGATTTACTTTACGTGTCTCCTTCTTTTGCAGATGGTATTGTTATGTTTAAAGCAAACCATTAACTTTCGTCTTGATGTCTGTACAAGTCTACTTGACTTAATTTTCAAGGACTATTGAGTATTAAGTAGGATGGCCGATAAAGGCAAATACAGCGGAAAGCCGCTAAAATAAACAAAAATTCGACGATCAAGGGAGAATATTTTTTTACCGTGCGACACGTGATTGTACGTCGCCGAGAAACATGGAGGAGGTTTATCTGTTATGTGCCTTTTGACCCTCTGCCTTCGGCTGTTCTAACCATAAACTAACACCTGTTTTTACTTATTGGAATCAAAATCATATTTTGCATAACTTGGCAGCACGGAATGAAGTATCCGACCTTCTGTTTGCTTGGAAATATCAAGAGTTCGTAATGTCAAGATAACATCAAATTGTATGCCCACACTTGACCTTTCTAAAGAATATAGAAAAGTAAATTAACGTCGTAGAGAATAACAAACTTCAGCACTCCGGTTAAAAGAACGGAACGTTTACTGTTATTTCAGGCAGAGAAATTGGAAACGGTGTTTTTTTAAACGAAACTGTAGTTTTGCGTCGTTGCGGGAGTGAAATGCAAAAAGTTAGGTTTTTAGGTTATCAACGGAGTTGATTTAATTAATTTGCCGCCATAACGAGATTCATGAAAGGCTTTTGAATCTATTTACGGCGATATTTGGTTTATCAACTCAGTAGGTAATACTAATTTAGAATTAGGTTCAGAATCTAAGTGATGTTGAGGGAGAATTTTTTTATAATTTCGGAAGTCGCACTTCGCCCACAGACGAACGCACAATGGATCTCCTTTCCAGTTTCCATTTTGAAGTGGTTAGAAAAGTCGGTTAAACGCATTTGCAGGAAACTTAGCGAGGAAAAAGGTCATCAGTCCTTTGTTTGAATTACTTCATGAAATCAATTATTTATTATTATTACAGCAGTTCACAACGTGTGCATCATTAGAAAAGTAGCCACACAGGACGCAAAGCGTAGCCTATGCTGCTTTACAGGAATTCGACACGAAAAATGTGATAAGGAGTTAAATATTTACTGATGCAAAAAAAAAAATTCCTAAACTAATGCAAACCTGGGGTTTGCGATCCTATATCTATATGTATATTATATGATATTTAAAAAACCGAAAACTAATGGAAGCTTAAGTTTTATATGATGAAATAGAAATACTAAATCAAACGTAAAGCATATCCTGTCCACTATCTATGTGACAACACTTGACATCCGGGTCTATGGCCTCACTTAGTGGTAACTTATTATTATTATTATTATTATTATTATTATTATTATTATTATTATTATTATTATTATTATTATTATTATGAGAAAGAAGAGAGAAAAAGTGAGTATTTCGGATTTTGAGATCGAATTAAAGTTGCATATAAACAATCTGTATGCAGCCGCGGCCTCGGGTACCGTTCTATCCATGATTTTATCAAAGGTGCACTGTAAATCAGAAAGATCTGTTTTAGCCCTAAAAATGAGGCCGTTTCGGTGAGTAAAGTATAGTCCTATCTTTGAGTCTAATTTGGCTCCCTTAATCAGGGCCAATACAGTCCAATTACCTAGGGCTGAGTTGCACCCAGGGGTTGAAATGGGCCCCAGCGTAGGCTGGAATAGACTTTTGATGGGGCTGGGACTTTAAATTTTTTGGTCTGGAGTCTAACGCCTCCGGAAAGCAGCTTGTTACTTGCCTAGCTACTGTCGAGATGGCTTTTTATGCAGTGAATCAAGTGATCAACGCTAAAATTTACTCTCTTGGAATGGTCCGTATTTGTGCTTTCTGTCAAACCCAGTTCATTTTAGTCCTATTAGCGTACGAGAAAGACTGATTTCAATGACTTTTTTTTTACTCTGAAGGAAAGAAAGAAAGAAACAAACAAACAAACAAAACGACTGCACCGCTATATTTAAAGCACTTGAAGAACATTTTACGATCTGAATTTCTTTTGAATAATCACTGCAGAAGTACCGTATTTCCTCGAATAATAGCCGTCCCTCGATTAATCGCCTCCTTATGATGGAAATATTACAAAAAATCGCCTCCCTCGTATAATCGCTCCCCCCCAACCCTTCTCGTCATCTTCTCTTTCTTTTATTCCCTCCCAGTCAAGTTTAAGTGGAATCTGATCCAGCAAAACTGTTCACTGACAATCCAAGCGCTAAAATTTATTCAACGAACCAAATTTGGAACACTTAAAAAGCCCATGTTCAGTTTATTTGATGGGATAATTTTATATTTATTTATAGGGATAATAAAACACAATATTTAGGTCACGACTTCCAGTGAGCAATATTTGAAATAACCGCTTCCCTCGAATAATCGCCTCTTTTGATGCGACAAAAGAAATAATCGCCCCCGGCTATTATTCGAGGAAATACGGTATTTATATTTGGATCCACTCTAAAACTCAAGGTGCTAAATAGGAATTTAATTGCTGTCGTGACCTCACGCATATCATTCGTTTTCACGTGCAAGATGTATTCATAATGTTTATACTAGGTCATACTAGGCTATGTTTTTGTTATCATTTCCAACAGAGATGTTACGAACAAAAAAGAACTGTTAGAAGTATCACAAGAATAATATTCATTTGCCTCTTTCAGTTATAAAAAATGAAGGAATTTTAACATCTGCCCGAACTACATTCTTTTAACAACTCTTTTTGGTATCTTTCACAACGATGCCACTTTAATCCCTGTGTTTACTTGCCTTTGTAAACACAATGAACTGGAAGGGTTTAATGAAAATTTCATTTATCGACGACCGCGCCAATCACTTAGTTTTGTTTGCCAAAGTATTATTTTTCAAGCGCTCTATTTTTGAATTTTCAGTGGCGGAAACTTTGTTGTTGAGTTTCCATTTTGTGTCAAACCCCGACCTAGTTTTCTAATTTTTGGTGGTTTTATTCCACTTGGCTAATCGAAATTATTTCCTCGTTTACATTTTCGAACGTTGTTCGCCTGCAAGTTCCTCCAAAGAGCCTTTTTTTTAATCCAAGATTAGATATAATTTTCGAAATCAGTAATTTGCCTAACGGTTATTATGGCTTCTTGTTTGTTAGGTCATGAATTAACAACATATTACCAAACATAGTTTTGTTTGTAGCAGAATTTCATTTGTTTTTATTTCTCGGCGGCTTGTGTCTAGACTTTAACTGCAACAGAATATCTTCATTCACCATCAGGAGATAACATATCGAAAAATGTAAGTAATCTCCTTAAGAAATTCTTAGCGTAGTTGGGGCCATGGAATGCTTCTATTAGTGTTTAGGCCAATGCGAAATGCGGTATCGCACGGTTACCCGGGCTTAGCGTGTATACAATGAACGAGTTATGGCGTGTAACAATTTTGAGTTGGCATTTGTCGCTGTCGAGAGTTCATCGACGCCCAGGAATCCATGTTTTTGAAACCAAAATCACCTAAGCGCTTTTTTAGAAGTTGCATCTTTGCGTGTTTTAGCGCGAAAGCGAAGGGTGTAAGTAGCTATAGCTACCTTGAAGGGGATTTAGTTGATGAGTACTTCGTTCGAAGAAATCACAATCTTCAAATGGTAAGCCCTGTTTCAAGTATTATGATGAAACCGTTTGATAAGTTAAACTTACGCCTCTAACGGTACATTTGGATAGTGCATTCAGTTATATCAAAGTCATCTTAGTTGTAGTTTATGTGTATTATAGTGTACACTAAACTTTCTCTGTTGTTTACATAATAGACTAGAGATTTGTTGTGATGTTTGCAACGCGACTTCAACCACGATTGAAAATCTTTAGCTGTGACATTTATTTACCAAAGCAATGCAAGCTTTTTCTTTCTTTTGTGCTCTCTCTATTGTTGTTTCTTTGTGATTGCGGAGCTCTTAGCAGTCAAAGGAAAAAAAAAAACAACATTCGCGTGACCTATCGGACCTATCAGTTACATCAACATGGTGGCGTGACTGTACAAAAAGCTCCGCGTGCACGCGATCTTTGTTCAATTATCACGCGATTATATTTGTTGTCATAGAATATATGATGGTGGAATTATTTTTGTTGCAGTTGCTAAACAGATTATGCAACGAACAGAAAAGAATAGCAAACTCAGGATAAAATTGAGTTTTGGTCTCCTTCTCCCCAATCTGCTTACTTCCTTCTTGGGTAAACTTCTACCCTTAGCTTCCTGGTGCTGAAAGGAAGTGGTCTTCTTACAACTGTCAACAGTACAACTGAATAACTGTCTCAGTAGCATGTAATGAAAGTTGCACATGAAATTTTCCACAGACTCAAAAGTCATCTCTAAACTTCCTTGCACAGTATGATTAAATACTAGTATCATGTGAACACACTGTTCAGAAGCTTTCATTTTAATAGTCACACTTTAGGATTTCATCCCCATACTCGAAAGTTAGAACCACCTTGTACAGTATAATAAACATTACCACAGGAAATTACTGCTCAGTAGCTTTTATTTGAGTGTTCACACTTTAGGATTTCATACACGGACTCAAAAATTAGAACCGTTTTATACAGAATGATAAACAGCACCACAGGATAACACTTCTCAGTAGCTTTTGGTCATACTTTGAAAATTCCTTGAAAATCAAACAGTGTCACAGGGAAACAGTGCTTTTCTCTCATTCTAAAGAAGAACCAGTGGATTTCATCCACGCGCTCAATTGTCAGTGATTTAAATTTTTTTTAATCTTAATACTGAATTGTATTGCACGTTTTATTTTCAGGATGAAGAAGAGCTTTTCGAAGCTGAAGCAGAAAAGAGGGACGTGCAACAGGAATACAAGGAAATCCTTGTTTGGTTAAATGATGTGGAAGAGAAGGCGTCTTTGATGGCGCAACAGTGGAACGAGGATGTCGAAGAAGATGAGCCAAGAAAGAAACGCAAAGCGGTGAGATAATCCAGTGTTTATTACACTGAGAGACTTTTAGGGCCTGTTTACATGGAGTGGGGGACCCCGGTCTAGTGGGGTTGGTTTCTTTTGTTTTCACGCTCTGGCGGACACAAAACAAAAGAAACTTACCCCACTAGACCGGGGTCCCCCACTCCATGTAAACAGGGTCTTAGATTCTGAGACGAGGACGACTGCGTGGACGAGATTTTCTCAATACTAACTGAGTCGTGCGCGCGCATGAACCAGCTTCATTTTGGCGGGAAAACGTGTTAGCCGTCGTCATTTTACTATGGGTTTTAGCGAGAATATCTCAATGGCGGAAAGAGGTTCTTAAATTTTAGAATTTTTAGCTTTTTGCGATCGGGAAAGGTCTTGGCTTTGGCAACTCCTTCAATAAAAATAACCGTGCTAACATTTGTGGTGAAAAAAGTATGATGAAGCCTTCAGGGGTCTCTATATTTTTAGAGTTCTTTGAAAAAAAAATTAAAGTTTAATCTCGTCCTTGAATCTAAAGTTGTTTGTAATGAAACCTCCTTAATACAGACACCAAAGGGTGGAGACATGCATATTTCCTTGTTAAGAGGCGTCCGTTTAATCGAGGTAGATATTTTATGACGTTTTCTGCAGTGGAACCTATCCTCAGGCCGGACCTCTCTATTTAACGAACACTTAACACTTGTTACTGTAGGAACTTAACTTCATGCAATCCTTAACTCAATGATGCGGACTCTTAACTGTGTCATTATTGCTTATAACTGTATCAGCATAGAGCCTGTAGAGCAGTGTTTACCTGAGAAGTGCCCGTTACGATTTCTTACGTTCCCCTGTACCTGCCTTTGAGAGAAGTTTCAGGTTTTTAATTTTGCTGAAAGCAACACAAGTGAAGTCTACACATCCAGAATCTAGCCGACTTTAAAGTGTGGAGAATATCATCTAAACATAGCAATCGTCGAAAATTCCTTACGCTGAAGTTTTCTGTTGTACTGTAAACTGTATGTTTGGTTAATGACGCCTTTATTTTGTCTGTACCTCTGGGTTATTTTTCTTCATAAATCGCTCTTTTTTACTATATAATTCTCACAGTTACTTCACAATGCAAAGTTTATTAACGTAGGCACATGAAAAAGCTGTTTTTTCTTTGTGCAATCGTGAGCTATTGTATTCATATAATAGCTGGTATTTTGTGGAACAAAGGCAGGTTATTCTTGTGCGAAATGTGCATTTATTAAGACCCTGTTTACATGGAGTGGGGGACCCCGGTCTAGTGGGGTAAGTTTCTTTTGTTTTGTGTCCCCCAGAGCGTGAAAACAAAAGAAACTTACCCCACTAGACCGGGGTCCCCCACTCCATGTAAACAGGGTCTAAGTCTCTACTATCGTCGACAACAGCGATGTTGTAATCGGGTCTGTTAAATTTAAAGTGAAGTTTGACCATTGATGCAGATAGCGAATGGGCCAACGTTGATGTTCGCTTTTGCTGCGAGATTTACGTTTCGGTGAACATGATGCTGTTTTTGATAAATGAGTTTTGGAGGGCTGTCATGTTAAAATGTCAACAAACTCACTTGAGGTAAAAGTAAATAAATTACTTAACGAGTCAATGTTTAAATTTGTTAAGCTGCTATACGTCTGCTTTGCGTGTGCTGAAAGTCAGGAAAGTGTTGTCTGTTAGCCATTCCGCTTCGTCCACCAACTTAGAGACCAGATCATCTTGTGGAGCGCAATAAAAAGTATTGAAACAATGTTTATAGGTATACTGGTCACACTTTGTGGTTTCATCACATTTCCAATGCAATAGGCATTAAACTGAAAAACTACTATTTAGTAACTATATTGTGGGACTCGAAGTCCAGTTCTCCGTAGTTACAACACAAACCGTTCCACAAGGAAGCTGTTGCAGACAGTTTTGACGTCTTTATAAACACTGCCAGATTTAACCGTCACTGTGCTTAAAATAAACGTATATTGGTTTTAAATTAATCTTTGTTTTGGAGTTATTTTTCCTAATTAATTTATTATACAGCAGTCTTAAAGTAACTCCGTAAGGAAGAAAAAGTTGTTGCAACCCTTTCTGCAAAAAACAAGGCTTCGTTGTGTCCTGAATCTTTTCTACATATTTGGAAATTAAAAGTTCAATGGAAAGAATTGTTACCTTTTCGACTACAGAGGGAGTAAACTAATATTTAATTGTTATCCTGTTTAATTTCAACAGAAGCAGATACAAGTCTTTCGACAGCAAATCCAAAGACGCGAATATCACGTCAACCGCATCATCGAGACAAAGTACCCCCAGTACATCCTCCCTGATGACAAACTCCAAGTTCTCGTCACCAAATGGGAGATAGTAAAACACAAAGTTACTGTGCTGGAAGAGAGGATCTGGGAAGTAGGACGTCACGTGAGAAGGGATGGGAAGCTCGGTAAATTGTTGCTATGGTTACATGAGGCCGAGGCCCTTCTCAACTATTACGAAACTGACGAAAGGTGGATCTGTGAAGTTCCTCCCAAGTTTCTCTTGAGGCAGCACGAGGTCTGTTTATTGATCGAACTCTCTCGTTTTCCGTTTTTCCTTTCTTTCTCAGGGGGCTTGTTAAATTACTGGGGGTGATTTGTGGTGGACAAAATATGGCAAGCATTAATTTCATTGGATATTCATTAATTGCAGACGTGCAATCCGTCTGGACGAATTGTCTGCTTGGTTCGTCTTAATGAACGATCGTAAAGTAGATAGTTCGTTTGGATAACAACTATCGTTTAGTATCGCACCTACGGTGGGCCCAATGGTTTGTTCTTTACACAAGACGAGAGGAGGGATTTTTTCTCAGGAGGCTGTCTCTAATTCCTTAGGTTCGCTGCTTTACTTTTTGACAATGTCAACCATTTTTGAAGCATCGCCCGAGAGTTTGAGATAACTTATATGTTATATGAAAGGAAAACCGAAAATAAGGGTCTAGGCCCATCAAGATTAACTTTATAATTACACTGTAGTTACCACAAGATCTAGCTGCGGATGACAGTGGATGAAAATTTGATTTGTATTTTTTCCTGTAAGTTGTTCATCCCTTTTGTATTTACTCAATTTGACCCTCTGGTAGTTACATGCCTTTTTGGGGGAAAGTGCCCAATCATTTTGAGCCAGAAGCGTACTTTAATTAGCTTTCCAGGGCTTTCTAGACATGGGTATGAGGATAACAACTATTTATGTCTCGAAACCTGGTAACACCATAACATGAAACTCAAATTTTCAAGTATTGGTTATCCTCATTTTCACCGTGCTTATCGAATTTCGTACCCAGGCTTTCTTCAAAGACTTGGACGAGCACTGTCGGGGTCTGGATGCCATCATTCAGTCTGGAACTGAGGGTGACGTGTTGGTGGACGCTTCGTTACTGAAAGAAGTCGACGATCGCATTAAAGCCGTGCGAGATAAGTCCGCTGACCGGCTCTTAAGACTCGCATATGAGAAATCCCGGTCCAAGATCCTTCTGTTGCTGGACGCTGGTCGTAAACAACTGAATTGTCAACCGGTCAAATACGCCTCGCATGCTCATGTCGAGAAGGCTCTTCGGGAATACACGGTAGGTATTGAATATCAACGTCCATAATTGACCACTACAGAAAATACCATAACATACCATAATACTCTTTGTTTGTCACCCCAAAATTCTGCATAAGCATGGTCTTCAGTTTCTCTTGGGCGTTAAAATGGCCCTAAGAGAAACTGAAAACAATGCTTATTCAAAATTTTGGGGTGGCAGACAAAGAGCATTATGGTATGTTATGGTATTTTCTGTAGTGGTCAATTAGAACTTTGCGATCCGACGACGCAATGGTAAAAAAAAGTAAAACAAAAAACAAGAAGGCAAAACATCAACTTTGCACGTGCGTCATACTTTTTTGTACATTTCTTTACCGTTTTTTCCCGACTACGACGTGGAATTACCTACTTTCACATTTTATGAAGGACGTAAACAAGCGAAGACGAAATTTTGTTTCTCTTTCTGAACTTGGGTAGGGATCGGCTAGGAATTCAACTCATGGGGGGTTCGCCTACTTTTGATAAAGTAATTGGGTAGGAAATTTAATCGCAGTTAAGACTGAAAGAACGTAAATTCACTTTTTAAGCGACGTTTTCCCCGCCATCGCGTCGTCGGATCGTAAAGTCCCTAATATTTAGCCCATCGGACTCACGATCCGAAAGTCTGGGCTCCCGCCAAGACCACGAACACGAGCGACCACGAGCGTATTTGTTAATAGCAGACTTCCTTTTTTGCTGCTAAATGTGATAATTTTGTTTAATTTTATTATTCACTTATGAGCCATTAATATGACTTATCGGAATAAAATTCTTTCTGCAGCTGTTTTTCGTCGATAAAACGTTCCTGAAGAAGTGCAAAAAATATCGACGAAGTCTCCACGAGACTGGCGAAGCGTTTATCAACATTCTTCCCGAAGCGCGTACAATGGAGGTTAAAAACTTCATCTGGAACGTAGACCAGCAAGTCGACAAAATGGTCGATGAAGCTACCATGCGCCATAGACACCTTGAGGATGTTAACAAGAAGTGGAAAACGTTTGACACGCTGATAGAGTCTGTGATTAAATGGATGGAAGATGCGGAGGGATTAATCAAGAATGGAACGCTCAAAGCTTGTAAGGTAGGTCATGTTAGCAGAAAGCTCATAATCCAGTTTAATGAATTATTTGCACTCAGGTTTAGTCTCAAACTGCCTTGTTACTTCTCGTCAGATAATCACGATAAAAGACATGCTTGCTGTTTCTTGGCTCTAAATGTAAGGGGTGCTTTGAAAAGATCAAGGTTTAAGGAAGCTAATTGAATTGACAGGAGACAACGCTGTGCGCTAAGAAAAAACTTTAAGGAGTCCAGTGCTGCCATCAAGGCATGAGAGGACCTGATCATGTTGATGACTGTTATCTTTTGTCATTATTATTTTAGGATTATCTGAAAGACATCGATAAAATCCAATCAGATGCCTCCACAGCGCAGGATTGCAGCAAAACGGTGTTAGCGCACTGCCAGGACCGCGTGAAGATGGAGATCAGCCAACGTCTTCGAGACGTTGATCGACGCCTGAATCGTATTATTAGAAGGCATTCACGTATCATGAAGTGCGACAAGCGCAACTCTAAGCTGGAGAAATTTGAGGATACTGTGGATGGTGTCATGGACTGGATTTACGATGCAGAGGTGTTCGTGTCCTCTGCTGTAGAGGCAACATATGAAGCTGTGAAAGAACGAACTGACAGACTTGAGGTAGATACAGTGGAAGCCAATACGGCAAAATGGCACTAGAAATTTCAAATTTCCTTTGATAACATTCCGCGAGAAAGACGTTTTATTTAACAGAAAAATAAACTGCACCAAAGCAAACACTACCTTACACGACTCAATAAGCAGTATCACACTAAAGGATTTCATCCAACGCCTTGGCTTAAAAATTAGAACCACCTTATAAAGCATAACAAACAGTATCACAGGAAAGTACTGCTCAGTAGCTTTCATTTGAATGGTCACACTTTTGGATTTCATTCACAGATTCAAAAGTTAGGACCACCTTGTACAGCATAATAAACAGTACCATAGTAAAGTACTGCTCAGTAGCTGTCATTTGAATGGTCACATTAAACGCAAACGTAAAGTTAGAACCACTCTGTACTATATAATAAGCTTTCAGGAGAGACTTTTTAAGATGTGATTGTTTCTCTGTCTGCCTTTAGGTGACTCAAAGGGAGATTGAACAATGTGAATCAAACGTGAACTCATTAAACAGACTCACTAAAGCCATTCTGAAGGACTTCAAAACTGACATGACTTCCTCCGTAAACGCCACCTTATCTAACATTAACCGGAGATTTGAGAAGATAAAGGCTTCTGTTCCGCACAGGTAATAAAGACAGGATTTCGTTGTGGTAAACTTATCTTTTACCTGTAAAAATTTCGAAGGATGTTTTAGAACTGCTTTGAAAATGAGAGTGAAGTTACAGAGAAAGGAAAATATTCTGGCTTTAACTTGGCAGTTTATTGTGTTCGAAGTGTCCAAGTATTTCCTGCATAATTTGCTTGTCTCCCCTCGTTTATTATTACGTAGACTATGGTTATCTGTACCTCGTTTCTCCTCGTCTAAAATCGCTTGCTTCATGAACTTATTCTCCTGAGTGCTGGCTTCTGTCCCTTCGCATGGTAACGGCTGCTTCATTTTTCCGACCGTCGGTCCGATGTCTGCGCTTCTTTTGCACCATTAAGCTCACATCTTGTACGTTTACCGGGCAGTTTGAGCCCAATGCTTAGCTTTATCTCAACTTCAGACTTGTTTGTCGGTTGATTTATGTCTCTGAAGATGAATATATACAATTTGGTTATATCTTTTTGACGTTATTGCCACTCAGCTTTTGATAAACCGTTTTCCCTTCTTAGGTACCTAACTCTAAAGCAGATGCTACCGCAGCTAGAACATTTTGAATCTGATTTTGAAGATGAATTAGCCTGGTTGGAAGAGGCGTTAACTGCCTTGGAGACCTACAAAAATGTAAACACGCTGGAAGAAGTTGAACAGGAACTTGGCAGATACACGGTTAGTGTATTCACGTAAAATTTTGTAGAGAAACTCTAAAAGTTCTCTTTGTGAATGCGCGCGCTTCTCAAGTCAATCAAGGACATTGTGAATTTTTTTTTTTTTTTTTTTAGAAAACGAAGTTCTAAATGTATCTAATTGAGTTGAGTCACTGTCCAAAACCACATTTATATATTCCATCAACAATTATCTTGCGGTTGTTGTGCGTTTGGGGGAACATCAAGATGTACAAAAGAAGTTGAAGTTTGATGAAAACTGGCATCGGGGAACTTAAACAAACAACAACAGCAGCCTGCGACCAGATGAATGGTGGCAATTGGCCCTTTTCTTTTGCCTCACAACAAAACTCCGCTTCGTTTGATGTGATGGCCTTAAAACGTGTATATGTTGTAGTTGAAGAGGCTTTGTGAAAATGGTATTGCTGTTTCAGGCCAATTCTGTCCTGAAGTTATTACATAGTGCCTTAACCGGTACATAAAACACTCCTGTAGAGTTGTGATTCAAACAAATTACATCAGGGAGCACTAACCATAATTGGTAATTTTTGCAGTTATAGCGTGAAAACTTGAGAAAGTTGGCCTAACCCTTTCAAATTTCAATCTATGTTCCTCCTTGCTATTCATACCAACGACGACAGGAAACAGTTTAAATGCCTAAACGTAGTCTTAAGGCGCTTTCCATTTGTCAGAAGTGGCCTGCCAGACCATTGCGGGACCAGTCAGTTAGCAAATGAAATCGGCTTTTCCCAAACGGGGTTTGCTGAAAAAACATCTCCTTCGCGCATACTATATAGGAATTGACTAATCTGGCTGGATAGTTGTCATTAGTATAGGTAATAGCATGATTTGTAGTGATATTTGGCATAAATACCACGAGTGATATTTCGAAATTCTTATACATAATTTCACGAGCCGTTAGGCGAGTGAAATTTGACACAATCTTGAAATATCACGTACAAATCATGCTATTATTTGTGAAATATCACGTACACCAGCAAAGGTTTTGTAATTTTCACATGTAGGTATTTCAAATTAAGCTGAAATATCACTGCTCTAAGCCAATCAAATTACAGAAATTTCTCATGTAGTAGTATAAAAAGTGAAATTCTCATTACGACGGGAATGTCTGGCCAGTGAGTTCTAACAAATTGAAAGCGCCCTTAGATAACAAAACCGGATCATTATTTTTGGAATTCGATTGATACGAACCGTTTTAGGCTTTTAAAAGGTAGCAAATAGCGTGATATAGTCCCTTCAGTAACGTCTTTTTCTTCTCTCATATAGCATCTTTTTGAGGATATGGATCAACACAGTCAGTTCGTAGAAAGCAGGACCCAACTTTATCTTCAACTCCGCAATTCACTGGCGGATAATGTTGACTTTTCCAAGCCACAGGAGAAAATAAATACTCTGAACACTAAGTGGAAAATTGTCCAAGGTGGAGTAGAAACAAATTCCCGTAATCTAGAAGAGCGCTATAAACTTCTGAAATGTTTTGAGGAAAATGCCAGAAAAATGCGGTCATGGACTTTAGAATCAGATCTTTCTCAGGTGAGGCATTTCTACAGTACACGTATTCTTGTTTCATATCTTGTAATTGGAGCTATAGCTCTCCATATGACCATTCCGGCTTTTCGCTGTGTTTGTGTCCGCCTTAAATGAATAATAATCGTTTATGTTATGGATTGATATCTCGGTCGACGAGTCGGTTGGTCGTTCTTTCTGTCTGTTGGCAATGTTGTAGTCCTCTGGTTCTTTTGCTTCATTTAGGCTTCTGACGAAGAACTTGAAAAAATTCAGGCTACATGCAACGACCTTCTGCAAACACATGAACAACTCCGTGCTATCATTCCTAACGAACAAGTCAAACGACGTCTGGAGGGTGAAGCCATCTTTATTGCGCAAGAGTGGAGTGAAGTGTACAACCGTGAAAAGGAACGCCTTGTTAAGAGTCATGTTGATGAGTTACGATCCACGTTGGAAAGGAACATTGAGGGTCTTAATAAGGAGTGGGCTGAGGTGAATGAACTATTTAATGCCCAGGGATACAGTGGAGAGATTCATGAGCGATACCAGGTACGACTGTTTTTGCCTTACTTCATGCAGCATGTGTTTATTTACGCAAAAAATCTATGTAGCCATTGGCGTATGTGAAAGAGCACAATGGTCCTATCGATCTCTAAAGTAGAGTAAGAACTGGCTGAAGATATTTTATTCTGGATACGTGAAAAGCAAACTGTAGGTGATCGATGGTGATTTAGCAAATATGCCCCTGCTCTTCTTTTAGTCACGCGACGTTTTCCAATTTCTCTGGATTCTTTGTGTTTGCCGCGTTTTCGTGTTATTTTATTTATTGATTTCACTTTCTTTTAGTTGAGTTAGCTTACCTACAATAGCCCTTTTAGTTGCAAGCTACCATCTACCATCAATTTTTAACTGAAAAAACTAACGTTATTATTGCCGTTGCCTAGCGTTTTTGAATGAGCACGTAACAAGAACTTGACTGTTTGGTAAAAGTGAAGCGAGGCCTTAGCTTTTTTACCATTATTGTAGACGGAAAATTCAGTTTCACCTTTTTTTCACTTTTCCAGCGAGCACTTGCAAGTCCTGATCCTTTTAACGCCATCGAAGAAAATTTCAATCACCTTCAAGAGGCGAAATCAAAGCTGAGTTTAGCAGACGAAGAAAAGGTTGAAGCGGTAGTACAAGAGCTTAGAGCAAGGTGGGAAGAGTTGAAGGTAAAAATTGCGGAGCTTCAGTCCCGGATGCAGGTCACGGCGGAGAATTTCTCTGATTTTAAAGACAAGCTTCATTCATTGGTCAACTGGGTGGAAGAAATGGAGCAGACTTGCGAAGGCCTGGGGAGAGTTCGAGGCTATAATGAATTCCAGCCGCTCATGGAGAAATTTCAGGTATTCTTGGTTTGCATCGACTTGAAAAGGCTGCCATGTTAGTGTGTACCCACGTGACTAGGCGGCCTTGTTGGTTTCTAACCACGCGACATGGGGGCTATTTTCTTTTCTGCAAGAAAAAAGGGTTTAGTTGCTAGCAGGGGGGACACTTTTGTTCTTGTCCGCCAAAATGGCGCCGATGACCTCGATTTAAAACCAGTAATAGGGATTGTTTTTCAATTTAATCGATTACCTCAGGTGATAACATCAGCAGCCCAATGAACTAAATTTAAACTTTGAATAAGTGCATGCTGCCGGAGCCCGCATACGACGCTGTACCATCAATGGAATCCCCCCTGAATGGTAAGATTTGACAGGTCATATATGTTTAGGTATCCTGGCTGTGTATTTTAAATACAATTTTTCTTTCTCCAGGTGCTAAGTCCCCTAGAGGAAAGTCAGCTACAATCCCTGAACACACTAAATCAGCTTTCAGAAAAGCTGGGGAGCTCGTCCAGCAATGAGGGAATCTCAAAAGATGTCCACAGTGTGGCGGAACGAGTTCAAACAGCGTTACCAGTCGTTCGTGAGACAAGTAATCGACTCCCAGTGATGCTTGAATGCTTTCAGCATCAGCAATATACAGAGAAACATGTAGCGTTTCTTAAGGAAGTAAGAAGTCGTCTTGAAGTGGAGTTCTGTTTGGATGGTGTGGTAGATGCTGAGAATGAGCTGTCGGGAATCCAGGTGAGAGGTCTGGGGCTAACCGGAAGTCCCTGATTTGTGAACAAAAAATCCCATCTGGCCAGAGGTCCCGATCCCCGTCGCTGACCAAAAGGATCGCGGCGTCTTGAGGCTAGCCGCTTACTCAAGTTGACATACGTCGTAACAAGCGACTTTCAACGGCGCGAGTGAAAACTTCGCGTGTATCCACCCGTTTCTAAACTTTCCTCTCTTTAGAAATAGCAACCCATTTAGTTGATCTTTTATCTGCTCTAGTGCTCGCACTCAATAAAATCATACTAGAACATCTTTTTTCAACTTAGTTGTGTTGTACAGAAGTTAAAGTACACGCTTTTAAACTTGTTACGTCTGACAGAAAAATTTTCACCGAGCAAAAAAAACACCAAACTTCTGGTTACTATTCATGGCATCTTAAATTTGTTATATCTGTTGTATTTTATAGGGAAAATGCTGTAAGAAAAATGTGATCTGATTCTGATTCTAATTTTTATTCTGGTTCTGACAGCGGCACTTAGTATTATATATATAAAAGAGGTTGGCAATTGACTGCCAAATAATCAAAAGAAGGACAGCAACTTGGCCAATCCGGGGAATAAATGAAAATACAGATTTTGAACTAAACTCATGAAGACGGCGTGAAAATGGGAGCTGGTTTGATTCAAGGTTGTATATTTGTTCAGACACTGACACTCGATGTTTTTCTCCAATCACCAAGTCATGTGCACAAAACTTAGAATCGCCAATTTTCCACACTTAATGCAAAAATCACAGAGACCCTAAAAAACTATTGTAATTACTTTTTTGTACAGGATATTCTGCAGTCAGTCGAAACTCATCAAACACAAATTGAAGAAACAATAGTCCGAGGCAAAGAGCTGTCTCAAAAAGAAGGCGCGCTAGATTTGGTACCGTCTAACGTTAGCACCCTTGAAACTCTTTCGAGTGAAGTCCTCAACGACTGCAAAGTCAGACGAGAAGAAATAGAGACTACTTTGAACAATTGGACGCGGTACAACGAAGGGCTGGAAGGGTTCAAAGAGGTATTAGCTGATGGAGAGGTTGAGGTTACAAGAAGAAAAGCGTTAAATGTCAGTGGGTTGGAAGTAGTCGATCAAGAGAAACAGGAAATAAAGGTACTATGGCAATCTTAACTTTATGTATCGTGATATTCTTACTTTTGTGAAGAAATGTTCAATCTAGCTCCTAGCAATGACTCACTCAGTTGAAAAGACACCAATTTATCATAGCTCTAACGTTTGAGTCCTTGCTGTCGTGGGACCATTCAAAATGAAATCTCTTTAGCAGACTCTTGCATGTTTGTATTTATTTGTGAATCAAATTATGAAAAAGTTAGCTTTGTTTGTTGTTAGTTCTCTTAATTTTGACCTTCGGCGCTCTTAGGATTAAAAGGTTTTTTTTACAGTTCACGTCATCATTTTTTTTTTTCGGTTTGAATGGTTACATCAGATGGTTTTATTGAAAAGTTCAAAAGTTAGAATTTTTTGTCCTTTTTGAAAGTATAAAGGTTATTTAGTATCTTGCCCGTGTTTTCCAGGATTTCCAGCAAGAACTTCAAACTCGATTAGCGGAGTTCAACTTCATCTTTTCTCTTGGACCAACCATCAAAGTGAAAGCCAGTGAAGACTGCAAGGGCAGAATCGAGGAGCAGCTCAACAGCATTTCATCGCTGAGGAAGTCGCTGTTTGACGAGATCGCAGCTCATCTGGAGAACCTTGAAAGCAAATCTAAACAGTGGGAAGGATTCCAAGAACAACTGGACAAGTTTGTGGAGTACATGGATACGGTGGACTCTCGCTTGGAGAGGAGCCGTAGGGAGAGCCGGGTGTCTCAGGAATGGCTGGCCCAAGTTAAGGTAAGTGCACCTGTGATGTTTGGAGGTACACGTTCATCTCCCATGACTTTCTTTAGGGCGGACACCTCTCTAAAACGAACATTTAGTGGCGGTTTTGACGGTGTTACCCTTAGAGAGAGCTGACTGTATTTCAAACACAGTATTTTATCACTCATCTAAAGCCTAGAGGTTTGGCAAACGTTAAGAGGCCAAATCCGGCATCTTTTTTTTTATTTCCAAAGGGCGTGTCAAACGAACTTTTCCAGCGTCGCCAGAGCTTCACCGTGTTCTCTGAAGAGGCGCGCAAGATGTCTGAAGGAGTCATAGACCCGGGCACAATGCAGTTCAAAGCCAAGCTATGCAGTTTGAGAGAGCGTTGGAATGAACTGTTTGAGAAAGCGAGGATGTCTGAGAGTAATGCAGAGCAGGGACTCAGGCCCTTGACAGAGTATCAGGAAGTGTTTGAAGAATTCACGTCCCGCTTCGAAGAGCTGGAGGAAAAGCTGTTGGCGCAGGTGCCCTGTTTTGGAAGTTCAGACGAAGTTGCTGCCCACATAGAAGAGAATAAGGTACTTACTAATAGGGAGTGTGAATCGTGTTCTTCTGGAATTAAAATACTTGAATTGACGACTAGCTTTTACCATAATAGGTTCCGGACAGCTATTAGGGAGCTTACGCGAAGGCGTTTTTGAGCGACACACTTCCATCGAAAGTCAGATCTTTTTCATTTTAAAATAAATTGACAATACCAAATTTTTATTTCTTTAGTCTTTCTTATTATAGAGACAATTTGTCCAAAAATGTAGGAAATACCGCTCAAGAATGAAAAACGCCAATTTCCGGTTGACATGCATCGCTCAAAAACGCCTCTGCTTAAGTTCCCTATGTTATGTTAATCTCTCTATTATCTGTCTGCTCTTGTGTTACAAATCTTTTCTTTTCTTTAGCTACTACTTGCAGACTTGCGCGAGCTCAGAGGAGTTCTCGACAACTTGATATGGAAGGGCTCAGAGCTCTCCGCAAGCATGAAACTGAAAGATTTAGACATAAAAGACACGCTCAAGCAACTAGAGGAGAAGTGGAACCAAGCCGTACAGCAGGCCGAGAAGAAGCTTATCGAGTTGGATGATCTCAGGATAGATTGGGCCGAGCGAGAAGAGTTGCTTCAAAACATGGAATCCTGGGTTGTTCAGGCTGAAGATCAGCTGCAGAATGAGCAAGGATTATCGAGTAGAGACGAAGATAGCTTAAAGGAAGCCCTAGCTTATTATGAGGTACAGTTAAACTAAATGTTATCTTCACTGGCTCACAAGAGATACGCGAGGGTTTGTATAAGAAACGCGACAAGAGACCTGGAATGCTTCGACAAATATTTCCCTCCAAGTCTAGGATGATGGTTGCTTGGTTCCTTGTTCTTCAAAATTTCAACATACCACCAACACAACCCAAACATCAGTAATTTTCATGTTTGGTTATCTTACATGGAAACTTTATGACCAGCTGGTGATAATGCCCTTCGATCGCTTCTCTGATTTCTTATATTTGAGAAAAGGCCTTATCGTTCCGTAAATAAACGCCTCTTTTCACTAATGGGTAAGAGGCCTTAGCACCCTAAGTTCCCATGTTTAAGGGATTACGTTTATAAGTCTTTCAGAAGACTTATGAACGAGAGTTATACGGGAGTAATACGTTCATGGGTTTTACCTCCAGGAATCTTAGGTTCATTGGTCTTACATTTAGGAGTCTTACGTTCAGGGGTCTTACATCCACGGGTCTTACGTTCAGCTGTGTAACGTCCAGGGGCTTTATATCCAGGGTTCTTACGTTCAGGATTCTTACATCCCGGAGTTCTTACAACCAGGGGTCTTACAACGAGAAGTTCTTACAACCCGGGCTCTAAAAAAAGGGGTTCTTAGAACCCAAGGTGTTACAACCAGAGGTTCTTACAACAAAGGGATTTTGCAACAAGGGGTTCTTACAACCGGGAGTCTGACACCCAGGGGTTCTTACAAGCAGGGGTTAGACAAACAGGAGTTCTTAAAATCAGGGTTTCTTACAAGCAGGAATCTTACAACCGGGGGTTCTTAAAAAGAGGGGTCTTACAACAAGGGGTTTTACAACCAGGAGTCTTACAACCAGGGGTTCCTACAACCAGGGGTTCCTGCAACCAGGGGTTCTTACAACCAAAGGTCTTAGAACCAGGGGTCTTAGAACCAGGGGTTCTTACAACCAGGGGTCTTACAACCATGGGTTCTTACAACCAGGGGTCTTACAACCAGGGGTTCTTACAACCAGGGGTTCTCACAACCAGGGGTCTTACAACCAGGGGTTCTTACAACCAGGGGTTCTTACAACCAGGGGTCGTACAACCAGGGGTACTTACAACCAGGGGTCTTACAACCAGGGGTTCTTACAACCAGGGGTCTTACAACCGGGAGTTCTTACAACCAGGGGTCTTAAAACTAGGGGTTCTTACAACCAGGGGTCTTACATCCAGGGGTTCTTAGAACGAGAGGTCTTACATTTGGGGGTTGTTAGAACCAGGGATCTTACAACCTGGGTTCTTAGAAAGGGGGATCTTACATCCAGGGTTTACATACATACATAATACTATATCAAGGGGTCTTGTCTTTGTGGGTGTTACGTTTAGGTTTCTAATCTTGAGAGGTCTAAAGTTCAGGATACTTATGTTCAGACGGTATGATAATGTGTTTGAAACAAATGAAGGGGAAATGGAAACCAGGTAAAAAATTGAACCATAAGATAAGTGCTGGTCTTTACCGCCCTGTGATCTCTCGTTTTTGATTTTCAGGGAGTAAGGCGTGACATGGAAAATAGTGAACGGGATTTCCAATCTGTGGTGGAAAGCTACCAAGAGTTGTCGAACACAGGAAAATACATGTTGTTCATCCAGGACGGGGTAGTCGACGAAAAATGCGATTCGCTAAAAAAGAAATGGGAATCCCTCGCGAATAGCATCCCGGAACGGGTAGAAACTTTAATGGGAGAATTGAATAGCTGGAGGAGTTTCCACGAAAAGCTGGACGCATTTCTGGCCTGGGTTGACGAAATGGAAACGTTTACAAAGATAGAGAAACCTCGTGATGAAAGCGAGGCCTTGCAGCAGCTGAAGGGATTGGAAGTGAGTTGTTCAGTCATGTGATCTCTCTTCGGGTCGCTTTTGTGGCTTAGGAACCTTATGGTAGTCACAACGGAAGATGCCGTCTTGTAATTTAGAAACTTTGGTTTAACGTGTATTTTAATTTGTGGAATATAAAGGGTTTGGTTCAAATCCGTGGCGCTGAAGCTACTCCATTATTTCGACGTGATTCGGACACTTACTCTCATCAGTGTGAGAATTTGTTTCAGAATCAGCATCACTATCCCCTCCCCTTAGCCAACATTTTACCTTAAACGAGAAGTAAGTGTTAATGTTGGCTTAGGGGAGGGGTAGGTGGGCAGTTTCCCAGAAACCTAAGTTGATCCCATGATACCATTAGAAATGGGTACAATATCAAGCAGCTGATTTGTGTGTGTTACAAAATCGTCCAAACTTATTAGCAGTGCGCAATTGAGTAACATATTTTGACACTATGGTGTAGTTTGCCAGCACCTTTCCCCTCTCCTCAGCTTATGTTTATTATTGTCATATTCATCAACACTACCCCCTTCCCCCTAGGGTCCCTTTTTAAGGGGTAGCAGCTTCCTTCGGGTGGCTTATGAATTGCTAATTCACGAATTTACATTTTTCATCTCTAGGAGTTCCAGTCGAATTTTAGAAGCCGCCAGGACTCCTTCGAATCACTGGTCAAAGAAGGCCGTGAAGTGCGTCTTCAAGCAAGCAAGGGCGAAGAAGCCGATCGTCTTGGCGAGAAACTCACGAAGTTAACCGATCGTTGGGACGAGATGTTACGATGGGCAGCCGGAAGGTATCAACTGCTGGTTTTATCGCGACATTACTTGGACTCCTCTAAGCATGTGGTACAATACCTTGAAAAAATAGAGGAGAAACTAAGCACCGCTAAGGATATACCCCCTGCGGTACTGGAAAAAATCAAAGAGGAGTCTAAAAGAGCCAAGGTAAGAATCAGTTGTTGTACACATGTTGTCGTGTTTAATACCAGACTCCATTCTAAAACCTTGAAGAAAAATTCTAAATTGTGAACCTGTGGATGGGAACATATGCTTTTACTATACAAGTGAAAGATAGTGAGCAGTATTTTCCTGTGGTACTTTTTATCATGCTGTACGAAATGAGTGTAACTTTTGAGTCTGTGGATGAAATCATAAAGTGTGACCGTTCAAACGAAAGCTACTGAACAGTACTTTCGAGTGGTACTGTTTATTATGCTGTACGAAATTATTCTAACTTTTGAGTCTGTGGATGAAATCATAAAGTGTGACCATTCAAGTGAAAGCTACTGAGCAGTACTTTGCTGTGGTACTGTACAAGCTGGTTCTAAGTTTTGGGTCTGCCTATGAAATCCTGAAGTTTTTACTATTTAAATGAAAGCTATTGACAAAATGTTCGCTTGGTACCGTTAATTGTGCTGTACGAGGTACTTCTAACATTTAAGTCTTATGGTGTGACCATTCAAATGAAACCTCTTTGGCGCAAAGCTTGATTTCGGGCTTCCATAAAAGTGACAGGGTTAATAGGCACCTTTAACACCCAGTCTTTATAATGATACAGATAAATTTGTCGTGAGATTGACTAAAATGAAAATTAAAGGAAGCGCCTAAAAGTAAAAGAACTTTACCTCAATTCATTGTACTTGCAGGCAAAGGTGGATTTGTGGAAGCAGCAGTGTCTTGACCTGGATGTGGTTGTTAAGGAAGGTCATCTGATGTTACAACAACAATCCTCAGGGCAGGCGGTAGCATTTGACGAGAAACTCGGTAACCTGAACGTGGAGTGGCAAACGGTGATACAGGTAAGGAAGAGAAAAAGTTAAGTCAAAGTTAAGAGCGGTTAAACTTTGCGAAAGCATGGATGGTATTTCATGACTTTCGTATCACTTTGGATACTTAGAGTGGTTTTCTAGTACAATCATCGAAAGCGCCGGATTTCGTAATAGGCCAGGTTCTGTTTAGTTATTAAAATCCATACTTAGCTTCGTGGCTGAGGGGTTTAAAACGGAAGAAAACACATAAAATACATTGAAAGTCAGGGATTATTAATTCATTTTTTTCAGTTTATTTCCCTCAGCCTTGGAGCGCAATTGTCATTATTTTGCCCTAAGTGAGAAGTAAGTGTTAATGTTGGCTTAGGGGAGGGGTAAGTGGGCAGTTTCCCAGAAACGTTTAATGATTTCAAAATCAAAACTGGCCTATTGCGTTATGTTCATGAGCGAGCCTTGCAATTACATAGATCTGTGGCGAACCTTGTAATTACGTAGATCTCTAACTTATTTCTAACCAATCAGAAGAGAAACCAATATTATTTCTTTGGACTTACCTCTGTTTGATGGTAAGGGCCTTCAGAGAGTGTGGACTATGCTTTGGGGTTGGTTAACTCAACGCAACTGATCTGTCGGTTTAATTGTACAAACAGGACGTGGAGGAAAAGAAGAAAAGCATCGAGAAAACTGCTAAAAAGTGGTGGGACTTCACCAGGAACAAGTTGAAGATGATCCGTTGGTTGAAAAAGAAAGAAGGAGATGCGGAGATGCAGAGGTCAACAAGCTACCGCATTGATAGCGCTCAAGACCAGCTCACGGCATATCAGGCATGGTTAACAATTGTCTATAAAGGATGTCTTACACTTGTTTATAACTCCAAGAACTTCCTTTACGAAACGATCTGTGGTCAGTGGTAGATCTAGGGGTGGGGGGGGGGGGGAGGGGGTGATCTCCCACCTTATTTTTAGGGAGAAGCGAGGAAATTTTTTTCAAGAGAGGGCCTCCCTCAGATTTCAGGGTCTGGAATGAGTGGACCCCCACTTATCGTGAGGTCTGGATTCGCTTCTGTGTTCGTTATATATCGGTAAATCGGAATGGTTAAAAGAAAGCTATCACGAATCATACAACACTAAGCTCGCAAACATTCGAACATTTCTGGGAAATTCAGAAGGTGCTCTTTAACCCTCGGGCTTCTTCGGGAGCCAGCCCTCGGGACTATTAGCGGTATATTCTAATTTGTTTCGCTAGCTTGAGCGGTTTTTCTGAAAGAGTATTTTGGGAAATGTAGGTTGTTATCAGTCAATATTATGACCTGTTTGCGTGTAGCCTTTCAACATTGTCTTAAAACGCTTGTGAGAGTGTCCTTAACAAATTTTCCGTGAAGTATTTGATGGATTTTTGTTACCACTTCAGGGAATCCTTGATCGATTGAATGCACACAAGCGAGATTTAGAAGCCCTGAGTAAGGCTGCCCAAGACATGATGGAAGTGGATGAGGATGGCAGTGCAGTAAAAGAAATGCAAGAGCTGATTGAACGCTTTGAAGCACTACAGAAAAACATCTCGGAAAAAAGAGAATATTTCCAGCGAGTAACGGACAAGTGGCACAAGTTTGCTGAGCAAAAACACAAGATGAACTCGTTTTTCAGAAACACTCACGGAATTGTCACAAAGCGACAAGTAAAGAGTGCAGATGACTGCAAAAAGCAGATTCAGGAGTGCAAGGTAACCAAGACCGAAATAAATATCGTTCTTCTTCGCTTTCCAAAACGCAAATTTCCTACCGCCTTTTTGACTTGAAAAAGCTTTAAAGCTTTATAGTAAGTTGCGTATCAAAAAAAGTCGTTACAAGTGGTGTGCACTTGACAGGTCCGCAAATAAACAGAAGGCATTTTGTCCCAGCTTGTTGAAAAGACTTTACGGTGTAATACTTTGTTGTAAAGGGACGTTGGTGTTGTTTTTGCAGGCTGTAGGCCAAGATCTGGTTGAAAACGAAGCGATTTTGGAAGCCGTAAACCAAGAAGCCCTCCAGTTACTAGAGGAAATTAAGAACGGGGATGGACTTGTGGATATGAATGGATTCGAGGCACAGCTGCGGTTAGTGAATGAGAAGTGGAATGAAGCTAAAGTTCAGGTACTTACGTTTGTTGTTAAATTCATAGAAAGGATATGTGGTCCGTGACCAAGAGTTATTATATAAGCGATCCATTTTCATGCCTGGTTTTAGCCAGCTCCTTCCCTGGTCAGTTGATTTAGCGCCATTCTTGTGAAGAGAAGGTTACTAGTTCACGAGTTCCTTTCCTGATCTGTGACTATTGGCGTCTTTTCATTTTAAACAACCTGGGTGTTAGGGCACACTGTCGTATTTTCCAGGTGGACATATAGCTTTTGAATAGTATGACTTTGCGCAACTGATCATTGAGTAAGTTTGGCCTTCCTCTAATCCGTTCTTTTGTCTTACAATTTTCCGCATGACTTGTGCGGGCTTTTTGAGACTATGCTGTTATTTCTAGTTTACTCCTATTGGTTTTAGTAGACCAAGGATATTCTAGTTTTTGTGTGTTCTCCGTTGTACTTTCTCTTTGAACGTGTGGTGCTGTGGTGATGTGGTGATTCATCGTCAACTTCCTTTTGGTCAAATAGCGTTATAAGGCGTATCCGACGGTGACCCTTGTGTGTCGTGACGATTTTCTTTATCTTCAGGTCGGTGTAAAGCAGCAGGCCTTGGAAAAAGTGGCGAATGAGTTTGAAGTACTAGAAAAAGACAAAGAAGAAATTCAGCAATGGATATCTGACGTTAAAAAGGAATTGAGCTCGACTGGAGATCAAGAAGACAAGAACCCGGATGTTGTCATTCGACGGCGCAAGCTAAAGGTTTGTGTTTCTGAGTCATATGCTATTGCCAAATTGGTCAACTTGCAAACTGTAAAACAAACAGCGAAGTTTCCTGCGATTGTCCGGCAGAGTATGCTTACACTTATAAGTCAATAAATCAGGCTTCAGTATTGGTATCATTAACCTTTACGTAGAGCAAGGTAGTTTCCAGGCTAGAAGTTCATGCATAACCCAGAAACCTCGCATTTCTTTATTCGTAGGACCAGGTAGCTTCGCGTGAAGACCAACTGAAAAGACTTAGTCTTCAAGCTTTGAAACTGGTCGAAGATTTCTCTGATAGCGTCGATGTAGACGTGAGCGACTCATTTCAACCCTTCTTTCAAGAATGGGAGAACGTTCAAGAACTTGCTGGGCGGCCTGTGGATGATGCACAGAAGACAACTCTGCGAAAGCTCAAGAGATCCTTATCCATCCCACCACAGTTCACCGTTCAAGGTGACAGTGAGAACGAGCCCCTTCCGGAGTTGTCCCCGATGCGTCGTCTCGGGGTTCGGAGGTTTTCGTTCGGGAGTGAAAACTCTTTGGACGTGCGGGATCGTAAGCGCTCTTACGAAGCTTCCATGGATACGCTGTGGAGTTCCAGCAGCACGTTTTCGATCAACATTGACAATAAAGATGACGACCCGGATGAAGTAGCTGGTGTATTTATTGAAAACGCCCTTAGAGCTGGAAATTATTTCGTTGGAGGTAGCGAGCCAAATTTGCTGGACGGGCGATCCAGAGAGGGAACACTATCAAGTCAGGATTATAGCAAAGCGGATGTTGTAGAGGCCATGGACACTTCAGCAGAGGTGAAGTTCCAAGCTTATGTCCCACCCTTTAGTAGTGATCGAGGAAAAACATTTATATGAGCTGTACAAGGGCTAACCCTTCGCAGCAGCGATTAATTTTCCTCTTCTGTTATGTTTAAGTGTTAAATTCATGTTGCGAAGTAATGAAAGATACAGAGTACCACGTGAAAGCAATTGTGCCAACGTTTTACTTGTTGTTATCAGACCACAGAATTTCTTCCGCAAATTCATTACCTTTTCCCAGTGAGTCATTTCCAAAGTTTATTGTTTGTGGTAAGAATCTATCCTGGCTGATTTTTGTTTCCGCAAAGGGTTTAAGTTATTAAAATTCCTGCAAAAAAATTGCGTTGCAAATACTCTAACAATGTTTGATTGGTTTCTTGCAAAGTTAGAAAAAGTGCTTTGTAGCGGGACTTGTTGCGATCACAAGGTTTGGCGAAGGCTTGTTACCCCTTACGCTGTTGCTGCTGACGATCATTATTTTAGTCTCCCAACCTTTTTACTTTATTTTGTACTGTGATCCCAAAGAGAATTAAGGTACTAATCATTTGATCTAACGTTAGGTTGAGCAGTGCTCCAAGGAAAGCTTGGAAACCGTGACAGGGGATGAAACACCAAAAACTGAGAAAACAGAACAGGAAATAAGAGCTCTGCTTGATAACGTCATAGAGAGGATTGTAAACACTTGTACGAGACTCTCTGTGTGTGCTTACACGACCGATGATTCTGTGGAGGACGTGGAACACAAGTTACGCGAGACCAAGGTTTGTAGCCGATTTGTAGGAAAAAGGACTTAAAACTGCCTTTTTTGTTGCTCTCTCCCTTGGGGCTATTATTTCAGAGAAGGTACAAAGGGTTACTTCTTAGAAAATGGCAGAGAGGGAAAGTTATTCTCTCTAAGAAAATCGTCATTCTGGTTAATTGACCTAAATAAAGTTATTATTTTTGCTAAGGCTTTTAGGAACTGTTTTTTAAAAATGCGCGCTTTTGAAAAAAATATATCGTTTAGTGTTACGGTTCTCAAGCAGTAGAAGGTTTGGTAATGGACTCCATTCTGCTGGGTATCTTGGGAGGTGAACAGTGCACTCCCACCTTATGTACGACCATGACGTTACGTGCATATTTTTTATGGCCTTTTCTCGCCTTAATATAGCTCCACTGTAGACAACTACTTGTTATTCCCTTCTTTCTAAGGCCTTAGAAGACGATCTGAAATCTCAGAAAGCCGAGTTAGACGATCTAAAGGAAGATATGCTAAAGATAAACTTGGACGTAAGTTCGGTAGACAAGACCTTGGAAGAAGCTGGAGTCAAGCTTGACGAAACGATTCCTCAGCCACCAGAATTAGAGGCCGAGCTTGACTTTGTGGTTGAGCAGTTTAGCGCCTATATTGTTGCGGTGCAGGAGTGGGGTGCGTGGTTTGGACCTGCTTTGGCCACCCTAGAGAGGTGCCGTGGGACGTACAAGAATCGGAGCAGCCTTGAAGATATGAATGATCAGTTACAGGTAACTTGGATCCAGGTATTGTGTGTTGCAGAGAATAGGAAAAGCTCGAAGTGATTAACTTTTACGTCTGTGGACAAAATCCTATGGTGCGATCATTTAAATGAAATCTCTTTTGAAGTTCTTTCATGTGGTGTTATTTGTTTTAAAAAATTTTACAACATGAAATTTGGGATTTTTGGCGAATTTGTCTTTAGTCATATTTGGCAATGAAAGGGTTAAATTGGTCACACCACAGGATTTTATCCACAGACTCAAAAGTTAGAACCACATTACAAGACTCGTTCGTTTACTCTGGGCGAGAAAGGGATGTACGGTGGGTTGGGGTCGTGAAACGCGACCTAGCAAGGCGCGCGTCGCATCTTCCAGAAGGGTTCACAGATTTTCCCTTTACGATGTAACTTAACAATGTATCGAAAAATGCAAGAAGAATTTATCTCTTCATGTCCAAGGTACTTCTTGATGAGATGGACAAAAACGACCAGCTGATCGGCGAGGTCTACAACAAAGGCGATGCTCTGCTCCAGGTCATCTCAGGCAAAACAAAGGCTACTGTAGAGAGCGAGCTCAACCAACTTGAAGAGGACTGGGCCGAGTTCTGCCAGGATGCACTGGCAGTGAAAGGGGTTACAGAACAAACTATTCAAATGTGGAATGAGTTCGATGAGAACAGAGACAAGCTGGCCGAGTGGCTTGGAAAGCTGGAGCGAACTTATGCAGAAGCTTTCATTGGACCCGCGAACCTAGAAGCGCTCAGAGAGGAGATGGAGAAAAACAAGGTGCGACATAACAGAACATTCGCTACTCTAGAAACGAGAAAAGAACTACAGTGACGAATAGCCCACGTTCGATATATTAAAATTCTAAGATGACTCCGAGGCTTTCTGGTCATTTTTCTATATTTGGTTGGGTTTTCTTTGTGTTCAAGTCTCTTCTGGGAATTGCAAGACAATGGAGTCGTGAAAAAATAGCAATTTTGTTCCTAAAGCCTTGGAGTCATGTTAGAATTTTAATATATCGAACATGGGCTATTGTTGGTTACCCTTACTTCACATTAATGAGGGGAAGAGTATTTTTTTTGCCTTCTCTTCTTCCCATGATGCAGTTCTCTTAACATGTGTTAATTCCCTCTTCTGCAGTTCAATGACAAATATGCATAATCTCATATCTTCACTACCGTAAACAGTGCTTCTATTATAACAACTAAAACAAAAGTGGGTAAAAAGTGGCCTTAAGTGTGCTTCTCTGGCCTCAAATTGCTCAAGTATCATAGGAAAGGGGAGTCCCATATCCCTCTTTATGACTCACACCACTCGTGACTACTTTGACGTAAAAGCTTAATCAGGCATATTGTGTACCTAGTAACTCCAAATTTGCCCCATTATCAAAAAACTTAGCAAACTCTGGTGTAGAATAGAGGACCGTTGTATGGTGAACTGAGATTAGTTATCGAACGAAGGTATTGAAAGGGCTTTTTGCGATTCGTTTCACCCTTACATTTTCTCTAAATTTAACCCGCTTAATACGGACACTTTCTATGGCCCCCTCAGTGTCCTGTGTTGTCTGTAACTACAGTCAAACCTCGTTAAGAAAAATGTAAGGGCGTTCTTTCCCCAGGGACAACACAACGCAAAGTGTCTGTATTAAGCGGGAGTCCATAGAGCGGGCTTGAACTGAAACTCATTAGACGCTGTAAATTTTTTGTCAATGTCTACCATCAGAGCTTGCGAAAGGAAATGAGTATCCAAGAACTTGTGCTGGACTTTGTGAATGTAAAAGGCCAGGAGCTTAGCAGCAAAGTGGAAGAGAACCAATCGATAGAAGCCGATCTTCAGCAGATTAATGACATGTGGAACAATGTGCAGGAATTAGTGACCGAGAGGAGCAAGGAGCTCAAAGGTATAGTGGCTGAGTTGAGTGACTTTGAAGAGGAGCTCGGTCGCCTAGGGGACATTTTGAATTATACCGAAGTGTGCCTTGATGAAAGTTCCGCAACTACGAACCCTGGGTACAACGGACTTCAAAACCAGTTGGCGAAAATGAAGGTGAGGTATTTAAGTAACAACTTTTTTTCTCCATTCCCAACATTCCCACTCCACTCATTTTTCTTTACCCGGATTTGAATTGTAAACTTAGCTGTCTTTAAAGGCACAGCGGCACAATGGCAGGTTATCATTGGGCCGAATTCCCCTTCATTTTATCCGGGAGGAGGGGTTGGGTTTCAAGTGGAAATTCCGTTATTAACATTCTGGCCCCAGTTGTTCAAAAGGTAGATGAAGCTATCCTCTGGATAAATCTCTATCCAATGGATAACACAATTGGATTTTTCTTAAATATTTATCCGCTGGGCAGTGATTTATCCTGTGGTTGGCGCTATCCAACTTATGAAGAAACAGGGCCTGGCTTGGTTTGAGACTTTCTCTCAAATTTCTGGTGTGTGTTACTCCGCAAAGACAACGGAAATTTGAAAAACAATTGTCCCGTTTGCCAAAAAAGCTAGTAGTAGCGTTAGAATTGTGCTATATTTATCATGGACATTTTTCTTTTCATGTTTCCAGGCCGTTGCCAACAGCTTCGAAGGACACATGGCTCAACTTTCCGATGTCCAAGAACGAGGGTCTCGGCTTCGTGAACGCTGCAACAGCGAAGGGCGAGTAACAATCGATGACAAGCTTCGAAATCTCCAGCGCCGCTGGTCAGATGTCAAGGAGAAGATTTCCCGCAAGGTGCAGGTTGTTGAAGGGGAGATCGACGAGTGGTCGACGTTCACTAAGGAGTTAGATCAGCGGCTGACAGAACTGCGTAATGCGGATATCAGTTTGGGTGTGGTGATTATCAGCACTGCTGAACTGGCGGTCCTGGAAGATCAACTGGCCAACGTCAAGGTTTGTAACCATGGGGATGTTTTAACCCTTTTTTTTCGTTCCTTGGAACGAGCAATGAGGAGAGGTCTGGGGTCTAGGTTATCTTTGAAGAGATTTCACTTAAATTTGTGCACCATCGACGTTTATGCACAGACCTAAAAGTTAGAACTACATTGTATAACAAAATAGACGGAACCACACGAAAGTACTGCTCAGTAGCTTTCATTTGAATGGTAACACTTAAAGATTTCATCCATAGACTCAAAAGTGAGCATGACATTATGTCTTCACCATTGACTCTAGAAGGGATAGGATGAGTAATGTTTCTTTTGTTAACTGTGACAGGCGCTTTGTGATAACCTTGAGCAGTCTCAGCCGCAGCTAAACCAACTCTTGACCAATGGCCGCATTCTGTTAGAGAAGGTCCCGGATAAGGACGACCGTGAGTTTCTGGAAAGCCAGATGAATACGCTGGAAGAGTTGCAAGCGAGCGTGATTCGCAAGTCTCTAGCGAAACAAGAAGAGCTGATTCGGTACATTGTTCAGCAGCAAGATTTCCAAACTCAGGTCCAGAGTTGCATGCATGTGTTGCAGGTAATGTTTTACACGTTTTATTTACAATGGTCTCGCTTCTAATTCGCAATGTTCTAAACGAGTGAAAAACTGGGCGCGATGTGTCACCACAAAGCTTCTTGAGATTGTTTGGAGGAACATTATGAAGGTCAACAAACATGGCGCACTACAAGTGGAGTGTTACAAAATACAATAACAGTTTCAGAAATGCTACTAATTTTCACTTTTACAGAATTCCTTAAGACCCTAATGCAACAGGTATGTCTTTGTCAGTCACAATAACCTTGAGAGTGTTTTTAGCAGGTTGATTACTGCTAACCGCCATGTTTATGTTGTCCCTCTAAACGATCCCCAGAGCCTTTGCTGTCATAACTCGTACCAGTTCCCGCTTAGTACATAAGATGGCCAAATTGGCCAAAAACTTCATGTTCTTCATGCTGGTTAGTTAAGCCTAGGCTGAAGACCTGTTATGAGGATACTCGTAAAAAGGTTATGGTAAGAGTCTATAGTAGTCAAGTTGCTTTAGTGAAATGTGTGCAACCATGTTCATTCGCAGGAAGTTGAAGTGTCTTTGAGCGACTGGGAACTAGGCGTAGCATCCGGGCTGAATGAAATGAAAGAGAAATTGTCGCTTTGTGAGGTAAGACAAGAAGAACATGTTTTGTACTTGATGGGGAAACGAAGAGTTCAGTTACAGGGCTAATCTTCATCTTCATTTTATGCGTAAATGAAAGGTAGCATTCATCTAATTCGTTTTGCTCTTCCTTATGTAATACAAGAAATCTTGAAATAGTATATCCTGCATTTGTGAATAAGCAGTACCTGTCTTTCTGAATAAAGCAAGGAACGAACTTCAGGTGCAGAGACAGGAGACTGTTCAAGTTAAGGCTCTTGATCAGTGTTTTCACTTTCAACTGTATCTCAAAAATCAAATACATTTGGTTTTCATTTAATTAACGTACTTGTCTCTAGAAGGAAGGGCATGAAAACGAAAATCGGATAATAGGATGGTCTCTGAGGATAAAGATTTTTACAAAGTTTTCTTCTTTCCCCAGCCGTTACTAGCAGAATTACAGACGCAAAAGGAATTCGTCAACAACCTCAGCGACAAGGGCAGGAAAATTGTGCAAGATAATCCACAGAAGAAACGAGAAACTCTAGAAAAACTACGAACGGTCGGTGACAAGTGGAAGCGGGTACACAGACTTGCAACAGAAAAGAAGGACTACCTTGCAAAATGCATTGATGAAGTAGAAACTTTTGAAGTGAAGTACGACAAATGCATGGACGCCCTGGAGAAATTCTCCAGCGAAACTACAGCCCTGATGGATACCTCTACAGATTTATCGCATGTCGAGTCTTCAGTTGACGAAGTCCTTCAAGTTGGCCATCGAATTACATCTCTACTTCCTGACAATGAACGTGCCATCTTAGAGGAACGCCTCGAGAAACTGCGTTTTACGTGGAAGGAGTTACGTGACGTTCGTGACGAATCCGCGCGCGTCCGTGCGGAACAGGAGGTTCTGAAGGTAGAAGAAGCGAACAACTTGCATTCCTCGAATGAAGCCTTCAAGCAGGAAGTAGATGACTTAAACACTTGGTTAAATGAAGCGGAGAGTACTTTGAAGATCGACATGTTTAGCGTTCCAGAGCAGGAGCAGATGAATGTAATAAAAAAGCAAGAAAAGCTGTACAGCGAGATCGAACAACAAGGTTTAGTGGTGGAAGATCTTTTGTCCAAGGGAAGGAAAGTATCGTCGCGATTGAACGAGCAGGAACGAGCTGTCATGGATGAGCAGTTGGAAGGGCTGTCTGTGCGATGGAACTATGTGCGCACTCTGTCTGATTTACAGAGCAATGAGCTTGAACGTTGTATCGGAGAACAGTCGGATTATTACGATTTATTGGAGAAATGTGTGATGTGGATGCAAGAGGCAAGCGCTTCAGTTGCAGCTGATGCAGCTGACCCTGCTGATACAGTAGCTGTTGCGGCTGAACTGGAAAAACATCGCGAGCTTTGTCAGGAGATTAAGCACAGAGAAGAAATGGTGGCGTCTGTAATCAGTAAAGGCAACATACTGCGTGGTAAGCTAGCACCAGAGGAGCAGGGAGCTGTACTGGAACAGCTGGCGCGTGTCGAAGACGAATGGAAGATGTTGCAACAGCAAGCTAAGGAGAAAGAAAAAGAGTTAAGAAGATGTCTAGGAGAGACGGTGGAAAATACGGCAGATAATGGTACGTCATGCTCAGTACTTGTTCATGTACTCTACGATTGAACCCACAAAGTTAACAGGGATACAGAGCACGTGGGTTGTTTCCAAGATCTTGTCAGAACTTTACGTCATATACCTTTTTAATCCTTTTTTCACTCCTGGCTTACACAAGTCTGTAAGAAGTTTTTGGGTAGGTTTATGAACGAGGGTACTGAGTTCCAGAGAGAATAACCAGAGTAATATATTTTTTAAACAGTTATTCTGGTGTGTATCGAGGCGGGCTTCACGGGGATTCCCGACATTTTCGTAAAACACTGGTGAAAGGGTTCACTGGCCTACTACCCAATTTCAAAACTAAATTTTTTAAAACTTCTTTTATCCCGTGAATTTAGATAGTTACAAAATAACTTTAAGAAATTAAGCTACTGAGTTTATGTCCTTCTTTACAGCCCTCCAAGGCGAGGAAAGCTGTTTACAAAATCTGGATGAATGCGCACTGTGGTTGAAGGCTGTATTAACTAGAGCGGAAATACCAGAGGAAAGAATTGCGGCGTTTACTGAAGTGGAATCCCGCTACGCAGAAGTCGAATCGCTCATTTCAAAAATGGAAGAGTCACTTGCCAATGACATTAACGAACCAGACAGGTCAGAGAAGGAATCCAAACTACTTCAACTGAAAGAAGATTGGCAGGCACTGAAAAAGAAGGCAAGAAAGAAAAGGCGCCGTCCTGGAAGACTAGGAAGTGAACTTGAAAGTAACCAGGTCGTATTCGCGGGAGTACTAGCGGAGCTAAAAACGTGGATCTCAGAAGCAAGAGACAGATGCTTAGGGATGACAGCTTTTTCGAGTGTCCAGGAGTTGCAAGAAGCTTTGAGAGTCTGTGCAGATGTTAGAAGTGGACTCCCTGAGAAAAAAAGTAGGTTGGAAGATACCATTCTCAAGGGACGAGAACTAATAACCGAGGTTGGGGATGAAAATGTAGGAAGCAAGGATGGTGTGGAAGCTCAGCTTGAAGACGTGAAATCGCAGTGGGACAATCTACAGGAGGACTTGCGCATGCGAGAAGGTCTTCTTGAAGGTGCATTAAAACAAATCCAGGCGCTGGAATCTGATTTCGCTAAAGTACAATCAGTTGCAGAGGAGGTAGAGACCAAACTACACAATTTGACGACAGTCGGTGGCTTTCATACCGTCGAGTCAGAACTTGAGAGTTTACTTGGACATGTTAATGATTTAGAGGCATGCGAAGCTGAAATTACTTCAATCGAAGAGAGCAACCAGGCAGTCGATGCCAGCTGCCAGGCCTTGAAAGACGGTTTGGGAAATCGTGTGTCTGAATTGAAGGAAAAACTTGCTCATGTAAAGCAGGAGATCACAAGTCGCATCCAAGAAGATCAGGAGATTCTTAACCATCGAAACGATTTGGCAACGGAACTGTTACAGTGCCAAGAGCTGATTAGCAAAGTGGAAATGTTTGCCGGTGAAGAACTCAAATTGGAACAGTTGCCGCTTCTAGAAGAAGGCGTTGTGCAAGCCAGTGAAGCCGTGGATTCAGTCGATTCCGCACTGGCGTCTTTAGACGTTAAAGGTGAGAAGCTTTTCAGCATGCTCAAGCCGTCTGAACAGAAAGTTTTACGGGTGGAAATAAATGAATTGAAGTCGCACTGGAGTGGCGTTAAAGAAAACCTTGAAAGGCGTTTTGCCACTAGGGCAGCCTTTGATCAAAATTTGAAAGCCACCAAACAGTGGATTGAAAAAGCGAATGAGGAAATTACGCGTTCACAGCTTCCATCTGGTGACCTATCCGCATTAGAAGACCACTTGGCCAGGTTGAAGAATATCCATGATGAATGCAGATCTCCAGGGAATGTTGTGAATGTCTTTTTAACGAACGGCAAAAAGATTGTTCAGGACGCCAGTGACACAGAAAAGAGTATTTTCGAGCTGCAACTGGCAGAGTTGAAAAGTTCATTCGAAGACGTAACAGAGCGATCTAGAGTAGAAATTGATAGGGTTGAAGCTGAGCTAAACGGATATCGTCACTTTTTAGCGGAGTACCAGGAATTGACGTCGTGGATCGAAAACGAAAAAAGGCTCCAAGAGACTTATCCTGTAGGCGAACATTCTTCGTTAGAAATTAAGCTTGAAGAGCTCAGATCGAAAAAGCGTATTATTGACTCGAAAGAGGAGAAAATAAAAGAGTTATCAGAAATTGCTGCGAGAATTACAAACTTTGATATCTTTGGCAAGGAAAATGCTCAGACTCAGTTGCTAGCTTTGCAAACGTTATATATGGAATTAAAGAACAAAGCTGCTGACCAGGTTGAATCGATACGGGTAGAAAATGATAGAATGAAAGAGTTCCAGGCTGAGCTGCAATACTGCAAAGACATTGTACAAGACCTCGAAAGCGTTGTATCTGCCCAGTCACCCTCTTTTAACGAAGTTGGTCAACTTGAGGGTTACGTTCAAGAGCTTAAAGTGAAATTTCAAGACGCTTTGGCCCAAAAAACTGCCATATTTCAACTTGGAGAGAAGAATGACGAACTTCCATTGGCCTCAGAAGCAGCGGAAAATTATGCTGAGGTTGTAAATAAATGGAAATCTTTGCTCGCTGGCTTCTCAGAGAAGATTGCGGAAACAGAGCGAAGAATTGCCGAAGAGCAGAAGCTCAACGACAGTTTCGAAGAAGTTTCAAGCTGGATGGAGAACGTGGAAAAAGAAATAGAAATTTCGTTGGCTTCCGTGGAGGCTCAGGAGGTGGAAGAAGTAGTCGGGCAAGTCGAAAAACTCCGAACATTGAACACTGAATGCGTCTCCTATTGTCAATTGGTTGAGTCGCTCCGAAGCAAAGTCGAAGATTCGCCGAATCAACCATCGGAAGGGCACGCAGGTCGGCTAAGTTCTTTGAAAGCTAGTGTAGAAGCCATGCATAAACGTCTTGCAGCGAAGCTGGGAGATGTAGAGCACTGTGTTAAGGATGTGAACGACGTTAAGGAACGAATATCTTCTTGTAAAGAATGGCTATTGCAGAAAAAGGAACTGATCGTCGCGAACGAGGAGAGTAGTCGGCCAGGGAAGGTGGAGGACCTGGAAGAAAAACTAGTGGAATTCCAAAATTGGAACCAAGAGTTAGAAACAGTTCTTCATGATATCATGCAAGCGAAGGAGATAGTTGGTCAGGGTGTTGGAAAAGTTTCCCGTGCTTTAGATGAATCCTTGTCGAAGGAACTCAATAGCTTGTGTGACACTCTTACGGGCTTACAAGAAGAATCTGCCGCTAAGGTTGTAGAACTGGAGCATTGCTTGGATGGAGTAAGAGAAATTGAAGAGCAAGTTGCGCGTTATGAGACTTTGCTTCAGGAAGCGGGTAACGTGTTACGAGGGTCCAACGAGAAGCCTGTCCGCTTAGAAGCTCTAACAGCCAATCTTGAACAGTTGAGAGATCTACAGAAGGACCTTGCTGAAAAGGAAAAGGAATTCCAAAGTTTTCTTAAAACAAAAGAAGACCTAGTCACTCAAAGCGGAAAGCAAGAGAGGCTGGCAAAGGCAAAGGAGGATTTTGATAATCTTATCCAAGAAATCCCTCGGGTTTTAAGTGAAACAGAGGTGAAAGTGAGTAACTATGAGCAATGTAAGAAAGAGCTCGAAGAGTCCTTGGAATGGTTAACCAACGCCAAAAGTTTTGTTGACTCTAATGTTACGTACTCGCTTGACGACAGTGGCGCTGAGGACCATCTTCGTAGACTAAAAAATCTGCAGCCCGAATTGGAGTCGTTTGCGGCTACACTCTCGGTTATTGCAGAGAAGGGAGAAAATGTGGCTGTTATTGAAGGAGAAGGTGAAAGTAAGCTTCAAGAAAAACTTAATTGCGGGAGAAGCATTTTGGCAACAGTATGTGATGAAGTGCGCGTAAAAGAGGCGCATTTAGAGACATTTTTAAAAGCAAAAGAGAACTATAACGCATGCGCAACACAGTGTAAACAGTCTTTGACTGAACTGAGGCGATCTGTTGAGGAAGAGTGTACATGTTCAGCTATTGCGGAGAAGTCTAATGCTCAGCTTGATCTGCACAGGAAACATCAGGAGAAATGTCAGGAAATAGCAGAACAAATTCGATCCCTGGAGGCAGCGGGTAGTCAGGTTTCTAGTGCGTGCGAGAATCAAAGAGAGCCGTTGCGAGAGAAGCTGATAAAAATTAAAAATGAATTGCAAGCACTGAATACGGAATCTTTGATTAAGCAAGAACAGCTCGTAGCGTGGATGGCCGAAATCGGTAATATTCATGAAGAAGTGAAGGATAGTGTAAGTCGAGTAAAAACTATTCATGAGTCTCTTCAAAGCTGTAAACTAAAAGCTAGCGACATACGTGTCGCAAACGATGCCCTTGGCCAGCTTAAACAAACGGCATCAGAACTTGATGCCGAGAAAGAAAATGTCCAGAATATTGTGGAAAAAGCTGAAATGGTCCTGGGAAAACTTGAACCGGGCGAAAAAGAAGAGCTAGAGGAATCAGTCCGCGCGCTTCAACAGGCTTTTAACGATGCTGAAGAAGAATCAAAGGAAAGAGTTCGACAAGCAGAAGAGCATATTAATAACATTATCGAATTCGATAAACAATCTGCTCATTGTGAGAGTCTGCTAACTATTTACCAAGCCGCTGCCCCAGTTGACTTGTCATGCACAGTAGAGACTCTCGATGATCAGATGGCCAAACTGAAAAGGCTTTACGGAGATATGGAATCACGTGAATCTCACATGATGGTACTTCATGAGAAGGAGGCTAAGTTATCACCTGATGAAAACTCACAAAGTGGTCCTACTACCACGGATGGAAAGGCTGGAAAGCTGCAAGGAGACTGGGGAAAACTGAAGGCTTCAGTGGGTGAGAAGTTGCACGAACTTGAGCGATTAGCGGAGATGAAGAAAGATTTTGAAGATGACTATAGCACGTGTCTAGAAGGCGTTCAAGAGCTAGAAACAGCACTTCACGTGACAGAAGGCGATAGGGGTCCTGTAGACGCGAGATTGAAGCGAATGCAGGAACTTTGTTCTAAGATAAAATCTTATCGTAATAAACTAGATTTGCTCACTGACCGTTGTAATGAACTTCCAAATGTCGCCTATGAACAAACAGATCTTGATCCAAAGAGGAAGTTGGACACTGTTGTCGGAAAATGGGAAGAGGTAAAAGAAGATGCTTTGGGAAAACTAAACGAACTTGAAAAGGAAAAGACAGAAAAAGAAAACATTGGTAATGAGATTTCGAAGTTGCGCTCTTGGGTGCAAGATACTTGCGTGCCCTTCGTTCATGAAGACATACCGCCAGTTATTCAAAAGGACGTGTTAGAAAAAGCTCTCGTGGATAACAATGGATTTCTTTCCACTCTGGATACAAAATTTGCTTTGTTAGGGGAGTTATTGTCCAAAACCAGAAATATCAAGGGTGGTGAACAACAACAAGAGAAACTTATCGAAAGTTTGCGGGATATAGAGAGAAACTTAAAAGATGCTAAAGCTCAGTTAGTAAGCAACAGCGTTGAGATTAAAAATCGCTTGCAACAACACGGTAAACTTGTGTCCGATCTTCATCGCGTAAGAGATCTGTTACTAGAATTGAAACGTGGAAAAATCTTGGAGTCTGCTGGGCTTGAAGGTGATAACTGGATTGAAGAAAGCATTAGTTCGCGGAGGATTGATCTGGCTAAACTTCAATCGTGTGACGTGCTTCTGTCTTCTGTGCCGGAGAAACTTGCCATAGCTAAAGCCGGACATGTCGATGTAGACGAGAGTGCGATTGAACAAGATTATTACGCTCTGACCGCAGACGTTCAAGCGATGAAAGAGCGTCTCACCGAGGAAACCGCACAGCTGGAGAAAATGCGTCAGTTTGATAACGATTGCGTTGAATTATTGGCTTTTTACGAAGGTCTTTCAGGGCAGATCCGCGAAGTTAATCTGGGTGCTATTGCTGAGACTTCCAGCCTTACTCATACTGAAGAAGAGCTTGCGAAATGCCGCTTAGCTGGACAAGAACTCTCTCAAACAGATGGAAATTTCAAATCACTGGTAGAAACAGGACCAGAGATGTTGAATTTTGCGACTTACGATAAAAGACATAATTTAGAAAAACGGTGTGATGAACTTAAGGAAAGCAGAACGTCTTTGCAAGATCTGATCAATGACCAAGTCGAAGCTTTACGAAAGCTCGTTGCCGAGCAACAGACTTTAGAAGGCTGGCTGAAAAAGGCGGGAATTCTGATTCATGATGCTAAGGCTTTGCTACTTGAGAACGAGGCCAGTGTGACCCTTGATGATTCCCGGATGTCAGAGAGGATCCAGGCTCTCTCCGTGCTTAACACCAAGCTAGAGGAGTATCTTGCGTACAGCGAAAGTTTACAGGGAAGTGGGAAAACCGCTGAAGTTGCGAGGATGAACGCTGAAATAATTCAACTGAGCAAACAGCTGACGGCTTCGGCAAATGATTTGCAGGAGTTTAAGAGTCAGTGGAATGCATTTGAAACTGAGGCCGCTGAAGCTGCGACAATTTTCGCGCTGTGTGCTGCTGACCACTCTGCACCTGCTTCGTTACAGGAGGCTCAAGAGAGGTTAATAAACGTCAAGGTAAATAGCTTTTGTGTTTAAGAGTTATCTTCAACTATCTGTCGTTTAGTCGTAATCATACAATTGGACTGACCAATCCCAACGGGCGCTGACAATCGAATTAACCAATCATAACTCGCGCGAAATGGGTGCAACCGATAAAAAGCGCGAGAAAACGCCTACCGGCAAGTCCTGATTGGCTTGAACTTTGCTTCTGATTGGTTGTGTTAACTAAGCCAGCAAGCCAACTGAGAGATCCAGCTCTCAGTTGGTTTGCTAGCTTGATTGGTTACAGTGCTGCACCGGTGTCGCGGGGATCGGGGTTCGAGTCTTGTTGAGTCTGATTTTTTTCAGCGTTTCTTTTCGCAACTGCAAAAGTTGCGTGATGGTCATCGTTGCATTTATTTGTTCATTTCGTGGCTGAAATATATGAAATTCATGTATTTATCATTTCATATGACAACTTTAGTTCCGTAACAATTACTGCTACCACTTCCCACCCATACAGCTGGTTGTGCAAAACTCGTGCATTTACGGTACCTGTTGCAGTAGTGGTATTTTTTTTCTTTGCCACTTCTTTAACGTAGACGACTGTGAGACGCGCAGAAGTCGTCAGTGTAGCAATTCCAAAACCACGGCAAAGGTTATTAGATTTAAGCTTTTTTACTAAAAAGCCTTGAATAACCTCTCCTTATACGGCACTCGCAAGGATACGCCAGCGTGTGTGCAAGAAACGTTGTACTTGTCAAAATTTTCTTCGCTCTGTTTAAATAAGAATGGAATAAGGGAAAACGTTTTGCTTTTTCCGCTTTTGAGTTTCTCTTACGCTAAGAAGATCGATTTTGCTTGGGAAGATAAAGGCCCTCGTTGCTTGAATTTCAGATGAGATTTTGTCCTCGCTTTTCTTTGTTTCCAAGACAATAGCACAGGCTATCCAGCTTCTGTTATTGCTGTGACGAAACTAAACACGACCAAAAAGCATGGAACGGGTCAGCAAACGATTTCCAAACGTTTAAAACTGCTCTTAAAATGAATATGGTTCCCGAAATTTTCTATTTTATTTACTTGGGAGACAACGCGGTAAGAAAACTTGTAGTTCGTCGCGATTTAAACCTATTCAGCAGATGTTGTTAGCAGTAGTTACTTAAAAAGCATTAGAATTTTGACAGGTTGTGTAAAATTGGTAAGCGAGAGGCACTATAAAAAGCTAGAGTTTTATAGACTTCACCTGACTGATTACAATGTAAGGTTTTTTCTTCAGCCTCGAAGTGAGAATCGCTACAGCTTTCAACTTCTACGCCATTTAGGGAAGGGTTCATTTTTTTCTGTCGCCAGTTCATTTAATCAGACCAGTCACAGCGATCCTCGGTAGTCGTTATGGTGTAATAGGCAATCAGCAAACATTTCCCGCTCAGTCGTTTAAATTAACATATCTATCCGTGTATAAACGATACGGAAGAGGATTTGAATATTTATATTTCCTGAGTTACTCGACTTATATTTGCATGGTCATTATGTTATAATGTCTTCGAATAATTCCAATTTAACACCAAAATTCTCTGAAGGGGAACCAAATGTTTAGTCTCGTTCAACTAGTCAAGTTGCTCTTGGTAAAACGTACGACATTGTTGTTTTTTTCAATGTTTTGGTTTATAAGTGCTCCCATTCAACGAGTAACTTCTTTTATTAACTCTTCAATTTGCTTTTCAAGCCGTTGAAATCGAGAATTGTAGCAAATCGCGCTTAACGGTAAGTGTAACGAGCGGTCACTTTTTTTCTATCTAAATGAAGTTGTTATGGTTCGGAGTCTGTAAACCGAACACTGAACTCAAAGAAGGGTTATTGTATTGACGAGTAATTTTTCCTAAAGCTGTTCGCCTTTAATGGTAAGTTTTATATATATTTCCTTCAAGATAAGAGGTTGGATTTCAGGTTTCTCCGTCGAATTTTTTCCGCTTAAACGAATACAATTTTACTTTCTGTGCGTCATTTTCCCGCCAATGAATTTACGACAGCCATTCAATAGGCTACGTCACTTCCATTTTACCGATTGTAGCTGACTTTACTTAAGTCACCGCCAGATACGGAAAGATCAATCTCATATGCAGGTTAGTTATCTCGACGCGACGGTTTACAGTTGACCGCACTCGCTTTTCCCTCATTGAAAAAGAATAATTTTGTAAGACTGATTTATGAGCGGGTAATCGGTGTTTGATGAGTTAATCCGTGTCTCTCATGTCTTGTATTCCGTTACTTAGTTATCTATGATCGATGTTTTTTTTAATTTGCTTCTTATATCTATTATAACAAGAGGACGTGCCATATCAGTTAGAGGCTGCAATATAGTGAAACGAGGCTGAATGATTATTTATTTTTGACAACCGAGATGCTGTTTTTGTTTTGACCTCGTGCTATCGACACGCCAGCAGGTTTTGAGTTGATCACAGCAGGTGGAAATCTGTGTCCATAAACTGTCTGTGTTATTTCGTGACCCTTAAAGCTCCAATATCCGAATACAAATTCTCCAGATTGAACTCTATACGTTTCCTCACAGAATTAGTTGAGAGAATTTGAAGAAAGATCAAGCATTATTTTTTCAATCATTCTAGTAATTCTCCTAACCATTTCTCTTAGTTATGAATTCATGTTATTAGGAGAAACTTGATGTTGAGAGCTATGGTTAGGGGAGAAAAGGCAGTTAGTGAGGGTCGTTCGAATCTCTTTAGCCTGCGAGCAGGAACGGGCACGCGCAAGGGAGACACGCGAGGGGTGACTCCTTCTCGCGCGCCCGTTTTTTGTCGTGTTCACTACTTTCAAGCACCTGCTACGCAGGCTAGAATCTCTTCTGGAGCTCAAAATTTTTTCCGAGCTTTCTGATGCAGATTGATTTCCCTTTCTTTCGAAAGATAAAGTTTTGTACCAGTAGTGAGTAACTAAGCCTAGGCCTTTTGTCTTGAATAAAGACTGGTCAGTCGATTTTTTAGTTATTCCTTAATCTTGATGATAAATTACCCTTAATTATTAAGCTGTGAGAAGTTTAAGAATGATTAGATATTAAATATTTAGACCATAATGCTGCAAATTATCTTTTTTAAGGACTTACTAACAGCGATAGACACCAGTGAGACATCCCTGAGCGCACGAGCTGAACAAGTCAGCGGTAGACTGAATGAGCTTGACAAGAAGGAGTTTGATGAAAGGCTTCGAAACTTTGGTGAAGAGTGGCGAAAAGCGAAGCAACGACTGAATGAACAACGAGAATTATTAGAGGACGGAATTTCCAGCTGCATGAAACAGCTCGAGGTCATGGAGCGGGCAAAGACGACTGCCAAGGAGGTCGATCAACTCTTGAATGAGATAGACGACTCAAAACAAAGCGATATGGAGGCTGTTGAATCCAAAACCGAGGTATTGTGTGTTTATAATTGTAATGTCTTGATCATGTTATAATTTTATATAAATGTGTTGAACTGTGAAATAATTTTATATATTTATGCGGATAAACTGTTTGACCATGCGGAAGCAGCATGAACTTCTTTATGTTTACAATATAATATCTAAAATGCGTCCGTATGTTTATGTATAAAAACCTTCGCTTTAGTTTAATTCTGATTTCGTCTTCGTTTTTTTACTTCCCTTTAAATGAAAAACTCATATTAATTCTATGCCATTAATTTTTGGCGTCTAGAAAGCGCTCATCGAAAATTATCTCAATTTTGCAATTCAAATCGAGTCCTTATTTCAAACACAGTATTTGATCCCATATAAACTTAATGAGCGTGGAAGCGTTGAAGTTTATATCTGTTGAAGATATAGTTAACCTTTCTCTCTCCGTTTTTGTTAAGAATTATAATTTTTCCTCATCCTTGAAAATAATCATTCGGCTCTTAGAGGAATAGTTCGATATTTTCCAAGCTATTTTTATGTACTTAATCTTTAAAAATACAAAAATATATCTTTAATTTGCATTTCGTCTTCAAGATGAACCTTACCAACATAATTTCACTTAAAAGTATTTTCATGTTCGGATGATGTTTTTGCTTTAGTTTTCAAAATAAAGATATCCTTGTGGGAAGTTGTGTGTTTATAAGAGCAAATGACCACCAAGCCGTGCGATTTCTTCTCTTCATCCATCAAGTCTTATCTACAAATTTACTGAATTGACCGCAAATCTCCAGCCATTTAAATTTGGTCGCGTTAATTTATCTTCTAAGATTTCGGAAAAGTTGAATTGTCGATGATTTATTTTGTGGTCTCATCGTCTGATAATTATTTTTGCCTTTAACCGTGGCTAGAACTGCGTTAATTTTTTATGAATACAATACATTTATAATAAGAGTGGGCGTCTTTCTTTAGTCGGAAGTAGTGTGGGTGTTTTAATTCTCAAACATTTTCTATTCAAATGGTGGAGTAAATTATGGATCAATGATATGAATAAACTCTGCATGGAATTAAAGATTGTCTGTCCAATATCGTCGTTTAAGCTTCTAGGGCGAAATAAATTTTCTCGCCCTTTTCTAAATTTCGGAGAAAAATTTCACTGTGTTTTAGGAAACGTAGCCGAGTGATTTTAGACTTACCAAACACAATGTGAAACGCGGTACCTTGAACTTCTTTTCTAAAAAAAAATGCTGTTACATTTTTTTTGCCACTGTTCGGAGCACTTGAATCCCGTACAAGCCAATTTTTATTTTTGAAGCTTTCTTTTCACCACTGCTTAAGTTGCGTACACAACTGCAACCAACTTTCACGTGTTTACTCTTTCTTCCTCAGTACTCTGTTTGTAATAAGAGTGCGCGTTTTTCTTTAGTTTGCAGTAATCTCATTAATTCACTTTAGCCGTCTGTACTGTTTCCTAGGATCTCCGAGGAAAATTAGAGATTTTCGAATCTCTCGTTGCAAGTATGACTGAAATGGCCGCTTCTGTACCTCCGACATGGAAAGAATCAAACGAACAAGAGACAACGAAGGAAGAATTTGACACGATTAGAAACAACGCAAGGCGGCGTCAGGCTGAACTTCACGAGACGATTTCCTTTCATAAACAATACCGCGAGGCTGTGGTCACGGCTGTTGACCGTCTCCGTGAAATTGAAGAAAACCTGGAAGGCAAAGAGACCACTGTAAATGAGGCAGAAGACAGACCCCAGATTGAGGTAAGGGGTACCATCAACGTATTGCACGCGTAGGCTATAAGTGTTGTGATTGGATGACATGCGCTCATAACCGCCCTTGTTGAGCCTTTAGTGAATAGAGTAGTTTTCGTTTGAGTGTCGTAAAACCAAAACCAAAGTAATTACTCTGGCCAATCACATAGGACACAGATAATACATTGAACCAATCAAAACTCGAAGTAATTACATGTGGCTGACGCAAAGCGCGGGAAAATGCACGCGAGCGCGTCACAATTGGCTTTGGTTTTACTTCTGATTGGATGAAAAGGTGGCGCGAATCTTTTAAGCCAATCGCATCGTGTAGAAAGTGCAAAACCAATTACTTTTCGACACTCAAATGAAAACCGCTCTAACAGAGACCTTTGGATTGTAGGACGAGGGGACGACTACGAGGACACCATTTCACTTGCAGAGTCTTCTCTAAAAAGAGAAGGTTCGTACCCAGGAAAGCTTGGTTCAATTTCCTTTTTTTCACCAGAAAAGTTAACATGGTTATTTTTTGAAACAGAAATATGTGAAATCAATTCATATATAGATACTGCGGGGTGAAGAATGAAAGGAAAGAATAAGCCTTCTCCCGATCGCAAAATGATAAAACTTCTAACATTTGGTGACTTGTTTCCTTCACTGCGACATTTTCACTAAAACCCGTAGTAGAAGCGTTTTCCCGCCAAAATGACACTAGTTCACGCGTGCGCACTTCGTAGTATTAAGAAAATGTCTTTCTCGTGGTCGCCCTCGTCTTAGAACATAAAGGTCTCCAAACATCCTTTTACATTTGTAGAGTTGCCATAAGTTACGCGCACTGAATTTTTACCATTTAAGTCATTTTCATTTTTATTTTTTACATTTTAAATATGTTTTTTGATTTCGTCAGGAGTTGCAGCAAAAGTTGGACGATGTTGCCCCGCTTCTGCAAAATGCGCGCGAAAAGGGCAAGCTGCTTACCATGATGGAATCCCCCGGGGAACAAGGTACTAAAGTTCAATCCAAACTCGACGAATTAAGCGAAAAGTGGGACGAACTACAAGGGAAACTACACGATAGAGCAGCAGATTCGGAAAGGAAAAACGAAGCGGTAGCCGCCTTCAATAGCGAGGTCAGGACAGTGGCAAAGAGGTTGAAAGAGTTGGCCGCCTCCACGGACGACCTCACTGCCATCACTTATGATTCTACGAAAGTACTGGAACAAAGAGACAATTACGAGGTACAAGTTGATTGATTTTGTTGATGAATAATTCGAAGGAGCCCACGAAGCTCAACCCTCCGAGGTTAGGATTCTAAGTTGTAAAATGTTCGACATCCACCCCAAATATTAGGCTTGAGGCTTTGTTCCTTGGGTAGCCTGTGTCACCAAGGCGACGCGGGAAACTGTCTGAAGTTACGTGTCTTAAGGACCAAGAAAAATTTTCGTCATGTTTAAGCCTGAAGCATGGAACTTCCCGTGTAGGTGGAAAGAATAAATTACAGTAGTTATTCAGCTGTGACAAAAAAGGGGTTGTCTCTTCCCCCCCGTTTCCACTTTTGCCTGTTTCACCAGGCCGGAAACAAATAAAATTTTGTGCTTTGCCTTTTAAGACTTTTAGCAGAGAAGTGTCTGATCTTCACGGGTCAGTGGAAGATCTCAGCAGCAGGTGTGAAGAACTTATGAATGGAGTCCCCTCCAGAGACCGTGAGGAGATTGGAGAACAACTTAACACCCTCAAAGCCAGATGCGAAGATCTTGAAGGTATTTGCTTTTGAATCAAGAGTGTTGGTTTTGCGCCGCTAATACAAATCACGTATTAGAATGTTTGTTGTCTATCAAAGAGAAGAGCCTCTTTTTGTCTTCTTCTTGATTGAGAAGGAGCAAAGGAGGCTGCGTTTAAATTGCTTAAGCCTGCGTAGCAAGCGTTTCCGTGCGGTTTCGGAGCAAAGAACGAGGAACGAGAGACAAAGACGACGCGAAAAATGGCGTAAGTAAAATAGCGGGAAGGGGGTTGCGTGGGGTGGGAAGGCTCTCGTTCCATTTCTGACGCGCGGCCAAAACTGAAAATCCCGTTCCTCGATCTTTCTTTGCTCCGAAACCAAACGAAATCGCTTGTTACGCAGACTAGAATCGAGTCAAGCAGCCTGAACTTCTGAAGTACGGTAAAAACCTGCGAGTAAGAACCTGCAGTTTCTCAAGTATAGCCTAAACAAGTTCTTACATAATTGGTAATTAGCACAAATTTAGGCTATTTAGATCATAGATTGGTTCTCATTTTCTAACGGAAACAAAACGCATTGCAGCTAAGGGTATTTAGCTTATTCCTTGGTAAAATCTGCATACCATTGTATTGTAGTTGGAGTGATAAGGCACCTTTTGTCTCCAAAGAGTATCCTGAATGTTGACTTGTCTTATTTGCTGCGGTGTACAGAATTGTTTCCATAGAGTTGAGAAAGTAAGAACCCGTTTCAGATTTTAGGCTTAACAGGTTCTTCTATGGCGGGTGCCTAACTGGCAAATTTTAGCCTAACAGGTTCCTAAAAACCAGGTTGTTACTCGCGGGTCTTTATTTTATTATGCCTGGTTTTTAAAACTGGATCCTAGCAACGCACAGTCTCTCAAGCGAAAGAAAGGCTCTGTTAGCAGACGCGTCTTTATTCATTATATATGTATGAATTGGTTGTTTCAGGACACGTCGCAGAGAAAGAAGAAGAATTTGAGGAAACCTTGTGGAGATGGCAGGAGTTTCAGAGTGAGATGGACGCGTGTTTCCGTAATCTTATTATGATAGAAAAATCTCTGGATTTTCAGACTGTTGACGATGGTGAATTAGAAGATCGCAGAGAGACGCACCTGGTAAGATTCATATGGACTCAAGGGGGCTGGGGGGGTGGACTGCCTATAATGGCCTGTATGAGCAGGGACTCCCCGAAAGGATTACCTTTTTCAGGCTTCTGGTATATGAAAGGGTATGGAGTTTACTCGTGGAAATATATGAATGGGTAGGGAAATTTGTCATTTGGGTGTGTGAAGGGGCCTAAAAGGGCTAAAAGATGCATTTCATGGCTGTGAAAAAGTCGACAAAACGTTTTGGTTTTGTGATTTTTTTAATATATATTTTAAAGACAGAGCATTCACAGCAATTAAAAGGGGTGCAAAAATATAAACTAGGTTATGTGAAAAGGGTATCTTTTGTGAACAGAAGGTAAACAAAAGGGGTGCCTTTTTGGATAAAAATGGCATGTGAATGGGTACCCTGTGTTATTGTTTTTATGTAAAACTGTCAATGATTCCTGGAAAATGTTCAGATAGATTTTCAAGTCTGTCATCACTGAATAAAAGTTATTCACATATAGAGTGGTTTTGCATCCTCTTCGTCGGAATATAGTATTGCGTGACTACTTAACGAACTAATTTTAAAGTTGCGAAAGCGTTGCGTGACGAGTATACTTGAGATACCTAAATCTCTCATTTGCTGTTGCTTGAAACAAACTAACCGCTGTTTCGTTATAGATGCTATCAGACAACCTAGATTTCCAGGAATCAATTATCCATGATATCAAAGACCGAGCAAAGATAGTGCTGGGATTATTTCCTGCTACCGACGGCAACAAAGCCAGAGTCAAACTCATTGCGCTTGATCAGCGGTTTCTCCTCGTCAAAGAGCGCCTTCAGAGGAGACAGGAAGAGATGTTGAAAGCCTCGGTGGACTGGCACGAGTTTGAGTGCGGGTTAAAGAGCTGTTTGGAATGGGTTCAAAGAGCGGAAGAGCGCTTGTCACGTGACTTACCTGAAAACGAGGTTGACAGTTCATGGCTTAAGGTTGGTGACCCTTCTTTTTTTGCAAAATTTTTTTTTTTATTATTACACTGACATTTATTTATCGTTCTTTACCCTTTTTCCTTCTTTTCCTATGAACTCCAGGAAACGCAACTCGGCACCATTTTTAATTAAATCTCTTATTAACGGCATAATTTCTTTTTAGCCTGTTATAAACACAAACTGAACATTTTCACCGTCATTCTGGGAAAACTTTGGAAATGCAATATACAGAATGCGTCAATACAAACGAAGTAAACTGACCAAGATTTGCCACCAAGTAGAGCGTCCGACAGGTGTACGGAAAGTTATTGATTCGATTCCCGACTTCGACTCGGATTTTTCGTTGTGCCATGCTCGCGACGGGTAAACTATTATAGTCCACGTGTCTTGTGTTTCTCTTTTCCGACCGGTGAACAGGAAATCTTCGGTTGATTTCCTTCGTGGACTTAGAATTTTCTTTGTGCCTTACTCACAGCAACAGGATGAATATTCCAAGTCCATGTTTCTACTGTTGTTCATCTGCATTGTGGCCTGCCAACTTTCTCTACACTTAATATTTGTTTTTAATTTATTTGGGAGAGGGAGATTCGAACGCAGTTCATTATTGGTAGTAGAATAAAGCAGGTCGAAATACAGTTTAATCTGCCGTCGCTGTAAGCTGTCAAAAACATTCAAATTGTATAGACTTTCCCAGGTTGAATATTCCAAGTCCATGTTTGTGTTGTTTTTCCTCTGCATTATGGACTTTAAGGCCTTTCAACTTTCTCTAAACATTAAATGGTTACTTTTCTATTCGGAAAGGGGACGTTCGGTTCATTGTTGTTAGTAGAATGAAACAGGTCGAAATATCTACCGTCGCTGTGAGCTGCCAAAAACATTCAAATTTTATGGACTTTTGGCTCTTTAATCATCCGAATGAATGGTCAGTAAATGTAAGAGGCAGGTGTTTTTGGATCTTGTCATTAACTCTTGGCAATTTCCTATAGCGTATAATTTAACTCGGTATCGTCCTACGCATACATTCTGTAAAGCCTTAAGCACTTTTTCGTATCTCCCAAGTCTCTCAAGAGAGATGAGTATCTAAGTTACCCTTAACGCAGGCTCATAAACGAATTCAAGTCTAAGGGTCGGTGTATTTAGTGTTTTTTTCTAAAATTAATTTATTTTCCCGACGTCTTTAGGAATATTTCCAATTACGAGGATATTTTATGAAGTTAACGATCTTATCTCTAACAGTTTGTCATTCGCCAAAGTTTCAGGAGTATAAGCAGTAGACCACAAAATCACTAATATTTTTTTTAATAGCGAAGTATTATCTTCGTAGCTTTCTTAGTCACGGTTCAGTGACTTGTGGGTGTGATTTACAGCTTTGTAAAGTAGTTTTTAATGCAGTTTTTCATGAGCTTTTGCCTAAACATTCCCTTTTAGGTTTTTGTTCACACAGGAAGTTCAAAAAGCTTTAGTTTTATGCGGAACTTTTTTTTAAAATCTAGAAACACGTGTATTGTTGACATGTCACTCGAAGTCAAAAAACTTGTGGAGCGAATCCGAAAATTTACGTTTCCAGGTCGCTATTATATCACGCTTCGTTTGGTGGTTATTTAAATTTTCCCGCATCCTATAAAAATTCTCTGGTTCTTGTCGCTCTGTAACAAGCAGTATTTAACGAACGATTGTTATTTAATTTATCTTATTCCCCTGTCCGCGCCACGTTGCCTAAGAACGGTGTCAAGCTTGAATTAATTAACTGTAATGTATGCGGCCGATCGCTAGCCATGTTTTCAGCGTGTGGTTACGATCTGTTTAAGGTTTTTACGCTCTGGAAATATGGTTACTTAGAAAATTTAAGTTGGAATATTTCTCAGGAAGAAGATCACATTTGCAGTGAATAATAATTCACCTTTGGCACTGATTTTGACATTGGCACTTCGATTTACACTACGACAGACTAGCTGATGTCAAGATATACTATACCACTATATGAATTATGACTGCAATCTATTATATTTTGACCGCTTTCTCTCGTGAGAGTACAGCTATAGCGAGCCCGGGATCTAGATGGAATCGTGGATTGCATTAAGGACTACTCGCCGGCAGACGTCATGGCTAATAGTAATTCAGATGTGTTTCTACACTATTTCTATTTTCAGGCTTTTGCCGATGAATTCGACGTCCGACAGAGCGACTTCGAATGCGTTCGCAGCCAAGGAGATCGCTTGATCGGTCAGCTAAGCGATCGCACGGAACAAAAGGCTCTTGCAACACAAATGGAGGATATATCCCAACGCCTGGAGCGAATACAGAATTTAATGCATGAAAAAGAGCGAAATGTCGGCGCGATCAGCCACAGCAGCGTGGAGGAGTTCAACGTCGCGTTGAAAGTTTGCACCGACAGGCTTCAACAGCTCAATACAAACCTGGGGGAATTCGAAAATTTCGAATCCTTTCGCGAGGAGCACGACAAACTACAACTACAGGTAGGGTTTTAATTTTTATAACTCTGCAAAGTGTCAGAGGTTATGATTCCTGTTGCGATTTTTGTGAGGGGAAGTCTTTATTTATCGCACCCATTGATTTTCTGTCAACTAGATCCCGGGAACAGCTGGAAATTTAATCTTCAAAATATAATTTCGAAAATATTTAATTGAAAAAATTAGAGATATTTAAAAACTGACTACTTTCAGTGACCTCAAATTATACTTGACACGAATTTAGTAATTTTTTTAACTTTAAATATTAAAATGCATAATGTTTTGGTAGGCTATAAAAATAGATGAGGGAGATAATTATCTCGGTAGAGTTTTTTAGCTTACCAGAGAACTAGACTGAAAGTGATTTTACCCCGTTTTTTTTTTAAAAAATATCAGACAAAGTCATTGCTACATCTCCCCGTGAATCTTTGTTCGTTTCACACCTTCTGTCTGTATAGAATGTTTCTTGTCGAGAGCGTTATTTCATCTTGTTTCACGCATTCTTTGTTTAGAATACAGAAAACACGAGATTAGCATATAAAGGTTGATTTAAATCGTGTGTCACGCTTCACGCTGTTTCGCCGTGGCGGGTTATTATTTTTACAAGATAGGGCGGCATACATCGAGGGTTGACTGTTTGTTAAACCACGGGATATTTGCTTTTGGAAGTAAACTTTGGTCGCTATGTAGATCTCACACTGTTCGATTGGAAGGTGACCCAATTATTTACTGAACAAATTACTTCTTACATAAGGGAGTATTGTTGTTCTTTAAGGTTTATTTTTTTTGTTCTTAAATTGTCGCTTAAAAGGAAAATAATAACGATATATTATAATAAATATTCTCCGCAATGCCCTCCATGGATTGCGATTAAAATCCTTCATTTTATTAATTTCTGTTTAATTTTGTTTTAAAAAACACAAGTATAAATTACCATGTTAGTTGTTATGGAGGCTAATATCGCTTGATTAATAATTGGCCAGGTTGTTCTATTCCATAGACGAAAGGGTGCCGTCTAAATAGGGCAGCTATTGTTTTTCGGGTTTTAGGTTCTTTTTTTTGTATTTTTACTAGAAAAATCAATTAAAACGGAAGTCAAAAACAATTATCTTTACACTAGAACAGGTGCAACAGAGGGAATACTCTTGGCTCATTATTCATTACGATAAGGTGTAATTCAGGATAAAAGGAAAGATTATCGTAATTCCTTCTCCATTAATACCATACTGTCTTTTACTAAATAACAAATAACGCCCATCAGAAAAAGAAAATCGCCCAATTCTACCTGGAGCAATGTTTTTCGAAAATTTGGAACAGTGGACTGGATTTAGGGATTTTTCACGGAGGGGCCAAATACAAAGTTAAAGTTTTGCTCGGGCGAGCACCAAGGTTATAAATGAGGTGCGGAATATACCTTGTACTAAAATTAAATTGTTAAAGAAGCTAGATTTATTTATTATTAACATATTTGTTATTTATTTATTTGTTTATTTCTGTATTCAGGAGCTTTCGTCAGAGCTGGAGTTCATTCAGAGTTTATCAAGAGATCTCCGTCAGCGATACCAGACGTTGCCTCTTGAGGTTCCAGACATGGAAAGACAGGAAATCAAAGGAAAACTGGAGAGACTACAACGACAGATTTCAGATGTTGGTGAAGAGGTCGCTCGTGTGTTAGAGCACGATGTCACAGTAACCCCAAGGATGGATGGAGCATCTGCTTTGGTCGCACTTCACGTGCAAGTCGTGGAGAGCAAACCTCCAGGGCACGAAGTCGTAGAAAATGGCGACTCTGATTTAGGAGATTCGGAAAGCGGCGTCTCATCTATGGAGTCGTTTGAAGGGATTGTACGCAGAGAGAACGGTCATATGCCTGGAGAGAATGCTTTAAAAGAAAACGGCCTCCCAGAGGAGCCTTCAACCAATGGCACCTCGAACGAGGGCGTGTCTCTTAATGAGGGGATTGCTGTCTCTCCAGATGAGTATCAACGCATTCTTATGAATAACAGCGCGGAAACGAGTGAACATGTGACATTAAACTCAAATGGTCTCGAAAACGGAGAGTACTCTCGTAACAATGGCGATGAATCACGTGTCGCATCACGTGAAAGTGGAAATAAACCAGATGATGTAAGCGTGCCGTTGCTGACGGTGACTGATGAGGATGGGAGTGCTTTGGAAGTTCAATTTGCAGAAAATGTAACAGAAAACAGTTCAGATAATTTCGATAATGGAAGTTCCTCAGGCTCAGCTGGTGAATTCTTTATTGACGACTTCGATGTTTATTATGGACAAGGTCCTCCTAAGATTGTTGTTGAACCTGCCGAGGCGTCTACAGGCGATAATACTAACTTTCCAGAGATCAAAAATGATGAACAAGACGCAACGCAAGAAAGTTCTCCTAGACAGGACGATGACAAATCAAATGTCCCAGAGGAAAGTGTTTTGTCCGATCAGGCAATATGTGGAATTTCGGGCGATGACAGTCGTGAATTATCAAAAGACCAGGAGTTGACCGAAAAGGCGGAGACGGAAATAATACTTCCGTCTTACAAACCAATCCCAGATAACGCGTTACATGAATTTGACATCTCTGCCGACTTGGAGACTGGAGATGATCGTCCGCGTCACAGTACACCGTCTGAACTTCCGGTCTCCACCGCGAAAGAGGAAGATTCAAAATATGGCAATCAGGCTGAGGAATTAAATTCAAAGCCAGAAGGTTTAAGTGATTCTACTTCGCCTTTAGAGGAGGTAGTTTCAGGCGATGTAATTCCCGTTGTAAGCAACAATACTCGAGCACTAACTCAGCCCGACGAAGTTAGGAAAAGAAACGATAAAAGACGCAAATACGAAGGTGTGAATGCACCCAGTTCGTTGGAATCAATCGAGCAGGCAGGACAAGATGATCAGTCATCCAGTTCAGTCATCTCCGCGCCAAACGATGAAATGGATAAACTGGATAGGTTGCTGAGGGTAGGCGAGCTTGACTCAGAGGTCGAGAAACCCCAGGACAGAATTGCGTCCATTTTAGCTGAGCGTCGGAAAGCCGAGGAAGCTGAAAGGCTCCGTTTTGCCGAGACCTCTGTAAGGGACCCTGATTATGAGCTTTTCACCTCTCGGCCCCTAGATCTGATGGACAGAAGCTCCCCGTTGAAGGAACTTGATGAGTCAGGAAACTTGCTTCACGAGGATATGTCCCTGGAAGATTTTTTAGTGGAAGTAGAAAAGTTGGTTGAAAAGTTGCGTTCCATCGAGGAATTAATTACGACAGAACTGGATTCAGAGGATAATATGAAGGATGAGTTGGCCAAGCATGTGGTAAGGGAAGACAAATTTTTCCTGATTATTACAGTGATGTTTATAAAAGGTAGCCCTTTTCGCCCTAAAACCAGCTTACGAGAGAGTTGCTTTGTCTAAAGCGGTTTTACAGTCACCACCAAAATAAGCGAACCGCCGTCTGGTACCTAATTTCTCGCGTGGGAGCCCAGCATACTCTCACGTTATCCTTCATACTCGTGCGATGAACAATGCAAATATGGCAGCGAGCGGCTATTTTTGTGCAAGACTCGTGTTCGCCTGTTTTTATTGAAATGTGGGTTTATATAGAGACTATAAACACCGTAACGACCCTATTTAATTCCACATATTCATGGAAAATTATTTCAAAAGTAAATGTATTTCTTTTTATTCAGGCTTTGTGCGTTGTGATGTCAAAACAACAAGATCGACTCGATCAGATGAACCTGCTATCACACAGTTTTCTTCACGGAAGCGCCAGCCTGAACATTATCTTGGAAGAGCGGCTTAGAGAGGTACTACAACACTAACCGTTCATTCATCATTGTTGTTAGCTAAGGTTGAACTGCGACTCAATGTAATGTTGCTATTTATTTTGTTATGTTTTAAATTTTACATCTATAATGCCATAACTTTTTATATATTTTTTTCGCAATAATAAACGCATTAATATCAGGTGTCAAAATACACGACACTAAGGTGACAAACAATTTTTGCAAGGACCACTTGGACAAACAGAAGAGAGGGAAAGCCGAATCTTGTTGGGAATCTTGGTGTAGATCAGGATCAGCAGTATGGAATAAAAATCAAAATTGAAGGCACTCAAAATTGGGTGACCAAATACTAGGCTGGCCAAACAATGTCAGTCTTCAACTGGTTGATTTGAAGTAAAAAAGTAATTTACCAGATCATCTTGTAAATTCGTTAACTGTCATGAGAGGCACTTGTTTTACAGACACCTTTATATATTTTCACTGATCACTATCTGTTTATTATCTGATTATTCATGCACGCTATTGCTGTGGTTATCAGACCCATTCAACCTTAGTATTCACTGTCATAAAAGCGAGATCTCCCCAATCACAACCAATAAGTCAGTCAAATCTCCAGAAATGGGGGAAAAGACATTGTTCTCAGGCTACCTCTGTTCCAGGGGATGTAAAGAAGAGAGACCCTGGGATCGAGGTGGGCTTGAAACTGGTGCTAAGCGCCGCAAAACACGTAAACCAAGATATTTCGCCGCGCTTCTGATTGGTTGAAAAATTGAGATCATGTTTTAGCCAATCACACAACGTAGCGAACCAAACCTAAAGACACCACAATATAACGTTCGACACTTATGAGGGACTTACATGAGAATGAAGTAGTAGGTAATAAACCAAATAAATACAGATCTTAAATCCTGTTAATTTTTGTATCCATTTATTTGTAAGGTCAACGAACTTTGGGGGTATGTTCAACAACGAGCTTCAACGAAACAGGGGATTCTCGAGCGCTGTGTTCAAGAACAGGCGCAGAACCTCGAAAGTTCACAACAGCAGGAGGTCATAGCTTTTACCGAGAACTTTTCTTTCTTGAGGTCACTTTATTTAACTCCAGCTTGCGATGAAGATGGTGTTTGTGGGAGACGTAAAGGCCGCCTTGAGCTAGACGAAGATCGTGATGAAGTGGAAGAGTTTTATGATGAGGATTTGAAAAATCAGATTGAGCTGCACGAGCTGTTTGAAGAATTAGCGTCTGTAGAAGAAAGCGCGGTAACGGAGGAAGTTGTTAACAGTGATCTGACGAGTTGCCGGGAACAGTTAACTCGATTGCAGGTCAGTGTATGTGAGTGTAGGGTATGTGGATGGGTGACCACTGAAATGATGGTATGATAAAGAGGTTGTAACTTTTGAGTCAGTGGATGAAATTCGGCCTAAACTGTGACCATTCAAATGAAAGCTACTGAGCAGCAGTTTCCTATGGCACTGTTTTTAGTCTATGAATGAAATCTTTTTGTGATCAATTTAATGAAAGTTTTGTAGAGTAATTCCATGTTTCTTTCCTGTGGTACTATTTATCTTGTTACACAAGGTATTTTTAACTCTGGTATCGGTATTATGACTATTCAAATGAAATCTCTCAAACTACTTCAACAGAGTACCATTCACTTTTTCTTTCCTTTCTTGGTTTAAGTTTTCAAAATGAAATTGAGATTTCGCCTGAATACATGTTCTGGATCTTTTTTTATTTTGAAATAAAATGAAAAAGAACATCTGTTTAAGTGAAGTTTTGGAGTAACTTAGTTTTGTTTTTGTTCAATAGGATCTCATAACGAATCTACTGAAAGCTAGGAACAAGATGGATTCCGTCTCGCGACGATTATCGTCTTCAGCTGCGGAGAATACAAACCTCCGTCAGCAAATCTCAGACCTGAAAAGTCTTATGAATGGCGTCATGAAGCTCGTTTTGAGGAAACAGAGGGAATTAAGATCTGCTTTGGAGAAGATGGTGAAGGTGGAAACAGCTCTGCTACATCGAAGAGATTTTGAAGGAAAGTTGCAGGAATGGTCTCAGCTTGTGGACGACATTGAAGATTTTGTAAAGCATTTGGGGCCTTTCAACGAAAAAGATAAAGATTTGGAGCTACTTTACTTCGAGGTAAGATTGTTAAACATCAGAAAAGGAAATATCACGGTTAACCATGGGAGAAAAGCATAACGTTAAGTTATGTATATGAGAAAAGCAAGAATAAAAAGCTGTTAAAATATGGCTCGTTTAAAAACTTGTTTAGTGCCACTGTACTGTAGAATTTCTGATAAGAAAGGTTTTGTTGAGACATTTTATAAGAAAGATTGTCTCTTTAAACGCGTTTGAAAGTCATGATGTACAAGATGTTAATTTCAAGTCCTCGGAATGTAGTAAGTTACAGTTATGTTTGGACGAACAATGTTAATGAAAGAAATTAAAAACGTGAAAGAAAATGATAATTACAAAAAAAGAAAGAATGGAGAATAGCCACACACATAGTCCTTCACGTCTCTGTTGATCATTATATTTAACTTCTTTTTACCTTAATAGTTCCTTCAAAGCCACCGTTTGATTCAAGAATGCCTTCATGACTTCTTGAATAAAGAGTCCTCTAAAGGCGCTAGTCCGCATAAGAAGGCACGTCTCTCAGACCTGAACGAACGATGGGACAGAATACGAGCAATACTACAGAGTAGGCAACGGAAACTAAGAGCCTTAGGTCTCTTGGCTGGTGAAGCTCAGACTCCCCCGAGAGTACCTGTCGTCGAATCCATTATCCCGGAGAGGGAAAAACCAGTATTAGCATCAACCCCGCAGGAAAAGAAACCGGAAGTTAAGCAAACCACACCCAGGAGCAAATCGACTTCTCCCGCCAGGGAGCTAAGGACGCCCCCGAGCGGGGAAAAGAAATCTCCCAGGACAAAGAAGAAGCAGTACGAAGAGGAATTAAAGGAGTTCTCTGAGTGGTTAGCGGAGCAGGAGAAACCATTTCATGATCTGGTTGGTGATGAAAGCTTGCCCCCTACAATGGAAGCCTTGAAAGAAAGACTTACGCAATTTCAGGTAATGTGTTGTAATAATCAGTTCTGCGGACTCGATTGAGTCAAGATGGATTTCATGCAGAGACTCAAAAGTTAGAACCGCCTTCTACAACATTACAAACAGACCACAAGAAACTACTGCTCACTAGCTTTCATTTGAATGGTCACACTTTAGGATTTCATCCACAGACTAAAAATTTAGAACCACCTTGTAAAACTTATTATACAGTTCCCCCAAAAAGTACTGCTCAGTGGCTTTTATTTGAATTATCACACCCAAGTGTTTCATCAACTCCGATTATGCATATAACCTGATTAATAGCTTTAATGTAATTTCTCAAAGGCGAGAACATATTCAACTGTAGTTAATTTGTCGTGGTTCAATTTTATCCTTAGTTTTAAGTTTGTCTTCCTTTTGTTCTTTTTAGTCGCGCAATGTGTGATAAGTTTGCAATAAACTGTTTGATACACACAGGAAAATAAAATTTAATCCAGGAATAAAATTAAACCACAACATATGCAGTTCTTAAAAACAATCACGTGACAGACATCTTTGTTTTCACCCCTAGGTGTTTTGCCGCAGTATTCACAGCCACAAATCTAAAGTTGACATGATGCGACAATTTGCAGCGCAAAGCGAAGAAAGGCTTGACGCTGACGTGGTAGGCCCTAAGTACGAAGATGTCACGAAGATTGCCGACAGCATGTACGAAGTGTGCGAAGAAAACGCTGAATATTTCCAGTCAGTGTTGATTCAGTGGCAGTCGTTCGAAGAGTCATCGAGGAAGTTTAACTCTTGGATGGACAATATGGTTCAAAAATCGTTCGCCGCAGCCAGGCAAATGCCGGAGGATAGCATCGATGCCGTTTTAATGAAGCTGATGAAATATCGTGAAATCGACCGTAAATTTACCGAGCGTCAAGCAACCAAGGACGCGTTGCTGTATGAAGGGGAACAGGTGCTGACTGCTACAGGTCAGATCAAGTAGAGTTTGTTTTGCAGTTTGTTAGGAATACATAAAATGCACGCGTCCCAAGAGCTCCCAAAACCAGAACTCGCGACTTGTGGTTTAAAATCCACAGACTGAAATTAATCGTTTCGATTATGAACCCCCTAATCTGAGAGTGAAGTAGACCTGGGTCAAACGCCGTATTTCATATGAGCCGGACCTACTGCTAAATAGTGACTTATGTTTTGGCTGCGCGCGCAATGCATGCTTTCCAAGAGCAATTTCAAACCGTGTTCTATGCCATGGTGTGTTTGTCGTTATTTTCTTCTAAACATCGTATAATAAAACAATTATTAGATTCAGTTTTTATGATATCCGGCCGGATAATCAAGGTCCTGGTAAGTGTTAACAGCAGTGGCATTCGGCTCGACTGATAACACCTTGATTATTCCGGATATCACAAATAAACTTCGTCCAATAATTGTTAATTATTATTTGATTCTGCTCATGTAAAGTACGGTTTCTAACCCAGGTCTTAGAATACCAATAAAACATAATATTTATCCGTTTCTTAACTAAATATGATCTAAAAATATAGTAACGCCGTTTTTGTATGTTCTGACGTGTTGTAGGGAATGCAAGCGTCCAGTCTTCTTTGAATCAGTTACGAGATAGGTGGCGCGCTCTCCGTCAAGAGACCCGGGGAGAGCGGCCTCGTCTAGAGCGCTTGCTGCAGTTATGGCGGGAATATCAGACCGGCATGGATGACATGTTGGATTGGCTAATGTCAATACTCAGCCTGATGAGGAATGAGGAGATTTGTGATGACAGTTTAGATCTGGTCGAAGGGCAGTTGGAGCATCTGAGAGTAAGTCGAGTGTTGTCTTTGTAATGCATCAAGGTTGTTATTTATTCGATTCCTGACGACTGATTCTCTATCGATGATCTTCAATATACGGTTCTCGTGAGAAACTAGTATTTAGGGTATCCAAGAGGTGCTTTCCATTGAGTGAGGTTTATCGAGTGACCAGTAAAGCTAAAACCTCATTTACTCGTCTTTCTACGACTGATTTAAGGTCTTCGATCTTCCTATTTTTCACCTTCGACGCTCGGGTTTTCCTTATAACCAAGAATCAAGAATCAATCATCGAGAATTGACCATAGAGTCAATAAAACGTAAGAAGCACTGTTAACTGACTTTAAAGTGATACTGTAAGTTAGTAGGCTATGCTTATTTATAGTTACTTGTTATACTGAACCGTAAAAGATAACTTTTGTGGTTGGTGTATGGGTGTGAAGAAATTTTTAAAATGTTACAATCCAAATATATGAAATCAAGTGACAATATATATAACCCATCTAACTAAACTTGTGTTAGTTACTTCTTGACTATTATACTGTTCTGTTCGTCCTTCTGTGGAAGATAAAATTTTATCAAGATTCTTTGGGAGTAAGTGAGGGGTTGATGCCTATGCAATGTTGTTACTCCCTTAACAGCATTATCAAAGAGAAGTGGAAAATCACCAGGTCATCAAAGAGAGACTGGATGAGATCGCTTCTCAGTTAGAGAAGGCAGCGAATGGAAACGCGGAGGATATTCTTGAGAGCCAGGCCAGACTGGATGACAACTGGTCTGAGCTGTGTGCTCTACTCGAGGATCGTGAAGAGGACCTTCTTGGCGCACAAACAGACCTGCTTCTCGTGCGGTGCCTTGATGACGTGGATCAGCTGGAGGAGTGGTTTAAGAGTGCCATGGACACTATGGAGAAACCAGTTTTGGTCCTTGGTAGTGCCACGTTTGAGAAAGCAAAAGAGCAGTTGGGACGATATAGGGTAAGTTGGGACCTTGGTGCTTGTGACGGATGGGCACTTACCTGTCCAGCTCTAAAGGGGCAATGTCACGCTATGTCACGCTTTGTCACGCTATGAGCTATTCTTTTCAAAAGCTAAACGTTTTTTTCGCATCAATTGAATTCCAAAAACGATGGTCTTGTTTTGTTATTTAACCCTTTCACTGCGAGATTGTTTGATGGAGTTTTGTAAGGTGACTCTAACTTTTGAGTCTATGGACGAAATCCTATGATGTGACCATTCAGCTGAAAGTTCTCTCCCTGTACTTTCACACGATGCCATTTGTTTCTCAAAATTTTGAGAAAATTAAATGTGGAACTTTGGTCGAAATTTACCTTTGGTCACATTTGTCAGTGAAAGGGTTAAGACTATATTTAGGCATTGGAACTGTTTCGTGTCGTATGTTGCTACGGATGGCAAACTTGGTTGAAAATGGATTGAAACTGGAAAAACTGTTGGGCAAACTTGTTTCAAATTTAAGTGTAATTAACAAACTAACAGAGAGCGTAAGCAAAGACGTTTTTGAGCGACGTGCGTCAACCGGAAGTGGACTTCTCGCATTGTTCAGTTGTTCTGTAAGTTTACTTGTTGTTCTTTACGTTTACTTGAAAATTTTCTTAATCAATACTTTGTTTATTTTCCTTGAATTAGAACATCAAAAGAGAACTCGATATCAGGGAGCAAATCTTGGAAGACCTCACCAGTAGAGTCAACGAGTCACTTAACCACAGAGAAAATGTCTCTGTTAGGAGAGTAGCAGATGGCGTTCGACGTCTTAACTCGCAGAAAACGCAACTGGTCACGCTTCTTTCGGAAAAAGACGAGCGGCTCAAGCATGCGCTGAATCGCTGGGTGGAGTTTCAAAAGCTCTACACTGAATTAAAGAACATCAATGATTGGTTTGAGTCGAGAGAAGAGACGTTAAACAGGTTCCAAAGAATTGTCACTCAGAGGGAGTTCGAAATTGCACTTGAGGATGTTAAGGTGGGCATTGAAGCAAAAGTAAAGTTGTCAACCATTTCATTAACAGTTTTAAGATATTATAGACTCGAAACGTAATAAATTTGTTCTGAAGTATTTCGGCCGAATACGTTCAGCCTTCATCAGTTAAAAGTGCGTTGTTACCTTGCAGTCACGTGTCCTTAGGATGGTCACGTGACAAGAGAACTTCATCGTAGATGTTCGGTAGTTCTACCTTCCCATCCCAGTTAAGAGAGAGGCGTCCTGTCTTCATCTCTATAGCTTCCTTTGTCTTTATTTTAAGGGTATTGTCTGTCAAAAGTAGTCTAGAAATCCGTTATTTTGTCTTGTCACGAAATTTGTAAGACTGATAACGGATGCGTTGGAGTCTACATACAAGAGAACCAGAAAAATTATTTATGCCTGTAGGAAGCAGAGTGTGTGACTTATAACGTCAGTAAATGAGCTTTTCATTCCTTCCTGTTATTCGATTGGTCGTTGTTTAAAGCGGGCCTGTTTGAAGTAGTTTCTCGAAATGTACCATAGCTTGTATAGTTCCAAAAAAGTTTTTTTGGAGTAAACCATCATTTTTTTTTTTATCAAAGGCGTATGACAACTACAGTTTTCTTCGTACCGATCAAACGTTTACCACGTTACTCATTGATAACGTTGTAACATATTTTTAGGCTGTGACAATGTCACGCAGGGGTTTTATTTTGTCTCGCATTACAATTGCACATTTGGTTTGCTACACAGGCAATGAAGGGTTTTCTAGCAACCCAACAAGAAGCTGTGGAAACCCTCCTTGTGGCGGCCCGGCGTTTGCGAGGTGATGCTGCGTTTGACCAACAAGAGGTCCAGGAGACAATAGAGACTGTTGAAGAGAGGTGGGCGGAACTTACCTCCAAAGTCGGAGAGTACGAAATTTGGCTGGAGGGCTCTGTACAAGCTAGTAAACAATACCAAGCGTCCCTTGAATACATAAACAGTGTACTGAATGATACGGAGGAGAGACTCAGAGTGAATGCATCTGGAAACGTAAAAGAACTTAAAAGAGAAGTCGAGCAACTGAAGGTGAGATTGTTATTTTGTATTATATACTAGTGTAAAATTGTCTTTTGTGATTTGTTCACCCACGAAGCACTCAGGAGTTTTTAAGAATTTGGAAGTATTGGTTTTTGAGTGGAGGGAAAAACCGGAGCATCCGAACAAAAACTTCCCGGAGCAAAGAAGAGAACCAACAACACGCCGAGATTTGATCCCGGGCCACATTGGTGAGAGGCGAGTGCTGTCACCATTGCACCACTCCTGCTGCCCTAAAGTGGAGTAAAGGGGCTTAATCGTAGAGCTCGATCATTGGAAGGATGTTAGCAGGGTTAAACACACTGTATCCCCTGCAAACAGGACGCAGTGGTAGTTGATAACTCTAATGAGGATGAAAATACCGACCGCAACGGCAGTCATGACGACGATGATGATGATGATGATGATGACGATGGTGGTGGTGGTGGTGAAGCTATTCAACTTACCCTTTGATGTTTTTTTCCGCTAAAAAACGTTTTATCCGTAGGCTATAACCGTACCTTGCATTGCTTTCATCGATAGCATTGTAATAGTCAAAAAGTCAAAGAAGGGAGCGTGAAGTGAGGACTGGGTCTGCAACAATTTGCGTTTAATGCGTTAATGTATGGTATGTTTTTCATTGAAGGTACTGCGAGACGACATGAACGAGATAAGTGGTAGAATCGATGAAGTGTCGGAACTAGCGACGGACTGGGCGCAGAACAGCGAACCCTCGGCCTCCAAGCGACTGACCAATGAAATAACAACACTTACGGAACGGTTTGGATCAGTTTCCACTCAACTTATCAAGAAAGAGAAGGAGGTCAATGATTTACTAGTGAAGTGGCAGAGCTTTGAGAGTTCGAGCGCGGACTTCTCATCGTGGATTGAGAATCAGACTGATGTGTTGAATGAAACAGTGACAGTAGATGTTTCTCTTACCCTACAGCTTGAGCAACTGGCAACTTGTCAGGTACGTACAGGGCTTTCCTATAAATTATTTGTACAAATATCGTAAGGCGCCTTTATATTTTGAAACAAATCTTAACCTATGTAATAGGCCACTTCCGAGTTCCAAAAACCCTCACTTTCAGAATGAGACCAAGAGCACAACCTTTCTTGTGAAAATGAGTTTTATTTGCATGAGAATGAAAAATCATCTCCATATCAAAGACTGAGCACTTAACCTCGTTTTGATACAGAGGCCCGAGGGAACTCGGAATGGCCTATTGGCCACTTTACAAAAATTATTTTTCGCAAAGACACCTGGGACTGTTACTAGGGACAGGGGGGTAAAATTGGCCAATAGCTGACCGTCCCCAGTTGCGATCCCAGAAACAATAACCGAAAGCGTTTCGGCTCTAGTTCCCTTATCGTCTCTAAAGTGGTGAATGAGTGTTTTAAAATCTAGTGTAATTTTACGGAGTATTAGCTTCAGTTTCCTTGGCCAAAAAATTAAATCTCACCCTGAGGATTATTGGAAGAATGCAAAGACCTGCACGGTAGTTTTTAATAAGTTATTCAGTAATTCGCAGTTCGTGTTTTAGCGAGTCCAAACTAAGGTCTTGTCTGTTTCTTTTTTTATTGAATAATCCTCAAGGAAGAACTACCAACGGATCAATATTTGTTACTACTAATCACATTTGCAGTCGTTAATACTTTTTGTCTTTTATAGCAAATCAAACAAGACCTTGATCTTCATCGTGATTGGTTGACTTCAATCAATGCAACTGCTGACACACTTAGGTCCAAGCTGCCCTCAGGAGCGACTCACATCACTCAACTCAAGAACGACATCAACCAGAGGTTCTCGTCACTTCAGGAATTACTGCAAACCAAACTCGAACGGTAATCTTCTTTGTTACGTACATTACTGACATTACCGACATGGTTTCCTCTATTAACTCAGTGAATAACTGGAATCCATGTTAAAGGAGACTACTGTCTGTCCTGTCCTGTCCTGTTAGTGCAGTGATCAGTAGCTCTTGTCTTGATGATCGCTTTTTTGACCGTTTGTTTTCCTAAATGATGGATGATTTATATTCCATCATTAAACCTCTCGTTTTATGTTTATGCGCGTGCCTGTTTGGTTGCTTGTTTACTTGCTAGGTTGCTTTGTAAACAAAAAGAAGGTTTGACTGTTCAGTTAGAACCCATTTACAGTATTAGTTTCGTGACAACCTGTTACATGTATCCTTCATTGGGCTTGTCACGCAATCCTTGTCCACATGGAGAATTACACTCGCGAGCCCAAAGAAAGTCTGCATGTTAGGCTTAGGCATGATAGAGTTGATTTAAAGAGACTCCCTAAAGCACTGACATTTTAAACGATTCACCCTTCAGTCTGATATGACGAACATGTTGTTTTTGAAAATTACAGGATTACTTCTGCTACTTTGAGCTTTACCCAGCTTCAGGAGTCTGTGGACCGCTTGGTCACGTGGTTAGATGACGTGGAGGCACGTGCCAACAGTCTGGATGATTTGGAGAACGCTGAAAGACTAGAACTGTTGCAAGTATGATTTATTTTGCAATTAATATAGGTGTCTTAAGTCGTCTGTCGAGTTTGTTTTCTCAGGGGTCTTTAAAGGAGCTACTTCACCCTATGTGCTACCTTTTTAAAAAGCTAAAACGTTTTTCGCATCAGTTGACTTTCAAAAGTAGTGGTCCAATTTTTTTACTAAAGATTACATTTAAGGTGACGTTACACGGGACGATTCGCAACGACGATTTTTAGTGCAACACAGAGTTGCAACGCTGGCACGGTGTTGTAACCATTCAAAACAATGTAACAAGGCTGCAACGCTGTGTTGTGCTATCGTTGTTGCGAATCATCTCGTGTAATATCACTTAAAGTAACGACTTGAACAATATCCTTGTGACCTAACCCGATAAGGAACCGTTGTTGCGTACAATGACTAGTGTTCTAGCAATCTGAAAACTGGTCATCTAACGCAAATTCCTGCAAATTCCATTCATTTTTCGTTACTCGTTATTTTCTCCCTTTTCAGGATCTTTTACAGGAGTTTGACGACTCGCATCACAGGTTGGAGTCTTTGCATGGCAGCGTAGACGAGAAACTTAACGAAACTCCTCAGAAAGAATTCCAGGAAATGAAGAGTCAAGTTACTCAACTCGAAGATCGTTGGATGCGCTTCAAAAGGAAACTGGTAGAGTTAGCAGAAGACAACCAACGGGTTGTCAAAAGACAGACCGAGTTTGACCAGGAACATGTGAAGATTTGCTCTGTTCTGGAAGCGGTTTTACGAGGAACAGAGAACACGAGTCTTGATCAGACAGACATGGCTGTGGATCTTGAGCGTGTAGAGGTTAGTGTAATTCCTCAGGAGGGGTAGACTGTTCACAGTCCTCTAGTTTCCGTGATCGAGCACCTATACTCGAACCTACCTTTATAATACGTGCGCCTTCTGGTTTCAAAGTTTACCATGACTAGCGTGGGGATGACTATCAAGTCTACTTAGGGGGTGGGGGGGGGGGGCTCTTGGCGGTAAGAGCTTAATCTCAACGATATTACGGGAAAATAGGGTGCTGTGATCGGTCTACGAGAAGGGAGTTCGGCGAAAGGGAGTGGCACTCCTCGTGGAGGTCGGGGCGTGTACACCTACCCCTCCCCTAAGCCAACGTTTTCTCCTAAGTGATAAGTAAGTGTCAAAGTTGGCTTAGGGGAGGGGTAGGTGGGCAGTTTCCCAAAAACGTATAATGATCCGAACACGCTTACAGAACAGCTCTAGTAGTGCAAACCTAATGGCCGAGATTTTCAAAACGTAACTACTAACAACGGGTGATCGGCATAAAAGCAAATCAGTATAACGCGACTGAAAATAAATTAGCATACATTCATTCTTTGTCTTGTTCGTTAATTTTTTTTAAGCCTTTTGAATTTCCTCCCAAATTTCTTTTTCAATTTCTCCAGATGATTGATTTTTGTCTTAATTTGTGTTGCTTTTTCTGTTAATTCCTTTAGCATACAATGTACTGTATATTTAGAATTTAAAACAAAATAGTAAATTGACTGCCTTTTTATTTTTTTTATTTTAGGATTTCCAGACCAACTTTGAAAGATACCGGCTAGATTTTGATTCCCTTCTGCGCAAATCAGAAGACCTTGACCAAGATCACAACACGGGAAACAGGTACAGAAAAAGACCAGAAAAAGACGGCTGATGAAAACTTGTTCATTTTCTTCTAATGTGTTAGCAATTAAAATTTTGTTTAGTGGTGGTAGTGTTTTTTGGTTTTCATTTGTTAAAACCTGTCCAAGTCTTAAAATTGATGCAATCTCTGTAAGCCCAAATATCTCCAGACCGATCTCTATACATTTCCTTAAATAACAGTTGAGAAATTTGTTAACAGATCGTAACATTTTCCCCTTGGTGATCATTTTATTGATTCTTGTAACCTGTTTAGTTATTGATATTCGTAGGAGAAAATGAATGTTGGTCACTGGAGGGTTTAAAATTTTCTTCTTACTATTGCGTTGTCTGTGACAGGTACAAGTCACGCTTGGATGATAATGTGTCACGCGTTCGTCAGCTGTGGAGTTCGGTGCTTAGACGCGCAGACGATTATAAAGAACAAATTGGGCGACAAGTTGATCGATTAAAGGCCTTCCAAAGATCAATTGAGGACCTTATGAAATGGATGGATGATATTGAGACTCACAGGGGATTCACAGTCCCCTCTTCTGCCAGTATTCAACAGATGAAAGTTCACTTTGAACATGTCAAGGTTGGAGATTCTTTGGTGACATTTATAACTAGAAATTTGGAAAGTTCTAGACTCATACTGGCCATACTAGCAAAATTAGCATTATCGTAAAATCCTCTTACATCTCCTGTCTCGTTTTCCCTTTTAGCTCTTGGGTATAAGCTGACCAATCCGGGTAAAAATAGACCTTTTCACGGTTTTACAACTTTTGACATGAACAAGGTAGCGTAAATCCGTCTACACCACTGAAAAGAGCGCCTTAAGATCAGTTAAATTTGCCAAATTTGAAAGTGATACGTCTTAAGTAAGCGAAGATATACTAGCTCCTCAAAGTTGCGACAATTTACAGACGTTACCAATTTCTGTAAAATTTCGCGACTTTGAGGAGCTATAACTTCGTTAGTTTTCAGCAAATCATTTTCAAACTTGGCAATTTTACTAAACTTAAGGCGCTCTTCTAACTTGTCCATTTCAAAAGTTAAAAAAAAAAAAACGAGAAAAGGTCTATTGAAATTTGTAAATGGATGTAAGAGATATTAGCGACCCTTAGAATTGACCATAAGGACGAGATTGTGATTATTTAAGTTTTCAAAAGCGGTTTGTCGCTTGTCATACGCTCTTGTGCCTTTAATTTTTCTTTGTGCTAGTCAGCAGCAAGAAGGATAAAGATTATAATAACCGGCTTGAAATTCCAGTCTTGTGCTTTTACTCAGATCTAAAGTTTACGAATAGATGCATTGCATAGCGAGACCGCCATTGACGGAAAGCGATTTTCAAGTAATTAAATGCTATGTAACATATTTCTGTTTCGTCAGATGTGCCAAAAAGAGATCAACGCTCGAAGGCAAGACTACAACGATGTCTGCTCCACAGGTCAGCGAATTATCGACGAATGCAAGGGAAATCTAAGTAGTCAGGCCGCCAAAGAACTTGAGAAAGTTACGAGAAGATGGGTTCTGATCACGAATAGAGTCACATCGAACCAACAACAGCTGGAGTTGTCACTTAAAGATTGGCAGGAATACACCTCACTGACAGAAAACTTGATGGTGTGGTTGAGAGATAAAGAGAAGATACTCAGGGCTCAGTCCAAAGCGGCCACATACCGGGAGCTTGAACGAGAAGTTGACGCCATGAAGGTGATTATTGATTAATACAAAACAAGCTTATGGTATTTATTTAAGTAAAAGAGTATTTCACATGCCGGGCTTTAGAACTAGAAGAAATCTGGGCCAAGTTAACTTTCGCAAAGACTTTTGAGACTGTTACTAGGGACACCGAAAAATCGGGCCAATAGCTGACGAGCGCGTCCCGCGTAACTATCCCAGAAAAATTTGCGGGAGACATTTCGGCACCAGTCCCCTTATCTTTTCTAAAGTGACGCAATCTTTCTCTTCTCCGCAATGAGGGAGAAAAACGACCTGGACCCAGCTGTTCGAAAGGCGGTTGTCGCAAACCCTGAGATAAGTTGAGGATGATAGTTTTTTTTTTCCTTTTTTCTATCCAATGACGAAGCCCGCGTAGAAAGAAAATCCGAATTCTTCCGTTAGGAGTCGATCCCATAACCTTTTGGTTTCAACTGCATATTCTCTACCAGTGGGCTACAGGAGACTAATCCGTTAGGTCCGTTAAACTAGGTTTATGAGACAAACATCCCGCTATGAAGAAAGAGTACTGTTTTGACTGGAAAGTCGATACGTGGCATATTCGAATTGATATAATTGTGATTTCATTGTTAGTGCTAACTGGTACTTGCAGAACATTCTAGAATATTTGTAGACTGAAAAAAATGACTTACAGGTTTGGGCACACATCCCTGTTCGTCACTTAAGAAATGAGGAAACTGGGCCTAGTTAGCTTTCACAAAGACTTCTGGGATTGTTACTGGAGAGACGCCGGTCAGCTATTGGCCAGCTTGTTTCCCCTGTCCCAAAAGTCTTTGCGAGAGTTAAGTCGGCCCAGTTTCCTCCTCGGTTCTAAAGTGGCGACGACCTTGTATCTTTCCTTTTGTTTCAACAGGTCACTGCAGGAGAAATCGAGGTGCGAAAACCACAGCTGGAGAAAATCTCCCGGCGAGCTGAAGAGCTTTCAAAAACTACTGACCAGTACGATTCAGAACGAATAAGAAAGCAGGTGGCCTCCATGACCACCCTGTGGGGGAATGTTTGTCGCCTGCTATCAAGTTCTATTCAGTCCTCCGCTGACATTCTGAGACAAATGGAAGAATTTAGTCGGCTACACGAGACACTGTCTGACTGGCTCGCAAATATCGAGTCGTCGGTGTCACGTGACCTCGAGGAGTCGTTTCTTAGTATCCCGGATGATGAAGGAGATACTGTTTTCCAGGTTTGTCTCCTAGATGTAATTAGCTCAGTTACAATGTCTGTGTAACCATCAATGAATGAGAAGAAAAAGGGAAATCCATTTTGAAAAATATTGTGAAATAAATAGCATCATGACAAAGTGCTTTTCAAGAGGTTTCTTTTGGATGGTCACACTACAGCATCGCGTCAAAAGACACTGAAGATTGAGCTGCATTTCTTAAAAGGGATAGAATGAAGCCACTTTACTTTTAAGTGCAAAGGACAAGATTGAATAAATATTCATAAGATGTTTGTCTCTCCACACAGGTGTACGTTGCGGATATCGAGAGTCACGAAGCAACCAGATCTACCATGAACGAGAGCGCCTATTACGTCATTAGCAAAGCAGGCGGTACGCCTTACGCAGGCGCAGTAGCCGAGAAGCAGAAGCATTTGAATGACCGCTGGCGCGCTTTGTGTCAGCAGTTGGGTATTACGTACAAGAAGGCCGAAGAGACTCGCTATGGGCTGAAACTTCTTGAGATTCAACTAAAGCAACTGAACACGTGGATGACTGAGCTGGAGAGTCGATTGGTGGATTTCACTGTGGCGCGATTGTGTGTCGTCGCGGAGATTCACAAAAAAATGAAAGAAATGAAGGTAAAATTGAAAAACAGTGATAGTCAACGTGATGACATATGGGCTCTTTGCAGAATACGGTCACATGGTACAAAAGACAAAAATTCAGTGGGACCTTGAAAAGTAAGAATGTTAGCATTTTGAATGATTTAATCTCCTGGGTTTTTTTACCTCTCAGCGTCGTTTGTTATCCAGCAAGGTGTTTTTGTACCATGTGACCGTATTCTGCAAAGTGCCCTTTACACGAATTAAATTAGTCACCTGATTTGTTTGCTTCCTCATTGCCTTCGTTAAACAGGTCTTTCATTTGTTTTTATAATTTTTAGGACGCGGAGACCGATGTTGAAAGACGCGCTACTGATGTACAAACGGTTCTTCGACTTTGTGAGGTACATATAACATGTTACGTAGTAATCGCTTGTAGATTATACACGTTTGAGAAAAGTGGAAACCTTTCTGTCGTCTAAGATTTGCCGTTAAGATGTTTAAGCAGATGCAGATAAAGCTCTTATATTGTGTGGCTTATTTAGCGAAAGCTAAGTCATTGCACTTTGTAATACTAACTACAAGTAATTCATTCTGTGACAGAAACTTCGCCGTGATCGCGTGGCTTGCCCATCTGAAGGTGATCGTCACAGCCTACAGAGGACTAGGGAGAGTTTTGAAAACCGCTGGTCAAATGTTCGCCGTGCCGTGGCAACCAAAAAAAGGCAAGCTGAAGAGAGGCTGTTTCTGTGTAAGGAGTTTTGGAATGAATACGAAAAGTTTGTGCAATGGATTGAGGAAACGGAGAACGCAGTGAAAAGATCCGAAGAAGGGCTGATATCAGGATTGGAGATCTCTAAAAGCAGACTTAAAAGTTTTGAGGTGAGATAAGCAAAAACCAAATACAGTCAAAACCCGTTAATACGGACACTGACGGGGCCATAGAAAGTGTCCGTATTAACTGAATGTGCGTATTAAGCGGATTGAATTGAGAGAAAATGTAAGGGCTTTCTTTCCCCCAGGGACCAAGCAAACTGTCCGTAGTAATGAGTTGTCCGTGTAAAGGGGGGGGGGGTCCGTAAAGCGGGGTTTGACTATACCACAACTTTCACTACACCGTAATTTTTAGGGAGTTATTATAACTCCAAAAATGGAGTAAAATTTTAGGTACAGGATAACCCCTTTTTTGGGGTTACTTTAACTCCTAATTTAACTCCAAATTTGGGGTCATTTTTTCTCCTGAAAAAGAGTTCTTTTTTCTCCCAGTCTGGGTTGTTTTTACTCTTTTTTTAACTCTAAAAGTGGAGAAAAAATTTTAGGTACAGGATAACTCCCTTTTGGGGGTTATTTTAACTCTTCAATATTTGGGGTCACTTTTACTCCTGAAAAAGAGTTCTTTAAACTCCTTTTTGGAGTTAAATTAACCCCCCCAAAAAATAACTCCGCTACAAGGACTTAAATTAGCCCCACTAGAGGAGTTACTATAACTCCTTGAAAATTAGTGTGTATGAATGTGTTTAAGAATTATTGATCATTTGAGAGCTATATTTATCTCTCGACATTGTGTTTACTGCAATATTCAGTCTACTCGAAGTTGAGCTGGGACAAACCCGGCTGCGTCTTGTTTTTCGATCCCACTTTTTATTCTGTTTCATTCGTTGATACAGTAAGCCTCATGTCGTGTTGATGTTTGAACCCTGTAGAGTGATTTTACTTAACCCGTGAAATAGGTAGTAGAATACCACGCACTATTATGCAAAATTCTATTGTCTTCTTTTGTTTATTTGTAGCTATTTTGCACTAGTTGTTACAAACTGTTTCACGGGTCAAGTAAAATCGCTCTAACTCCCAGAAAGTTGATAAATTTAAAAAAAAGTAAATGAAAAGTAAAGTAAATGAAAAAGTGCAAGTAGATAAATTTATCAGTCAATGCCATATTGATGTAACCTCAAATTCTTTTAACCAATGCACAGTAAAATGTGAGAATTTCATTTACTAATCAGATCTTGGGAGTCAAATGGTTAAGGCATGCAAGGTCGCCACAAGTCAACAGTGCCAACATCGACTTAATTAATTCTTTGTTTGTGTTTAGGTTTTTCTCAAAGATATCACCTCCCACCGACCCCAGATGGAACGCATAGTTAAGCGGAGTAAATATTTATTATTGGACGTTAACACGAGTACTGCAGCCGATATCAGACTCGGTGTGGAGTCCGCACAAGGTCGTTGGCAGGCTATGAATAGCCGTGTAGAGCGCCTTGTAAATAGACACACGAAGCTGACAGGCAGAGCAGAGAAGTTCGAACAGCTTCGCCAGGAAGTGTACAGTTTTCTCACGGAAACGGAACTGAAGTTAATTTCTCTCGATCCTTACACGTCAGACACAGAGCCGCGAGTTCAACTTGAGAAACTCAAGGTATGTTCAGTGGACTTTGAGACTGAGAATGAACCACTAGTAGAAGTTTAACGATAGGGAAAAATATGTCCTTACTGACAACGACACAAGACACTGGGTCCAAATGCGTCCCTCTAGACAGTGCCATAGTCTCAGTCTCACGTATTCTCACGCTTTGAGCTGGCTAATAGCGAGGTTGAGGTTTTGTGTGTAAAAGTCTTTCAGGGTGTAAAACATGACCTATCGTATGCTTGCTGGTGGTCCTCGTATCGAAGGCCTTTGTTTAAATCTGGATCATCAGCAAGCAGGCAAAAGGTGGCATGTTATTTCCCAAGTGACTTAATAGTAAGGTATACTTTGTTCGAGCGATTCACCTCACAAATAACAACTTTTTGTTCGTTCAAATCATTGATTATTATCAGGGTTTACAACGACTAATCAACATGAACTACTCGAAGTTAAAGTCTTTGCTGCAAGAAGGCAAGTCCATGCGTGAATGCTGCTCCTCGACAGAATTCCAGTCCGTGCAGCAGACGATGGATGAACTGAACACCAGGTGGCAACAGGTAACAAATTTGTCAATTCAACAGATGATTCAATTCATAACATTTAAATGAAACAACACAAGGTTAAAAATTCCATCTGGCGTAAAACAAACCATTTGGCTATGCTATTTACGAGTATGGTCGAGGTGTTAAATCCTGGACTACTGAGAGATTTCATCCATTTCTGAAAGATGAGGCACATTTCTCTAAAAGTCTCCATAACAAACCGTTCGCCACTTTAGAAACGAGAAGGAGACTGGAGCCGAAATGTGTCCCGAAATTGCTTCTGGGATCGTTGTCCCTAGCAACAATCCCAGGAGTGTGCGCGGCTAAAGTCATTAACTGGGCCTAGTTTCCTCGTTTCCATAGTGACGGCTGACGAATGGAAGTAAACGAGTTTGAGGGGAAGCGTCAAGGACGTTTTCTCAGCACCAAAGCCTAGAAAGTAACTGGCGAAATAAGAAACATCAGTGCTTTTTATCTTTCTTTGCCCCAGGCTCTTCACTGTTGCATGACGTGGATCCTAGACCTGGCGATTCCAAGTCCTCGTACCAGTCCTTCTGCGTCAAACACAAGTGGAAGCACACCACCTAGGTAGGGTAGATTCCCGTTAACATACACTTCGTTTTGTCCATTTTGTAGGTCACTCTGTCTTTCACCGTAGGTAGCTTATGTCCATATTGCTTTGCGAACAACTAAATATATTGAAATGCGCGCGACCAGAGAAGCCCGCTATCCAATCTCCATGTTGCTTTTACGCATGCGCGGTAAGTCTTTGGCCAACATCCGTTTGGACTTCCACTATAAATTAATCCAACGTAATGCATAGATCGCAATGTAACAATAATAATAATAATAATAATAATAATACCAAAAAACATACTTTATTAAAATTAAATTAAATACAAATTTAGTATAACTATAGTTTAAAGTGACTTCTTGGTGGTCTGGTAGTTTTCAACAGAGCAAAAATAATAAAAATAATAATTATTATTATAATGATAATAATAATGATAATAATAGTAATAATAATAATAATAATAATAATAATAATAATAATAATAATAAAGATAGCGGTTTTCAGTGGGGCCCTGAATTGTTAACCAGTTTAATTTCAAAGCTTGGCGTGGTAATAAAGATTGTCGCAGAGATTCGGCATTTTGCCGATTTTCCTTTCGTGGGAAAGTCAACGAAGAGCGCAAAGCAGTTAGTTTGATCGTGACTTTTAAAATCTTTTCCTTGTGTTGCTCTCGCAGGCGTCGCCTCCCTCTATACTCTTCTACGGGAGGCGACCAGAAATGGCGTCGCCCTTATGAAAGATCTAAGTGATTGTTTGGTCCATGTCTCACTTTTTTAATTCTGTTTTTGTTTTCAGATGACCTATTGATTGTGCCAAGAAGATTTGTAATATGATTAATATAATTTGGATTTTGTAACTGAACCGTTTGCTCTTTAGACCATTTTTTACCAAATGACGCGGAAACTATTTCTTATGATGATAATGATTATAATAATTATACTTGTAATTATGAAACTCGATACAAACTTTCTATACACATTTTTTGTACAAAAAAATATATCGTTATTTATTCAGATATTGTTATACGTGGAAAGAAAACTAGCCGTTCATTTTGTAACAGGTTACTGTTCGTTTATTCAACACAAACCATTCATATGCAAGAGTTCTGGATTGTTTATTTCGTAAACTACCGAATATACTAAAGTGAAATCTCAATATGAGATAGTACTGCTTATTAGTCTCCGACATTTTCTGTCTTCACGTGCAGATTTATTTATATATTTTCACAAAGGCATTTTAACAAAGCCTTTATTAATACTGTGGTAGCGTTGGATTTCATTGCTGCGCTTTGAGATTGGCTGAAAGATCTCGCGCCAGTTTCTCAACCAATCAAAAGCAAAACAGAAACCTCACGTGACTTGCTATTGTGAGTTTTCCCGCCCTTGGCACCTTCGACTTATATCCGCGCCGAGATCTGATTGGTTGATTTGGATTGTTTACTCCTATTTTGATTGCGCAGAATAATGACTCTCTTTGCTAGTGTTTATTTTTTTTAATTTTTTGCTTTTGTTTGAGAAACTGATTCAGTTAAAACAAAACACACATTCTAACCAGCACCACAGGAAAGTATCCTTGCATGTGAAGAATTACTGAAACTTAATGAGCTTTAAAAAGTTCATGAATATGGGCAGCCTTTTATTCTGACATCTTTTACCATTCAACCTCTCTCCCTTTTAACATTGTAAAAAATATCAGCAGTCGTGCAGTAAATTTATTCTCATGTAAACTTAGTGAAATTAAGTATTTTTAACAACTTCTCAAGACTTCAGCTTGAAATTAAAGAACTAAATTGTCTAAAATTATAAAAGTAATAATTATTTTGTTATAAGTACGACACTGTATTTTTAGTGTATACGATGATAGACTTTAGCCAGCTATATCCTTCACAGTCAATCGAGCAGGGAGGATTTTCGTGTGAAACGTGTAAACCAGTGAAAGGAGACCCAGCTCGACTACATTTTCTGCTTGGAAAATTGACGTAGCTGTCGAATGTTTAATAAAAACGTTATTTTTGTACTTTTGTATTTGAAAGAGTATTACTTTGGGGGGGGAATTGTGTGAATTTCAGTCCTATTTGACTTTGGCTTTCTTCGTTCGTTCTTTGCCTAAAAATACCAAAAAAACAGTGTTTGTTGATGTCCTAGATAGATAAAAAGCCTTCCAAATTACGAATTTCGTGAGGAATGGGGGGGAGAGCGGGGGGGGTTGGATTAATAACTTTTGTTGCATATTCATTGAATATATTTTTACGTTCACCAGGTCTTGGTTTAGGAATCAGGAATCTGATCTGTCGGGCTTTAACTGATTGGGAAAAGGGGGACTGTTCCCGTTCTATCATAGACTTTCTCGTTGATAACATGATCAGTACGAGAAATGCCAATGATTCTAAGGAAAGACGTTTGGAAGAAATCAAGTTGACTACAGACGTCAGATGTTAGGACCTAAGACTCACAGCCCTATAGAATCACACTTAAAGGTGACGCTTTTAAAAGTTTAACCTTTTGTTGGAGTGATGTAGGAGACTTCCAAACACGATCCAATTTCCAGAACGCACTCCATGCGTGACCTTTATAAATAACACAACTGATGTCTGCAAATTTAGCTTTGTTACAGTTCAAGAGTAAAGGATTGCATAGATGTTTAACTGTTTCGTTATATTTTATGGAGTTGCCAGGAATATGGTATCGTCAAAGAATTTTATTCAAAAGTCAAATTATTTTAAGGAAAATAAAATCATTACCACAAAGTGTTGCAAAATTGTTTTACTGGTAGAAAGAGCAAAAAAAAAAGCTTTTTTCATAATGGCATTCCAGGCTGAAATTAGTGGCAAGAAGGGGCAAATTGCTACATGTGCGTCGTGCGAGGGCTGTTTATTAAGTAAGAACTGTTAGGCTTTGATATGTTTGTATATTGCTTGAAATGAGATCTTGGTTGCTAAAACCCAGAACTTGGCAAGCAGGCCAGCCCGCCTTTTCACATAATACTACGAACATTTTATGAGGAAATAATGTATGAGCCAAGCCAGTTTAGTAGAGTGGGCAAGCTCCGCTTATTAGGCCAGCTGGCCTCGTATAAACAGGCCTTCAAAGTATATATAAAAAAGTGTTTCTTAGAGGAATTGAGGGCCCAAATATTAAATATTTTTTCAAGTTCTTGTATTTAGCATTCTAGACAGCTGTTTTAGATGAAGTGATGATGACACCATTAATTTTGTAAATATATTAATGGTTCAAGGATTTTGGTGGTTTCGGCTGCTACCAGCAGTACATGTAGCTTCGTATTTTTAGCAGTTTATTACTTTCAGCGAATAATTTAAATTGTCAACTTAAAACTGATAATACATTATGCAAGTTATGTGTTGGCATACCCTAAGATTCTCTGTAGTTTAAAATGTAATTTACAGAGTTAAGGGGAATATTGTACTTGTATTTATTGAATGTGTTTACTGAGAGAAGCAAGGACAATGTCTTTTTGACCTGTTCCAAGCTCCTAGATAAGTAGGGCAGTCGAGCAATAAAAACTTTTCACAACTCCGTAAGAAGCCTCTGCTAGCAGGGAAGCTTGTTTTATTTTCTGAGAGCCTAGCATAGGCTAATGCTATTTTGGAATCTTGAACCCTTTTGTTTATTTTTGACTTCTGCGGAAAAGGCAAGTCTTAAAATGGTCCTCAGATAAGCAAAGAAACTTCTTCTTTTTGTTATCTTGTCTTGTAAAAGTAACCACACCATACCACGTCATATTATGTAATTTTAGGTCATTATTTCACTTCATATATATTTCCGTAAATTCGTGATATCTCAATAAACCTGATGAAGACTGGTATTGGCCAGTCGAAATATCGTAACTAAACTCTATTTCACGTTGTTTGATCAGTCCCTGCTAAAGTCTTCTTGACTGTAACGTTTTCAATTTCCTTGGTAATAATATGGATTCTGTGCAGTCGCAGTTCTAAAATAATTTTTCTAGGCCCTGAGGTCCTCAGCTTGGCATAAGAATAATATGGGGGCTTGTGCCCCCGTTCCGCTCCCTTTAACCACCTTTCCGACTCCACCCACTTCTTAACGCTGAGTGAAGCCTGGGACCCAGAAGAAACCAAGATGGCGCCTGGAAAATGGCGCACGTGTGTAGAGCTACAACTTTATACTGATTTCACCGTTTGTATTGAACCTCATCACCGAGGCTTAAACGGTTAACCATTTGGTGGCTTATTCGTCGTCGTTTGGCAAATTTACATGTATAACAATGGGCTACTTCAGCAACGGGAAACAAGCTCACAAAGTTCCACAAAGCGTTCACAAATTGGGTTGACCCGGACGTTATTATATGTTAAAGGTAGGCTCTCATAAAAGCGTAGAAAGTTGTTAAAGACTACCATTCCTTTAATTAATGTAAGAAGTTAAATTTCTGAACGACTACACGGGTTTTTTTTCCTGACTCAAACTCCATTAAGAGGACATGCAAGGCTACCATCCCGTCTGCAGAGTTTGGCAGATCTCGACGAGATCTCTCGCGTGCAAGGCCGTTTTTAGGCCCTTATTACTTATGTATTGTTTAAACAATCTCGCGCGTGCACCTTCCATACTCTGCAGACTGGGCTGCCATGCATGTTTGTTGACAAAACAAGACAATGATATTTGTACCGCAGAATTTGCATAAAAAAGGAGCTAAGTTCCCAGTAGTGAAGGAAACGCTTCTGTTCTCTGTAAAAACGTGACTCCTGTAAATTCAGCCACAAACCAGCAAATATTTGAATTCGCCATTTTCAAATCTCCGATATACACCTTATTTACCCCCCAACATTTTGCATAAGTATCGTCTTCAATTTCTCTTGGGATGACTGTGATACCCACAAGAAATTAAAACCATAGGTTATGAAAAAGTTAGGGTGGTGGTGGGGGGGGGGGGGGTGCGGAAGTGGGGGTTGGCAAACAAAGTGTCTTGTGGGAGATGTGCAAATGGCGAATATCCAAGGATTAATGTATAGAGCACATGTACTCACGTGGCCAGCAGCCATACAAATTTATTGTGACAAAAGAAAGTGTTTGGATAGAAAAAAAGAGTTCAACCTCCACAGGAGTAGTGTGGGACACCAAAATAGAAGTAGCCTGTGAACAGGCTTTCTGTTTGGGGAAAGGGTGAAAAAATCAAAAGGTGAGGGAAGGGAAAAGGTGAGGACCTGTAGACACCCATTTGGGACTGCTAGTCCAGCTTCTAGTCTTGTAATTGCTGATCATCTGTCAGCAAGATCGTTATCTGTCACGTGAATCCACTGGAATGTTATCAATTTCGCTTGTAAAAAGGAGGTCAGTATAATAGGCAACACACAACTTTTACCTTGTACCAAAATGCTGCTTTTTTTCCAATGAGGTTTTTCTCTGATGGGTAGATTATGCTCTGGAGGGTTTAGTTTTAGTTGAGAAAATATGATTTTTGCCGCTTATTTCATACTTAGAGGTTGTGACTTGCGTATTGATTTTCTGCGGTTACTGTTTTTGGTCGGGGTGATTTGCCGTCTGATGCAAGAACATTCATTGCGGCTAAAAGAGTGCATCAGTCAAGTGCCAGAAGACGCCATGTTAAAGATAGGAAGACCCTTTTACCAGCGATTATTTAAATCAAATCGTATGTTACCTGCCAACCAAAAAAACTATGTAAATCAAACCTGTCAATAGTCAGTGTTAGCTTGCATCAGGATCTGATGCACGGCGGGTGCCATGGAACGACAGTCCCAGATGTTTGTCTACAGGCTCTCACCCTTTCCCTCCCCTCTTCTTGTGATTTTTGTACCCTTTCCCCAAACAGAGAGCCTATTTACAGGCTAACATAGAAGCTACAAGGGGTTATGTCACGATGATGTTGCTGTTTTAGGTCAATTCTGCGCTTAGTACCTTTACCCAGACACAAAATGCTCCTGTAGATTTGTGAAGAAGATATCCGACAAATTTTATCAAGGAGCACTAACCAGAATAATTCTGGGAAGGATTTTTGCAGGCGTACAATTACTGTGAAACTCAGAAAACCTGTGAACACATGAAATATTTCAGGAATGTTGATTGTGTGGTGACCAATCACAATAATGCTCAGGACACACAAGCAAACCTCAAAACCACAAACAAATTACCATTGCTGTTTGCAGTTTAGTTTTCTCATGCCTTATTGGCTAATTCCGCACAACACAGTAACATTCTATAAATACTTTTGGTGTTCACGATTTTGTGAGTTTCACAGTAAAACTTGAAAAGGTTGGTCCAACCTCTTCAATTTTAAATCCATGTCCATCCTTGTCATCTGTCATCTGCAACCGACAACAGGAAACAGTTTCAATGGTTGAATATAAATAACAAAACTGGACCATTTTTTGGAAATTCAATTGATGTAAAAGAAAAAGGTTCAGCTTTTTAAAAGACAGCAAATATCACAACATAGCCCCTTTAAGCACTGGCATGTCAGTCAAGGCAGCAGGGGTATTTTGCAGAACGCTGAATGCTCTGAGGGTTAGGAAACTGAGTTAATCAAGTTTCAGGTCAGTTTTCCCTGTATAAAGACCAAAAATAAAATCTAATTCACTCAGTTTCCTAACCCTAATCACTAAACTTTAGAGTCATTCGGCGTTCTGCATTTGGCATTCGGCAAACTGCAAAACACTGAATGACTCTGAAGTTTAGTGATTAGGGTTAGGAAACTGAGTGAATTAAGTTCCAGGTCTGTTTTTCCAGTTAAATGACCCTAACCGGAACCTGATTCACTCAGTTTCCTAACCCCAATCACTAAACTCAGAGACGTTTGGCATTCTGTATTTGGCGTTCAGTGTTCCTCAAAATATCCCCGCCATCACCAAGGTTGTCATCTTTTAACCCAATATACCGGTAGTACTAATATATGCAGTATCAGTGAGTTGTGACACAAATTAAACATGATTATCAATAATAAATTTATTATTATAGGACTGGCTGGAGTACAATTCGGCAGTTGAATCTGCTTCAAGCGAGTAGTGCTAGAAATTGTGATACAGCTTGAATTGCACAATGAATCTCAGCAACTTGATCTCTGCTCAGTCTTCCAAGCCCTTCAAAAAGTTTTTTTGGAAGCTTTTAGTAGCTTAGGATTAGATGAGAGGAAAGGGTAGTGGAACAAGATTTTTGTGAAAATTTTTGTGTCATTGTTACAGCTGTACATGGTTTTGCCTTTTTCTCTGACCAAGAAATGATGAATGAATGGTGCTCATATTTTTCTGGTTTGAATGATCTCAAACTCTTCACCTTGTACAAGTTAGTGGACAAATTTGTCCTTGACCATTAAAACTGATGGTGTCACAAGTGGTAAAATGGATGTGGATCTGCATGAGTGGTTAAGGGCGGTTCAAGGGTGAATGGGTTAATTGAGAGACTACTTTATACAACATGAATATACCGGTAGTTACATGTAAAATATTGCTATATCATCTGATTTCAGGTACATGAATTTCCAAAGTCAACATTCAAGGAAATCCTCAAAAAAGAGCCTAACTATGTCCAAAGGTACTAATCTATTAATAAATAACAGCTTCAGGACACTTTAATAATAATAATTATATTAGATTATTATTTAATGGTTTTAGTAAAACACTGTTCTTGAGTAATACTAAAATAAATAAATATCCCCTCCGTAAGAAAACAAACTCACTGCATGGACTACAATCGAACCTCTCCACAACTGGGCACCTCAGGGACAGTCATCGTACAACCTGACCTCTCTCAAGGCTACAACTATACGGACTTTGACAAGACGAGCACCACTAGTTTGCAACTCACCTGACAACCTACTAGATGAGACTGAATACAAATACAACTACAACATGGACTTTGTTAGACGGAACACTTACAGTAACACTGATTCCGGTACTCAACATCAACTCTGGCCCTGTCATGACAGCGACTATACGATACTTAAGAGGCACCACTGAAACTATCACACATACATTGTTGTGTATACTATAACCTTACAATATACACGTTGCACACAACCTGATAACCACTATATGACGACTACTTACTAATGTCAAGGATGAAGACAAAGCGGAGGATAGACAGGGCAGGCCTGGCTGGTCAATAGACAATATCCAGCCTGACTGCGGACTTGACTGGTCAGAGTCTCGTCTTGCTGGTCATTTTGCACCGGTCATTTTTGGATAACAACATTCTATTTTCCATACAGCTGTTGCTTAATGCGTTTTGCTCTATAATGCTGTAATGATTTCTTTTTTCTTTGGCATTTTGTGGTGCTTTGCACTAAAACCTTTTAAGAGCCGTTGTCTGTAAATATCGAGAATCTGGCCCCAGTTCAAAAAAATTCGATTTTTTTTTTTTTACCCAAGAAACCCTTTTGGTTAAGTAGTTTCAAAAACAATATTCAAAAGTTCCAGCAAAGCTCCGTTTTTGCGAAAAATAGGAAAGTTAAAAATCGGCCTAACCTGGTCAAAGGCTCGATGGAAATTATGCAAATCGGGGCATATTCAAAATGCTGGTATGAAAAAACGATGGGTAGTCTATAGTTTATCTTTGTAAAGATGAACCATAGATTAGCTTTCGTTTTTTCGTACGAGCTTTTTGAAAATGCTCCAATTTGCATAATGTCCACCGGGCCTTCGACCGAGTTGAGGCCGATTTTAAGGTGACTCGACCCAGTTATTTTGTGGGGGTACCATCCTACTTTGAAGCTCTCTGGTATCGCCACCTTTACTTTGATCGTGAGTCTAACATATAGCATGGATAACATATTGATCAATCTACAATATAGCATAAAATTTTTGGCGATCAGAGTAAATGTCACGTGGTTATAGTGCCACGCCTCTTTGGGGTCTGAGTCGAAATTCTGCTGTTGCCGGCATTTTTTCGTGAAAGTCTCTCGGCTACATATAGTACACGTTAGTGCCTTGTGTTGAACAGAGTTTCACCAAAATCGCAAAGACCCAATACGAGAAATTCAGTGGTTTGCAAATTAAGGTCATAATTTATGTGAAAATGATAAGCAAACTTTACACGATTATATCTAATAAACTATGAGATTTGTCCCTTTATTTTTGGGATCTTTATAAGAGATGGGTCCTTGCAAGTCAGCAAAAAGCTTTAGGGCCTTGTAAATGGGCACGATTTCGAGTAATGCAAACATATAGAAATTATAGTTTTAGCTATTATTTTGTTGACATTTGTCAGCATTTAAGAGTCCTTCTCATGAAAAAAGCATCTTCTTAAAAATTCAAAGTTTTCTTTCCTTCAAATTTTTTTCAGGGGCACAATTGATTAACTAATTACCCGGACTCTGAATTTCATGGTCGTTGAAAAACTGTGACATTATCCAAACTTGAGTAAACATGAAAGATTTTTAGTGTTTTGGCTGAGTTTGTGCTTTGGGAGTTTTCTATTGTTTCTAGTCTGTCATGATACAGCATTCTTGTTCAGCATGCGTGCAATGACTGTGCTTGGCTGACTTCCGAATGCTCACCAAGATATGATCATTTTGGTACGGGGAGAAAATAGAAGGGATTCCCGTCACATAACGTCCCTAGCCAGCTGAGTATACATCATTCCGAGAATTAGAAACTCTAAAAAGAAAATGCACGAGAATTGATTAAAAATCGTGAGTGAAATCTCTATGCTTTAGGGCAGCTTTACTTAGGTTATTAATAAATGATTATATTAAAGGTTCCGGTACCTTTTACTACAGCAGTATAAATGGAACACCATCAAAATATGATTGCCGCGATTAATCATCAAAGCACCATATGAATCAAATTTCATGACCATTCTTGACTTTTTCATCAGTCTCTGAAATCAGTCTCTGAAAAAACTGGTCGTTGGGGACGCGCTTTAGTGGCCATTGCCTTTGTTGAGAGGTGGCCATTATAGAGAGGTCTGCCATGACAAAGATAAGTTGCCATTGTAGAGAGTTGGCCATTAGTGGAGGTTGGTCTGTAGTTTGAAACCAGATGTCATATCAACCACCACCACCACCACCACCACCACCACTAAAACTATCAAATCCTTCTGTAGTACAACAGTAACTTTATATGTTTTGTTGTGCATAACTCAATCTTGTATGTGACTATGCTTCTAATAATAGTAAAAATAACCTAGGAAGTCTCAAATTACGATGTACTCGCTTTGCTTAACCTTCAGTTATTTCTTTTTCAGGCAGCAAATGATAACAGATGTTCATGAGTGGTTCCAACATTAGAGAGGCAGCTGATCTGAAGGATGCCATTGCCACAGGGAAGAGATCACAAGTCACTAGGTTGGTTTGTTGACCTTTATTGTTGATACTATCTATTGGTAATGAATAAGCATTAAAATTTTCAGAGATTCCAACCCTGTTAAGTAAAAAAGGGAGATTTTTAGGGCAGCATAGCTGCACCCATGAGCGCTGAAGGCGTGAGCCTCTAGGGGGTTCTAGGGGCATATCTTGTAAGATATGTGCCTCTAAGATGCCATTTTGCTGCATTTTGAGATCCCAGTCAGTGGAAATACTGCACACCAAAACTATCACAAACTCATGCTTGGATGCCAAAAGGGTAAAAATGGCTGAGAAACTACAGAAAAAGGGCAAAGAAGTGCTAAAAAGACTGGTGAAACAAAGAAAAGGAAAAGTTTCAAAAACCGCGAGAATATTAAGTGAGAATGGGAGGCTGGAAATATTTGCCAAAAATGGGAGTTTTCCGACCAAAACGGGAGGATTGGAATCTCTGGCATTTCTCAGAGGATGACATTGTGCATGCTGCCCAAGACCAAGACAGTTGGAGCCGAATTACAGTCGACTGCTCTTCGGTTGATGATGATAATGACTATCAGTGGTTACCAGCTGAATTACGAAATTGATTTAGTTTTGGAAATGTTTGCTGCCACAGGCTAGGAAGTCGTTGAATGTGGGGTACATGTACAGCTAGCCTGGGGTTTTCCTCCTTTGAGCAAGTTGATGTTGAGAAAGGTTTTTTTACCCAGCAGTTGTTCCACAACCCCTATTCAGGCCAAATCTTTTGATGTTAAAATTAATGTGGCAATTTGTCTTGAACAGGGTGTGGCAGATCGTCAGATGCATGTTTATGAGTGGCTCCAACAATAGAGAGGCAGCTGTATTAAAGGACGTCATTACCACAGGAAAGAGATCATTAGTCACTAGGTTGGTTTGTAAACCTTCATTGGTAATACTACTAGCATAGCAAAATAGAAGATAACCTCTCCCATTTAAATTGGGCTTTTCTGATCATATATAGTTACTTCTTTATGGGTCCATAATATTATCAATATCTGAATGTGATGTGTTTAACCTTATTGAATGATGTTATTATTATTGTTATTGTTGTTGTTATTATTATTATGAATATAAATATAATAACACCTCTGTTTTATAAGTATTTGTTCTTAATTGAACTGATAAATAGAATATTATACAGTGGAACCTCTCCTTTGGGACACCTCTGTCCATTCAGGGGACACAAAATTTGGCAGAGGACAAATATTCTTATAATCTTTTAATCTGTTACCTCTGTTGAAAGAACACCTCTATTCAGGGGAAGGGGACACTTTTTCTGGGTCCCGAATCCCAGGTTTAACCTCCATTCAGGGGACACCTTAGTGATAAGTTAAAGTTCACACTTATCACAATGATTACAGCTTTCACAACGTGAACAATATTATTGCACTTGTAGGAACAACAAGGCAACAATTTGCCAGTGAAAAGTTAACTGTCAATTTTTATTTAGCTGCTTGAAAATGATACCTGCAACAGATTCTAAGGCAGAAATTTAAAAAATCCTTCGTTGGTTAATTTTTAACAAACCCTTGCCCAACCTCTATTCAAGGAACACTTCTATCCAGGGGACACTTTCCTCGGTCCTGAGGATGTCCCCTGAATTATAGAGGTTCCACTGTAGTAATGTTTCAATAAGCACCAACAACTGATGAATGCATTTTAGTGCTTTAAAATTTCAAAATTATCTGGGGGAGCATGCCCCAAGAAAAAGACCCCCTAGAAAAGGGGTACTTATTGGCCCCTTGTTGATACAGTTGTTGATAGTCTCAATTTTAACCAGCTGGTTACTTGAAACCCCTGACTTTAGATAATTTTATCCTGTTGCTTATGTAGTTTAATGATTTCTTTCTTCCAGGTCTTCCAGGTCATGTTGCGTGCCACAAATGGACTGGATCAAGTCTTCAACATTTAGGATTTCAAGGTTATCTTCAGTACTCTAATGGTTGCCTAGTTTACTTTGTAATCCAGCTCTTGAGTGAACCAGATAAATAAAAATAATGTGACTGGCTTGTTCAAAAGACAATATACTAATCTTATCCAGGACATTGCATTAAAATGCATTTAAATGCATTTTAAGTGAGTTAACATGATTCAGGTGTATGGAGTTTCCTTTGTGCACCATTTTTTTGCCACAAGATTCATTGATACAATTTTGAAATTGAAAATTAGAACAGTTGTAAGTAAAAGGCAAAAGTTTCACCTTCTGATGATTCCTTGTGGTCATCAAAGTCAAAACCAGTTTATTTGTTATGCAGAAGTTGGTTTGCAAAACAAATTATGTTTGCTTAAAATTTCCAAAAATAATGTTTTTGAATAAAATCTAGTACATCAACTCGAAACAGTTAATTGATAAAAAGTGATTGGATCTGTTTAGTGTCCGAAGATTTGATAGATAAATGCATTCGTTAAATTGACTAGACCCCAAATCATTTAAGGAAAAACAGTCTCTGTTGGAAGCTCAAGAAGCCATTCCTTTCTGTTACACAAAATGAAGGAAAACTATCCAAAACACTTAACTGTTTGCAACTCGACAATTAAGCATAATTTGAAAACCCTAAGTAGATGTCACTTAATCTACAACTCATTGTTGGTGTTGAAAAAGCACTGCTAATTTATAATAATTATACCATGAAAATTCACATAAAAATTCGCTTTATAATCCTAGTTTATCTTGTGTCTGAAAATTTGGCTTGAAAATTAATCATGCCAAATAGATTCAGCATTTTATTCCTGGGTAAGTATTAGTTTTCTTTTGATCAGTTTTGCCACAGTTCTGTTATAGGGATGAGCTAAGTTCTGCTATAGTTACAACAGTTTTACATCACCTTCATGTGCAAAATTGGATTGTAAAGTCATTCACAAAGAACTACATTGTCAATGACTCAATTATTTTGACAACCACTGAACCTTTTAATTTAAGTTCAAAATCAAATCATAGTGTCAGCAGCATTAATTTGGTAAACGTTTGGCTGAAATAGGACACAGTGTGAGAAAAAACGCTTTAATTTGGCCAAAAAAGGGACAAATAATGTACTGCAAGCTTACATGTACACTGATGTGCATAGAAGGTTCATATTATTATTCAGTCATTTTCTTGTTTAAAGAGCCTTATGTACAATACATTGCACTTTAAAAGTTTTGAAAAAGGAAAACAACAGAAAGACATGAATTAAGTCTAGGGTGTTGGTGAAAAGAAAATCTCCAACTCAAAATGGGAGTCTCTGAATCCAACAGCTAAAACATTTTAGCCAAAAGAATTGTCAAACCTAGGGCTTTATCAAACTACAAGTTTGTTAAAATATTAAAATGGGCTGATAACTAAAATACCATTCATAATTTAGCAAATTTTGAAATTTAAAAACTACTCAAAATTTCAAACTTTGTTAGTACTGTGGTTAGAACTTTGTTCAAAGTTCTCATGATTTTCACATGGAGGATAAAAAGATGTAAAACTGACTGTAGGTAAGATCAGACATGCAATCTACGTTAAGGCTTATTTGACAGTCTTGCTGACTGGCTAACTGACTGGATTATTGACTGACTGACTGACTGATTGGCTGGCTGGTTGGCTGGCTGGCTGGCTGGCTGGCTGACAGAATGACAGGCTGACTGACTGACTGGTTGACTAACTGACTGACTGACTGACTGACTAACGGACTGACTGGTAGACTGACTAGCATACTGGGTAACTAGCTGACTGACTGGTTGACTAACTGGCTGACTGACTGACTTACTAACTGACTAACGGGTTGACTAACTGGTTGACTGACTTGACTGACCGACTGACTTACCGACTAACTGACTGACCAGTTGACTAACTGAATAACCAGTTGATTATCTTGTTGACTGACTGACTGATAGTCTGACTGGTCGACTAACTGGCTGACTGACTGACTCACAGACAGACTGACTTACTGACTGGTTGACTAACTGGCTGGCTGACTGACTGACAGACTGACTGACTGACCAACTGGTTGACTAACTGACTGACTTACTGACTGCTGACTGACTGGTTGACTAACTGGCTGACTGTCTGACAAACAGACAGACTGTCTGACTCACTGGTTGACAGGATGATGAACGAGTGATTTAGTGCTGACTGTTTGACTCTGGTCGTAGGACTGTCCAACCAAAATTATGGGTTAATCCGTTTCAATCCAATATAGCGATTATGTAAAACCAATGTTTTTATAATCTAGGATGGCTTGTTTTCTAACTACATATTTTTTTCAGACTTATTTTGTTAAGAAAAAAAAACATGGAAATTTCCAATTTTTGTCCAAAATCAAGGGTTAACTCCTTCAAAAAAAGTCTCAGTACGACAACTATGTAAAATCACTATTTTTTTTGTCTAGGTGGGCTTGTTCTTTTACTACATGATTATCAAACATTACTTCAAGGCCCATTTTGTCCACAAAAAAAAGAAGGAAATTTCAAGGTTTGACCAAAATCATGGGTCAAGTCCTTTAAAAAATCCATTATGGTGTTTATGCGAAATCGATATTTTTATAGTCTAGAAGGGCTTCTTTTCTAACTAGATGCTCATCAAACATTATTTGTCCAAAAAACAAACAAGCATGAAATCTCTTATATTATTTTTGACAAAAATCATGGGTTAACCCCGTGAACAAATCCCAAAATGGCGTGTGTGTAAAATTCATATTATTTTAGTCTAGGAAGGCCTATTTTTGTACTAAATGATCATCAGAACATTCCAGGCCTTATATGTCTTAAAACAAACAAAGAGGAAATTTTCAACTTTTGACCAAAATCATGGGTTAACCCCTCTGAAAAAATCCAGTATGCCAAGTATGTAAAATCAGTGTTCTTATAGTCTTGAAAGGATTGTTTTCTAACAAGATGATTATCAAATATTATTTCATAGCTTATTTTGTCCAAAAACAAACATAGAGGAAATTTCCAATTTTTGACCAAAATCATGGGTTAACCCCTTTGAAAAAATCTCAGTATGGCCACTTTGTAAAATACAAATTTTTATAGCCTGAGAGGGCTTGTTTTGTACCTCATTGATCATCTAACAACATTTCAAGGCTTATTCTGTCCAGAAACAAACAAAGATAAAATTTCCATTTTATGACCAAAATCGTGGGTTAACCCCTTTTAAAAAATCCAGTGTGGCACCTTTGTAAAATCAATATTCTTTTAGTCTTGAAAGGCTTGTTTTCTAACTAAATGGTTATCAAGAATTATTTCATGGCTTATTTTGTTGTAAAACAAACAGAGAGAAAATTTCCAATTTTTCACCAAAATCATGACTTAACTATATATGGCAACAATGTAAAATCGATATAAGAGGGTTTTTTTTTTTCTAACAGATGATCAATTTTTTTCATTACTTGCTGACAGCATGACATACCGATATGCCTTTTTATTTACTGCTTGACTGAGATGTTGACATATTGACTGAAAAAGTTAGTGATTTATTGACTTTGACTTCATTTATGACTGAATGAATGACTTGTCTTGACTGTATAGTCTTGGTGGATTGCATGTCTGTGCTAGTTTATTTTTTGGTGTATTTACTGTGAACTTTATGATGAATCTCAAATCTTCCTTGCATTGCCCAAACTGCCATTGGGGGGGGGGGGGGGGGGGCGGTTAGGTACTACCTTTCGGCGCCAAGATATATGGGATCGTTTGAGTCACAATCAATAAGTTTTGAAGCTGGAAGGGTGGTTAGAATAAGAAAACAACCATTTAGGGTATTGGTTTGGCACACGAGAAATCACTTAGTACTCACTTTTATAAACGAACTGTGAGAATTAGCAAGGAGAATTAGCATTCTCATCACTTGGGGAGTAAAAGAGGTTCACAGTATCAAGAAAAAAGGTCTTGGATAACGCTTTGTGTAATTTCAGGCTGACTTTATCAATGATTTGTTTATATCGCAAAATGCGCCACAAATGATTGCGTTATGAATTCTTTTCACTTCCAGTTTCCTGCAGAATAGTAGTCTTGTTTGCAGTTGTCCTTGAGATCGTCACGCAAGGCATTTGCTTCTGCGTGACGACCCCGAGAGCCACTTCAAGGAAGACTGCACCATTTTACTTCTTAAGAATTATACACAGTCAAGATATTTTTTGTCTATTTTTCACTTATTTGTGGCGTACTTTGCGTCGAAATCCAAGGTTTTTTTTCAAAGATTAGTCTGATTTTTGCCACAAAGAATACCAAGAGTTTATGAAAAACAGAACTTAGCTCTCTCTTGTTTTAAACCAGCTAGTACTTTAAGCTCAAAATACGAGTGTTGGTGCGAGTTTGAGAAAGACCATAAGGTGTTTCGATACAGGTTTTTGGAAACCATACCGATTTTTTCATTCGCCTTAGTGCGAATATTCTCAATGTTTTACATTCAAAAGATGCAATAAAATTCAAATACTAGTCATGGATGTATGGCCGTCCGCATTAATTTGGAAAAATTAGCATAACGTCAAAACAGTGAATGTCCTAAGGCAGATTTTTGGCCGGTTTGTAGGCTACGTTTTCCTTGAAATTTCAAGGTGTTACAGTGAATGAATCTCAAGGAAAGTTTCAGACATTATTATGCACATCATGAATATTATTTGATGAGGTTTAAAAAGAATTCTGTCAAGCCGTTCTAGAGAAATACAGAAAAGCGCTAAAAATCAAAATTTAGAATAAAGTTGCACTTATACAGGTGGTGAGATAACAGCTCAGTTTTCAGGATCGCATGAAAGAAAATACACAAAAAATTTCCAAGCAGCGAAATATGATATTAAGCAGCATTCTGACGTCACTTAAGATTAATTTGAGTCATTTAGAACTTTGTTATTAAACAATTTATCACGGCTATTCAATCCAAAATCAGTTACTGATGAAAACTTCATAGCGATCAGACAAGGATAAAATCACTTTTTAAGACGAATGAAAAATATCGTTATGGTCTCTAAAAGACTCTATCGAAACACCTTAAAATGTTGCTTATCAGCAAAATTATAAGAATTTGCGTGGGTGAAAGTTCTGTTAATAGGGTTGCCAAAGCCTTTTTTGTTTTTTCAAGTTCGCATCGACACTTGTACTTTGTTGCTGAAGTATTTATGGTTTTCACAAACGTAAAAGCTCGGATACAGTGAAGCATTGCGTGCAGTAAATTTACGTCGTTTTTTAGCGCTGAGATTGTTGCTTGTGATGTGTAAAGAATGTTTAAATCAATTAATCCTTAACAACATTGATTGCAACAATCGCTTGGTTGGAAAACGGTGTAAGTTAAAGATTAGTTTATACTAGCGACATAAACGCAAGCAAACCCGGTACAACTGATTTCAGTGAGACCGTCAACAACAAAAGCATAAGCAGAAACATGGGAAGAAGAAACACACTCATTCTTTTCTTGATCATCACTAATTCACAAAGTTAAAGAGCAAGCGTAAGAAGAATAAAACGGACCCGTTTGATTTTCTTGTACTTGTGCTTTAACTGCGTTTATTACTGGTGAGAAAAGAAAGAATAAGTGCGTATTTTCTCCTGTGTTTGTGTTTATTCTTGTGCTGTTACGTCCGCACTTAACTTGTGCTTGTGTTTATGTCACTGCTGTAAACCAATCTTTACTGCGCGCGATGTTTTACTGTGTCCGAGCCTTTGGGGCGTTTATCTGGTTCACTCAAGTAGTTGGATTACAAAGTAAACAGCACGGGTACTGAAGATAACAATACTTTATTGAAGAAATAAAACTTGTCTCTGTTGTCCATTTATTTACAATAAAAAAAAAAATATAAAAAAAAGTAATCTAGCCTCCCTCGCCCCTGCCGAGCTGCTTCCACTCTGCTCCGAGTCGGTGTTCAATCTTCTGTCCTCATTTAATATTCCAACTTTAAAATCCTGGTCTGTTTTATCTGATCCCTTCATTCAAGCTGGAGGTAGTTGGACACTTAGAAAATTCAGCCGTTTGTTCCCAAGTGGGGAGGGCAGCGTAAAGGAAAGTGAGAGTTTGCTCCTCATGTCCTCAGGGTATCATTCAACTTTGTCACAATACCACACCAAATTAATTTGGAATTAAAATTAGCCAATATGATTTGTGTGAAAATTTTTATCGAAGTTGCGTGTCTACAAAATCAATACATCGTAAATGTCCAAGAGCCGTAGACAAGAAAAACAAGGGCACTACCAGAGTGAGCTCAGTACTCAGTGCGCTTCCGTCGGCAAACGAAGTCAAGAATTGAACACAGAATCCCGCTTGTCTAACCGAACCTGCATTCCTCAAACTTCACCAAAGAGCACAAGTCAAAAAGAATCTTTCGTTTGAGAGCTTCCGATACTGGATTTCCTTTGCCCTAGTATTAAATGTTTAGTGTTTAGACCTAAATCATAAGTAATTTGGTTGTCGTTTTATTTTTGTGCTATTATTATTGTCATTCTAAGATTTCGAAATTTCTAAAAGCAATTAAACAAAACATTTTGAAGCAAGGTTTACGCGCTACTGATTCAGTACCGCATAAATCTTGCTTCAAGATGTTTTGATTAATTTAAAATTAACCTGCTCTTATGATTAAAGGCTGCAGTTATTAAAAATCCGCGCCACTTGGGCGTTCAAAAAGGGTTTATTTTTCCTAAGGAAAATTACCGCGAGAGAATTGAAAACCTACTTAGTTACTGCTTCTAGGAAAATTTTGTTGTTATTTATGTAGCTTGCCGTGATGTTTTTCTGCATAATAATTTAATTACCCAAAGATTCAGTGCCGCATAAATTGCGCTCCTATATGTTTTGTTTAATTTAAACCTTCCCTAATGACAAAAAGTTGCGGGTTATTTTAAATCAGTTAGTTTTCGAAAAAAAGGTTTATTCTTTTCTTTGGGAAAATTAGCTTTGAAGAATTACAAACCTAAAAATGGTTAATTTTTTCGGAAAAAATTGGATTCGATGTTCAGTCTTTATTTATGCAGCTTGCCGTGATGTTTTCCCGCATAATAATTTAATAAAAAAAATCTTAATTCCCTCGAGATTTAAAGCTTTTGTCACGATGGTCACGCCAGCCGACTTCAACAGCCTTGCATGACGACCGTGACAACAGCCCTTTAAAATGCGTAGTAACACCAAAGCAGCTGCGTAAAATCAAATGGTCGTGACCGAAATGGACACTTCAAATCGGGATTCCGATAAAGGACGGGAGATGGCCAAATATTTTTTGTAAGACTGAAACAAAAAGAATATGGTTTTAGTCCTTTTCCGGAAACCTAATTTTGAAAATATCAATTGAAGTCACCACCAAGGAGGAAATCTTCAAAAGTAAGAGTTAAATTTCTATGATGCTGGGTTCAGAAAACTATTTAGGTCAAAACTACCTGATTTATCACACAAACCATAGAAATCTATTCTATGTCCCTCTTAACAACAAGGAAATAGAACAAACTACCACGGCTGCCTGACTTATCAAGCTAATTGACCAGTCGTTATTGTTTTTCCCTAATGGTTTAACACCTATAAAATTCGATTTCTTTTTTATCAAAGAAAAAACTAACTTAGGCGAACATCAACAGCAACATTTGCTTGCTTGTTGTTTTCAGTTGACTAAAAACAACAGGCAGCAAAATAGATGTTGATGCAACCTAATTTAGTTCTGATTATTTTGAAATATTTAGGGTAAACATGCTAGACCTATATATGACAATGTTTTGTTTAGATGGTTTAATGATTGGAAAGCTATAAGGAATTATTGCATTTTTGGGAAAAAATGAAAATTAACAGCAAAACAGGTTTTTATGCGAATTCTATTTTGTTAACTATTTTGAAAAGCTATCTATATATACTACTCGAGTTTTAGGTTTAGAAAAGAAATCCATAACCAGTTGCCCTCATTAGAGAGATTCTTAGAGACTATCAGCTCAATTTGATGCAATTTGTGAAAATGTAGGTAAGTCAAACCAGTGCAATTCAGTGTCCAGTCCTTGCTAACGAGTACCTCCTTCCACACACCTTTCCTTAAGCTTTCGAGCACAATGCTAGCCCCCCCGAAAATCAAATCCAAGACGGATGAACATTCCCAGATATATTGTTTGCAGACAAGCTCCTTCTTGGGCCGAAATGCGTTTTAATTTCGAAAAAGGTGTGGTATCATAACAAAGTGAATGAAACCCTAAAAACATGAGAAGCAAACTCTCACCTTCCTTCACGTTGTCCTCCCCACTTGGGAACAAACGGCCAAATCTTCCAAGTGCCAAACTACCTCCAGCAAGAATTACAGAATCAGATAAAGTTTCCCAGGATTTCTCTGTTGGAATATCTCAGAGGACATTAGAAATACACCTTCTCAGAGACAGAGCTTCCACAGCCCAGCAGAGGCGAGGTTGGCTAGATTAAACATGACGTTTCCCAAGTGACGGGCTCCTAATCTCGTGAGTGTGCCACCTGAGATCTGAAATTAAATAAGAAGCTAAAATTTTAAGTAGAAAATGCAAGCCCATTAGCACTTTAAAAACACCATAGCCCTGTATTACTTGGTGTTACAATAAAATTCCGAAAACGGGAAAGAGTTAGTAATAACCCTAATTTTTTACTAGTTTTTTTACCGACTAACGATACATTACTAGCTGCAAATAGCAACATGCTAGTTTGCTAAGGAGCAAAAACCTAGAGTGAAAAAAAACAAAAACAAAAACAAACACAAACCCAAACAAACTGACAACTGATATTTAAGAAGGAACTTTTGTAACACCAAGAAATGTGGACGTGCATATTATAAAATAATGATCTGAACATAATTAAACAGAATGTGATGGTAACCAATAGTCTGCAGTGTTTGAAAGCTATTCCAAAAGTTCTTTGTGTTCTCCAATGGAAAAACCGTTGCAAAATTGCAACTGTGTAAGTTGTGAAATCAGTGCTAATTTTTGTTTCTAGTTCTGGACGAGAATGAAAGTTGGCAATAAAAAAAAAAAAAAAAAAACAGACCACTGATGACCTTGAGCAGTATTCAATAGATATATAGATAGGGTATTAAATGAATATTAAATCTAACCTGAATAATGTCCCTGAGTTGACACCCAGAGCTTTGTATTACTGAAGGTTAACCCTTACATGCTAAGCATTTTTTCTATTTTTCTGGGTTTTGTTTTGATTCTGTTTGTTTCCTTTTTGATGGTAAACTTTTAATAGGCAGCAAGAACTTATGCCTTGTACTTTGTGCAAAAAAATTAGATTTGAAAAAATGAAGTAAAACCTTCAATCTATTATTTGTGGTCCTACATAAAGGTGATCCAAAAAGTATTCAAATTGACTTTTTTCAATGCCAATTCAAAAATACTAACCTTAGTCTCTGACTATGAACGATTTATGCCAGTGAAAGTTCAATTTATGATAGTTGAAGCCTGGTTAAAGGTCTTAATTGTGCTAATGAGCTTGCTGTTTGTTGTGTAAATAATAAAGGATTATGATGGACCACTGATTTTCTACAATGGCTTCACTTGACTACAGTACTACCAGAATTCCCATTTGTTCCCTATAAATTAACTATTTAAATGCAATGATCCCAATGAAATTTAAAGAACCAAAGTCTTAATAATCCTTGGAATAACTAAAGAATGCTGGTAGTTTGCAGTTACATGAAACAATTGTGCAAATGGTCTAATGGTCTAATAATAAAAATAAATATGCAAAGGAAGCAATATTGCCAATCACGCTCCCACCCAATTGTTGCAATTTTGGAGGCCAAAAATTTCAAAGTTAAATATGATTTCCAGAATTTTTTCAGGGTACCTGCAGGCTGGAATGTAATAATAATATGCAAACTATGACATTAACTGTTATCTGTGTTTCAGAGCTTAAGTTTGACATTGAAATTCCCTGATCAATATTTTTTGACCCCTAAATAGTATAAAAAAAGAATGAGGTTTTAATCAAATTTTATGGGTTTTCAGTTTTTAACTGCTTCCTTTGCTTAAAAATCACGAACAAACCTGCTAAACGATCAATTTGCCTTATGTGGAAAAAACTGAATCTGACACCAATTTTTCCCAGATTACTTGTCTAAATAAATAACATTGCTCTTAGCCTGGGGAGGGCAGAAAATGCCCACCCTTCCATGAAATTTTGGCAGCAAGTTGTTGATTGCTATATACTGGTACTAACAGCAATTACTTAGCAATAATTATTATTGCCTAAAATAAAAACAAATTTATGACCAAAGGATATGTTCCCATCTAGCAAGCCTAATGATGTTAAACAAGATTCCAAAGAGCAGTTTAAAATTACAGGTTACCAGTTTTCAGCCGAAATTGAATTCATTTAAGTCTCCGATTCAAATGGATCCAGACCGGTATGTTAAAATATTTTTAAAAATTGCTACTAATTTGACTAATATTCTATGGAAAACAAAATAATGGTAACCTGAATATATTGAAGCAAGATACTTATTGTACACTATGATTGGATTACAATAAACTATTGTTCAGCATGTGTCCTGGAAACCTTTTTTCTATTTCAAACCACATTATGTGATTTTCCCTACCCTCTTTCAGATCTGAACTGGTGTCTTTAAAAGTGGAGTGATAACATAATGTATCCTATCCAAGGCCCTGGTTCCAGAAAGCACAAAATCGTACCCTATTTCATACTCAAACATTTCTATCTGTATACCTTTATATATATAGCCTATGCAAGGGAATATTCCCTGCCAAAAACCTACACCCCCTACTGAAATTTCCAGCGAAAGACAAGATATTTCAAAAAAAAGATAAGCATAACATCTTATACCAGCCATCAGCTGACTTATAACGATGAGAACTGGTGCTAGGAACCTTTAGCTATCAAGGAAGGCACAAGGAGACATCCATGGCAACCTGCAAGCAGCAACCTTAAAAGTGGCCCCACCAATTGCCACACTCATGAAACAAAAACCTGTGCTTGAAATGTGACCTAAACCTTCCGAAAACTTAAGATTGTTTGACTCCCACTGTAGTCACAAGTTAATGGATGTTGTGTTAAACAAATCCAGGATCATTATACGTTTCTGGGAAACAGTACGCCTACCCCTCCCCTAAGCCAACATTTTGCCCTTAGTGAGAAGTAAGTGTTAATGTTGGCTTAGGGGAGGGGTAGGTGCACAGTTTCCTAGAAATGTAGACTGATCCCAAAACCATAGCTTGAGAAAAGTGACAAAATCTTAGGATGTAACCAGTGGTTTCCCCCATGAAATAACGTCCTTGGAACAAACATAGAAATTTCATACTGATGACCTATCACCTTTCTAGGTTGTGTTTCTGATTGTTTGTGCCATGTGGGAAATTTGCCTTAAACAAAGAGAAGTACTTCCTAAATCTGGGTAGTGACATGTCATCAATATGGAATTTCTGCACTCCTTCCTCAGATGTTGTTTTGTTGCATCTAAAAATACCAGCTGGTTTCTTTGGCAAACAAAACCACTGCTCAATGGAATCTTGTAGTGAAAATGTTAAACTTAACTAACTGGTTGAACAAACAAGTGCCAGGGAATAACTTGCAAATTGAAGACCAAAACTTAACATTCCTTGACAGAATTGATTCATCCAATAAAACAAACCCTGCATGTAAATGTAAAATGCTGATAAATAAATGACACTTCCCAATGGCCTCTGTCTGTGCAATGGTGGCACACACACTGCAATTATTACTGATAAAGTGGAATTACTGTAACTTTAAGATAATCAGTGAATTAATTTTAGTTTGTCACATGACTGAAAAAGTGTCTAGAGACATATAAATGTAAAAGATTTTTGAACATTCCACCTGCCCTCATTAAGAGACCAGTGAAAATAAATTCCCCCTGATAAAAGGCATATAAGTAATTTCTGTAAATTTTCTAGAACCCCCTTACAATACTTAAAAGTAATTTCTGAAGGTTGCAATTTGTTTTCCAAAAAAACGCAGCTATTATAAACAGGTTTTTCAGTCATACAACAACTGGGTAATTAAATGATTGTTGTTCTATTCTCATGTTTAAGAAAATGTTGTGTGAATGGGGGTTGTGGAACAACAGCTGGGTGAAAAACCTCCCCGTACGTCCACTTGCTCCTAGGAGGAAAACCCCAGGCCAGCTGTACCCCACATTCAGGCCTCCCGGGCAGGGCCAAAAATTTTGAATTATTTTTATCATCAGGATTTAGATGCTATTATTATTGCGATTATTTAAAGCATGAGAAAATATTAAACTAAGATGTTTTAAAATAATAATAAAAAATTATACCATTTCTAGTCAATTAAAATATCATGCCATACAAACCAGACGTTGCAAGACTCTCCACAATCCACAGCCCACCCAACTCTTGCACCAGGCACACACGATGTCTCATATCACTTGCCATCTGAGGTTCTTGTGCTGGGTGCATGTGTCATTCGGCCAGCTGTCTAGTTTGCCCTCTAGTCTGTTCTCTCCATCATCCAGTTGCCTTGTACAAGTTGCGTGTGATGTCATACAGCCAGCTGTTTTGTTTTCCCTCTGGTCTGTCCTCTCCATTATCCAGTTGCCTTGTACTAGGTGCATGTTATATCATCCAGCCAGATGATTTGTTCCACTCTATAACGTCCAACACTGTGCACCCAGTAATGTAAAGCTCTCTCAGTCTACCACGCTCCTCACAGGTTGCTTCCTGTTAGACAAGAAGGGGAATTCATTCTTAAATGAAGATTTACATTTAAATGTACATTTTATTACAAAAGAAATTGGATAATCACAACTCTGCATGCTGCTAATGTATTCAACATCTGCTGTGTGATGTGCCAGTATTTTGAAGAAGAAAAAAAAAACAGAATGACAACTTAAATCAACAACAAATCATTTTTGTCATGTTTCTGACAAAGAAGTGGATAAACGAGAAATGCTGCTTTCCCTTAAATAAATAATAAAACGCATTTTAATGGTAAAAAGATCCACTTTTAGTAGACTCTTTGTAATGTATGAAGACAATGTTTTAAAGAATTCAAGAGTATTTTTTTAATGCACTGTATACTGTATATAGGTGACAGATCCAGGCCGCATCAGTGTTCATTGTGCCAGGTCTAAAGTACAGCTCAAGAGTACAGCTCACTGCCCTATCGATAAATTATCAAACCACACAGATTCCCCTCCATGTAATAGAGCATTTTGTCAAGACATTAAAGCTACAAGACTTTTAATACTGTTCATTTACATGTACCTGTATCATGGTGACCCATACTCTGACCCGTGGAAAAGTGACCTGTGTTTTTGTCCTACTGCTGTTCAGTGTTGGACATTATTTAAGTAAGGACTACTTATCGTAGAATTAGACCCAGCACTGAACAACAATAGGGGCCTGGAACTAGTACCTATGAACAGTGCGTTAAACTGGTTAGAAACATGTTATAAAATCATTATGTGATCAATTGCTAACTCTAACATTTGACTAATCAAGACATTGGAATAACATTGAAAGGAATAAAAGTTATGTCTTACTTTTAGGCTAACATAGAATTGACAGGAAATATAGTTTAATGCTTCATAACAGAGTACAGTAAATTAATACAATATGTCTGAAAAACACACTGAAAAAATTTGTGGATTTTTTGACCGAAACCATCGGTTAACCCCTTTGGAAAATACCCATGTTTTCGACTTTAAAAAATTGACATTTTTATCGTCCTCACAAGCTTCTTTTCTTTCTAGACCATAGCTTCCAGTATTTTTAGGCCTATTTTGCTGAAAAACACCCATGTTTTGGACTTTAAAAAATTGACATTTTTATCATCCTCAGAAGCTTCATTTCTTTTTAGACCGTAGCTTAACACTATTTCTTGTCCTGTTTTGCTAAAAAAAACTCTAGAAAAAATTGTGGATTTTTTGACTGAAACCATGGGTTAACCCCTTTGGAAAATACCCATTTTTTGGACTTTAAAAAATTGACATTTTTATCATCCTCAAAAGCTTCTTTTCTTTCTAGACCGTAGCTTCACATTATTTTTAGGCCTGTTTTGCTGAAAAACACACTAGAAAAAATTGTGCATTTTTTAACAGAAACCATGGGTTAACCCCTTTGGAAAATACCCATTTTTTGGACTTTTAAAAAATTGACATTTTTATCGTCCTCACAAGCTTCTTTTCTTTCTAGACCGTACCTTCACATTATTTTTAGGCCTATTTTGCTAAAAAACACACTAGAAAAAATTGTGGATTTTTTACCAGAAACCATGGGTTAACCCCTTTGGAAAATACCCATTTTTTGGACTTTAAAAAATTCACATTTTTATCATCCTCAAAAGCTTCATTTCTTGTAAGACCATAGCTTAACACTATTTCTTGTCCTGTTTTGCTAAAAAACACTCTAGGAAAAATTGTGGATTTTTTGACAGAAACCATGGGTTAACCCCTTTGGAAAATACCCATTTTTTGGACTTTAAAAAATTGACATTTTTATCGTCCTCAAAAGCTTCTTTCCTTTCTACACCGTAGCTTAACACTATTTCTAGGCCTATTTTGCTGAAAAACACAATGGAAAAAATTGTGGATTTTTTGTCCCAAACCATGGGTTAACCACTTTGGAAAATACTCATTTTTTGGACTTTAAAAAATTGACATTTTCATCGTCCTCAAAAGCTTCTTTTCTTTCTAGACCGTAGCTTCACATTATTTTTGGGCCTATTTTGCTAAAAAACACACTAGAAAAAATTGTGGATTTTTTGACCGAGACCATGGGTTAACCCCTTTGGAAAATACCCATTTTTTGGACTGAAAAAAATTGACATTTTTATCGTCCTCAAAAGCTTCTTTCCTTTCTACACCGTAGCTTAACACTATTTCAAGGCCTATTTTGCTGAAAAACACTATGGAAAAAATTGTGGATTTTTTGACCGAAACCATGGGTTAACCCCTTTGGAAAATACCCATTTTTTGGACTTTAAAAAATTGACATTTTTATCGCCCTCAAAAGGCTCTTTTCTTTCTAGACCGTAGCTTCACATTATTTTTGGGCCTATTTTGCTGAAAAACACTCTAGAAAAAATTGTGGATTTTTTGACCGAAACCATGGGTTAACCCCTTTGGAAAATACCCATTTTTTGGACTTTAAAAAATTGACATTTTTATCATCCTCAAAAGCTTCTTTTCTTTCTAGACCGTAGCTTCACATTATTTTTAGGCCTGTTTTGCTGAAAAACACACTAGAAAAAATTGTGCATTTTTTAACAGAAACCATGGGTTAACCCCTTTGGAAAATACCCATTTTTTGGACTTTTAAAAAATTGACATTTTTATCGTCCTCAAAAGCTTCTTTTCTTTCTAGACCGTAGCTTCACATTATTTTTAGGCCTATTTTGCTAAAAAACACACTGGAAAAAATTGTGGATTTTTTAACAGAAACCATGGGTTAACCACTTTGGAAAATACCCATTTTTTAGACTTTAAAAAATTGACATTTTTATCATCCTCAAAAGCTTCTTTTCTTTCTAGACCGTAGCTTCACATTATTTTTAGGCCTATTTTGCTGAAAAACACACTAGAAAAAATTGTGCATTTTTTAACAGAAACCATGGGTTAACCCCTTTGGAAAATACCCATTTTTTGGACTTTTAAAAAATTGACATTTTTATCGTCCTCAAAAGCTTCTTTTCTTTCTAGACCGTAGCTTCACATTATTTTTGGGCCTATTTTGCTGAAAAACACACTAGAAAAAATTGTGCATTTTTTAACAGAAACCATGGGTTAACCCCTTTGGAAAATACCCATTTTTTGGACTTTTAAAAAATTGACATTTTTATCGTCCTCAAAAGCTTCTTTTCTTTCTAGACCGTAGCTTCACATTATTTTTGGGCCTATTTTGCTGAAAAACACACTAGAAAAAATTGTGCATTTTTTGACCGAGACCAAGGGTCTTGGAAAGACCCAAGGGTCTTTGGAAAATACCCATTTTTTGGACTGAAAAAAATTGACATTTTTATCGTCCTTAAAAGCTTCTTTCCTTTTTACACTGTAGTTTAACACTATTTCTAGGCCTATTTTGCTGAAAAACACAATGGAAAAAATTGTGGATTTTTTGACCAAGACCATGGGTTAACTCCTTTGGAAAATACCCATTTTTTGGACTTTAAAAAATTGACATTTTTATCATCCTCAGAAGCTTCATTTCTTTGTAGACCATAGCTTAACACTATTTCTTGGCCTATTTTGCTGAAAAACACTCTTGAAAAAATTGTGGATTTTTTGACAGAAACCATGGGTTAACCCCTTTGGAAAATACCCATTTTTTGGACTGAAAAAAATTGACATTTTTATCGTCCTCAAAAGCTTCTTTCCTTTCTACACCGTAGCTTAACACTATTTCTACGCCTATTTTGCTGAAAAACACAATGGAAAAAATTGTGGATTTTTTGACCGAAACCATGGGTTAACCCCTTTGGAAAATACCCATTTTTTGGACTTTAAAAAATTGACATTTTTATTGTCCTCAAAAGCTTCTTTTCTTTCTAGACCGTAGCTTCACATTATTTTTGGGCCTATTTTGCTGAAAAACACACTAGAAAAAATTGTGCATTTTTTGACCGAGACCAAGGGTTAACCCCTTTGGAAAATACCCATTTTTTGGACTGAAAAAAATTGACATTTTTATCGTCCTCAAAAGCTTCTTTCCTTTTTACACCGTAGGTTAACACTATTTCTAGGCCTATTTTGCTGAAAAACACAATGGAAAAAATTGTGGATTTTTTTTACCAAAACCATGGGTTAAACCCTTTTGGAAAATACCCATTTTTTGGACTTTAAAAAATTGACATTTTCATCATCCTGGAAAGCTGCTTTTCTTTCTACACCATAGCTTCACATTATTTTTGGGCCTATTTTGCTGAAAAACACACTAGAAAAAATTGTGGATTTTTTAACCGAAACCATGGGTTAACTCCTTGGGAAAATATCCATTTTATGGACTGAACAAAATTGACATTTTTATCGAAGCTTCTTTTCTTTCTAGACCATAGCTTAACATTATTTCCAGGCCTATTTTACTTAAAACAAACTAGAAAAGATTTTGGATGTGATGACCGAAAGCATGGGTCAATGCCTTTGGAAAAATATGAAGAAAATGTAAATTATTACTGTAAGAAAGTTAGCTAGAGAAAATGTTTACCTTGTCTTCAGAGCTGCCATTTCTTACTGATCTTGTTTTCAGATTCTGTTATAATATTAATGTCCTACGGGTTGCCATGTTATTCCATTAGTTTCATCCAGACTCCCATATATATGTGACACAGTCCAGTCCATTGCTTAAACAAAATATAATTTGAGAAAATCAATTTAACTTGTCTGACTTTTTTTTTAATGTACAGTACTGCTCAAAAGTATCTTAAGTTAACACCCTCTCTCAAGATGCCGATCACGTTGTGCACTATGGAATTCTCGTCGCATGCTACACGATTCCTGTAGTGCAGGACACAATTCTTGTAGCGTGTGATGGCTTAAAACTCTAAGTATTATGGCCAAAATTCTTGAGCGATTTCAAAGATCAGTGGTATAGCTTTACCGTGACTTACACACAACCAATTTTTACCTCTGCGACCTGTAGACTGATGCCTGTTTTCCTCAGTGTTTGAGGTACATGTAAAGCTAACTAAATTTTTCATTGGTTTCTCGCTAGATGTGTTGTGTATAATTTATGCCAATAAGTGGCATTATTTGAGTATAGTGAAGTAATACAATATGTCACACATGGTATATGAACATTATATGTAAGAAAGTTAGGAGAAATGTTTACCTTGTCTTCAGAGCTGCCTTTTCTTGCTGATCTTGTTTTCTGATTTTATTATATTGTCCTGCTGGTTGCCATGTTATGCTATTTCATCAAGACTCCCGAATATGTGACACAATCCAGTCCACTGCTTAAACAAAATATCATTAATGAAATTAATTTGACTTAATTTTGTCTGACTTGCCTTTTATAAGTACAAATACATTATACTCATCATAAATCTTGCACATACAAAGTAAGATGTACATGTGATGGACTCCCCACATGAAGAACCTACAGTTGAACCACTATGTGCAACCACCTCTTGTGAGCAGCTAACTCCCATAAGCGACCACCAATCAAAAACAAAAGAATTTTGCAACCAAACATTACATTTGGAACCTCTAGTAAACAAACACCTCTCTTAGAGGGTTGTCCAGTACTGTAGACATGATACGAGTGGAAAGATGCAATTATTGAGTGGACAAATGGATCTCATTAAGGGGAAATTTCGTTGCTTGTCATGTTAGCAAGAGACGGTGTGTATAATGGCAGTCAAGTCGTACAAGTAGAGAAAGTGCTTTTACACCCGACAGAGTAAAATGTTGCTGCTCGTGATGTTGACAAGAGACCACACGTAATATGGTACTGGAGTCGTACGAGTCGTATGAGTGGAGAAAGTGCTTGTCCACCCCACAAAGTAAACAGACAAGTGGACAAATGCATCTCATTAAGGGGACTTAGAAATGTTGTTGCTCGTGATGTTGGCAAGAGACCACATGTAACATAGTAGTCGAGTCGTACGGGTTCTATGAGTGGAGAAATTGTTTGTCCATTATGTTACATTGCATTACGTGAAAAACCAAAGGTGTTAAAGTGTGCCTTCAAATTATTTACAAATGCGTATACAACCATGTCTATAACATACTACATAAAATGCAGTTCAAGGAATCAGCATCGCCAGAAAGAAATTTAACTCTAGCTTTAAAAAAGGCTGCCTAATCACAAATAGTAGGAGGGTTTCTTACGTTTTTGGTTACTAACAAGGTTCCAAAACTTCTGGCCATAATATCTAATAGAATGCTTTCCATGGGTAGTCGTACGTGGTATGGTATCAAATATCTGACTGGTTACTTTGTCAATTAATCATGCGCACATTTAGGTTTTCCAAGTTCAGACGCTGATGAAGAAATAAAAGCTTGCAAAGATCTGGGGAATTATTTTTCTTAAGGCACCTTTGATATCACACAATTAAGAGACAGTTCTGTTGTCTATAGCTACGTTTAGCCGAATTGGGGGTTTTCACTGTCACGCAATCAAAAATAAAATTACAAACCATTCAATACAGAAAGTCTCGAATCTAGGAAATAAAAGAAGATAAATATGGGCCTCGCCTAGAATCAGGTCGGTGAGATATTTCATATGCGAGATATTTGGAAAAACGTTTTACCCAAATTTATAAAGCTTTGTATGAAACTCCGTTTTTGCGAAAAATAGGAAAGTTAAAAATCGGCCTCAACGTGGTCGAAGGCCCGATGGAAATTATGCAAATTGGAGCATATTCAAAACGCTCGTACGAGAAAACGAAAGCTAATCTAAAGTTCATCTTTACAAGGGTTTTTGCACAATTCTTAAAGTTTCCTTCAAGCTATATTATATCTTGATCTATGCTTTCCTTTTAGTTCTTACTCCCGTGCAAAGAAAGTAATGTTTCGTGCTTTGATCACACCGTGAATTTTACCATATTTCATATCGTTATAGCATCAAGGGTATATATATTTAGCAGCTGTGAAAGGGTTCTTTTGAAAGAACAATTCTTCCTGTTTGTCATACTGAAAGCTTTTTCTGGCCCGCCAAAAGCGAGTGCACTAGACGAAAATGTGTACGTTTGATTTGACGGGTTTCTCCATTTTACCTCCTTCTGCTTGCTGTTGTCTCACTAGGCTGATTCTCAATTTTTCACCCAGGAAAACTTAGTGTTTGGTTTCCATTGCAACATTTCATTCGAATTTAGACTGCAGGAACCCTCGACAAGAAAGTAAGTTTGAATACAAACACTAGAAAGTTAATTTACTCGTAAACTCTGTAAAAAAAGACTGGCAGTACGATACAGATCCGAATTCTGCGGTGACCTGAGATATCCGAGAATCTCATTGCTCACTGTCCTCGAATTTTCAGTAAAGGCAACTTACCTGTTTGCATTAATCCAGCAAAAGTGACAAAATTCCTTAAACAAAGAACATGCATGTGACCTGAAATATTACCAGTGACTGGAACGTGGAGCACATGTTGCGTGACAAAGGAAATATGAGACGTAGGAAATTCAACGGTTTGTCGGGCGGATCATTTCTGAGGCGGGCGGGGGGGGAGGGGGGAGGGGCTGGTTGATTTTAGAAAAAATATAAACATGTACACTGTATATCCTGGAAGTGCACATAGGTAAGAAAAGGATCCTGCATAACTCCTCTGTCCAAAAAAACGTTCACGCACGTTCAGTGGGCTGAAAAAAAAAACCTGCTCGAGATGCTCCCTGGGTTGACAGTATGAACTTGATTTCCCAACTGTTATGATAAAAAAGATTATTGTATTTGTACTTGCGTTCCGGCTACGAAGGATTCACAACATAAGGATCTTTTCCTCTCAAAATAATGGCTTTTTCTTTAAATTTAGAACACCTATGGTAACCAACCTTGGACTCAAGGACCGCGAAGCCTCTTGGCTGAGTCGGCCATAGCCCCTCAACTAATTCCATCGTTTTTTGTTTTGTTTTGCATATTTATATGATCACCTTCTAATCTTTATGTTAAAAGCAAATACAATTTCCTTTATTAAATGCACGTTTTTGCAGAAAACTAGCGGACTGGTGATAAAAGTTGGACAAAATAACGCGGTGATTCTAACTTTCACAACAACCTCGTCCCCAGGGCTTTTCCCCATTTGTCTAAGGGAACAGCCCTGGGGACGAGGTTGAATTTCACCATTTTCCGTAGAACTATGCCTCCGGGTCCCTCTAGATAAAATCTCGCTTATAGTCGCCTTCGTATTTTCAAGGTCAGTCAAAACTTTAATATGCCTGTTCAAAGATTGTTTTTCGTATTCTTTAGATTTATAAAGGAAAGCCTACTTTTTCAACCCCATCCACAAAAATGATGAAAAGTGTTGGAGGGAGAAAAAAAATGTCATTCGAGCACATACTCCAATATAATGAAAAAAAAAAAACATGGTGAATGAGGGTGTTAAAAAAAAAATCATGCCTACACCAAATCACCCAACAACCCAGCCCCCTCAGTTGTCTCAAAATTAAAATGGTTGGTGCCTAATATTCAGGTTCCGAAAAACACGTCAAGGTACCGACCATTGGAGAAGTTAGTTAGTTGGTAGTGTCATGCGCATGGAAAGGGGGTGTCTGGAGTAGGGGAAATGCGTAGAAAATTTTCAGCAAAAGAAAATCCTGAACACCCCGAAACATCTAAAACAAGGTTAAATTAATCTGCGCACAAAACGAGAGAACATCTAACAAATATCCGTATGTCTTTGTTCTGTTCAATTTACCCGTGTATTTCCAGGTTTTACGTGGTGCTCCGTTGTGCTCCGGGTTTTGGAACATACCGATCACAACCTAGCATCGCTGCAGTCTATCTTAAATGCCTACCGATGCGAGGGTTCACGCTCCGGAGGTTTTTCATCACTTCAAAATTTGATAAAAACGAAACTTGAACACACACGACCGCCCTTGATCTTTAACTCCTATTCCCACTGAGAAGAGTAACCGCTTTATTACAATGAAAACGGTCATCAACACAACTTTATTTTAAATCCACAACGTTAGAAATTGCATTTCTGAGATCTAGATGTTGCAAATTACAATTAAAAAATATAAAATTGCGTGACACATCACAAAAAAGAGCAAAAACCCTGACAGGGAGGCAGCTCTGGTGGCCATTTTTTCCCATTTAACCTCTGGGAAGAGTTACCGTTTAACCTCTGGCTCCGAGGGTTCCCATTTAACCTCTGGGACCGAGTTAATAGTTCGAGCACCTCCCTGCACTTGCTGGGCCGGAGATCGGGGCCCGTCAGCAAGCTGGACAGTCCCCCCCCGGTAAGTCAATCTACCGCACGGGTTAGTCAAGCAGGCTTCAGAGAGTTGGCCATCTCTCACCGCCCTATAACCCCACCAGCAAAATCAACCTAACTTTGCCGCTAAAAAATCGACGTATATATTGAGACTGAAAACTCATTTCATTCACTTATGGTATGGTTCTTCGGAGACGCATGCGTGTTTGGCCCTAAAAATTGTTTGGACTTTTCGTTGTTCATACACAACATCCCCATTCACTCAGGCCCGTTCAGTTCAACTATGAAAAATATGGCTGTAAAAGTTGTTTTTCTTCAACATCTCGGCTAGCCCAGCTTCACAAATTCCTGTTACAAAAACGCGCCTTCGAGAGGTGCTCATCATTTTATAAGGTTGAATTTGCTATCAACTGTGCATGTCATTGGAGACAAACATTTTCCTCCCTACGACGACTCAAAAAATATCTTGAAGAAACCATGAACATGAAGCAAGATCGACGTCTGCACGTCAAAAATTTGATAATGAACGATCCGGAAACTGTTAAGGTTACAAGCAATGAAACAGCTTTTTGTTCCACACAACTATGCAAACAACATTCAGGAAATTTGAGTAGAGGTACACGTGTACGCTTGGCGTGATGTACGATGAGCCCCCCACCTTCCCCGCCGGCCCCTTACGCTTGAAAATGCTCCGCTGCCTCTAAACTGGGTCCTAAGAATGATTTGTATTCGTAAAGGAAAAACGTAAGAAGGTTCGGTGATTCAGTCGAGAACTGCCGATTCTGTGCGGCAGGGCCCTGGTGCCCTCTTCTTCAGGAGCACTCAGTGAATGCCTTTTTTTTGCAATGCGATTTTTTTTAATAGTCAAAGATTTCTCCTTGTAAAGCATACATCGTTAAATTTCGCTATCGAGAAGACCATGAAATAAATGGAGTTGTGTAAACCCGTCTAGTCAGACCATTTTGTCGTGAAGTTTACTTAGAGTTAAATTATTATTTTTTTTCTCAGTTAGATTCCCTGTTTCCTCCACATTTATAGGAAGCTTGTTTCTTCACTAGCTATTGTTCAATAGCACAAAAAGGCGGGAAAAATCATTAGCGCGGATTTATTTATATATATTCAGTAAAGATAGGAAGGAAAGCCATTTTATTTTAATTATAGCTATTTTTGATGAACAGAACACGTTTTGGCGTCCATCAAAATCAAAGTCTGGTTTGAGGAGTTTCGAAAAGAATAACATAGAAGAACGGGCTGGTTGCAAAACACAAAAGAAGGTTATAATTTTCCAAATTTGACTAACGTTTTGTTTTTACAGTAATATTGCCTGCAACTGCTGCAAAGAAGTTCATGTTGCATCAATTTTACACGTATGTTTTGTTCCTTTTCCGTGGGACAGAGAAATCAAAAAAGTTACATACGACTGTATCTAGGATGCACACACCCAGACTCCTACCCCCTATCTACTAAACAAAAACTAAACAGTAGTAAGTCTTCACTCACTGGATAGTATACAGGATATATAGGGGTATACATGGTATACAGTTTGACTAGGGTAAACACGGGTACACAGGATATATAGGGGTATACATGCTATACAGTTTGACTAGGGTAAACACGGGTACACAGGATATATAGGGGTATACATGGTATACAGTTTGACTAGGGTAAACACGGGTACACAGGATATATAGTGGTATACATGGTATACAGCTTAACTAGGGTAAACACGGGTACACAGGATATATAGGGGTATACATGGTATACAGTTTGACTAGGGTAAACACGGGTACACAGGATATATAGGGGTATACATGGTATACAGTTTGACTAGGGTAAACACGGGTACACAGGATATATAGGGGTATACATGGTATACAGTTTGACTAGGGTAAACACGGGTACACAGGATATATAGGGGTATACATGGTATACAGTTTGACTAGGGTAAACACGGGTACACAGGATATATAGGGGTATACATGGTATACAGTTTGACTAGGGTAAACACGGGTACACAAGATATATAGGGGTATACATGGTATACAGTTTGACTAGGGTAAACACGGCTACACAGGATATATAGGGGTATACATGGTATACAGTTTGACTAGGGTAAACACGGGTACACAGGATATATAGGGGTATACATGCTATACAGTTTGACTAGGGTAAACACGGGTACACAGGATATATAGGGGTATACATGGTATACAGTTTGACTAGGGTAAACACGGGTACACAGGATATATAGGGGTATACATGGTATACAGTTTGACTAGGGTAAACACGGGTACACAGGATATATAGGGGTATACATGGTATACAGTTTGACTAGGGTAAACACGGGTACACAGGATATATAGGGGTATACATGCTATACAGTTTGACTAGGGTAAACACGGGTACACAGGATATATAGGGGTATACATGGTATACAGTTTGACTAGGGTAAACACGGGTACACAGGATATTTAGGGGTATACAAGGTATACAGTTTGACTAGGGTAAACACGGGTACACAGGATATATAGGGGTATACATGGTATACAGTTTGACTAGGGTAAACACGGGTACACAGGATATATAGGGGTATACATGCTATACAGTTTGACTAGGGTAAACACGGGTACACAGGATATATAGGGGTATACATGGTATACAGTTTGACTAGGGTAAACACGGGTACACAGGATATATAGGGGTATACATGGTATACAGTTTGACTAGGGTAAACACGGGTACACAGGATATATAGGGGTATACATGGTATACAGTTTGACTAGGGTAAACATGGGTACACAGGATATATAGGGGTATACATGGTATACAGTTTGACTAGGGTAAACACGGGTACACAGGATATATAGGGGTATAAAGGGTATACAGTTTGACTAGGGTAAACATGGGTACACAGGATATATAGGGGTATACAGGGTATACAGTTTGACTAGGGTAAACACGGGTACACAGGATATATAGGGGTATAAAGGGTATACAGTTTGACTAGGGTAAACATGGGTACACAGGATATATAGGGGTATACAGGGAATACAGTTTGACTAGGGTAAACACGGGTACACAGGATATATAGGGGTATAAAGGGTATACAGTTTGACTAGGGTAAACATGGGTACACAGGATATATAGGGGTATACATGGTATACAGTTTGACTAGGGTAAACACGGGTACACAGGATATATAGGGGTATACATGGTATACAGTTTGACTAGGGTAAACACGGGTACACAGAATATATAGGGGTATACATGGTATACAGTTTGACTAGGGTAAACATGGGTACACAGGATATATAGGGGTATACATGGTATACAGTTTGACTAGGGTAAACATGGGTACACAGGATATATAGGGGTATACATGGTATACAGGTTGACTAGGGTAAACACGGGTACACAGGATATATAGGGATATAAAGGGTATACAGTTTGACTAGGGTAAACATGGGTACACAGGATATATAGGGGTATACATGGTATACAGTTTGACTAGGGTAAACACGGGTACACAGGATATATAGGGGTATAAAGGGTATGCAGTAGGACTAGGGTAAACATGGGTGCACAGGATATAGAAGGGTATAAAGGGTATACAGTTTGACTAGGGTAAACATGGGTACACAGGATATATAGGGGTATACAGGGTATACAGTTTGACTAGGGTAAACACGGGTACACAGGATATATAGGGGTATAAAGGGTATACAGTTTGACTAGGGTAAACATGGGTACACAGGATATATAGGGGTATACAGGGTATACAGTTTGACTAGGGTAAACACGGGTACACAGGATATATAGGGGTATAAAGGGTATACAGTTTGACTAGGGTAAACATGGGTACACAGGATATATAGGGGTATACAGGGTATACAGTTTGACTAGGGTAAACATGGGTACACAGCATATATAGGGGTATAAAGGGTATGCAGTAGGACTAGGGTAAACATGGGTGCACAGGATATAGAAGGGTATAAAGGGTATACAGTTTGACTAGGGTAAACATGGGTACACAGGATATATAGGGGTATACAGGGTATACAGTTTGACTAGGGTAAACACGGGTACACAGGATATATAGGGGTATAAAGGGTATACAGTTTGACTAGGGTAAACACGGGTACACAGGATATATAGTGGTATACATGGTATACAGCTTAACTAGGGTAAACACGGGTACACAGGATATATAGGGGTATACATGGTATACAGTTTGACTAGGGTAAACACGGGTACACAGGATATATAGGGGTATACATGGTATACAGTTTGACTAGGGTAAACACGGGTACACAGGATATATAGGGGTATACATGGTATACAGTTTGACTAGGGTAAACACGGGTACACAGGATATATAGGGGTATACATGGTATACAGTTTGACTAGGGTAAACACGGGTACACAGGATATATAGGGGTATACATGGTATACAGTTTGACTAGGGTAAACACGGGTACACAAGATATATAGGGGTATACATGGTATACAGTTTGACTAGGGTAAACACGGCTACACAGGATATATAGGGGTATACATGGTATACAGTTTGACTAGGGTAAACACGGGTACACAGGATATATAGGGGTATACATGGTATACAGTTTGACTAGGGTAAACACGGGTACACAGGATATATAGGGGTATACATGGTATACAGTTTGACTAGGGTAAACACGGGTACACAGGATATATAGGGGTATACATGGTATACAGTTTGACTAGGGTAAACACGGGTACACAGGATATATAGGGGTATACATGGTATACAGTTTGACTAGGGTAAACACGGGTACACAGGATATATAGGGGTATACATGCTATACAGTTTGACTAGGGTAAACACGGGTACACAGGATATATAGGGGTATACATGGTATACAGTTTGACTAGGGTAAACACGGGTACACAGGATATTTAGGGGTATACAAGGTATACAGTTTGACTAGGGTAAACACGGGTACACAGGATATATAGGGGTATACATGGTATACAGTTTGACTAGGGTAAACACGGGTACACAGGATATATAGGGGTATACATGGTATACAGTTTGACTAGGGTAAACACGGGTACACAGGATATATAGGGGTATACATGGTATACAGTTTGACTAGGGTAAACACGGGTACACAGGATATATAGGGGTATACATGGTATACAGTTTGACAAGGGTAAACACGGGTACACAGGATATATAGGGGTATACATGGTATACAGTTTGACTAGGGTAAACATGGGTACACAGGATATATAGGGGTATACATGGTATACAGTTTGACTAGGGTAAACACGGGTACACAGGATATATAGGGGTATAAAGGGTATACAGTTTGACTAGGGTAAACATGGGTACACAGGATATATAGGGGTATACAGGGTATACAGTTTGACTAGGGTAAACACGGGTACACAGGATATATAGGGGTATAAAGGGTATACAGTTTGACTAGGGTAAACATGGGTACACAGGATATATAGGGGTATACAGGGTATACAGTTTGACTAGGGTAAACACGGGTACACAGGATATATAGGGGTATAAAGGGTATACAGTTTGACTAGGGTAAACATGGGTACACAGGATATATAGGGGTATACATGGTATACAGTTTGACTAGGGTAAACACGGGTACACAGGATATATAGGGGTATACATGGTATACAGTTTGACTAGGGTAAACACGGGTACACAGAATATATAGGGGTATACATGGTATACAGTTTGACTAGGGTAAACATGGGTACACAGGATATATAGGGGTATACATGGTATACAGTTTGACTAGGGTAAACATGGGTACACAGGATATATAGGGGTATACATGGTATACAGGTTGACTAGGGTAAACACGGGTACACAGGATATATAGGGATATAAAGGGTATACAGTTTGACTAGGGTAAACATGGGTACACAGGATATATAGGGGTATACATGGTATACAGTTTGACTAGGGTAAACACGGGTGCACAGGATATATAGGGGTATAAAGGGTATGCAGTAGGACTAGGGTAAACATGGGTGCACAGGATATAGAAGGGTATAAAGGGTATACAGTTTGACTAGGGTAAACATGGGTACACAGGATATATAGGGGTATACAGGGTATACAGTTTGACTAGGGTAAACACGGGTACACAGGATATATAGGGGTATACATGGTATACAGTTTGACTAGGGTAAACATGGGTACACAGGATATATAGGGGTATACAGGGTATACAGTTTGACTAGGGTAAACACGGGTACACAGGATATATAGGGGTATAAAGGGTATACAGTTTGACTAGGGTAAACATGGGTACACAGGATATATAGGGGTATACAGGGTATACAGTTTGACTAGGGTAAACACGGGTACACAGGATATATAGGGGTATAAAGGGTATACAGTTTGACTAGGGTAAACACGGGTACACAGGATATATAGGGGTATAAAGGGTATACAGTTTGACTAGGGTAAACATGGGTACACAGGATATATAGGGGTATACATGGTATACAGTTTGACTAGGGTAAACATGGGTGCACAGGATATATAGGGGTATAAAGGGTATACAGTTTGACTAGGGTAAACATGGGTGCACAGGATATGTAGGGGTATACAGGGTATACAGTTTGACTAGGGTAAACACGGGTACACAGGATATATAGGGGTATAAAAGGTACACAGTTTGACTAGGGTAAACATGGGTGCACAGGATATAGAAGGGTATAAAGGGTATACAGTTTGACTAGGGTAAACATGGGTACACAGGATATGTAGGGGTATACAGGGTATACAGTTTGACTAGGGTAAACACGGGTACACAGGATATATAGGGGTATAAAAGGTACACAGTTTGACTAGGGTAAACATGGGTACACAGGATATATAGGGGTATACAGGGTATACAGTTTGACTAGGGTAAACATGGGTACACAGGATATATAGGGGTATAAAGGGTATGCAGTAGGACTAGGGTAAACATGGGTGCACAGGATATAGAAGGGTATAAAGGGTATACAGTTTGACTAGGGTAAACATGGGTACACAGGATATGTAGGGGTATACAGGGTATACAGTTTGACTAGGGTAAACACGGGTACACAGGATATATAGGGGTATAAAGGGTATACAGTTTGACTAGGGTAAACATGGGTACACAGGATATATAGGGGTATAAAGGGTATACAGTAGGACTAGGGTAAACATGGGTGCACAGGATATAGAAGGGTATAAAGGGTATACAGTTTGACTAAGGTAAACATGGTTACACAGGATATGTAGGGGTATACAGGGTATACAGTTTGACTAGGGTAAACATGGGTACACAGAATATTTAGGGGTATACAGGGCATACAGTATGACTAGGGTAAACATGGGTACACAGGATATACAAGGGTATACAGGGTATACAGTATGACTAGGGTAAACATGGGTACACAGGATATATAGGGGTTTACAGGGTATACAGTATGACCAGGGTGAACACGGGTACACAGGATATATAGGGGTATACAGGGTATACAGTATGACCAGGGTAAACATGGGTACACAGGATATATAGGGGTATACAGGGTATACAGTATGACTAGGGTAAACATGGGTAAACAGGATATATAGGGGTATACAGGGTATACAGTATGACTAGGGTAAACATGGGTACACAGGATATTTAGAGGTATACAGGGTATACAGTTTGACTAGGGTAAACATGGGTACACAGGATTATAGGGGTATACATACACAGGATATATAGGGGTATGCAGGGTATACAGTATGACTAAGGTAAACATGGGTGCACAGGATACAGAAGGGTACAAAAGGTATACAGTTTGACTAGGGTAAACATGGGTACACAGAATATATAAGGGTTTACAGAGTATACAGTATGACTAGGGTAAACATGGGTGCACAGGGTATAGAAGGGTATAAAAGGTATACAGTTTGACTAGGGTAAACATGGGTACAGAGGATATATAGCGGTTTACAGGGCATACAGTTTATATAAGGGTATGTAACTTAGTATACTTAAGAGATAACATATTAGGGAGTCTATATGGAGACTACCAAATGGACAGTAAGTACTTGAATTTAGTGAAGAGGTGATTAGGTCAAAAATCAGAGCCTTTCTGTGTAGGGCAACTGCCCACCGGTGTGAAACAATGATCTTTTTTGTTAAGTCAAGTTTCTGTGACTACTAAAATTTTTCCAAAAGTAATCCGCAAATGTTTTGTGACAAGCTGAATGCAAAAGCAAGCCAATTTTAATTTGATGATGGAAAAAAGTTGATAAGTTCGTTTAGTCTTGCAAGATATTTTGGGTTGCCATATAGCTCAAAAATAACTGGAATCTCAAGCTTAAGGCTGCCACCTCTGCTAATCCTTTTTTCACCATATTATTGACAGCTCTCTGTAGTTGTCCCTCTTTGAAAAGCACGACACATGTCTAAATGTGGTCTCAGACAATGTTTTTGATAAGAAATTGTTTAATATTACAGATTCAGTTCACTCTGTTACATTTTGTAGTTCAATGCAAAAATTAAAGAACTTCATTCATTGCTGTTTTTCGCATAAGTAGCACATTTAAACCTTACGAACATAGCAAATGTTACTTATAATATTATTGCATGTTAACAGAATTTTCCTTTTCTCCCACCCTGCTATTATGGCGGACTCTCGCTATTACAGACATAAAACCGCGTTCTTAGGGTGTCCACTATAATGGGAGTTGACTGTATACACAGTGTGTAGCGCACTTGTTCCTTTGCGTGGCTTATGTTGAATCATTGCTTAAAGAACAATGAATACACAGTGTGCAGTGTGCTTGTTCCTTTACATGGTTTATGTGAGGTCTTTGCTTAAAGAATGATGTATACACACTGTGTAGCAAGCTTGTTCCTTCGCAAGGCTTATGTTGGATCTTTGCTTTAGTGAACTAATGAGATGCATTTTCCACTCGACAACTCTGTCTGTCGGTCGAGACAACTATCTTGTCCACTCATACGACTGGACAACTTAGATGTCGTCCCTAGTCAACTAATGGATGCATTTTCCACTCGACAACTCTGTATGTCGAGTCGCGACAATTTGTCTGATAGTACATGTTGTGAAAAGTATTTTTCCACTTGTCAACAGTATTGGACATGACATGACTAAAGCGACTGTGGCCACTTCTTTGAATGACATTTTTGGAATTTTCCATTGTTTTCATCCATGTTCACTGTTTTTACTACACTACTCAGAGTATGCAAGGAACTTGTAGTGCAACATGAAACTAATATTAGTGAGAAAAAAAGCCCTGTACAAGTCCACTGTCCAAAAAAATTCATGCACATACAGTGAGCTGGAAAAAATTCCCTGGGATGAGACAGCGAGCTTTATTTTCCTACTGTTCTCATAAACAAATTTTGTATAGTACTTGGGTAAGAGGGATTGCCTATTAAATGTACCAACATATTTTTACAAAAGTACTTCTAATCTATATATTACAGGTAAACACAATTTTTTTTGTTTAAACGTGAGTTTTTGTGCAGAAGACTAACAGAATGGTGATTAAAGTTAGGCAAAATTAATTTCAGAATTGGTGGAAATAAACTCGTTTCTGGTGATTTCTACATAAAATCTCGCCTTTAGCACTTGTTGAGCTCGTGCAACGTGCAAGCTTGCCCCATTAAAACAAAATAATGCCCTGTGGTCAAATTCAAAATCATGGCTGGTTTTATGAACAATGTTTTGTGTGCACCCTAAATCAAGGATGCCAGAAAAAGCTGTTGGAACAAGAAGTAAACTTCATAGAAAATATCTATTTCATAGTTTCATCAGTTTTATCAGTGTGAAAGGGTTCCAATTTACTTTTAGTGCTTGTATTCTTATACATAGCAATACATTCTTATCACGCATTTTATAGAACTAAGTTACATCACTATATTTATAATCTTGAGTATTTTATTTCTGTGCTTGTTTTTGCTGTGTCCCCAATTAGCTTGTAAGCTAAATATCCTGACGCGTAAATAAAGTTTATCATTCATTATTATTATTTATTCAGTGTTAAAATAAATGTGCTGTATTATCAACGTCAGTCAAAAACTCCTAGATAAAAATAGATTTGCTTGTTCAAAGATTATTTTATGGATTCATTGTAGTTGGATGTATAATTGAAAGCCTACTTTTTCAAAAAATCATGCCTACAACAAATCACCCAACCCACTCCACCCCCACCCTCAGAAGTAAAATGGATGTCCCCCAAATGTGTTCAGACCTCTTTTATGAAGAGAACCCCTGTGGTTTGATTCTCGAAAGGGGCATCTCCAAAAAGCAACCACATTATCCTATCATTTTGGTTGTTTTCTTAAGGGAAGTTTGACTGTAGTACAAGCCAGTTTAAGCCACATTACGGTGCGACTACTCTAATGGGAGCACTTGGAAGAAGATTATCTAATCACAACGTTTTTTGAAAACAAAGATTCTTAAATTTATTTTGCAAATAGGCCAATTTACATTCCTAGATTTCAGGGCTGTTTCCTGAGAGGTTAGGTAACTTTAAATGATTTTAAAGTTGTACAAAAAAAAATTGGAATCTTTTGTTTTCAAAAAATGTTGTAATTGGATTGATAATCTTCTTCCAAGACATTAGTAGCATCGTAAGAATGGCTCAGCTTGTTTTAAGCATCTCGTTCCACAACTGATGCAAAACAAACTTGTATTTAGGGGATACCAACAAAGGTCCATTAAGTGCCTGCTAATCTAAATTACGTGTTCCATTGGAATCATAGGGGCAATCCTGCACCTATTTTAAAGATTGTTTTTGATTAGCTGGAAAAACAATAGGGATTGTCACATAACAATGCCCCTATCCCTGAAAGCAATGGAAGTGCAGATTAAAGGGGACCACGGAAATAAGAAGTTTAGAACGGCGCAGGTCTACTGAATCATAGTGGAATAGTTATGAATCCCACCATACTTGTATCTCTCTGTTGCATGTTGTTGTTTGCTTTTTTGGTCTTGACAGTGCAAACGTTTAATAATAGCATTCCTATCATTTTGATCTTGCAAACAAATAAAAACATCACAGCAATTGTTTCAGTCACAATTATTGTGCAAACAAAAAAGGGTTGTACACGGTCAGGGAGCTGCTAGTATAAACTGCAGCACTGTTGTTTTTATCTTTGATGAATTGGAACGTTCCATTTTTATTCCGATCTCCCCCTATAGATGAGTAGATTTCTGCCACTTCACTTGAAAACGGATTCCTCCCCCTATGGATGAGTATCCTCGGCAGACAACTGGGGGATCGGAATAAAACTGGGCTTTCATAACCAGTCTCATCAGACTTCTTGTCTTGGTTATAAGTTCGGGGAGAGCAATCCTGAAATTACTTCATGATTTCAACTATAAGTTTTATCCCCATTGCATAAATATAACGTGCTTATAACACCAACATTTTCTGCGAAATAGCCTTAAATTTAGGATAAGGTAATTACGTAAACATACCTCACAAAACCTGTGCCGGACTTTTGACGACTTCTGCCATGCCACATCCGTGAATAATTAAGCCATAAATGAAGCCAAGTGTTAAAGAATAAGTTAAAGAACCGATGGAGATCAAATCCGAGTTCCTGAAGTCCAAATAATGTCACTTTGGGTCCAATTTAACTACACGTGTCACACGTTTCCGACTGTCGCCATATTGGTTTTCTCTTAGAACCTAGTCCTCTACCGCGCGAGTCTCGCGCGCGACCTTATACAGCACTTCTGAAATACAGCACTGGTCCCGCGTTTCTCGAGTACTGTTAAAACGAGCTCAAGGGTTGTTCATTATTCGAATGAGATGAATAGTAGATAACATATAGATTTAGCTAGGGCTAAAAGCGAAGCGCTCGATGATATTTATAGCTTGCTCAAACTAAATATAAAATCGTGTAACGCTAAGCGGCGAAGGGAACGAGAACGGTGAAAAAACAACAAGGCTAATTAGCAAAAAAACAACTTTGCACGCGTAGCACACTTTTTTTGTACATTTCTTTTCCATTGTTTTTGCACGACTACAACGTGAAAAGTTTAGAAGCTTCCTGGTTACACGATTTATGGAGGAAATGTCGTACATGTTCTTGTTCACTTTTTTTCACTGCCGCTGGATTTCTCCTTGGTGGCTCCTTATCTCTCGCTTAAGCTCTCCGTCGTTCTTTTTCTAATTGAGCGTAATTCGCTGGGCTGTCGCCTATTTTCTTTTTTCTCCGTCTTTCTCTTTCTCTATATTCAATTAATCTAAGCTAGTTTAGATAACACAGATACAGAAACAATTTCAGCTTTCCGTTTTCGTCTTTGTTGACTCTTTAATTGTCTCTGCTTCACAAGGACGTGGGTTGCTATACGATTTCCCGCCAAAATAACCTCAAGTTCCATTAAGGTTGCCATATCTGTTGGTTGAGTTATTTTGCATTGGCATTTTTATTAACAGCATTTCCATAAAAAATGGCTCTACATCTGCTAATAACATAAAATATATAGTATGCATTCAGCTAGAAAAGAAAATACGTTAATAAATCAGGAGCAGAAAATGTGCGTGGTAAAAAAACCTAACTAAGGGACGGACCATTAGAAAACTTATGGGGGGAGGGGAATTTTCGAGCCGCAGGAATTTTTTTCCGTTATCAAATTCCTTGTATGAATTTTTTGGGGGCCGTAGCATGAATATTTTTTAGGGTTAATTGGCGTGCAAGAATTTTTTTTTATTTAATTTTCCCTTTCGCGAATTTTTTTTTTGTACTCCGCCCGCCCCCCCCCTCCCTTAAGTTTTCTAATGGTCCCTTCCTAATTAACTAACTAATAAACTAACTACCTAACTGTGGTTAAAAACTGGATTATGTAACACTGAAGATGACAGATGTACCGTCCAAACATGTCTGGTAAATCATAGATAATATTATCTATGGGTAAATTAAAGAAAGTTGTTATGTTTATGCGACAGGCTATTTCCCAATACTTTACTCATAACATTTAACCTATACGAGGTGAGCCATAGTCGAGGTAGGAGACCGTCATCTTGAAATCTTTTCCAGTAGGTCTAATAAGAAACAAAGACTACACGTGATACGCATTATTTTCTGCATTCTGTGTGTGTGTGTGTTTTCTTTTTTTGGTTGTCTGTTTATTTTTCCTTTTTTTTTCTAGTGCAGTTCGTTTTCCTTTCAATCCTCGGTTTTTTTTCGACGGTCTATTTTCTTTTTTTGCCTTTTATACTCTTGATTTTGTTACTTATATTTTTGAATAACCCCATCCTTTTTTTACACTGAAATCGGCCTTCCATCCGCCATATGAACCAGTGAATCCGCTGACCGAAACCGCATTGTTTTGAAACCGTTCTCCAGGGAAAATTAAGGCCCGTCAAATAGGAAATATATCTTTACGAGCAGGAGCCATAATCGTAGCCTAAAAATCAGGCGTTTTAATTCGTTAACACGGTGTTTTAACGAAAGCACGACCCAGAGGAACATAACCTCTTCCTGCACATTGATTAAATGGGGCTAGAAATTTAGATAGCCGCATAAACATAACAACTTTCTTAAATTACCAAACATGTTTCGGCGGTACATCCGCCATCTTCAGTGTTACATTTTTTGAAATCGCCGTTGAATTTAAATCGCGGGCGATGTTACAAAGCTCGTTACATTGCTTTGGCAATATTGCGCACTGAAAAGTTTAAATTTAGTGACATATTATGGGTGGGGATTTGATCCGTAATTGAGTCATGCCCGGTGTGGGAGGGAATATGCGCATGCGTGAGACCTGCAGATAAGGTGTGCAAGGCGGAATGTAAAATCCTGTGCAAGATCCATCATAAAAAGAGAGATCAACATGAATGCGATTGTAATATTCCTCGGGAGGCCCTCTGCAAGGGCCTTTAGGGACCGATCATTATTTACTGCCTGGGGGAGAGGGCGGAGGAAATTAGGGGAGATCACTTCATTTTTGGGAGAACAAAAGGGGGATCAGTCCTAAGGGGGGATCGCTGAAAACTTTGGAAGGATTCAGAGGGGGGACCACTCATATTTGCTTGGAAAATAAAGACATGTGGGGAGGGGGGGGATCGCGAAAGTCATCAAAAGTTATTAGGGGGGATCACTTCAGTGAAGTAACATTCAAAGCGGGGATCGGCTAAATTTCACCTTGTTTAGCCCCAAATCCTCCGACCCCTCCCCCCGGTGATAAATAATGACCGGTCCCTTAAAACACAAAAACACATTCCAACGAGTCCCAACAAGTCATTTATTGCGATAAATCCCTTTCTTTTTTTACATGAAAGCATGTAATTTCCCTTTTTGTGATTGATATAACTTATAAGGTCGACACATAAATTATATATTTTTTTTCAATTTCCCCCTGCCTCGAAGTCTACCCTATTCTCGTTGATTTCTCTCGTTACGGAGGAAGTGCAAACAACCGTGATAAAGCTCTGCGCCTGCGTTTTTTGTTGGCGTCGTTGACGATCTCCTTCTGGCTTTCCGCGTCCTTTTCGTTTTCGCCCTTGTGTGAAAAGGTAGCTGTACAATCTAGCACGTTGCACTCGCAATCCGTAATTCTATAGAAGTCCGCTTGCTTTTCCTCTTTATTGGGGCATACAACAGTGATATTAAATCTCTCGTAAGTTAGAGGTTTGCAGCACTTGCAGGTAGGATCGTAGGGCTCTGTTCCAGCTGCGGCCTCCGCCGAGGACGGGCAGTTGCCTCCGCACATAGTAACATTTTGTTTGTCTTTTGATATGCATTGATCTGCCATAACATATTTCTCAACTGGCGGTAGAAGTTTGCAATGTTCACCCGTCAGAGGTTCATTTACTGGTACTCCCACTGTAAGAAAAATTGGACCAATGTAAGTTTCTGTGAAACTGTTTACCTACCCCTCCCCTAAGCCAACATTAACACTCACTTCTCACTTAGGGCAAAATGTTGGGTTCGGGGAGGGGTAGGTGGTCAATTTCCTAGAAACCTTTTAAAATTGATCCGAAAAATTGTCATGAAAAAAGGATCAATTGAGGTTACTCTGTAACTGACCGCCCACCCCTCCCCTGAGTCAAAAGGTGTCCTCCCCCGACACCTGACCCCTCCAATGAGCCAACAAGCGACGGAGTCATAAACGGAGTCCGAAGAAAATGGAAACGTTTTGATTCTCCCAACTCCGATTCCGTCGTGCTTACGACTCTGCTTAAAAATCCAATTTTTGATTTTCACGGAGTCATAAGCGCTCTTACGACTCCGCTTACGATCCCGACTCCGTCGCTAGTGAAAGCCAGCCTTCAGGGCGTTACTTAGAGTTCACTTTTGGTACAAAGGCCCATATTGCCGCACTCTCCGAAAGGGTCAAATCCAGAAGTCAATGCCAAATACATTGATTCAGTTGCTACTGTTTTTCATCACTGATTCAATATTAAATGTATTTAGGCTGGAGAATTATTTTTCGCGGTTGATTTACATGACATGGCATTTCCTTAGCATGAAGCATTGCCTTAGGATTATTGCAACCCCCCTGGACAGCATACTAGTCCATCGCAGGGTTACCCCCCTCCCCCCCAGCAGTATGTTGCTGGTATCCATTTATACACCTGACAACCTCGTCCCCAGGGCTTTTCCCTCAAATTTTTTTTTTGAGGGAAAAGCGCTGGGGACGAGGTTGATACACCTGAGTGAAGGGAGACAAAGTGGAGTAAAGTTCCTTCTCTAAACAAATTTGAACCGTTTTCATCACGCGATCATATTGTTAATGTAGACCCTAACGCTTCAGTTTTATAATGGAGTTTAGCTGATGAGTGGGTCACCTTTTCGGTGGCCTACGAAACAAGTTTGTATTAAACACCTATGCACTCAGGATTTGAGTAGTTCACCTACTGGTCTATATAAAAAATATATATATTTTTTGTTTTATTCTTTTGTTTACTTGTCCATCGCCTTGCCGTAAGGATCAGTTTGCCGTTTTATATTTTTCTACAAGTTGAATTGTACTGATCCAGGTCCATAGCTGGGAGATCCGGCACCACTCATTGGTGTGTTGCTGTGGACTTGCTCACATTTTATATATTTTGTTAACCGCTCGGCTACACACGCCTCCAGGATCAATATACGTCTCTGGGAAACTGCCCATTTACCCCTCCCCTGAGCCAACATTAACACTTACTTCTCACTTAGGGCAAAACGTTAGCTTAGGGGAGGGGTAGGTGGGTAGTTCCCAGAAACGGATAATGATCCCTCCAGGAAAAGAGGATCGGCCTAAATCGCGTCAAGCCTTTGACGTCGCTGCGGCCCGAACTTCTCAACTAGTTAACATTCCTTTCTCTTCAAACTGGCTTTTAAAGTGCGCGCGCAACCGTTTATTGATAAACCGAAGATCATCGCTGAGCCCGCCAAACCAAGCGAAGCAGCTATTAGGTCTGGGTTCGAAATTGTATGCTGGCAACATGCAGCGAAAGAAAAAAGAAACAAAACGATAAAAAATTTTGCCATCTAACAAAAACCCGTCAACAAGTTTAAAAACAACCCAATTTTTAAGAAAAACATAAAAAAAAAACAGTGTTATCGCCTCTTTCTCCAAGACTTGTCATACTCTTATTGTAACATCCGTGAAAGGATAAATACTCTGAAAGTTTAGCGCCAAAACAGACATGACGACCAGAGGCGAATTTCCCCCATCAAACACTTTGGGCATGAAAATATAGGAAATGACCACCAGGTCCCAGTTGTTCAAAAGTTGGATAGTGGTATCCATCAGATAAATCGCTATCCAGTGGAATAAGTATTACGACCAGTAATAACCAGAAGTTACGGACTGCAGGCGACAACGATCAAAAGTCAAAACGCTTTGGCTCAATCGCTGTGCTTTGCGTAAAGATCACGTGACAGATAGTAAAAACACGCGTGATCGGGTTACGACTGAAAGAAGGTCCAAACGCGCGTGGTCAGATTGCGTTCTGTGCACTCCATTCACTCTTAGTCCAAAACGAATGCTGGCTACATACATGCGACTCATACGTTATAACAACCTGGGGATTAGGATTGCGGGCTCCTCTTGTCGCCCGAAAAAACTGATTACGTTATCCACTGGATAGCGCTATCAAACTTTTGATCAACTGGGGTCAGAGAAAGGTACTGATTGTTATATAAATTCTCCTTATCAGTGCCATAGAAAGACAAGAGAGAACGATGTGGAGACAATGCAAGCTGATTTTAAGAGTAAGATGCTAATCGCACATACCGCATGGAGGACAGCAAACATCTTCGGTCGGTTCTGGTCGAACTGTTCCCTATGGAAGAAGAAAGTCAATCTTTAAATACCGATTGCCATCACCGCATATGAAAAGAAAATAGTTGAAGAAGTGTCGTAATAATAATAATCATAATAATCATAATAATAATAATTTATTTTAAAGATAATATCATAAATCTTTTATAGCATTTTTCAATTCTAACAAGTGCGCGATCTTAAGATTCTTGGGACCTTACGAAACAACGAGGGCGACGGCAAGGAGAACTTCAAAAAAGCCATACATTTAATAAGCAAAAAAAAACAACTCTGCACGTGCATCACGCTTTTTTGTACATTTCCTTGCTGTCCCTGCACAACTACGACGTGAAATGACCAAATTTTAAGTTTACTTGAGAACGGGAACGGGAAGGCGATATATTTTACAATCTCTGTCTGAACTCGGGCGCAGTCCCCTCTCTTCAGGTCCAACCTAAATTCCCTTCTTTTAAGTAACAGGGCGACTTGTGATAATCGCGAAAAAGTTAAAACGGATGCAAAGTCTATTTTTCAGCGACGTTTTCACGGACGTCGCCGTTGTCGGATGGTAAGGTCCCTTCTAAGACGAGGACGACTACAAGAACAAGATTTTTTCAATTCTAATAAGTGCGCGCGAGTGAACCTCCCAGCGTTCTTTTAGTCACTGTCCGATACAGTAAGACCCTACTTTTTTTGAAGTCTGACAAAGTAGGTTCATGTATTTTGGTGTATTTGTTGGCGGTTTAGGCTAAGTAGGTTCTTCATTGGGTTCTTGAATTTTATGAAGGAGATAATGCATTGTTAGTTTACAGAAAAATAAAAAAACATGTGTTTCGTCCTTAAAAATACAGTATTGATTCGCAGTTGTATTATTATAACCCTGACAAAACTGGTTACCGAATTCATATTCAGTTTGGTACAGTTTATTCCTGTTAAACTACATTTTACAATCTCCAAGTTACAATCCTTGGTTAAATTGTTTATCACATTAACTGTAACCCACATATAAGAACATGCTTGATCTTGATTAGCTTAACAGGTTCTTGTAGTTTTTGGGTATTTAAATGGCAAATTTCTCGCAGAAGTTTCTAAATCCACTAGGTTCGTATTTGCGTCTGTTTACTGTATGTCGCCAGCCTGACTGATTGACTGACTGACGGATTTCCTTACTGTCTATCCTACAAACTAAGCAATAGTTTAAT